>OX451735.1:1326002607-1326602607 GCA_948472305.1 Vicia faba | reverse complement strand
GAGTTACAAAATTTTTAACAAACAAATGGAATACTACACTTTCAACTTAAAATAACGACATTTAACACATACATAACACTTTAAACTCGAATGAACCAACAAAAACATAAATTAGTCTTTTAAAACCAACAACTTTCTTAACAACACAGCGGAAGCATAATATTTGACTTAAAAGGATGTAACATCTTTATCCAACTAAAAACAATTTCAGAACAACAAGTACTTAATGAAAACAGCTTAAAAATTCAGCAACAGAAGTAAAATCAACAATAAAGCAACAAGTGTTCATCCCCCCGAGTGTTACGTATCAGAGCGACGACATCGACTCGAACCACTGAAGGTAAACAACCTTCACTGTGGATTACCCGCACATTACCGATATAGGGCAACATTCAAAAAGAAGGGGTGAGATATCGAACAATATAATAGGATGCATGCTAAAATAATATATTAGAATCAGTTCATACAAATCACCACTTCAAAGCTTTTTAACAACATTTAACATGATTAATTCATCCATACAATAACTCAGGATGCAACATGAAATGCAACTTGTTTTTATGCACATACATGTGGTACCAGTGGAGCAAAACTCCCAACTTAATAATCTGCCAATTAATATAGGCATCAACAAGGAATAAGCCTTCAACTTTATATTTTCCAATTTAGGCAAACTTACCGAGCATGAGCTCCCAATTTGATATGTTATGTATGCAATAACAACATGAATGTAGTAACAACAGCAATAATAATTCAACAACTTAACACAATTCAACATTGTCCATAAGCCTACAACTTAATATCTGCCAATAATTAGAGGCATTTCAACAAAATTCACCATCACCTTCCAAATCTCAAATTATAACAAAGTATACAATACACCGTATCAACAAAAATATACTAGATATTCTACATAATCATTCCTGCAATTCGACTATATACTTCTAGTCACTTATCAATTATATTATCTCTCCTGCTACTAACTTATTTTCACTAGAATTCATCAATCTTATAGGGATAAGATACCTTACTAATTCTAATTATTATACTGAGATTATTAAACTACATTAAATAACTAAATAGTCTGCACGGGAACGAGTTAATACGATGACTACCCCTCGACACAATGGCCATGCTGCTCGGTACCTTCCATTCATGCCTCTGTACCGGACTACACCCATACTTCTTGGCACATCGTGTAACCTTGAGTCGCTCAGCACAACTACATGTTCCCCTCGGCGACCTTGCAGCCTTGTGCCGCTCGACACCTAGCACATATGCTCCTCGACACATCTTACAGTCTTATGCCGCTCGACGCAGTTACCTGTGCTCCTCGGCATAACGCGCCTTCACATTATTGCACAGATTTCGTCCAGTCTGTTATAAACATTATCCCAGCCTTACAGTGATCACTTCAACCATTAATTTATGACCAACCGCACGGAAACAACATAGCAACGGGGTAACTAAATTTCCTACTAACAGATTCATCAATCATACAAGACGATCATACATAAGATTCCTAAACAACCATAACATGATGACAGGTAACTGCATCTCCTATTACCAGATTCATCAATCGTATAAAATAGTCATACTTAAGATTCCTAAACGACCACAACATGATAAGGGCCAACTATTAAGAACAGGTCCAGAACAGTCAATGCACAACAACTATACTTATGACCAACCCCTACACAATATTCATCAATAGTCCCATTATAAGGTTAGGACCCCACCCTTACCTTGGATTGAAGATCGCTCAACAGCTCTCTGACTGGAACCTTGCTTCGCTTCTTTTCCTTATTCCTTTGCTTTGCACTTCTCACGGCCAGTTTCCAACAACTTCCTTATTCCAATTGACCTGATTCTTCATTTAAATAATACCTCACATTATTATTCTTCTTAATGGGCTTAACGACATACCCCATGTATTACTACTTCCAACCATTAAAATAGGCCCATCATAATTATTCTAGTATTCCACTAATTCTAGCATTATTACTATTATTAATCAACTAATTAATTAACTAGTAATAATCTAGTAACTTATGCCAACAATTCACAACATCTTACAACTTCAATGAATAATTTCAAAAATAATTAATTAAATAATTAATTAATGGGCGTTACATTCTCCTCTATGGCTTTCTCATCTTACCCCCACTTACTTCACAATATTACTATCTTATCCTCATAGTCTCTACCTCTTATTATTTTATTTATTTAATTAATAATAATTCTAAATAATCAAAACTAATTATCTAAACTTACTAAAACACCTAATATCACTTAATTCCTACTATACTACACAACATCACATCACATACATCAAAATATCACATATACTCATAGATACATCACCAATACTCACAATATTCCCAATTAAATAATTAAATAAATAATCTAATTATTTTGGAGTATTACAACTCTCCCCCACTTAAAATAATTTTCGCCCTCGAAAATTCCTAGCCGAAACAAAATTGGATAAGACTCTCTCATCCGATTCTCGCGTTCCCAAGTCAAATTTTCACCAGCTGGTCCACCCCACAATACCTTCACTAAGGCGATATCTTTACCCCACAATTGTTTCACTTACCGTCCCTCTATCCACACGGGTGATGCTTCAACAGTAAGGTTATCTCTAACATATACATCATCCATTTAGATCACATGCAAAGGATCCGAAATATACCTCCTCAATTGAGACACATGAAACACATCATAAAGATTCGCAAGTGATGGAGGTAAAGTAATCTGATATGCCACTTCTCCTATCTTTTCTGATATCTGATATGGACCAACAAAGCACGGTATAAGTTTTCTCGACTTTAAAGCTCTACCAACACCAGTCACTGGAGTAACTCTAAAAAATACATGATCATCTTTTTGGAATTCAAGTGCCTTTCTCCTCTTGTCATGATAACTCTTCTGACGACTCTGAGAAGCTTTCATCCAATCTTGGATTATCTTAATTTTTCAGTCGTCTCCTCCATAATCTCAGGTCCGATCACAACACTCTCGCCTGACTCATACTAACACAATATAGTTCTACATCTCCTACCATTAACTCTTCATATGGTGTTATCCCGATACTCACATGAAAACCATTGTTGTATGTAAACTCAATCAATCGCAAGTGGTTGTCCCAAGAACCTCCTTGTCCAATACACAAGCCCTCAACAAGTCCTCCAAAGACTAAATAGTCCTCTTTGTCTGACCGTCAGTCTGTGGATGATATGCGGAACTCAAATTCAACTTAATAATGAAAGCATTCTGCATACCTTCCAAAAATTTAGACGTAAATCTCGGATCTCTATCCGATACGATACTCGAAGGTATCCCTTGCAATTTCGTGCTTAAATATACATCTCATCTAGTTTCTCTATAGGATGATTTTCATCAGTAAGAAATAAGCCGACTTAGTCAACCTATCCACTATCACCCAGATCGAATCACTACCTTTAGAAGTCTTCGACAAACCCGACACAAAATTCACAGAGACATTGTCCCATTTCCAATCTGGAATACTCAAAGGTTGCATAAGACCCAAAGGCTTTTGATACTCAATCTTCGACTTCTGGCAAGTCAAACAAGCATAAACAAATTTGGCAACTTCGTTCTTCATGCATGGCCACCAAAACAACTTCTTCAAGTTCTGATACATCTTCGTAGCATCGGGATGAATACTTAACCCACTTCTATGTCCTTCTTCAAGAATACTCCTCTTAAGTTGTGGAACATCCGAAAAACAAACTCTATTTCTGAACCTCATCACACCATTCTCATCAACTAGAAACTCACCTCCATTAACTTGGTTAATCAAGGTTAATTGATCAACCAACTTCAAATTGAACTTCTGACCTTCTCGGATTTCATCTATAATACCACTAGTCCGTTTACACATTCCTAACTTCACACTATTAGGAGTCCCTTCACACACCAAGCTCATATCCCTGAATTATTCGATCATTTCTAACTCTCGAACCATAAGCATCGACATATGTAACAATTTTCTACTCAATGCGTCAGCAACTACATTTTCTTTACCAGGATGGTAACTCAAATCAAAGTCATAATACTTTACAATTAAATCCACCTTCTCTGTCTCATTTAATTCTTTCTGATCAAACAAGTACTTTATACTCTTATGATCGTTGAATATTTCAAATTTAGAGCCAAAAAGATAATGTCTCCAAATCTTCAACACAAACACCACAACTGCTAGCTCTAAATCATGTGTACGATAATTCCTTTCATGAACCTTCAATTTCCTAGAAGCATAAGCAACAACCTGTCCATTTTGCATTAGCACACCACCAAGACCCATCTTCGACGCATCACAATATACCACAAAATACTCACCCGTATTAGGCAAGACCAATACCGAAGCGATCATCAATTTCTTCTTTAATTCTATAAAACTTTCCTCGCATGAAACATCCCAAACATAAGCTTGACCCTTTTAAGTCAATTGAGTTAACAGTAACGCCAACTTAGAAAATATTGCAATGAACCTTCGATAATAACATGCTAAACTGAGAAAACTTCGAATCTCAGTCGCAGACTTCGGAGTTTCCCATTGCAAAACTGCATCAACTTTAGATGGATCTACTGCAATTCCACCACTAGAAATTACATGGCCAAGGAAACTCACTTCCTTCAACCGAAACTAACACTTCGACAGCTTTGCATACAACTTCTTCTCTTTTAACAATTCCAACACAATTCGTAAATGCTTAGCATGTTCTTCTTCTGATTTTGAATAAATAACTATATCATCAATGAAGACCATGACAAACTTATCCAAATATGAAGGAAATGTTTAATTCATATACTCTATGAAAACACTTGGCGCATTAGATACACCAAACAACACCATAGTGTACTCGTAATTACAATACCTTGTTCGAAAAGCCGGCTTTGGAATATCATCTGGTTTAACAGAAATCTAATGATAACCTGACCTCAAATAAATCTGATTGAACACACAAGCACCCATTAACTTATCCATCAATTGATTAAACCTCGGGAGTGGATACTTATTCTTAATAGTCACTTTATTCAACTATCGATAGTTTACACACAGTCTCATACTTCCATCTTTCTTCTTAACTAACAACACAGGCGCACCCCACGGTGAAACACTCGGTCGAACAAACTTCTTCTCTAGCATATCTTCAAGTTGATTCTTCAACTCAATCAGCTCTGAAGCTGACATTCTGTAAGGAGCCATTGACATTGGAATCGTACCTGGAACCAACTTTATAGAGAACTCCACTTCGTATTCTGGAGGCAAATTACTTATATCGTCTAGAAATTCACAAACAACGTGTAGTTTAACGCTCGTAGCTTCACCATTAAATTGCAACGATGTAGACATTGCAAACATCAAAGCTTCGTATTCCAAGAGTTCATTCACTTGCTTCACAGTCAATAACATCAGTTCTCCATTATCACCGAACTTAGGGAACCTAAAAGTCTTATTATACCAATTGATGTGAGCATAGTTGAACTCTAACCAGTTCATTCCAAGAATAACATCAATGTGGTGTAAGGGTAAACACACCAAATCCATCATAAAACTCTTACCATAAATGGTCAGAGGACATCTCGAACAAACATAAGTAGTAGTAACATAACCACTAGCAGAAGTATCTATTACCATACTACCATTCATATCATAAAACTTTAATCCCAACATGTTAGCATATTCACGCAAAATAAACGAATGAGTAGCACCAGTATCAATAATAGCAACCAATTCAACATCGTTAATAAAACAAGTACCTCGAATCAAGTTTTCCTTATTGGAATCTGTTGTACCACAAAATTTTCCCTCCCATATTTCTCAAAACATTTCAAGAAAGATCCTCAAGTTGCTCAAGGAAGTCCAAGGGTTGACCAGACAAGCTCTCTCCTAAGGCAATCTACCTCAAATTAGGGTTTCATGTTGCATCAAGATATTTGAGTTCGAGGGATCCCAAATTCTCACCATTGTCCTATTATGTTCTCAAGATCATCCATGTCAAGTTTCAAGCCTTGCAGAGGAAGTTTGCTCAGTCAATTGCTCAAAGGCCTAAAAATCGACTGTGCTAGGGCAAAAGTCAACTGTGGCCTACATACAGTCAAACTTCAAGATTTTTGGTCAACATCCTCATTTTGAAGTCTCATTCATCATTTTATCAAGGTTTGATCATGATTCATCAAGTATTGCTCCCAATTCATCAAGAACCAAAAGTTGCTAAATTAGGGTTTTGTAGGAAAAGTCAACTCAACTTTGACCAAGCATAACTTTCTCATACTTTATGAGAAATGACCCATACAAAGCTCATTTTGAATAGGATGCAATGCTATACAATCCATCTTCAGCTCCCAAGTTCAAAATATTCACTCACAAGAAGTTATGAATTTGGACATTATAGGTCATTTGAAAAGTCAACAAAAACACCTTTTTTGTCAAAGCTTCATACATGAACATGGAATACCAAATTGAGATGAGACCAAAATGGTTACTTATAGGACATCTCAAGCTTTCTAAAAAGTCCAATAACACCTTCAAAGAGTCAAAATTGAGGAAGTTATGCATTGGTGAAGTTGACCCTTTTTGCAAAATTGTCAAAAGTCAACTATGCCTCAAATTGCAATTTTTGCTAAATGGACCTAATCTTTTGCACATTTTTGAATTGGTAGCATGGTCCACGAGTCCTAGATCTTCCCACTTGTATTTATATTATTTTTATTATTTATTTTTATTTTTATTTGAATTAAATCAATTTAAATCAAAACACATCATAGAAAATCCAAATCATTGAAACCTCAAGATATTATGCATGTTTCGGGTTCTATATCCAGCTAGCAAAAGATTGAAATCGTGAAAAGCCTTTGTGTGCACAAAAAGATTGGTTTTGACCTATTTTTAGAAAGATTTTCAAGTGAATCAAATCCAAATCAAAAGCTATAATGGAGGAATATTTAGAGCATAATTTTAAACTTAATTCATTCCTCAGTATATAGGGAACATTTGCAGACAAAAGTCACAAGGTTTTAGAGGCGCAGAAGAGAGAACGAAACTTGGAAAAAACAAAGAAAAGTGGTGAACTGATTTTGCACTTCCAGGCATTTACAAGGCTCCCTATCCATCTCATTCGATTCTTGGGATCACAAGCAAGCTATACCAATCAAGAACAAGCCTTTTTCAGCGCTAAAAACCAATGTAAGTCAGTCACAACTTTGGTTTGTTTTTGAAATCGAATTGCATGATTCTGGCACTTATAGCATGAAATAATCATATATTCTTGTTCCTTAACACATTTGCAAGCTATCTATATCCTTTAATTGTGTTTTTGTGGACTGTATCAGAATTTACCATTGTTAGGGTTTTTTGCTTCGATTTAGGATCTTTGGGTACAGGTAAAACTGGCCCCCATGAAGGGCATCATGATGCTCAGAATACCAAGGTGGTTCGATTCATGGCATTAGAAGTCATTTATCATGTCCAGGGAAGGTTTTGAAATAAGCCAGGGATGTAGCGACGGATGCTTGTCTGTAAGTAAAAGTTTTTAACTTTTACCAACGAAGCGAGGTTGGGGACGACTTGCATGGCACTATGTTATTTGTCTATTTGAATTTTTGCGCTTTTTCTTTCCCACTAACCCACATCATTATATATTATAATTTATTATTATTCTACATACAAATCAAATGTGCAGCGCAGTTGGTAATGATGCAGGTGGAAAAGGCTTTGGGGCCTGGGTTCAAATCCCAGGTCCCCCCATTATTTCACATATTTTTCTTTCCATAATCAGGCGTGTGTATAGGTGGGATGACCACCATGGTCCCTCATTATCCAACCATCCATGTGTCCAGGAGGCCAGATCTAAAGGCTATCAAATGATGATCCACCAAAGACATTGGTCAACACGTAGCACTAGATCCAGCAAGTCAACGTGGATCAACTCCTTTTGGGCCAGAATTGCTAGCAATACACCCCTCCAAATTACTTTCACTGGCCCAATTCCTCTTTCTTTCTTTTTATATTTTTATTAATTTATTTAATCATTTATTTTTACTAACACAAATTAATTTTTCTTTTTTATCAAAAAATCATAAAAAATAATATTTTCATCCAATCAGATTTAGGTTTATTTCTTTTATCAAAAATTAATTAATTAAATTAGGTTATTTAATTTAATAGGTAAATTTAATTTCTTTTGTAAAATAAATTAAAAAACAAGTTAGAAAGTTAGGGTTTTAGTTTAATTTAAATTCTATTTTCTCTTTTCTTAAAAATCACAAAATACAAAAATAGGCCATGTAAATTATTTTCTTTAATTAATTTAATTACTAATTAATTTTGCATTTGATTTAAAAACCTCATCCTTTTTTCTTAAAAATAATCAAAAACAACAAAAACAATTTTTTCTTTCAATTAGGTTAGAAGGGGTCAAAACCCTAGTTCTCTCTCATTTTTAACTCCACGCGCGCGCTTTATTTATTTTTACCATATTGATGTAATTGCTCACAAGTTGTAATAGATTAATTAGGAACTTTTACTTTCATTTATCGCTTTTTTTATGGGTTCGTTTTTGGCTATGTAAATACCCGAAGCCTTGTAATAGCGTAGCTTATTTTCCGCACTTTAAAATTCTGCAAAATATTAACTGTTAGATGTATGAATATTAGGGATGAATGACAAGAATGTATGTAAACTTTAAAACAGTTAGCAAACCCTAAATGTGCAAAGATAATAATTTGGAATTGAATCACTCGCACATGCGCACTCCTAGGGTACACTCCCACTTCGGTTGCCTTCGGTAAACGGTCATTAAGTATAGGATATTTTAGTGGTCGCTCTCTTGTCTAAACAAAGATCAAAGTCCCGTTCGGAAAAGTTGCCTCAGAATGGTTGCCTTGGAATTGTTGCCTAGAATAATTGATCTAAGACATTAGGGTTATTACTAAGACGTCCTAACATTGCTTTAGTGATCGTATGTCCCTTTCGAATTGACCCTCCAAAACTCCAACGACGGTGCTACCTACTCACTAATAGTGGGATAGCATTGTCTAAAGGAAACAAACATAGAACAATTCATTTTTTCGAGTAGGTAGAATCTTAAGTACTTGCTCAATCCAAACAAACTTTTTCACACTTACACTATTTTCAAACAAAGCTTTCAAAAACACTTCGTAACACTCTTAAAGACAGAAGCAAGGGTTAAATCGAAGTCAAAAACTTTTTTCAAATCAAACACACACAAGCAATTTTGAAAATGACGAGCAAGTACCTAAGAGCCCGTGGAAAACCACGGATAGAAAGGGTGCTAATACCTTCCCTTTCTATAATCTACCCCCCGTACTCAAAATCTCGAAAAAGGGAATTTTTCTGTGCTTTTTTCCTTTCCAGTTGGATAAAATAAAAGTCGATGGAGACTCTTGCTTACCGCGACATTTTGTGAACACAAACTCAAAACGCAAACTGGCATTCCTTAAACAGTTTCGGTTCTGGCCACTGTATCACAGAACTGGCGACTCTGCTGGGGACAATAAGTGGGGTATACCTTAGGATTATTTCATCATATTTCTTCTATTGTTTGATTTGATTTCTTTATCTTTGTGGGCTTTGTATTGGAGTTACTATAGATCCTAACCCATATCTGGTGACACCTTTTAGGTAAGTAGCAATAAACTATGAGGGAACTATACGGCGTAGAGCGATACGGTTGAAGCAGTAGCTACGTTGATGTGGCACATTAGTTGGTACCGGTATCCCTTGTGGAGAAACGAGGAGAATACGGGGCTGCTATATGGGTTGTTAAGCATCAACTGACCTTAGAACCTATAATTGACCAACTTGGCCATAGGAAGTAGTGAGATAGCCGGCCTCGGCATAGAGCTGAGAACTGGTTGATACTCGATACTACACTCATTGAGACCATACTCTCGAGATAGTTTCGGCCGCAAGAAAAGATTGTGTGAGCTGAAACCATGACCGATAGAGGATGGTCAGTGATATTGAGAACCTCTAGAACCCGGTTACTATTATTAGGATAGGTTGAAACCATTTGAACTTCAAGAGGGTAATACCTAGACCCCATGCAAGCCTGAAACTTAAGGGCTATTGTGTGACTTGTTTGCCTTTACCATGTTTTCTATCTGCCATACCTATTGTGTGTTTTTATCATGACATCATGCATCATGACATAGCATGCATACTTCATTAGACTAACCATTTTAAAGACCGAGGGGATTTATCTTTGTTCTGTTTTGCAGATCATGACTTCTATGCGCAGAAACACCATCCGAATTAACTTTGTGCAAATACCTTCTCAACTCAAAGATTTGGCCTCGAGAATTTCTGATACTTCTTCATTCATTAGAAGACATGGTCAGCTCCTTAGTTTGGTTACCTCCAAGTTTGATGAGCAAATGATGAGTGTGTTATTCCAGTTCTTCGATCCAGTGCATCATTGTTTCACCTTCCTGAATTATCAGCTAGTTCCTACCTTGGAGGAGTTTTCTCATTTGCTGGGTATATCCATCCTCAAGCAGATGCCCTTCACAGGTTTAGAAGAGACTCCTAGGCCAGAAGACATTGCTTCAGCTTTGCACTTAAAAAAGGATGATGTAGTGTCTAATTGGGAGACACGAAGCGGGGTTAAAGGTTTCTTGGCCAAGTTTCTAATGGATCAAGCTCAACAGTTCTGGGATTACTTGGGCTTTCAAGATTTTGAAGACACTTTGGCTCTCCTCATCTACGGTTTGGTTCTTTTCTCGATTCCAGATTCCTTCATAGACGTGAATGCGGTTAAGATCTTCTTGTCTCGCAATCCTGTGCCTACTCTTCTAGGTGATATTTTTCATGCTCTCTATACTCGTACTGTGAGAAGAAGGGGGACCCTCATGTGTTGCATGCCGCTGCTGGCGAGGTGGTTTATTTCGCACCTCCCCAAGTCTGTATTGAAGAATGAGGAAGGTGTAGGTTGGGCTTACAGGATCATGTCCCTTTCTCATATGGACATTCTTTGGAGTTCTAAGGATATGGAAAGAGTAGATGTCATTGATCAATGTGGGGAATACCCTAATGTCCTGTTGCTTGGAATTAGAGGGGGTATAACTTACAGTCCTTGCTTGGCTTTACGACAGTTTGGTCGCGCTCAGAGAGACGGTCCCCATGAGCTGCTCCTTACAGATATTGTCTTTGACTACAAGGGGGACGTGGATGAGCATCGCCGAAGGTTTATACGAGCCTAGAGCATGGTAAACAGGTCTGACCCTCAAGAGCTAGGACTAAAGACTTCTCTCCCTATGCAACCTTATCTCCAGTGGGTTTGAGCCCGTGCTCAAAAGCTGGGGATGCCTTATGAAGCTGTTTTTCCGGTGATTGTGGAGCATACTAATGAAGAAGGGGTTCCTTATACCATGCTTTATCCCTACATGCCTACTGATCTTGGGGCATTAAAGAGATCATGGATTCAGCTAAAGGAGGAGCGGGATACCTACAGGAAGAAGTATCATGAGCAGGAAAGGAAGATATTGAAGCTCACGAGGCAGCTTGAGAATGAAAGGACAATCAATGATTATGTCAGCACGAAGGGAAAGCGACCATGGGATTTCTGATTTTTGCTTATTTCTAGTTTAGATTTATTTTCAGTCTATTTCTTTTGTAACGCCTTAAAGGCATTGTTAAACATTTTTACAAGTTTGAATCTAATAAAGTTTGTTTATTTCTTGGTTCGCAAATTTAAATCTCCCAAAGTCTTTGAAATCATTTCATACGCATTTCATTATCATGCACCTCATTATAGGTATCATTACAGGTTTCTTATCTTCTTCGCTATTTATTTCAGCACAGAATGTCTTCTGAAACACCTACCGATCAAGCCATCAAGGCTCTTCAAGCACATAATGCCCAATTCCAAGAGTTGTTCTTGAACTTGGCTAAAGGACAACAAGATTTGAAGACTCTCATCCTGAAGGAGAAGAACAAGAAGAAGAAGAAGAAGAAGAAGGTGGTTCTGCTAAATATGGGTCACAGATTCGGGAATAGGTTGAGACAAGAAACTGATTTGTCTCATTCATCCGGAGGAGGAGAGAATCAAGAGGAAAGAAAGGGTCCTAGTCCTGTGGTCTCTGATAATGACACTGATTTTGATGAAGAACAGTATCCTCCTGCTGAGGATAGGTATAAGCAACTTGAAGACCGGCTGAGTGTAATGGAGATTCAGAAGATACCTGGGTTGGACTTCGGAGATCTGGGGCTGGCATCTGGGGTGGTGATCCCTCACAAGTTTAAATATCTTGTCTTTGCTAAGTATGATGGAGTATCTTGTCCAAAGCTTCATCTCCGCTCATACATCAGAAAATTCAACCCTATATTGCTGATAGAAACCTGTGGGTTCATTTCTTTCAAGATAGTCTGTCGGGGACTCAACTTGAATGGTTCTATCAATTGGAAGGAGCTAACGTCCGCAACTGGGAGGACCTTGCTGCTGCTTTTTACAAGCAATACCAGTATAACGCCAACCTTTCTCCCACGCGTACTCAACTTCAGGGTATGTCTATGGGCACAGGCGAAGGCTTTAAGGACTATGCTCAGAAATGGAGAGATCTGGTTGGAAGAGTCCAACCCCCTCTGTCTGATAGGAAGTTGGTGGATATGTTTCTTGGGACTTTGTCTGGTCCGTTTTTCAATCACTTGATCGGCAGTTCATCATTTGGGTTCACTGAATTGATTTTGACTGGGGAGAGAGTGGAAGCTGGTATCAGAAGTGGTAAGATACAGAAAGGTGCTTCATCAAGTACAGAAATGAAGCCTTTCAGAAAAGAAGCTAGTGCAGTTTACAGCTCGAGGAGCCAAAACCGACTTGAACGCCGCCAAGCAGTTAATGCGGTAGTAATATCAAGACCCACCATTGCCCCATAACGCAACAATCAGCAAAGAGTAGAGAGACCACAAAGACAATATACTCGGCTCAGTATGACCTTATCTCAAATTCTGCCGCAATTGTTGAAGACCAACTTGATAACTCTAAGGGAAGCCCCGAAGAATCTCAGTACTACATCACCGCTGTATAATCCGAACAACCGTTGTGCCTATCACTTCGATAGCCCAGGGCATGATACAAACAACTGCTGGGCCTTGAGGAATAAGGTGCAAGATTTGATTGGAGCTAAAGAAATTGAGTTTGACGCACCGTAAAATCCTAACGTTATGACTGCTCCTATGCCCAAGCATGGAGTAAATGATGTGGACGATGATTCATTTGTGACTTCTGTGGAAGACATTTCTACTCTGTTGATGACAGTAAAGAAGAATCTACTATCGGCCGATTTATTTCCGGGCTGTGGTGAAGGTTGCCACCTATGTTCAATCCTGCCTGTTGGTTTCCATTTATTGAAATCAGGTGTTCAACGCTTGATGGACAACAAAGAGATCCTGTTCGAGAAAATTTTGGTTCCATTGATTCCTGTTGATGATGTTTCCATCATAACCATTTACGCCAATCCTTCCAAGGCTTCCTCGAGAAAGCCTGTTAGGATTACATCTATTCCAAGAGTTACTCCATTGATCATTACTATTCCTGGTCCTATCCCTTACACTTCGGATAAGGCTGTCCCGTGGCACTATGGGGCCGATGTGCATTATCATGGGATTAAACAAGACTTGAAGGTTGAAGAAGCTGATACTGATGTCAGTAATATTGTCGGGGCTAGCAAGGTCACCCGAAGCGGAAGACTCTTCTCTCCTGAGATTTCCCCTCCAACTGTTCAAAAGCCTGTTGTTATTCCATCTGCCAATACATCAGCTACTGTCCCAGTTCATATTCCAATTATCACCCCTGTCGCCGAGTCATCTGACGCTCGGGGCAAAGAGATCACAGGTGAGCCTGCCCGGATGGAGGCACCTAAGAAGATTGTTGTAGAAACCTCTAGACAGGAGATAGAGGAAATTCTGAAGATTATCAAGAAGAGAGACTACAACATAGTCGAGCAGCTGGGGCAAACCCCGTCGAAGATCTCTATGTTATCTTTATTTTTGTGCTGGGAAGCCCATGCAAAGGCTTTAATTGCTTTCCTTAAAACTACACATGTGTCGCAGGAAACATCTACTGATCAATTCAAAGACTGTGCGGCTAGTTTGACCGCTGACAACGGGTTGGGTTTCTCCGATGCAGATCTGACTGCCAAAGGAAGGAATCACAATGACGCTCTGCATGTTTCGATCGAGTGCAGGGGCACTACTCTGGCCCACGTGCTGGTGGATACTGGGTCTTCATTAAATGTTTTACCCAAGAAAGCATTAGATCGGCTGGACTGTGAAGGGTTGGTTCTGAAGCTAAGTAATATTGTGGTTAGGGCCTTTGACGGGTCCAAAAGGATGGTGCACGGGGAGGTGGATGTCCCTGTTAAAGTTGGCTCTCAGACTTTCGCATCTACGTTCTATGTGATGGACATCCGACCATCCTATTCTTGTTTGTTGGGTCGCCCGTGGATTCATAAGGCTGGGGAAATGACTTCTACACTCCATCAGATGTTGAAATATCCTGTAAAAGGGAAGATTGTTACGGTACAAGGAGAAGAGGAGTACATGGTGAGCCATCTTAACTCTTTTCGATATGTGGAGATGGATGGGGAGTTCATCAAAACCCCGTGTCAGAACTTTGAAGAGGTTCCCCAGACTCTGGCGTCGACTGAAGTTGCTGTTGAAGAACCTCCAATGAAGATGGCTTCCCTCAAGGATGCCAGGGTTGTGATTGAAAAAGGTGGGTGTGCAAATTGGGGTCAACTCCCTGACTTCGCACACAAAACTGACAAGTTTGGTTTGGGTTTTACTGCAGAAGCTCAAAGGGCTGTTCGGCGTGCGTGGATTGGAAGACCTCCCCTACGTATCAGTAATCCGGGAGTGAATGCAATTGAAGACGATGAAGAAGAGTCAGAATTTGACAGATGGATTTACCTGACTACCGACGGTGGATTGAGTAATTGGACGGTGAAGGACCTCGTGCCCATTTCTTTTATTACACAGTAATAGACTTTTGTTTTTGAGATTTGTAACAGACAATTTAAAACTTTACGGCCCGGTGCCTTGCCCGAGACACCGCGGCTTTGTTTGTGAGGGCTTAATGTTCGTCATTTCCATATATCATCAATAAAGCATTGGACGTTTTCTTGCATTACAAATTTTGCTCTCCTTGTTTTTCTTTTGTATCTTGCACTTTATCAAAACAGCTATTGTCTTGCACACACTCACATATCATAATGCAGATCCACATCCACTCTGGATCCCACTGATAACGACTCTGCTACTGCCAGTTATGACTTCGAAAATCTGATCAACCAAGCCGAGGACGAAGGTGAGGATGATTGCGAAGTTCCTGGGGAACTTGCTAGACTGTTACTACAGGAAGAGAGGACCATACAGCCCCATGAAGAGCCAGTAGAATCAGTGAATCTGGGTACGGAAGAAGACAAGAAAGAGGTCAAGATCGGTGCAAGTTTGGAGTCTAGTGTCAAGCAACGGTTAATACAAATGTTGTGTGACTATGTTGAGATATTTGCTTGGTCTTATGAAGATATGCATGGGTTGGATACCGATATTGTGGTACACCGCTTGCCAACTAAAGAAGACTGTCCTCCAGTGAAGCAGAAAGTTCACCGAATGCACCCAGAGATGTCTGAGAAAATCAAAGCTGAGGTCATGAAACAGTTTGATGCCGGTTTTCTAGCAGTTACTTCTTACCCGCAGTGGGTTGCCAACGTGGTTTCGGTGCCCAAGAAAGATGGTAAGGTTCGAATGTGTGTGGACTATAGGGATCTGAACAGGGCGAGCCCCAAGGATGATTTCCCACTGCCTCACATCAATGTTCTGGTCGACAACACCACGCAGCATAAGATCTTCTCCTTCATGGATAGTTTTTCTGGTTACAATCAGATTAAGATGGCTCCCGAAGACATGGAGAAGACAACGTTTGTTACACAGTGGGGTACCTTTTGCTACAAAGTTGTGCCGTTCGGACTGAAGAATGCTGGGGCAACATATCAGCGCGCCATGGTCGCTTTGTTCCACGACATGATTAACCATGAGATTGAGGTATACGTTGACGACATGATTGCAAGATCCCAAACTGAAGAGGAACATCTTGACCATCTCCAGAAGCTATTTGATAGGTTGAAGATGTATAAGCTGAGGTTAAACCCGAACAAGTGCACCTTCGGGGTAAGGTCCCGTAAGTTGCTGGGTTTCGTCGTTAGTGATAAAGGTATTCAAGTGGATCCTGCCAAGGTAAAGGCTATACAGGAAATGCCACCTCCCTGAATGGAAAAAGAAGTCAGAGGCTTTTTGGGACGTCTGAATTACATCGCCCGATTCATCTCACACCTGACTGCTACTTGTGAACCAATCTTCAAGCTGTTGAAGAAAGATCAAGTAGTAAGATGGAATGATGAATTTCAGGCCGCTTTCGAAAGGATCAAGTAATATCTCCAAGAGCCACCTATTCTGATGCCTCCAATTGAAGGGAGACCTTTGATCTTAAACTTGACAGTACTCGATAATTCAATGGGGTGCGTGCTGGGGCAGCATGACGAGTCTGGCCGAAAAGAGCATGCTATTTACTACCTTAGCAAAAAGTTTACCGACTGTGAGACCCGATACTCACTGCTTGAGAAAACTTGTTGCGCTTTAGCATGGGCTGCTCGTCGGCTGAGGCAGTATATGCTGACTCACACCACCTTATTGATATCAAAGATGGATCCAATCAAGTATATCTTCGAAAAGCCCGCTTTGTCCTGAAGAATAGCAAGATGGAAGATGATCTTAACTGAGTATGACATCCAATACACAACCCAAAAAGCAATCTAGGTAAGTGTGTTGGCAGATCATTTGGCACATCAGGCCATGGATGATTACCAGTCTATAAACTTCGAGTTTCCGGATGAGAGCATCATGTTGGTAATTGACTGTAAAATACCTGGACCGGATGAAGGACCTGAGGAGGGATCCCGATGGTCTATGTATTTTGATGGAGCTTCAAACGCTTTGGGCAATGGCATTGGCGCCGTGATCATATCTCATGAAGGTTGTCATACTCCGTTCACCGCCCGATTATGTTTTAACTGCACCAACAATATGGCGGAGTATGAAGCGTGCATCATGGGCCTTCGAGCAGCTATTGACCTGAGGATTAAGTTTTTGAGTGTGTTTGGAGATTCCGCTCTAGTAATCAGTCAGATCAAAGGCGAGTGGGATACGAAGCACCCAAATCTTATTCCTTACAAGGAGTATGTATTGACGTTGCTTCCATATTTTGAGGAGATAACCTTTGAACATTTCCCCAGAGAAG
This sequence comes from Vicia faba, assembly GCA_948472305.1. Classification (NCBI taxonomy): domain Eukaryota; kingdom Viridiplantae; phylum Streptophyta; class Magnoliopsida; order Fabales; family Fabaceae; genus Vicia; species Vicia faba. Next base: position 1,326,585,262 of record OX451735.1, on the reverse strand, counting down.
AGAACCAGTTAGCGGACGCGCTAGCTACTATGTCTTCTATGTTCAAGGTCAGGTGGGATAATGAGGCTCCCCAAATTACCATTGAGAGGTTGGACGAACCTGCACATTGTTGTGACATTGAGACTGAAGAAGTAATGGATAAACCCTAGTTTCATGAGGTAAAGAGGTATCTTGAGGCTCAAGAATACCCCGAGGGCGCATCTATTAATGATAAGAAGTTTCTGAGGAGGTTCGCTGCGAAGTTCTTCATCAGTAATGATATCCTTTATAAGCATAACCATGACTCAACCTTACTGCGATGTTTGGACAAAAACGAGGTAGAAAGGATTATGGCAGAGTTGCATGAAGGTACTTTCGGAACTCATTCCAGTGGACACACCATGGCAAAGAAGATCCTACGGGCAGGATATTATTGGTCTACCATGGAAGCCGACTGTTATCAGCATTCTTGGACCTGTCACAAGTGCCAAGTCTATGCTGATAAGGTGCATATATATCTAGTTCCTCTGAACGTCTTGACGGCTCCTTGGCCCTTTGCAATGTGGGGCATCGATATGATTGGCGAGATCAGACCTACTGCGTCCAACGGGCATCGTTTCATCCTGGTAGCCATTGATTACTTTACAAAGTGGGTTGAGGCAGCTTCCTTTGCTACATTGACCAAGAACGTCATGGCACGGTTTATTCGGCACAATTTGATCTGTCGATACAGTGTACCAGAGAGGATCATCACGGACAATGGTATAAATCTCAACAATATGATGATCACCGAGCTCTGCAAGCAGTTCAAGATACAGCATCACAACTCTTCTCCTTACCGGCCGAAGATGAATGGGGTTGTTGAAGCGGCTAATAAGAACATCAAGAAGATTGTGCAGAAGATGACGTTGACATACAAAGATTGACATGAGATGTTACCATTTGCTCTTCATGGGTACCGAACCTCAGCACAGACTTCAACAGGGGAAACACCCTACTCTTTGGTGTATGGCATGGAAGCAGTCCTACCCATTGAAGTCCATATACCCTCTCTTCGGGTTATGAAGGATGCGGGTTTAAGCAAGGATGATTGGATCCAGACCCGACTTGATCAGTTGAACTTAATCGACAAAAAGAGACTTACTTCTATTTTTCATGGTCAGACGTATCAAAAGCGGATGATCAATGCATTTAACAAGAAAGTCAGACGACAAGAGTATCAAGTCGGGGATCTGGTGATCAAACGCATCATATCACCTCAAGGTGATCCCAGGGGCAAATGGACCCCTACGTACGAAGGGCCATTTGTGGTTAAGAACATTTTCTCAGGAGGAGCTATGATTCTAACCACCATGGATGGTGACGACCTCCCTCACCCCGTCAATGCGAACATAGTGAAAAAATACTACGCCTAATCAAAGACCCGCTAGGTTGACTGGCCTAGATAAAAATAAGGGCTTCCCGGCGAACCAAAAGGGTTCGGGCAAAAATAAGGGATGAAAATGAAAAATCTGTACACCCGGCAAGTCGAAAACCTGAAAAGGCGGCTTGGGCAAAAAAGGGTATCCCAGTGGACTGAAAAAACGAAAGGGCGGTCCAGGAAAAAATTAGGGATTAAAGCGTAACACTATATCTCATTGGATCATCTTGCAACCAGACTTCGGTATCGACTATCAAGCTCGGAAGACACTAATCAATCTGATCTACCTTCAACCAAGTAGCAAAGTGATGAAACGCTCGAGGATATAAGGGAAATAGCAGAGTTGGAACCCAGTGGGATTGTTCACATAGCTGTTTTTCTTTGTTTTACACAAACTGTATAAATTCTATTGTTCGGCGGCGTTCTCTTACTAGGACGTCAGCCTCTTGTACAAAAACGCCTATTTACAGGCCAACTTCAAAATCAATACAATTCATTTTCACAAAGAAATTTCAAAATATTTTTCTGTTTTCTGTTTTGTTTTGCAAGAACGTCCAATGGTTCATTTTTTATATATGCATTTGACAATAATTGCTGCTCATAAATATTTACATGCGAAACAAAAGACGATTACTTGTAATATCAGGAACAGGGGCAAACGAAAAATGTCCAAACCTTACGGTTGCTCTGTCCACCAGGTATAAGGATAGACCTAGCTGGAGAATACGATTAAAGGTACATTCACTCCCAGCAGAGCAAAAGGTATCTAAAAAATAGTGGTCCCTCCCCAAGCAAAGTTTCTCTATCACCAGCATTAGAAGATTATCCCTAGTGGAGTTTATTTCTTCCACAAGCAGAAACTCAATCCCCGCAGGTTTCATTATCGCCAGCAATGGTAATTCATTCCCAGCCGAGGTTATTCCTCCAAATCAGCAAATCCTCTAGCAGAGCATCTCTTCCCCACAGAGTCATTTTCCCGTCAGTTTATTCTCCAGTAGGATTATTCTCACAACCATCTTCGGTCATTATCCCCAGAGAGAACGAAGAATTCAACTCTTTTTCTCTAGCAACAATCCGGGATTTATTTTCCCCAGCTAGAGAACATCATAAAAACATTGCATATCCATACATATATGCATAGGCATCATACAACGCGATCTCATTTATTTTGAGAACATCATTGCTTGATACATGTCATGCATTACATACGATTAGCCTCTACCTTTCAGGAAAAATACAAACAAATTCTCACAAAGTTCAAGCTATGAAGCCCGGATCCGACCGGATAATATCTTGATTTCCCCATCATATTGTGAAGCTCGGAGAACGGCCGGATAACAGTATCAAACACCGCGAAGCCTGGAATCGACCAGATAGTGGTTTATCTTAAATTTAAGCTATGAAGCCCGAATTCGACTGGATAATAGTTTAATCCCCAGTAAGTTATTGTGAAGCCTGGAGAACGACCAGATAGCAATGCAAGTTACTGTGAAGCCTGGATTACAATCAGATAGCAGTACAAAACACCATGAAGCCTGGAAGCGACCAGATAGTGGTATGTGTTGGTGTAAGCCCTAGAGGCCAATACTTTTGGTACTTGTATCGAATTATTTATTAATAATAAAAGGCATTTCTTTATTATGTTTGCTTTCCAAAATAATAAAGTCCCTAGAATGGTTTATTGGTTTAATGAAATGTTAAGTGTGACTTAATCATGAGATCCCATTAAACATAAGAAACTATTCTTAAAGTATCCGTAGTCAAGCTTTAATGTGAAGTGGGATAACATCAAAGCATTAAGATTATTATGAAGATAGATTGATGATCACATCTCATGGATCATAGATAAGGAGTTATCAAGTCTTGACATAGGTATGAATATTAGGAGTAATATTTATACTGGATTGACCCGTTATGACAATACTACATAGAATGTTATGCAAAGTGTCATAAGTTATTCTCATGATGATAATGGTGTATACCACCCTTCGACCTGAAACCACTATGGACCCTAGATGTAGAGTCAAGTACTTTGTTGCTGATCAAACGTCATCCGTAACTGGATGACTATAAAGACGGTTGATGGGTACTTCACAAAGCATGCTAAGGGACATGAGTGACCTAGATGGAATTTGCTCATCCTGCATAACAGGATAAATGTCTAAGGGCCCAATATTGAACTGGACAAGGGTGACACAGTGTATGCCTTGTGTTCAATATAGACATGAGGGCAAAAGGGTAATTGTACAACACAAATATTATCACGGAAAAGGTTTGGTCAGATCACATGACATTTTCGTGACTTGAGTAACAGTGATGTGTTGCTAGATACCGCTCACTATTTATTATATTAAATGTGTGATTTAATATAATTGCCAACGTCGCGAAAACCTACAGGGTCACACATATAAGGACAGGTTGATGAGAGATAGAATAAATAAGGAACACCGTAAGGTACGGTGCACTTAAGTGTAATACGGAAAGTGGTAAGGTACCACATGGATAAGTGATGTATGGTACATCATAAGGTATGATGTCCATAAGCTTAATTGGGCTTTTAGCTTATAGTCTTAATTGGGCTTTTAGCTTGTAGCCCATACGAGTGAATCTATAAATAGATCCCTTGTGATGAAGCAATTTCACTTGATGCAATTTCGTTTTTGGTTCTCTCTCTCACTCAAGGTTTCCGTTCGTGATCAGCTAGCACTGTGACCGGAAGCGATCTGTTCGTGTGGACTGAGTAGAGGCATTGTTCTTCATCAACGCTCGTGATCACAACATCAAAGGTCTGAATCACCACAAGAGGTAAATATTTCTATCACTGACCATACTCATTCGTAAGGATCTCTAAAGGAAAATTTTAAATTCCGCTGCGCTTTTGATCACAATTTTCCTTCAGTATGACATAAGCACAAGCCGTGAAGCCCGGATTACGACCGGATAATAGCTCAACAAGTTACTGTGAAGCCTGGATTACGACCAGATAGCAGCCAAAGACACCGCGAAGCCTGGATTATGACCAGATAGTGGTAATATCTTTAATACAAGTTATGAAGCCCGGATTACGACCGGATAGTATCTTGATTTTCTCCGAACACCATGAAGCCTGGATTCGACCAGATAATGGTATGAGACATCGCGAAGCCTGGATTACGACCAGATAGAGGTAAAAGACACTGAAGCCTGGATTACAACCAAATAACAGTGAGGGACACTGTGAAGCTTGGATTACAACCAAATAGAAGTTTACCCGGCCAAACACTATGAAGCCCGGATTCGACCGGATATTAGTAGGCCCAACAGTCAATGGAAAGCCAGGATGTGACCGGATAACCACTTGATTTTCTTCTGAAGCCTGGATTTCGACCAGATAAGAATTAAGGTATTGTGAAGCCTGGATTACGACCAGATAGCAGTACAGAACACCATGAAGCATGGATTCGACCAGATAATGGTATAAAGCATCATGAAGCCTGGATTACGACCAGATAATGATAAAAAGACTGAAGCCTGGATTATGACCAAATAAAAGTACAAGACACTGTGAAGCTTGGATTTCGACCAAATAGCAGTTTACCTAGACAAATACTAAGAAGCCCAGAGTCGACCGGATATTAGTGTGCCCTAAATTCAAGTTGAAGCCCCGATGCGACCGGATAACAACTTAATTCTTTCTGAAGCCTGGATTACGACCAGATAAGAATTGAGAAATTGCGAAGCCTGGATTACGATCGGATAGCAAGTTTAATCTCATCTCCCCAGTAAGTCACTGTAAAGCTTGGATTACGACCAGATAGCAGTCGGTCTAATCACTATGAAGCATGGATTACGACCGAATAATAGTTCATTTTCACCTCCTCAACTAAGATACGATTCCCCAGGAGAATAACGGACGACCGAAGCTCCTAAAATTCTATTTCTCCCAAGACAGAGATCAGCATTCCCCAGCGAAGTTTTCCTCAAAAACAAGTATACAGGCTCTCGCTAAGGAATCTCTTATGCGATCGACACTCCTTCGGATGGCATCTTTAAGCCCATTTCCTGCCATTCATTTCCAAATGGCATCTATAATCCCATTCCCGACATCACAAGACAAGTACCACTTCATGCGAGTGCAAATTTCTGGGCACTCTAGTGTTTAATCATCTTCCACCCTCAGATCACGAAAGGCAGAAAAGCCAGTCTACATCCTCAGGTTTAAGAAGATTGAACAGGGGAAGCTGTTGTACCCCAAAATTTTCCCTCCCATATTTCTCAAAACATTTCAAGAAAGATCCTCAAGTTGCTCAAGGAAGTCCAAGGGTTGACCAGACAAGCTCTCTCCTAAGGCAATCTACCTCAAATTAGGGTTTCATGTTGCATCAAGATATTTGAGTCCAAGGGATCCCAAATGCTCATCATTGTCCTATTATATTCTCAGTATCATCCATGTCAAGTTTCAAGCCTTGCAGAGGAAGTTTGCTCAGTCAATTGCTCAAAGGCCTGAAAATCGACTGTGTTAGGGCAAAAGTCAACTCTGGCCTACATACAGTCAAACTTCAGGATTTTTGGTCAACATCCTCATTTTTAAGTCTCATTCATCATTTAATCAAGGGTTGATCATGATTCATCAAGGATTGCTCTCAATTCATCAAGAACCAAAAGTTGCTAAATTAGGGTTTTGTAGGAAAAGTCAACTCAACTTTGACCAAGCATAACTTTCTCATACTTTATGAGAAATGACCCATCCAAATCTCATTTTTAAGAGGATGAAATTCTCTACAATCCATCTTCATCTCCCAAGTTCAAAATATGCACTCACAAGAAGTTATGAATTTGGATATTATAGGTCATTTTGAAAAGTCAACAAAAACACCTTTTTTGTCAAAGCTTCATACATGAACATGGAATACCAAATTGAGATGAGACCAAAAGGGTTGCTTAGAGGACATCTAAAGCTTTCTAAAAATTCCAATAACACCTTAAAGTCAAAATTGAGGAAGTTTTGCATTGGTGAAGTTGACCCTTTTTGCAAAATTGTCAAAAGTCAACTATGCCTCAAATTGCAATTTTTGCTAAATGGGCCTAATCTTTTGAACTTTTTTTGAATTGGTAGCATGGTCCACGAGTCCTAGATCTTACAACTTGTCTTTATATTACTTTTATTATTTATTTTGATTTTTATTTGAATTAAATCAATTTAAATCAAAACAAATCATAGAAAATCCAAATCATTGAAACCTCAAGATATTGTGCATGTTTCAGGTTCTATATCCAGCTAGCAAAAGATTGAAATTGTGCAAAGCCTTTGTGGGCACAAAAAGATTGGTTTTGACCTATTTTTAGAAAGATTTTAAAGTGAATCAAATTCAAATCAAAAGCTATAATGGAGGAAGATTGAGAGCATAATTTTAAACCTAATTCATTCCTCAATATATAGGGAACATTTGCAAACCAAAATCACAAAGTTTTAGAGGCGCAGAAGAGAGAACAAAACTTGGAAAAAACAAAGAAAAGTGGTGAACTGATTTTGCACTTCCAGGAATTTACAAGGCTCCCTAGCCATCTCATTCGATTCCTGGAATCACAAGCAAGCTATACCAATCAAGAACAAGCCTTTTTCAGCGTTAAAAACCACAGTAAGTCAATCACGACTTTGGTTTGTTTTTGAAATTGAATTGCATGATTCTGGAACTTATAGCATGAAATAATCATATATTCTTATTCCTTAACACATTTGTAAGCTATTTATATCCTTTAATTGTGTTTTTGTGGAATGTATCAGAATTTACCATTGTTAGGGTTTTTGCTTCGATTTAGGATCTTTGGGTATAGGTAAAATTGGCCCCCATGAAGGGCATCATGATGCTCAGAATACCAATACGGTTCGATTCATGGCATTAGAAGTCATTTATCATGTCCAGGGAAGGTTTTGAAATAAGCCAGGGATGTAGCGACGGATGCTTGTCCGTAAGTAAAATTTTTTAACTTTTACCAACGGAGCGAGGTTGGGGACGACTTGCGTGGCACTATGTTATTTGTCCATTTGAATTTTGGCGCTTTTTCTTTCCCACTAACCCACATCATTATATATTATCATTTATTATTATTCTACATACAAATCAAATGTGCAGCACAGTTGGTAATGATGCAGGTGGAAAAGGCTTTGGGGCCTGGGTTCGAATCCCAGGTCCCCCCATTATTTCACATATTTTTCTTTCCATAATCAGGCGTGTGTATAGGTGGGATGACCACCATGGTCCATCATTATCCAACCAGCCATGTGTCCAGGAGGCCAGATCTAAAGGCTATCAAATGATGATCAACCAAAGACGTTGATCAACACGTAGCACTAGATCCAGCAAGTCAACGTGGATCAACTCCTTTTGGGCCAGAATTGCTAGCAATACACCCCTCCAAATTAATTTCACAAGCCCAATTCCTCTTTCTTTCTTTTTATATTTTTATTAATTTATTTAATCATTTATTTTTACTAACACAAATTAATTTTTCTTTTTTATCAAAAAATCATAAAAAATAATATTTTCATCCAATTAGATTTAGGTTTTTTTTTATCAAAAATTAATTAATTAAATTAGGTTATTTAATTTAATAAGTAACTTTAATTTCTTTTGTAAAATAAATTAAAAAACAAGTTAGAAAATTAGGGTTTTAGTTTAATTTAAATTCTATTTTCTCTTTTCTTAAAAATCACAAAATACAAAAATAGGCCATGTAAATTATTTTCTTTAATTAATTTAATTACTAATTAATTTTGTATTTGATTTAAAAACCTCATTCTTTTTTCTTAAAAATAATCAAAAACAACAAAAACAATTTTTTCTTTCAATTAGGTTAGAAGGGGTCAAAACCCTAGTTCTCTCTCATTCTTAACTCCTCGCGCGCGCTTTATTTATTTTTACCATATTGATGTAATTGCTCACAAGTTGTAATAGATTAATTAGGACCTTTTACTTTCATTTATCGCCTTTTTTTTACGGGTTCGTTTTTGGCTATGTAAATACCCGAAGCCTTGTAATAGCGTAGCTTATTTTCCGCACTTTAAAATTCCTCAAAATATTAACTGTTAGATGTATGAATATTAGGGATGCATGACAAGAATGTATGTAAACTTTAAAACAGTTAGCAAACCCTAAATGTGCAAAGATAATAATTTGGAATTGAATCACTCGCACATGCGCACTCCTAGGGTACACTCCCACTTCAGTTGCCTTCGGTAAACGGTCATTAAGTATAGGATATTTTAGTGGTAGCTCTCTTGTCTAAACAAAGATCAAAGTCCCGTTCGAAAAAGTTTCCTCAGAATGGTTGCCTCGGAATTGTTGCCTCAAATAATTGATCTAAGACATTAGGGTTATTACTAAGACGTCCTAACATTGCTTTGGTGATCGTACGTCCCTTTCGAATTGACCCTCCAAAACTCCAATGACGGTGCTACCTACTCACTAATAGTGGGATAGCACTGTCTAAAGGAAACAAACATTGAACAATTCCTTTTTTCGAGTAGGTAGAATCTTAAGTACTTGCTCAATCCAAACAAAATTTTTCACACTTACACTCTTTTCAAACAAAGCTTTCAAAAACACTCCGTAACACTCTTGAAGACAGAAGCAAGGGTTAAATCGAAGTAAAAAACTTTTTTCAAATCAAACACACACAAGCAATTTTGAAAATGACGAGCAAGTACCTAAGAGCCCGTGGAAAACCACGGATTGAAAGGGTGCTAACACCTTCCCTTTCTATAATCTACCCCCCGTACTCAAAATCTCGAAAAAGGGAATTTTTCTGTGCTTTTTTCCTTTCCAGTTGGATAAAATAAAAGTCAGTGGCGATTCTTGCTTATCGCGACATTTTTCGAACACAAACGCAAAACGCAAAACAGCATTCCTTAAACAGTTCTGGTTCTGGCCACTGTATCACAGAATCCTCCGGTCCACTCAAAGCAAACACTCTACCATTAGTCTGGGAAGCAACATCCTTCCTTGGCTTCTGACATTGGGTACTGATATGACCCTGCTCTCCACAATTAAAATAGGTTGGACCATCGTTCTTTTATTCAGGAGCACGATGACCTATCTTACCATATTTGTAACATCTCAAAACCTTATTCTCACATTCATTGGAACGATGACCTGGTTCACCACACCTATAATACTTGACAAGAGCGGGAGATCATCCACCATTTTTCTTCTTCCCATCGAAAACCTTATGTTTCCCTTTATCATACGGAACATCATAAGGATTTCTATGGTCTTGATACGATTTTCCCCTTTTCTCATTCAGACTCTTGTAGTGAGCCGAATGAGCTTTGCTATTTCTTCATAGATCCTACAGTTGTTCACCAACTCTAGAAACCTACAGATTTGTTGATATCTAATTTCCCGCTTGATCTCCGGATGAAAACCATTCTTAAACTTGATAGACTTCGAGAACTCAACAGTCGCGTCACTGTAATGTGGGTAATGCTTTACCAGTTTCACAAAACTCGAAGCATACTTTGTCACAGTCAAAGTCCCTTATTTCAACTCTAGAAACTCAATCTCTTTCTTCTTGTGCACATTTTCCGGAAAGTACATCCTCAAAAACTCCCTATTGAACACAACCCAAGTAATGACCCCACCTTCTTCTATCAGTCTCTTATGGGTGCCGACCCACCAGTCATCGACTTCCTCTACCAGCATATGACTACCAACCCACATCTTTTGTGCTTCTGAGTAATCCATGACTCAAAAGATCCTTTCAATCTCTTTGAGCCAAGTCTGCGCTCCATCAGGATCATATCTACCTTTGAAAAATAGGCAGATGGCTCCTCTGAAACGTCTCCAAAACACAAGACCCATCATTCCCGCCAACATTAGGCTGATGTTGCACAGCCTGAGCAACGACATGAAAAGCAGTAGCATTCGCAACATCGTTTCTTCCAGCCATTCTACACACAGAAAAGTAACGTCAGAAAACAACGTATCGACAATGTACTCACGCTATTTGACCAACAGGACATGCACATCATAGAAAAAACTGTTAGAACAAAGTTTGAATCTACTACCCTATGTTTAAGTTTTGATGATAACAAAATGAAAAGATATATTATTTATGTGATTCATGTATGAACTATTTGCTACCTAAAAATATTACGTTCTGCTTTGCAGAAACTCTGATAGGTATCAGCAAGAGCACACTTAATCAGCATCAGAAGTTGCTATATCAGAATACCAGAATCAGAAGATTAACTCACGTGTATGCTGAAGCTTGATGAACAGAACTGCGCTCAACACTCTGATAAAGACAACAACAGTTCATCAGCAGCTAAGTAGAGTCAGAATGAAGCCAAGCCAGAACATGCCTTAAGTAGCAACGGTACTGTGCATTGAAAGCGTATTATTACCAACGGCATCATTCCAGACAAGATCTGCTCAATAAGGAAAGTTTGTTATTAGCATTGAATCAAGATTATTGCTTCAACGTTCAACAATCTCAGTGCTATATAAACAAGACTATGAAGATTGAATTGGCTAATGCTCTCCAACATATTACACGCCCAAAAGCTATTCTACATCTTCTCATTCTCAGTTTGCTAAAAAGCTCCATATCTCCTTACTCACTATTTTAGCAATCTAGTTTCATAAGCTTAAGTTGTGTAACATCACAGTTGTGATACAGTTTTGTAGAAAACATTCACACACCTAGATTTATCTTCTTTGCAAGAAAGTGTTTCCTTGACAAACCGGGTTGTGGTTTGCATCAAGAAGGCTTTAGTAGTTGTTAAAGCAGATTGTAATATTCAGTTGAATATAGTGGATTAAGACCTCGTTGGAGAGAGGCGAAATCACCTTGATGGGTGGACTGGAGTAGTTTGAGATCAAACGAACCAGGATAAAAATATCTTGTTCATTGCATTAAGTTTCAGTTTTACAATTCAACCCCCCCTTCTTGTGTTTTTCACTTCTTCAATTGGCATCAGAGCGCCTGGTTCTGAGCTAAAACACTTAACCGTGTCAGTACAAGATCCAGCGTCAGAAAAACACAATGGCAGGAAACTATTCTCACACCAGCAATGACAACCATGAGGACAGAGACAGATTCAGCGGGAAACCTCCAGTTTTTGATGGAGAAAACTTTGATTACTGGAAAGACAGAATTGAAAGCTTCTTTCTGGCACATGATGCTGATCTGTGGGATATGGTGACAGATGGATACACGCACCCTGTGAATGCAAGCGGTCAGAAGATTGATAGAAAAACAATGACTGACCAACAAAAGCGTGACTTCAAGAATCACCACAAGGCCAGAACCATCCTTCTCAGCGCCATCTCCTATACTGAATATGAAAAGATCTCCAACAGAGACACAGCAAAGAACATTTTTGACTCACTCAGAATGACGCATGAGGGCAATGTTCAGGTCAAAGAAACTAAAGCTCTGGCGCTCATTCAGAAGTATGAGGCGTTCAAAATGGAAGAATCTGAATCCATTGAAACAATGTTCTCAAGATTCCAGATTCTGGTAGCTGGTCTCAAGGTTCTGGACAAAGGATACTCTACCGCTGACCATGTCAAGAAAATCATCAGAAGCTTACCCAAGCAGTGGAGACCAATGGTTACAGCTTTGAAGCTAGCAAAAGATCTCAACAAAATTACTCTGGAGGAACTTATCAGCTCCCTCAGAAGTCATGAGATAGAGCTAGAAGCTGACGAGCCTCAGAAGCAAGGTAAGCCTTTAGCATTGAAATCTAACAAAAAATCTGAGTCTAAAGTTTTGCAGGCAGTTGAAGAAACATCTGATGGATCCTCATCAGAAGAAGACGAACTCTCCCTCCTCTCCAGAAGAGTGAATCAACTGTGGAAGTAGAGACAAAAGAAGTTCAGGAATCCCAGAAGATCTGATCAGAACGAGTCTTCTTCCAGATACAGAAGGACATATTCTTCCTCTGGATACAAAAGATCTGAAGGCTCCTCAAGTAGCAAAAAGCCAAACACCAAGGACATCATCTGCTATGAGTGCAATGAGCAAGGACACTACAAGAGGGACTGCCCAAAGCTTCAGAGGGAAAAGCCCAAAAAGAAGTTTGGAAGAGAAAAGAAGAAAAGTCTCATGGCTACATGGGATGACTCCGACTCGTCTGAAGCTGACTCAGAATCAGATGATGAGAGGGCAAACATAGCTCTCATGGCTAACATTTCAGAAGATAGTGAAGCTTCTGAATCAGACTCAGAATCAGATACTGAAGAGATATCTTTAGCAGCAAGTCAGAAACACCAGTCATGGTACCTGGACTCTGGCTGCTCGCGACACATGAAGGGAAGAAGGCATATGTTCCAAAGCCTGGAACTTAAGCCTGGAGGCCATGTTGGCTTTGGAGGCAATCAGAGGGGAAAGATCATTGGCTCTGGAACTGTAGGTAATGGAAATATTCCCTCTATTAATAATGTTCTGCTAGTAGATGGATTAATGCATAATCTGTTATCCATAAGTCAATTAAGTGATAAGGGTTATGATATAATCTTTAATCAAAAATCATGTAAAGCTGTTAGTCAGAAAGATGGGACTATCCTGTTTAATGGTAAGAGGAAAAACAACATATACAAAATCAAACTTTCTGAACTAAAGAGTCAGAATGTAAAGTGCCTTCTGTCTGTTAACAACGAGCAGTGGATCTGGCACAGAAGATTGGGACATGTTAGTATGAGAAGAATATCTCAGATTAACAAACTCAATCTGGTCAGAGGACTTCCTAACTTGAAGTTCAATTCAGATGCTCTGTGTGAAGCATGTCAGAAAGGCAAGTTTGCAAAACCTTCTTTTAAATCTAAAAATGTTGTGTCTACCTCTAAGCCATTAGAACTTCTGCACATTGACTTATTTGGACCAGTTAAAAATGCTTCAGTCAGTGGCAAGAAGTATGGGTTAGTAATCGTAGATGACTATAGCAGATGGACATGGGTAAAGTTCTTAAGACACAAGGACGAGTCACACTCTGTGTTTGTTACCTTCTGTAACCAAGTTCAGAATGAAAAGGATCTTAGAATTGTTAAAGTCAGAAGTGATCATGGTGGAGAATTTGAAAACAAAGATTTTGAGTCATTCTTTAATGACAGAGGCATTCTGCATGATTTCTCTTGTCCTAGAACTCCCCAACAAAATGGAGTTGTAGAACGAAAGAACAGAACATTACAAGAAATGGACAGAACCATGATCAATGAGACAAACGTTGCTAAGATCTTCTGGGCAGAGGCAATAAACACAGCGTGCTACATTCAGAATAGAATCTCAATAAGACCTATTCTGGAAAAGACTCCATATGAATTGTGGAAGAATAGACAGCCTAACATTTCATATTTTCATCCATTTGGATGTACCTGTTTTATGTTAAATACAAAGAATTATTTGAACAAGTTTGACTCTAAAGCACAGAAGTGTATTATGTTAGGATACTATGAATGCTCAAGAGGGTACAGAGTATACAATACAGAAACACAGATTGTGGAAGAATCAATCAGTGTTCGTTTTGATGATAAGCTTGACTCTGAAAAGTCAAAGCAGAATGAAGTTATTGCAGGTATGGAAATTGAATTTACAGGTTCTGAAGACAAGTCATCAGAAGCTCTCAACACAGACACTCCTTCAACGTCTGAAAGGAGCACTGCTAGCAATCCTACAACAGTTGCTGGTCAACCTCAGAAGAGATTACCCAGAAGCAGCTTGGATCACCCAGAAGAGACCATCTTAGGAAGAAAGGAAGATCCAATCAGAACAAGATCAAGCTTCAGAAACTCTGAAGAAACCCTCATGGGACTTGTGTCTCTGATTGAACCGTCTTCTATTGATGAAGCACTCCTGGATAATGACTGGATTCTGGCAATGCAAGAAGAGCTGAATCAATTCACCAGAAATGACGTATGGGATCTTGTTCCCAGACCAAAAGGATTCAACGTCATTGGAACAAGATGGGTCTTCAGAAACAAGCTAAATGAACAAGGTGAAGTCATCAGAAACAAAGCACGACTGGTTGCACAAGGTTATAGTCAGCAAGAGGGGATAGACTATACAGAAACCTTTGCTCTAGTTGCCAGGTTAGAATCTATCAGACTTTTAATTTCATTTGCTGTTAATAGAGGCATCACTCTGTATCAGATGGATGTCAAGAGTGCATTCTTAAACGGTTATATAGAAGAAGAGGTTTATGTGCACCAACCCCCTGGTTTTGAAAATACAAAACATCCAGAACATGTTTTCAAACTAAAGAAGTCACTATATGGTCTGAAACAAGCTCCCAGAGCTTGGTATGAAAGGCTAAGTAACTTTCTGTTAGAAAATGAATTCACCAGAGGGAAGGTGGACACTACTTTATTCTGTAAATCAGTTAAGAATGACATCTTAGTCTGTCAAATTTACGTTGATGATATTATTTTTGGTTCTACTAATCCTTCTCTTGGAAGAAAATTTGCTAAGTGTATGCAGGCAGAATTTGAGATGAGCCTCATGGGGGAACTGAAATTCTTTCTAGGAATTCAGATCAATCAAACTCCAGAGGGAACTTACATTCATCAGAGCAAATACATCAGAGATCTTCTGAAGAAATTTGACCTCTCAGAATGTAAGCCATCAAAGATTCCAATGCATCCCACGTGCATTCTGGAAAGAGAAGAGGTAAGCAAAAATGTAGAACAGAAAGTCTACAGAGGTATGATTGGTTCTCTCCTTTATCTGACAGCTTCAAGACCTGATATATTATTCAGCGTTTGTATTTGTGCTAGATTCCAATCAGATCCTAGAGAATCTCACTTAACAGCTGTTAAGCGAATTTTCAAGTATCTGAAAGGTACTACTAATCTGGGTTTGTTTTACAGAAAATCTAGTGATTACAGTTTAGTAGGCTACTGCGATGCTGACTTTGCTGGAGACAGAGTGGAGCGTAAAAGTACTTCTGGAAGCTGCCAGTTTCTGGGAGAAAATCTGATCTCTTGGTCCAGCAAAAGGCAATCAACAATTGCGCTATCAACAGCAGAAGCTGAGTACATAGCAGCAGCAGGATGTAGCACACAAATGCTCTGGATGAAAAGTCAGCTTGAAGACTTCCAGATTTTTGAGAGTAACATTCCTATACTCTGTGATAATACTTCTGCTATTTGCTTAAGTAAGAATCCTATTTTACATTCTAGAGCTAAGCATATATAAATAAAACATCACTTCATTAGGGACTATATTCAGAAAGGAATTTTGAATTTAAAATTTATAGATACAAACCATCAATGGGCTGATATCTTCACTAAACCCCTTTCTGAAGATAGGTTCAATTTCATTCTGAAACATCTCAGCATGAAAATCTGCCCAGAGTGAAAATGTTTTAATTCCATATATTTATCTTCAGAATGTATTTGTTTTACTGTGAACTTCTGATCAATCTCTTTTCAGAAAGATAAAACATGCAGATTGTATCAGATGCTAGTCTAAAGATCTGAGAGTCTAAGCTCAAAGACAGACGTGCTGATCACTACATCAAACAAGTGTCATCCAATCATCAGCATATCTCTGAAGCAGAACGCGTGCACGCTTCTGAGAAGGCAAAACGCTGATTGGGTGCATTGAGACACATGTCTGGTAACCGTTTTAAGTATCTTTCTCAAATCCCCCAAAATCAGCAAGCATTAAATAAAAGTAATCATGTTTTTAAAACGTAATCATGATTTTATTTCTCTTTCTTGAAAATGTTTACAATTTCAAAATATTCTGAAGCCTATTTAAGCACGTTAACCTCTCACTTTAATCTTTTACAGTTTCTCATTATTTCTCAAGCATTCTCTGCATTTTTCTGTGTTCATCTCTCTAAAACCCATTTTCTCAGTTTTTCTCAAAATCCTTAAGTGTGAACATGGCAACCTCCAGCAGTGCTTCTGCAGGTTCTCAGAAGACAGCATCATTTGAAAAGTATCAAGTTCCACTCAGAACACTCCTCACTCCTGTGAAGAATCTTGAAGTGTTATCTGAATTGATCATTGATTTTGGAAGTCTGAAGGAAAACGGTTTTGATTTAACAGAAGAAGTTAGGGCACAGAAATGGGAAAGGTATTTTGACAGATTGGTTGGACCAACATTTCCAATGTTAGTCAAGGAGTTCTGGATTCATGCAACTGCTTCAACTCATCAAGTCACCTCCTACATTATGGGGAAGAAGATTGTGATCACTGAGGATCACATAGCAAGGTTAATTGGTTACAGTGGCGGCGGCGTCCGCTGTATTAATATGGCTGAGAGATGTGCTGACGTGGGCGTCATAGCAGAAAGGATTTTCACCCATGGGGTCCCCAGCAGCAAGATCAAAGATCTGAAGGATCACCACAGAGTTTGGGCGAAGATAATTCTGGGGTGTTTTAATCATAGGAAGCCAACTAGTTCCCCTGATTACATAAATGTAGATCAGCAGTTTCTGATCTATTTTATCAATCAGAAGGTAAAAATCAACTTGGCTCATCTTCTGTTTAATCACCTCAGAACAAGCGTGAAGGAAACCAGGGAAGAAGAAAGAACAAAGAGGGATTGGATACCCTTTGGAAGGTTGATATCAGATATTCTGACTGAGAATAGGCTGATAGAGCACCTGATAGAAGCTCAAGAGTTAAGCACCATTGAACCAACGGTTGGGAAGCCTCTGAATGCGAAGAACTTGAAGAAAATGAAGTTGATAGAGAATATCAAAAAGGAACCCAGCGCTACTCCTATTGCTGATATCACCAGCAGAAGAGTCCCACTGAGTGACTTTCCTTTATTCTCTGAGATAGAATCCAAGCCAGTGGTAGTTCTCAGATATCAGGACGCATGCAAAGCTGATGGTACAGATACAAATCTGAATATCAAAGATCTGCACCAACCTCAACCAGAAGTTTCACTGAAGAAGATGAAGAAAAGGAAGGCACCTTCAGAAGGATCATCCCAGCAGACACCCAAGAAAAGAGGTAATTTATCTGCTGCTTCTGTTTTAAATTCTTCTACTATTCCAGCATCAATCCCACCTCCAACCTCTCATAGAATCTCAATCCCCATTCCAACAATAGATGAAACTGAACCAGAAGATGACCCTTCTGAGGCACTTCAACTCAGAAGACCCCGAACCAAACATCCCAAACCAACAATCTCAACAACATCAGCAATTGACAAAGTGCTGTCTGACATTGATCAACACACTTCTGATCACTCCTCCATTAATCCAAACTCTGAACCACATATTGTCCACTCTCCACAACCAGAAAAACCTCTCTCACCCATTCCAGAAGAACCTCTTATCCCTGAACAACCAGAAATTCCTCCTCCTTCTCCACAACCAGCAATTCCTTCTCCCTCTCCTCAACCAAAAATTCATCCACCATCACCTCAACCTGAGTTTCATCACTCTGAAACTCAAACTCCTCCACCTTCTGAACCTCATTCACCTCAATCATCTGAACCACAACCTCTGGCAATCCAGCTGCCATGTGGAACAACAGTCACAATGGCCCAGCTGCCATCCTCGCCAGAATCTACACCACCAAATACTCCTAAAACCCCAAACAGTCCAATCATTATTTCTGATTCTCCCACTCCATCTCCAAAACAAATAGCTCCCAAGCAAACCACCGAAAACCCCAGCAGGACCTTCATAGATTTAACAATCTTTGACCGTCTTGCTGATCTGAAAAATAAAATAGCCATTCCAAAACCAAAACAACCAGATGTTGGCTCTGGTATTATGAATTTTGAAACAGGTTTGCAGCAGTGGATTGCTTCTCTGAAGCAAGTCTGTCCTGGAATGATTGACCCAGCTGCCTCTGACCAGCTCTGGTCACAATTCAGAATTTGGGTACGTGCTGAAGCCCTCAAGTTGCAGGATATCAACTATGAGCAGGCACAACAGAACTTCAGCAAGCTGCTGAAGGAAGTTGAAAGTCAGCTGCCACAGGAAGACGTGCTCCCTCTGGATAGTGAGCCATGGTCTGAGAAACAGCCAGCTTCAAAGGTGCAACCAGAAGAAGACAAGACTATTCAAGCTGAAGCAAGTCAAGTAGAAGATGTTGCAGAAAGCTCTCAGAAGCTCCCTGCTTCTGATGTTTCTCAAGCTGCCTTGGACAGGCAGACTCTGGAAGAGCTGAAGCTGAATGACATGCGTCTGCAGCAAAGGATGGATGAAAATGATCAGAAGATGAAAGAAAGGATGGATGTGTAGGATAGCAAGATAGACACAGTTGTCAGCATGGTGCACAAGCAGAATGAGACTGCTGATCAGATCAAAGCCATGCTGGAGAACCTGTTCACACGCCTTCCTCCCCAACCTTAGTTTTTCATTCATGTCTTTTTCATGTTTTCTTTGATTATCTGTTGTACTGTTTTGTTTGATTCTAAACCTTTTAATATGACAAGTTTTTCTGCTCTAAATGTTTTAGCACATCACTTACACTTTTTGATTGCTGACAAAAAGGGGGAGAACAGGAATGATATTTTAAATAATAACGGATTACTAAGACAGAAAATCTCAAACATTCTAACTCTGATATACTTGAATATGTTTTCTGTTTTTTGCTTAAGTCTACAGGTACAAGAATGCTCTCTGATATTCTGAAGACTAAAGCTCTGATAATCTGACCCAAAGCAAAGCTCTGATAAGAAAAGCTCTGATACGCTGATCTGAAGCTCTGCTCTAACATTCTGATTCAAAACTTCTGATAGTCAAAACTCTGATATTCTGATGTTCAAAGAAAGGCAATAAAGATCTGATCCTGAAGAACTCTTGGAATTAAAAAGGGAAGTAATAAATTCAGGGGGAGTATCTCTCAACTCTTATATCTCCTTATCCCTTGTCTTTGATAACCTCTTGCTCTGATACATCTTATCATTTAGTTATCTCTGATACTTTTTCACGTTATTTTCATTTAAAAATATCTAGTTTTTGTCATCATCAAAAAGGGGGAGATTGTTAGAACAAAGTTTGAATCTACTACCCTATGTTTAAGTTTTGATGATAACAAAATGAAAAGATATATTATTTATGTGATTCATGTATGAACTATTTTCTACCTAAAAATATTACGTTCTGCTTTGCAGAAACTCTGATAGGTATCAGCAAGAGCACACTTAATCAGCATCAGAAGTTGCTATATCAGAATACCAGAATCAGAAGATTAACTCACGTGTATGCTGAAGCTTGATGAACAGAACTGCGCTCAACACTCTGATAAAGACAACAACAGTTCATCAGCAGCTAAGCAGAGTCAGAATGAAGCCAAGCCAGAACATGCCTTAAGTAGCAACGGTACTGTGCATTGAAAGCGTATTATTACCAACGACATCATTCCAGACAAGATCTGCTCAATAAGGAAAGTTTGTTATTAGCATTGAATCAAGATTATTGCTTCAACGTTCAACAATCTCAGTGCTATATAAACAAGACTATGAAGATTGAATTGGCTAATGCTCTCCAACATATTACACGCCCAAAAGCTATTCTACATCTTCTCATTCTCAGTTTGCTAAAAAGCTTTATATCTCCTTACTCACTATTTTAGCAATCTAGTTTCATAAGCTTAAGTTGTGTAACATCACAGTTGTGATACAGTTTTGTAGAAAACATTCACACACCTAGATTTATCTTCTTTGCAAGAAAGTGTTTCCTTGACAAACCGGGTTGTGGTTTGCATCAAGAAGGCTTTAGCAGTTGTTAAAGCAGATTGTAATATTCAGTTGAATATAGTGGATTAAGACCTCGTTGGAGAGAGGCGAAATCACCTTGACGGGTGGACTGGAGTAGTTTGACATCAAACGAACCAGGATAAAAATATCTTGTTCATTGCATTAAGTTTCAGTTTTACAATTCAACCCCCCCTTCTTGTGTTTTTCACTTCTTCAAAAACCTGGTCGGACGGACCGACCTGCTCTGACACCAGTAATGTAACACCCTTCTAAATCCACATACATTTCCCATATATCTTACAGAATTAAATCAAATAAAATCATCAACAAGGGTGTCACATCTTTATAAAAATATCATATGAAACATCCTGCTCCGTAACACGGGTTTTCAAAACATCTAAAACAACTAATTCTTCAATATCATCGAATATCAAAAATTCAGATTATTGCAGCGAAATCATAGTCTCAAAAATATGTTTATTGAAAATACTTCACAGAGTCTTACTCACACTTTATCGTTCATGATTCATAAATCAAACAACTAAATACCATGAAAGGTAACTCATCATCTCAAAATAAACAAGAAAACACAATAGTTTCACAACAAACATTCCCAACCCCGATGTTACATATCAGAGCAAGACCTTCTAAAATCAACGAAAATAAATGGCACACTTCGAAGCTAATCCTCTAAGCTTCAATGCACTACTCCTGATCATATGTAAGTTACCCACGTATAGAGGCAACATTTTCAAGTAGAAAAGGTGAGTAATCATAATTATTATAAAATACATAATGAATAGACATAATAGTTATAACATATCAGTTAGAAACAACACATCATCAGAACTTTATATTATTCTCATACGTTCACTTCATTATTTATTCATAGCATCATCATGTCATCAGTCAACAATCATCATCAGGACATCATTAGTTCACGTATTCACAAAACATCACTTAATCAATCATTATGAAATTCCACAAAGAATGTGATGTAACTTCATTAACTCATAATCTTCACTGATGACTCAGTCATCGTTTCTTCAAAGATCTCCACCAATAGGACCTGTTCCCGTTTGGAACTAGAGTACATCATAGTATTGCACTCAATCCAAAATATGGGATTAGGGCCTTCACTGGACTATCTTCCTATCATTATGATTGGATCAATTGTCCTAATAACATCACTGGACCGAAGTCCTAAAATATGCCATGAATGCATGATGTGCAACAACATAATATACAGGACCGTTGCTAGTCAAAACACACCATCATTCAGGAATTTATCACATGCCATCACATATATCGTAATACACAAAACATCATCATAACAAACATCAATCTATCATACAAACATACATCATGTTGCATCAATCGCATAATCACATTAGTTCCTCATAGTATAAACACATTTCATCATTCAGGATCTAGTTTAATCCTAGTAAGGTACTGGAAAGATACATCATATGACTCATTTTATTCTACCAAAGCATAGTATGTCGCATTAGCTTCCTAAAGCTTCGAACAACGCATCAAACGGAGTCTTGAAACTCAAGTTATGGCATGTTGAAGTTTCTGGCAGATACCCCTACCTAAGGCTCGCCCGAAGAAGAAACTCGCTCTCCTGAGGCTCGCCCGACGAGGATTGGGCGAAAATATTTCCCCATACAAAAACCAGGAGTTTTTCCTTTAGTCACCCTCTCCCAACGAGCTCCTCACGCTCCCACTTTGCCCGGCCAAGCCGGGGCGAGTCTCCCACCTCCATACAAATTCAAAGGGCTATGTTTTTCTTCTACTTCCTTCACTTCTCTCTTGCCCAGCGCATCAGGGGATAAAATCCTTCGCCCGGAGAAGCATGTTGCTCGTCTAGCAAGGCTGCGTGAATAGGGTTTTCCTGCACAAAGCCAGTCCCAATTCTTGCGATTCCAACACAATACAAGTCTCAAATCATCCTAACTCTACATAGTTTCATCATACAATAACAACACATTCTAATATACATCATATACATCAATTCATGGTGTTGTACCCCAAAATTTTCCCTCTCATTTATCAAGAACTTTCTCACAAGATCTCGTTTGGTCCAAGACTGCACAAGGGTTGATCAGCTCAAGACACCTCCTTAAGCACTGATGACTGAAATTAGGGTTTGAAATTGCACAAGGATAATTGAAATTTTAATGCCTCATATTACTTTCACGGATCATTATGGACCCTTAAGATTTCTCATGTCAAGTTTCAAGACTTGGATCACATTTTTGCTCAGTCAATTGATCAGTTGACCTAAAAATCAACTGTATTGGGGAAAAAGTCAATTGTGGCCAATTTACAGTCAAACTTCATAATTCTTTATCCATATCAACATTGTGAACTCATATATGTCATTTGATCATGTTTGGACCATAATTTCTCAAGAAATTTGGTCAGATCATCAAAAGGGCAAAATGGTCAAAATTAGGGTTTTAATTGAGAAAAGGCAATTTCTGATTTTTGACCTAGCAAATGGTTAATTGGTTTGAGACATGATCTCAAGGTTTCAATTGCATCATTTTTACCTAATGGCATGACTCAAAACATTGCTCAAGGTCATTTGATTGATAGTTAATTTTCAGTCAACTAATCAAAAGTCAACTGCACACTAAAAAGTCAAACTTTGACTTTTTGGTCAAAATCAAGTGTCAAAGATCACAATTCATCAAAACATGTCAAAATATGAAACTTGTTCATCAAGAAATAAAAAATTAAAGATTTCATTTTGAAAAGTCAAAGTTTCCAAACTTAGAAATTTTTCTAAGTGTTGAAAACTTCATATTTTTTCACAACTTTAAGCCAATTTTTCACCATGATGCAAGATGATTCAAAGGAAACTTTAACATGAAAGTTGTAGATCTCAATGATATATAAAACATTTCTTTACACAACTTCTCCTAGAAATGCATGGATTTCAAGTTATGATTTTGTGAATACATGTTCATGAAACTTGGAAACTTAGTGAAATTTTGCCCTAGTTTAGGCAGGATTTTGACCTAACTTCATGGCAATTTTTCACATAGTTCCAAGGTGAATTTTCAAAAGTAATTCAAAGAGGGGATGTAGAGAACATTACAAGATTTCTAAAATGTCCAAGAACTCCTTGAGATCATGTTTGAGCAAGGAGAATCGAAGGCATGAAGTTGGCATTTCATTCTTGAATTATAGGTCATTTCCATGATGAACAAGAATTCAAATCCATTCTAGGCTGCACAATCTTTGCTTTGCAGGTCTCAAACTTGTTTGGCACTCCATAATTAAATGTTTTCACAGCTGTTAGAGGCTTCAACTCAAGCATTCAATGCATTGCCCATGCTTAATGCCATTTTGGGAAGAAAGTGCACATTGCCATTTTGGAAAAGTAGCTTTTATGCATAAAATCAGTTCTTGAGCTTTGCACTTGTTTTCTTCTGATCACACATAACTTATAACCCAAAAGAAACTTGTCTAAAGCCTCTAACAACTCAGCCCATGCTTGTACTTTGCCTTGAAACTATATTTCCACTTTTCTTCAAAATCAAGTAAGATAGCCATAACTCTATATCTTGCACTTATGACCCTCTCAAGTGCTACAACCTTTTCCATACTTATGTACAAGTTGTTTGCAAGCTAACAGACGATTTCAAGCCCCCAAGAACTCTCCAAAAGACCCTTGCTGCACAGAATTGTCCCACTAGACAGTTTTGAGCCAAAACTCTCCATCTCCATTTCCACTCATGCGTTTTGATTCTTAACCATCCAGAAACCTTACTTACATCATAGATAAGTGATCCAAGCCCTTGTTTCAAGATTGTAACTCCTCCATCACTATCCACCGTTTCCAAAACTGAAGCTTGCAACTTGACTTGAGTTGGGAGTTTCATCCATCCTCAAAGTAAAGTAGGAGTTGGAACACATTCAAGGAGGTCCAGGCAAGCTACAGAAATCATCGGGCCATCTCAAAGGTTGCTCAAACTCCATACACGACTCTAGCTGCAAGAGAAGTTACAGGTACTCTGGCTGGCTGAAGGTTGAAGATGAAGTACAGGCCTTGGAAGCATGTTACATTATGTATTTATCATTTCATTTTAATAAACGGATGTATAGCCACCCCGGTGGTAAGGCAGCGCGCTGGTGACCAAGAGGGCGTGGGTTCAACACCCAGCACACTACCTTTTCTCATTTCTCACATTTTTTCACTTTTTTTTGTTTCCAA
Organism: Vicia faba; assembly: GCA_948472305.1. Taxonomy (NCBI): domain Eukaryota; kingdom Viridiplantae; phylum Streptophyta; class Magnoliopsida; order Fabales; family Fabaceae; genus Vicia; species Vicia faba. The sequence goes on along the minus strand of OX451735.1, from coordinate 1,326,560,981 downwards.
ACAGTACGCCTGGGCCTCCAACTTGGGCCTGTTTATTTTCTTTCTTTTACTAACCCCTGACCTACTTCAACACCCATTGGCCCAATTTCATTATTATTTTCTTTTTCTTATTTTATTTTATTCTTTTTTCCTTTATTATTATTATTATTAATGTTTTTTTTTTGTTATTAATAAAAATCCAAAAATATTTTTATTTTATTATTTATATTTATTTAGTTTATTTTTCTTCATAAAACAAAATAATAAAAAACATTTTCTTTAATAAATTAATTTCCTTTTTTAAATACTTAGATAATTAGTTTTAATTATTATATCATTATTTTCTTGCAATTAAAATTAATTTAGAACATAGGTTTCATTTAATTAATTAATATCCATTTTATTTTTATTAATTCAAAACTTTCTCATAAATAAAACCCTAAAAAATCCTATTTTTAGTTAATTTCTTTTCTTATTTAGTTTAAGTTAATTTTATTTAATTTTCCTTAATCATTTTTTAATTAGGTCAAGACTAAACCTTTTCATAAAAAACAAACAAAATCATTTCTTTTTTCCATTTTTACATTCTTGCATTTTTATTTTTAATTTTTGTACAATATTCAATTTGGTTGTAATAGTTAATTAGATTCAATTTTCTTGCAAAAATCCCCATTTGTAAATTTGTACATCCCCTCCCCTAATGATTGTAATAGCTTAGTATTTTTATTTTCCGCAATTTAATGCTTTATATACAAATGCTAGTAAATTAGGGTTTATATGGAAAGATAAAATCAATGCTTAGAAAAACCCTAATTCAAAGACAACAATGCATGTAAATCAATACACTTGCACACTTACACCCTTAGGGTAAATCCACTTTGTTGCCTTATAAAATGACCATATTATGCATGTGGGGTATCTTAGCAAAATCAATCAAAAAATACAAGATCATAGTCCCTCGATGATGCTATCAAAGTTTCCTTTCAAAAATGATCTTAGTCCCTAAAGAAAATACTAAGATATCTTACAACATTGCTAATCATGGCTATAGGATGACCCGCGCCCGTCCCTTTACATCCAAAGATAGGGTTTCTTACCAAATCAATGGTAAGATAACAATGTCAAAGGAAAGAGGAAATAAACATGAAAGACTTTTGAGTAGGTAGAATGTTCCTAGTTGCTTGCTCATTTTCAAACCAAAACATCCTTGCTATTTTCAAAACAAACACCAACACTTTCAAAACATCTTTCAAACTTGAAACATTTGCAAAAGATCAACACTTTGTATACATTCTTACGAACGAGAATCATTACAAAGTTTGCCTAAACGATGGCTCCTTTTCAAAATACTTTCAAAAATCGCACAAAGCATATTTTCAAACAAAAGCAAGTGATCTAGCAAGCAACTAAGAGCCCATAGATAACTATGGATAAAAAGGGTGCTAATACCTTCCCTTTTTATAATATACCCCCTGAACTCAAGAAAACATCTCAAAGGTCTTTCCTGTTCTTTTCAACCTTTCCTTTTGGATAAAAGAAAAGTCGGTGACGACTCTTGCTAACCGCAAGATTTGCGATTAAACGCAAAATAACCAAGTCAGTTCTCCCACCGTGTTACAGAACTGGAGACTCTGCTGGGGAAATTTTAAAAGTGGGTTTACCTTAGGGCTAGATCATATTTACTTTCTTTCTTTGTTTGACTTGTATGCTTTACATTTTGGGTCCTTGTTTGGGTTACTGTTAAAGATCCTACACCCGGATTTGGGGCACCTTGTAGGTAAGTAGCGATAAACTGTGAGGGAGTTGTGTGGGGTATACCGACACGGTTGAAATAGTATCTATGTTGATGCGATACTTTGGTGTGTACCGGTATCCCTTGAGTAATCAAGGAGAATACGGGGCCGCTGCGTGGTATCATAAAGCGTCAACTGACCTTAGCACCTTAATTGACTAACTTGGCCATTAGGACGTACTGAGATGACCGGCTTTGGTGCAATCTGAAGTTGGTTAATACTCGATATTACACTCATTGAGATTTGACTCCCGAGCTTTGTTTGGTGGCAAGTCAGTTGTCAATCGGAACAAAGTTTGTGGGAAAGATCACTGATATTGAGACCCCTTAGAACCTGGTTACTATTACTAGGACAGGTTGAGGCAACTAAACTTCAAGAGGGTACTTACCTACAAACTCCATGCAAGCCTAAACCTAATGACTTGTCTGCTCTGTGTGTATATGATTATTTTCATATAAACTTGTTTACTTTGCATACTTGTACATAACATCATACCATAGCATTTTCAATAACCGTTTCAAGGATCTCAAGGGCCTATGATACAAGGTCACGTTGAACCAGATGTCTATCAAGGGACAAGAGGATTTATTTTCCTCTAACCAAACGCCGTCAAAGATCAAGTACAACAACTTGAGTCAAAGTCTATGACCCACTTGACATGGTGAGCTTAATTCTCGTGGAAGGACATCCACCGATATAAAGTTCTCCAATCAAAGCTATTGGTCAAATTTCAACTTCTGACATTTTCTTGTTTACCCCGCGAGATCCTTGAAAACATTGCATACATATATCATACATATCATTGCATAAACATGTTCCATAGCAGGTTTCTCATATTCCCCGCTGTTTATTTCAGCAATGGCTCTTGAACAAACAATCAAAAACCTCCAGGCTCAAAACGCTTAATTCCAACAAATGTTTCTGGCTTTGGCTAAGGGGCAAGAGGACCTGAAGACTTTTCTTCTCAAAGATAAGAAGAAAAAGTCCAAGAAGTCAGTTGGCGTCCTGAACTTGGGAAGAAGACTTAAAGGACCAGTCAAGGGGGCTCTAGATCTTCCAACTCCATCCAACATGGGGGATAGTCATGAAGAAGACAACAATCTGGAGATTGATGAAGTCGAAGATGACTACTCTGAGGAATAATATCCTTCCGCTGATGACAAGTACAAATAGTTTGAGGATCGCCTCAATGCTATGGAGATTCAACAGATACCTGGCTTGGATTTATGAGACATGGGATTGGTTTCTGGAGTGGTCATCCCGCCAAAGTTCAAAATCCCTACCTTTTCCCTATACGATGGAGTCTCTTTCCCTAAGATGCACTTAAAGTCTTATGTCTACAAGATTCAACCATACACAACTGATCTAAAGCTTTGGATCCATTTCTTCCAAGAGAGCCTAGTATGGACTCAACTATAATGATTCTATCAATTGGAGAGTTCTCGCATCCACACCTGGGAGGATTTAGCTGCTGCTTTCTACAAGCAATACCAGTACAACACCGATCTTACACCAACTTGTGTGCAATTGCAGAACATGACCATGGGTTCCAACAAGAGCATCAAAGGATACGCCCAAAGGTGGAGAGATCTAGCTGGTAGGGTGCATCCCTCTTTAACTGATAGGGAGTTGATTGATATCTTCATGGAAACTTTGACAGGACCTTTCTTCAAACACCTAATCGGAAGCTTCTCGGCCGAGTTCACCGAGCTAATACTGACTGGCGAAAGAGTCGAAGCTGGCATCAAAAGTGGAAAGATCCAAGGAGCTACACCTTATGATGCTCAGAAAAAGCCATACAACAGGAAGAAAGAGTCCAATGTTGTGTATGGATAAAAGAGTCGTCATGACCAACACGTAGGAGCAATCTTAATCTCTAATCCTACGCCTGCCCAACAAAGATAGGGGCATCAGCGTAAGGAGGTCGCGCCTAAAAGAAAATTCACTAAGATCAACATGCCACTGGTTCAAGCGCTACAACACATGTTGAAGGCAGAGCTGATAACGTTAAAGGCTCCTCTCCAGAACCCAAACACTTCTGCTCCTACCTATCATCCCAATGAAAGGTGTGCATACAACTCTGATAGTCTGGGACATGACATAAACAACTATTGGACTCTGAAGAACAAGGTCCAAGACATGATTGATGCCAAGGAGATCGAATTCGATCCTCCAGAGACTCCTAACATGATCACTGCTGCTATGCCAAATCATTGAAAGATTTTGTTCATTTGAATTTTGAAGTTGCAATCTCTTTTGTTGTTCAAACACTTATCTATTAATGTCAAACTTTGTTTCATTAACGCATTGCATATGTTTGTCTTAAATTCATCCATTTGTTTTCATTATATTTAAACTATGCATTTTACTCCCTTTATGATATTCAACTCTTGTTTCAAAAAGTTGCAAGCCTTTAAAGGGAGGATGACGAAAACAATGCCATAATCTCATACAGTATGCTTTTGAACAGACCTTGCTGACGATGAACGGGAGTTTCTTTCAAATCCTAAATACTATATTTATAAGAAAGACAATCCCTAGTCAACCCCTTCGAGCCAAAGAAGTAGAAGTTTTCTTTTTTACACAAATTGAAACATTTAATCAAAACCTGGGGCGGGGTAGTCTCTCAGTTAGTTCAAATGCGCGTTCAGTACACAACGAATGACATCCAAAACATGCCTTTTCAACCAAAAGATGGTGATTGGTTCCCTATCAAATAGGTGGTCATTATCTCTCAAAGGAAAAACCCACTAAGTCAAAACCTACGAAGGAGACTTAAAGAAAACTGGGGCATCCCGCTGACTGTAATCTCAAAAACAAGAACAGTCAGACAAAAACCATGGATAATAAATCAAAAGAAAGAGGTCACTACAAATCCTCAACAACATGAAAAATGTTGCAAAAATGATTGTGTTCCGACAAACTTAACTTTTCTGAACCATCACCAAAACGTTATTCCAGACTCAATTGAAGTTCAAACGCACAATTAGCTGAGTTTAGGAGTGAAGAACATCATGAAGAGCGGGTGGGTACAAACACACTTTGAGCCTTTATCCTTTGTTTCTTAAACCGTGAACCAAGCCACGCTACAACCCTTCAAAAGTCCTAATTGAAGCATGGGTTAGTTCAAAAGCATATTGTTACAAAAGGTATCCTGACTCCTGTAAGGCTTTACCCTAAATCCTGAGTTTGAATTTTCGTACAAAACTTCTTTACTTGCTAAAACGCATTTTCAAAATTTCAAGACAAGCATAAACTTTGCATTATTTGAATATCGTTGTTTGCATATGGCTATTTGTTTGACAGCAGAGAAATTCACACAACGAATATCCAGTGAACGAAAGCTCTCTCAGTGGACAAAATCACTTCGATTGGAAAGACACTTCCAATGACTAATCTCTCATGATCAAAGGGGCATGGCATGACCTTTTTCCAACACATATGGGGAAGTCAAGTCAAGATTCAAAGAATCTCTCAAAGAATTGTTGAATAACCAGGGGAAAATCTCCATATGTAACACTCAAGGGGCAATGTCATGTTGATCATGGGTTTGAACAATATCCACTATGAAGACTTTCGGTACCATCAATTTGCTTGTATGTACCAATAGTATCAGATGGTGTCAGCATCATGTCTTCAGATTCTCACATGACAGTTCTTAGAAAATTCTGAGACTTGACCAAAGATTTCCAGTACCATCAATTTGCTTGCCTGTACCAATAGTATCAAATGGTGTCAGTATCAGATGGTGTCAGCATCATCTCTTCGGATCCTCCCATGATAATTCTTAGAAAATTCTGAGACTTGACCAAAGATCTTGGGTACCACCAATTGCTTGTCTGTACCAATAGTATCAGATGGTGTCAGTGTCAAATGGTTTCAGTATCATGTCTTTGGATCCTCCCATGACAGTTCTTAGAAAATTCTGAGACTTGACCAAAGATCTTGGGTACCACCAATTTGTTCGTCTGTGCCAGTAGTATCAGATGGTGTCAGTATCAGGTCTTCGGTTTCTTCCACAACAGTCTTAGAAAATATCTCTAGGAAGTTCAGGGCTACCAGAAATGTAATCAAAATCTCAAGCGTCAAGGTGCACCAGATTAGCTCTGAGGATAAACAGACTCCCACATAAAGGGTCATGTGCGACCAAGCAAACATTTTCTGGAATTACTATAACACTTACTACTAGGGGCAGTGACAAATCTCCCCAAGATCCTTCTCATAGGATGACTCCCATCCAGAGTTTCAATCTCTGAAAACTTCTCACCAGCTGAGTCGACCTCAAGAACCCTCGAGGATTTTCCCCAGTGAAGAAGACACCTCTCCAACAGACCGACAACAGGTTTTATTTCCTCAACAAACTACAAATTCCCCTGTTTGAGTTTGCCTCTCCGACTACTACAAATCAAAGGACCACAACTCCTCTTCCCCAATAAACCATTATATAATCCCAGCAAGTTACTGTGAAGCCTGGACCCGACCAGATATCAGTTCAACTTCGACTCCCCAGTAGAGCAACGAACAACTGAGACTCCCGAACTCTTTTTCCCCAAGCAAGGATCAACACTCTCCACATAGTTTTCAACATTCCTCAGTGGAGCTCTCCTCAAACAACAAAACAGGAATCCTTGGTGGAAATATTCTAAGCAAAGTTTTAAGACTCACCTACTCTTCAACAGCAGTCGGGGATTTAATGACTCCCCAGCATTTGTCAAGGATTTATTTTCCCATACAAAGATACATTCAAATAACATTTCACCCTTCATGCATCATATTACGTACACGACAAATGCATACGACACAATCTCATTTATTTTGAGAACATCGTTGCACCATGCATTTCATACATCATGACATTGCATACAGCTAACATTTTACCTTTTCAGGAAAAGGTTAATCAATAGATGGTTATTGTCAATAATCTTTAAAAGGTCAGAAATTAATACCTGTAAAAAGCCAGGACAGTTATCTACACGACCAACTGAAGCAATCCCACACAGGCTCCTTCCCATACACTCCTCTAGAAAAAGTTCAGATGCAATCCAGATACGGATAACATTCTGACACTTATTCCAGATTCCTTCTAGAAACAGTTCAGATGCAATCCAGATATGGATGACATTATGATACCTACTCTAGATTCTCTTCTAGAAATAGATCAGATGCATCTATTTATGGCTGACATTCTGATACTTACTCCATATTCTCTTCTAGAAACAGTTTAGATGCGATCTAGTTATGGCTGACATTCTGATACTTAATCCAGATTCTCTTCTAGAAACAGTTCAGATGCGATCCAGATATGGCTGACATTCTGATACTTACTCCAGATTCTCTTCTAAATACAGTCCAGATACGATCCAGATTCGGATGTCATTCTGTCACTCATTTAAAATACAGTCCAGATACGATCCAGATTCGGATGTCATTCTGTCACTCATTCAAATACGGTCCAGATACGATCCAGATATAGATATCATTCTGATACATCTTTCAGCATACCATTCAAAATACAGTCCAGATATAATCCAGATTCGGATGTCATTCTGTCACTCATTCAAATACGGTCCAGATACGATCCAGATACGGATATCATTCTGATACTTCTTTCAGCATACCATTCAAAATACAGTCCAGATACGATCCAGATTCGGATGTCATTCTGTCACTCATTTAAATACGGTCCAGATACGATCCAGATACGGATATCATTCTGATACTTCTTTCAGCATACCTTTCCAATACAGTCCAGATATGATCCAGATACGGATGTCATTCTGACTCTCATTCAGTACATCTCTCAGATACGAGTCAGATACAATTCATTTATGAATATTATTCTGTTGCTCATCCAAGACCTCTGCTGGTTTAGTTTAAATCTCTCAACGGTTTGTCCTAATTCTTTCTGGTGGACATTTTCTCTTTTGTATGGTTCAATTGAATCAATCCTAAGATTCTTATGATTTCCATTCCAGTCAAAGTTAATTCAAGACTTTTCTCTAGTTCAGTCAGATCGACACTAAGATCTCTCTAATTTCTATTCCCATTGAAGATAATTCAAGACCTTTACTATTTTAGATATATCGCTTCAAGATTTATTCTGATTTTTCTCCAGATCCCTGTTGGTTCAGTTTAGATCTCTCAATGGTTTATTCTGATTCTTTTCCACAGACACTTTCTCTAGTTCAGATAAATCTCTCAACGATTTATTCTGATTCTTCTCCAGATCCCTGTCGGTTCAATTTAAACCTCTCAACGGTTTATTCTGATTCTTTCCCGCAAACACTTTCTCTGGTTCAGATAAATGGCTCAAAGATCTACTCTAATTCTCTCCAGTTAAAGAATATTCAAGACCTCTTTTGGTTCAGTCTAAACCTCTCAACGGTTATCCTGATGCCTTCCAAATGAACACTTCTGGTTCAGATAAATCGCTCCAAGATTTATTCTGATTCTTCCCAGTCAAACAACATACAAGACTTCTGCTAGTTTCAGATAAATCGCTCCAAGGATTTATTTTGATTCTTTTCCAGTTGAAATCAATTTCAGACTTAGTCCATTTTCTGTCAACAGTCACCTTTAGATGGAATCTACAAGCCCATCTCCGACAAATCTCCACCATTCCTCCAAATGGAATCTATAATCCCATTCCCAATTCATCTTCGAGTGCAAATTTCTAGGCACTCTAGTGTTCAATCATCTTCCACCTTCAAGTCACGAATGGCGGATCCGCCAATCTAACTCTTCAGGTTTAAGAAGGTTGAACAGGGGCAGCTGTTGTACCCCAAAATTTTCCCTCTCATTTATCAAGAACTTTCTCACAAGATCTCCTTTGGTCCAAGACTGCTCAAGGGTTGATCAGCTCAAGACACCTCCTTAAGCACTGATGACTGAAATTAGGGTTTGAGATTGCACAAGGATAATTGAACTTTTAATGCCTCATATGAATTTTATGGATCATTATGGACCCTCAAGATTGCTCATGTCAAGTTTCAAGTCTTGGATCATATTTTTACTCAGTCAATTGATCAGTTGACCTAAAAATCAGTTGTATTGGGGAAAAAGTCAAATGTGGCCAATTTACAATCAAACTTCATAATTCTTGATCCATATCAACATTGTGAACTCATATATGTCGTTTGATCAATTTTGGACCATAATTTCTCAAGAAATTTGGTCAAATCATCAAAAGGGCAAAATGGTCAAAATTAGGGTTTTGACTGAGAAAAGGCAATTTCTGATTTTTGACTTAGCAAATGGTTAATTGGTTTGAGACATGATATCAAGGTTTCAATTGGATAATTTTTACCTAATGGCATGACTCAAAACATTTCTCAAGGTCATTTGATTGATAGTTAATTTTCAGTCAACTGATCAAAAGTCAACTACATACTGAAAAGTCAAACTTTGACTTTTTGGTCAAAATCAATTGTCAAAGATCACAATTCATCAAAACATGTCAAAATATGAAACTTGTTCATCAAGAAATCAAAAAGTCAAGATTCCATTTTGAAAAGTCAAAGTTTCCAAACTTAGAAATTTTTCTAAGTGTTGAAAACTTCATATTTTTTTCACAACTTTGAGCCAATTTTTCACCATGATGCAAGATGATTCAAAGGAAACTTTCAACATTAAAGTTGTAGATCTAAATGAGATCTAAAACATTTCTTTACACAACTTCTCCTATAAATGCATGGATTTCAAGTTATGATTTTGTGAATACATGTTTATGAAACTTGGAAACTTAGTGAAATTTTGCCCTAGTTTAGGCAGGATTTTGTCCTAACTTCATGGAAATTTTTCATATAATTCCAAGGGGAATTTTCAAACGTGATTCAAAGAGGGGTTGTAGATCACATTAAAAGCTTTCTAAAATGTCCAAGAAATCCTTGAGATCATGTCTGATCAAGGAGAATCAAAGGCATGAAGTTGGCATTTCATTCTTGAATTATAGGTCATTTCCATGACGAACAAGAATTCAAATCCATGCTAGGCTGCACAATATTTGCTTTGCAGACATCAAACTTGTTTGGCACTCCATAATCAAATGTTTTCACAACTATTAGAGGCTTCAACTCAATCATTCAATGCATTGCCCATGCTTAATGCCATTTTGGGAAGAAAGTGCATATTGCCATTTTGGAAAAGTAGCTTTTATGCACAAAATCAGTTCTTGAGCTTTGCACTTGTTTTCTTCTGATCACACACAACCTATAACCCAAAAGAGACTTGTCTAAAGCCTCTAACAACTCAGCCCATGCTTGTACTTTGCCTTGAAACTATATTTCCACTTTTCTTCAAAATCAAGTAAGATAGCATAACTCTATATCTTGCACTTCTGACCCTCTCAAGTGCTACAGCCTTTTCCATACTTATGTACAAGTGGTTTGCAAGCTAACAGACGATTTCAAGCCCCCAAGAACTCTCCAAAAGACCCTTGCTGCACAGAACTGTCCCACTTGATAGTTTTGAGTCAAAACTCTCCATCTCCATTTCCACTCTTGCGCTTTGATTCTTAACTATCCAGACACCTTACTTACATCATAGATAAGTGATCCAAGCCCCTGTTTCAAGACTGTAACTCCTCCATCACTATCCACCATTTCCAAAACTGAAGCTTGCAACTTGACTTGAGTTTGGAGTTTCAGCCATCCTCAAAGCAAAGTAGGAGTTGGAACACATTCAAGGAGGTCTAGGCAAGCTACAAGAATCATCAGGCCATCTCAAAGGTTGTTCAAACTCCATACATGACTCCAGCTGTAAGAGAAGTTACAGGTACTATGGCTGGCTGAAGGTTGAAGACGAAGTACAGGCCTTGGAAGCATATTACATTATGTATTTAGCATTTCAATTTAATAAACAGATGTATAGCCACCCCAGTGGTAAGGCAGCGCGCTGGTAACTAAGCGGGCGTGGGTTCAACACCCAGCGCACTACCTTTTCTCATTTCTCACATTTTTTTCACTTTTTTTTGTTTCTAAACAGCACGCTTGGGCCTGTTTATTTTCTTTCTTTTACTAACCCCTGACCTACTTCATCACCCTCTGGCCCAATTTCATTTATTTTCTTTTTCTTATTTTATTTTATTCTTTTTTCCTTTATTATTATTATTATTATTAATGTTATTTTTTTTTGTTATTAATAAAAATCCAAAAATATTTTTATTTTATTATTTATATTTATTTAGTTTATTTTTCTTCATAAAACAAAATAATAAAAAACATTTTCTTTAACAAATTAATTTCCTTTTTTAAATACTTAGATAATTAGTTTTAATTATTATATCATTATTTTCTTGCAATTAAAATTAATTTAGAACATAGGTTTCATTTAATTAATTAATATCCATATTATTTTTATTAATTCAAAACTTTCTCATAAATAAAACCCTAAAAAATCCTTTTTTTAGTTAATTTCTTTTCTTATTTAGTTTAAGTTAATTTTATTTAAATTTCCTTAATCATTTTTTAATTAGGTCAAGACTAAACCCTTTCATAAAAAACAAACAAAATCATTTCTTTTTTCCATTTTTACATTCTTGCATTTTTATTTTTTATTTTTGTACAATATTCAATTTGGTTGTAATAGTTAATTAGATTTAATTTTCTTGCAAAAATCCCCATTTTTAAATTTGTACATCCCCTCCCCTAATGATTGTAATAGCTTAGTATTTTTAGTTTCCACAATTTAATGCTTTATATACAAATGCTAGTAAATTAGGGTTTGTATGAAAAGGTAAAATCAATGCTTAGAAAAACCCTAATTCAAAGACAAAACAATGCATGTAAATCAAAACACTTGCATACTTCACCCTTAGGGTAAATCCACTTTGTTGCCTTATAAAATGGCCATATTATGCATGTGGGGTATCTTATCAAAAGCAATCAAAAAATACAAGATCATAGTCCCTCGATGATGCTATCAAAGTTGCCTTTCAAAATGATCTTAGTCCCTAAAGAAAATACTAAGATATCTTACAACATTTCTAATCATGGCTATACGATGACCCGCGCCCGTCCCTTTACATCCAAAGATAGGGTTTCTTACCAAATCAATGGTAAGATAACAATGTAAAAGGAAAGAGGAAATAAACATGAAAGACTTTTGAGTAGGTAGAATGTTCCTAGTTGCTTGCTCATTTTCAAACTAAAAAATCCTTTCTATTTTCAAAACAAACACCAACACTTTCAAAACATCTTTCAAACTTGAAACATTTGAAAAAGATCAACACTTTGTATACATTCTTACGAACGAGAATCATTACAAAGTTTGCCTAAACGATGGCTCCTTTTCAAAATACTTTTAAAAATCGCACAAAGCACATTTTCAACCAAAATCAAGTGATCTAGCAAGCAACTAAGAGCCCATAGATAACTTTGGATAAAAAGGGTGCTAATACCTTCCCTTTTTATAATCTATCCCCCGAACTCAAGAAAACATATCAAAGGTCTTTCCTGTTCTTTTCAACCTTTCCTTTTGGATAAAAGAAAATTCGGTGGCGACTCTTGCTAACTGCGACATTTGCGATCAAACGCAAAACAACCAAGTCATTTCTCCCACCAGGTTACACATGGTAAAATAACATCACAATTTCATCAATTCTCATCAAATCATCATATTAACATCATCAACCATAACCCCAACAAAAACCTATAATTATCTAAGCCCTAAATCAATTATAATAACAATGATAAACTCCCCTTACCTTAGATTCCTAACAATAAACTATTCCTCTTTGCATTCTATAGAATCTTTTGAGTTTCTCAGGACCTTAACTCTCTACACATCATTCTTCTCACTTTCACGATCACAAAATGAACACTGACACTCAATTTTCCTTGTTTAACCCTTGGACCCTTTCTATGGTCTTCCCATCTTACCCTCACTTACTTCACAATATTACTACATTGTCCTCATAGTCTCTATCCCTTATTATTTTATTTATTTAATTAATAATAATTCTAAATAATCAAAACTAATTATCTAAAATTACTAAAACACCCAATATCACTTAATTCTCACTATACTATAGAACATTACATCACATACATCAAAATATCACATATACGCATAGATACATCACCCATGCTCATAATATTCACAATAAAATAATTAAATAAATAATCTAATTATTTTGGGGAGTTACATAGAGAATCAGGTGATAGAACCGTTATGAGTTTTTCTTGATCGCATCATGCCAGATTGTCGTATTCTGATCAACATGAGATACATCCCTTAGAGGTGATAGCGTTGTACTCTGATGACGAACCTATGACTCTCTACTTATGTACTCCCATCGGCCTAAGGGAGTTCCGTGACAATTTGGGTGTATCCAGGATCCCTAGAGACCCCATGATAAGTTCCAAAATATAGTTATTTTGTATATATGTTTTGTGGCACTTACCGGTTCTTTTGTTGATATTCGTTGAATAATTTCCCACTTTGTTTGTAAATATGTTTAGTTTGTGAATATTTGTGTTTTTGATTCATTTGTGTACCGTTTGATAGATTTTACTTCTTTTGTAGGTATTTGTTGCACATTTGGAGCATCGAGGAATAAAGTATCGAAGGCACGGCTCTGGATGCGCGTTTTAGGAATAAAAGTCCATTTTTGAGAAGTTATGTCCAGGCAGGTGCGCTAAGAGGATTTTGTAGCGTGATATGAGTGTTTTTACAGATTTAGAAGAAGCAAAGTTTTAAAGCCCGTTTAACGCGGATAATGCGATTTTAGGCGGTTTGATGTGTAAAATAAAGAAGTCACGCTAGGCTCGCTTAGTGCGGTCTGTGATTTTGCATTTCGTATTTAATGTTCAAAACATATTTTTCTTATTTTTTACCATCTCTTTCCCTCATGGAGGAGCTCTGATTCAATTCTTCATAGTTTAGAGGTTTACCCAACATCATTGGGTGGTGCATCTTGTCGATTGGCTATGAGTTGTCTCAGATCATGTTGAAACCACGAGAAGTTTCATATTCATCTCCTTCTTCCCTATGTATCATTCCAACGGTGGGTGTTGTATGTATATTTTACTCTTATTGTATGTCATTTGTTGATTATGAGATTGTATATATGCTTGCTTTACAAATCTTTATTGATGTTGTTCCTTGACTTTTTTGTATTTATGTTTGGGGTTTGAGTTGTTCTAGAGATAGACTTCATGAATCTTGGTTAGGAAATGATATCTATTAATTTCTAGATGCTAGAGATATATTTAGAGCTAATAATCAATGTGGGTATCAGAGCTTAATGTATATGTGTTATCTGTGTTGCACTGAGAGATCGTTGATGCGAGCAATACAGTTGTCTCGACTTTGCGCTAGACATAACCTATGTTATGGCACCTTTAGAATGATTGTTGTACCTAAAAAAATTTCCCTCTCATTTATCAAGACTTTTCTCACAAGATCTCTTTGACTCAAGACTAGATTAGGGTTTGATCAGCTCAGGACATCTCATCATGCACTGATGACCCAAAATTAGGGTTTAATTTTGCACAAGGATTTTTGGACTATCAATGCTTCATATGACTTTCAAACATCATTATGGACCCCTAAGATTACTCATGATAAGTTTCAAGCCTTGAACCACATTTTTGATCAGTCAATTGGACAGTTGACCTAAAAATCAACTGTATTGGGGAAAAAGTCAACCATAGCCAATTTACAGTCAAACTTCATAATTTTTTATCAACATCAACATTTTAGACTCATATGTATCATTTGGTCAAGTTTGGATTACAATTCCTCAATAAATTTGATCAAATCATCAAAAGGGCAAAATGGTCAAAATTAGAGTTTTGACTGAGGAAGGGCAATTTCTGATTTTTGACCTAGCAAATGACCAATTGATTTGAAGCATGATTTCAAGGGTTCATTTGTATCATCTTGACCTAATTACATGGTTCAAAACATTGCAAATCCATTGGATGGACAAATGAAATTTGCAGTCAACTGATCAAAAGTCAACTATACACTGAAAAGTCAAACTATGACTTTTTGGTCAAAATCAAGTGCCAAGGATCACAATTCATCAAAACATGTCAAAATGTGAAAAAATTTCATCAAGGAATCAAATATGGAAGATTTGATTTTAAAATTTGAATTTTTCTTAACTTAGAAATTTTTCTAAGTATAGAAAATTTCTTATTTTTTCTCAACTTTAGGCCAATTTTCCACCATGATACAAGATGATTCAAAGAAAGTTCCCAACATGAAAGTTGTATATCTCCATGAAATCTACAACTTATCTTCACACATTTTTCCCTAAATATGCTTGGATATCAAGATATAATTTTATGAGTACATGCTCATGAACTAAATAACTTAGTGAAATTTTTCCCTAATCTAGGCAGGTTTTGGACCCAACTTCATGGCAATTTTTCACCTAGTTCCAAGGGGAATCTTGAAATGCATTTCAAAGATAAATTATAGATCATATTGAAATATTTCCAAAATGTCCAAGAACTCTTTGAGATCATTTTTTAGTGAGGAGAATCGAAGAGATAAAGTTAGCAATTTCTCACTTTGTTTTCAAGCCGTTTCATGAAGAACAAAGTTCAAATCAGTACCTATGTTGTCTAATCCATGCTTTACAGGTCCCAAACTTCTTTCTTGCTCCATAATTTAATTCTTATCCAGTTGACAAAGCTTTAATCCAAGCCCTAGAGTCTTTATCCAAGTTGTAATTCCATAAATGGCACAAAGTTGCCATTGCCATTTTGGAAAAGGTTCACTTTTGCAACTTTACAAATCTTGAGCATTGGACCTGTCTTCTCTGCACACACAAATCCTCTAGGCCTAAGGCAACTTGTATAGAGCATATACCAACCCTAAGCAAGCCAGTACAAGCATGTAAAGACTTGTCCCTTCACTTTGCTTCAAAAGCAAGAAAGTGTGCAAAAAGCCTAGGATTGAAAAATCTGTTGAAGAGCTGACTTAAAACCTTTTCCATACTAATATACAAACACATTACAACTAGAAACATGATTGCTAAAGGTATGAAACACTCAAACACTTCAGATCACCAAAAAATTGTCCAAACTTGTTGTTTGTGCATGAGCTTAGCAATCCACAAATTGGCTCGTGAGTTTCAAGTTCCCATCATCCAAACACTTTACCTACTTGATATCTAAGTGATCCAGACCATCATCCCTGCACTGTAACTTCTTCTCCATCATCTGCCACTTTTGTTTTCCAAGCTTGCAGGTTGACTTGGATAGAGAGTTTCAGACACTTTCAAAGCAAGATCAGGGTTGGAACACACTCAAGGAAGTTCAAGCAAGCTAAAGCAACCTTCAGTCCCTCCTAAATCTCACTCAAACTCCATTCACGATCTCAGCTGAAAGAGGTAAGAATCTCAACTTCTATCTCTTCATACAGGCATCCGTTGGCCACGATTTGTGAATAAACAATGTAGATATCATTGCTACGAAGCTGTACATATCTTTAACTTGCATTTATTTGGCCTGAGTAGAGAGAATTTTGAAGTTCAAATTCCTGTAAAAATTAGGTTTAAATTTAGGGCTTTTAAAATTTGTTTTAGTCTTTGATTGTTAGCTTACATGATTTACATGGTTGAAATTGTGGGAATGAGTACTACCATTTTCATGTTGGGAGTTTTCATTTTCATGGAGAAATGAGAAAGTTACAGAGCTTCTGGCTGGCTAGAGGAAGAAGACGAAGTACAGGGCCATGGAAGCGTTTCATGTTATGTTTTTCTTGTTTCACATAAATCAACGGATGTATAGCCACCCCAGTGGCAAGGTAGTGCGCTGGTAAGGCCCAGGTCATGGTTGAAATTGTAGGAATGAGTACTACCATTTTCATGTTGGGAGTTTTCATTTTCATGGAGAAATGAGAAAGTTACGGAGCTTCTGGCTGGCTAGAGGAAGAAGACGAAGTACAGGGCCATGGAAGCGTTTCATGTTATGTTTTTCTTGTTTCACATAAATCAACGGATGTATAGCCACCCCAGTGGCAAGGTAGTGCGCTGGTAAGGCCCAGGTCATGGGTTCGAACCTTGGCGCTACCTTTTGTTTTTCATACTTTTCCATTTTTGTCATTTTTTGCTGTTTTGCAGGTTTGGGCTTCAAAACTGGGCCTTACGTTTTTTTCTAACATCCACCTCCTGATTACTCAGGATACCCCTGGCCCATTTATTTTCAATTATTTATTTTATTTTGTTTTACTTCATAAAATATTCTTTTCTTATATATTATAAAATCATAAAAAATATAAATATGATAATATTGCATTTTTATTTTATCTTATTTTATTTTTCACATAAAAAATATATTTTATCTTCAATATATACTAACTATCTTTCTTAAATAGATTTGTAAAAAAATAAATTAAACTTAGATATATTCTTATATTTTCTTTTATATTTATATAAATACTTGTAAATATTTATTTTCACATATAAAAAACTAAATATTTTCATAAAATATTATTTATTATTTTTAATACAAAAAATAATACATAAGAACTTTATTTTCTTTTAAACTAGAAATTAGGGTTAACTTTGTTTTTTTAAAGAATTAATTTCTTTTCCTTAAAATTATTAGGGTTTAGGTTAAAACTTTTTCATATAAAAAACCAAACAAAATATTCTTTATATATACATATATCATTGCATATTTTATTTAAATATTGTATATTGTTTATTCCAATATTTGTACAAATTCGATTTGGTTGTAATAGTTTAATTAGATTTATATTATTGCAAATCCCCATTCACAATTTGTATTCCCCCCTCCCATAAAAATGTTGTAATAGCGTAGGACATTTAAATTTCGCAATTTACCGCTTTATAGACCATGCTAGTAATTAGGGTTTGTATGGCAAGATAAAAACAAAACAAATAGAAAACCCTAATCCAAGACAAAATCAAAGCATGAAAATAACACACTTGCACACAAGCATCCTTAGGGTTTCTCCACTTGGTTGCCTTATACAAAAATGGCCATATTACGCATGCGAAGTATCTTGGCAAAACAAACAAATATAAGATCATAGTCCCTCGATGACGCTATTCAAAGTTGCCTTACAAAATGATCCTGGTCCCTCAAAAAATGCTAAGATACTTTGCAATATTGCTAATCATGGTTATACGATGACCCACGCCCGTCCCGTTTCCATCCAAAGATAGGGTTGCTTACCAAATCAATGGTAAGACAACAATGTCAAAGGAATAGAAAATGCACAAGAAAGACATTTGAGTAGGTAGATTACTCTTAGTTATTTGCTCTATTTCCAAACAATTATCCTTGCTATTTTCTAAAACACACACATTTCTAAACATTTTACAAACATTGAAACATTTCAAATAAAAGACAAACATATTTGTATACATTCTTACGAACGAGAATCATTACAAAGATTGCCAAAACAATGGCCTCTTTTACAAAATACTTTCAAAAACCACACAAAGCACAATTTCAAAACAAAAGCAAGTGATATAGCAAGTAACTAAGAGCCCATGGAAAACCATGGATGAAAAGGGTGCTAATACCTTCCCTTTTCATAATCTACCCCCCGAACTCAAGAAATAATCTCAAAGGCCTTTCTTGTGCTTTTTCACCTTTCCTTTTGGATAAAATAAAAATCGGTGGCGACTCTTGCTAACCGCGAAATTTGCGATAAAACGCAAAACCCTCAAGTCAGTTCTCCCACTATATCACAACGATGTCTGATGATTTTGGTGCGTATTGTTAGTTGCGTGCAATTGATCCGCAAGATTAAGTATTTGACGAATAGATTAAAATGCGATTTCAGAATGAATTCTCTTAAGCTGAAGATGATTGTTTATCGCTTTCTTTATTGCTTTATTTACTTTTCCCGAACTTACCTTCCGTAAACCCTTTTCCAAACTTAGAGAGTCGAAACCGTTGAATGATAATTTTTCTCTCACACTAATCATTGTGGAGACGATACTGTTGTAACCCAAAAATTTTCCTCTCATTTTACTCAATACATACTCCTAGTGAGGTCCCCAACTTGCTCGAGGTTGCCCAAGAGTTGACCAGACAAACTCTCTCCTAAGGCAGTATACCCCAAATTAGGGTTTCTATTTTCATCAAGATGGGTGGAACACAAAAGTATCATATGCTCTCCATGGTCTTAATATGTTCTCAAGACCCTACATGTCAAGTTTCATGCCTTGCATAAGAAGTTTGCTCAGTCAACTGCTCAGATGCTTGAGAAATCGACTGTATTAGGTCAAAAGTCAATTGTGACCCACATACAGTAAAAATTCAATATTTTTGGTCAACATCAACATTTTGAAGTAACTTCCATAGTTTGATCAAGGGTTGATCATGATTCCTCAAGGGATGCTCCAAATTCATCAAAACCCAAAAGTTGCTAAATTAGGGTTTTGTAGGAAAAGTCAACCCAACTTAGACCAAGCATAACTTCTTCATACTTTATCACAAATTTTCCATCCAAGGCTCATTTTGAAGAGGATGCAATTCCCTATAATTCATCTTCATCCCTCAAGTTCAAAATATGCACTCATCAAAAGATATGAATTTCTACATTATAGGTCCTTTTGAAAGGTCAACAAAAACACCTTTTGGGTCAAAGCTTCATACATGAACATGGAAGATCCAATTGAGATGAAACCAAAAGTGTTGTTTAGGGGAAATACTAAGCTTTCTAAAAATCCCAATAACACCCTCCTAGGGTCAAAATTGAGAGAGTTGTGCATTGTCAAAGTTGCCAATTTTTGGAAAATTGTCAAAAGTCAACATTGATCAAATTGGCATTTTTTCCAAAGGGGCCCGTGTTTTATTGCTTGAAACATGTTTCTAATAGGACCCAAGACCCCTGAGCTCATTCACATATTATTTTATTATTTTTATCATTTATTTTGATTTTTTATTCATTTAAATCAAAATAAATCAAATTAAATGGTAAAATAATGAAATCAAATCAAATCTTGGGATTTTTGTGCACATTTTTAGTCTATATACAGCTAGCATGATGGCCAATTCGTGCAAGATTCATTTGGATTGGAAAATATTGGATTGAAGCTTATTTTGGGAAGATATCATACAAAGAGCAAATCAAATCAAATCTCCATTATTTCTCAAGATTCATGGCAATTTTATTAACCTAATTCAGTCTACTATATATACACAATAATTCCAGACCATAAGCATAAGGATTGGAGGCGTGAAATAGCAAGAAAGAAACCAAAATTTTGCAAGAAAAGTGTGAGACCTATTTTTGTCTACAGGCCAATTCAAGCCAGTCCAACGTTTCCAATCGATTCCTGGACATCCCAGGAAGCTAACCGCATCATTTGCAAGCCTCAAAGCATCCAGAAATCATCCCCAAAAGCCTCAATAGCAATACGTTGTGGAAACTGTGCGGGGTATACCGACATGGTCTAAGCAATAGCTATGTCAGTGTGACATATTTGTGGGTACCGGTAGCCTTTGAGTTAATCAAAGAGGATATGGGGCCGCTGAGTGGTGTCATGAAGCACTAATGAACTTCTAGAACCCTTTACTTGACCAACTTGGCCTTTAGGATGTAGTGAGATGAATGGCTTTGGTGCAGTCCGAAGTTGGTAGATACTCGATACTACACTCATTGAGGGTTGGTTTCTTGGGATATTTCGGTCGCCATTAAAGAGGCTTGAGCTGAAACAATGACCAAGGAAACAATCCGGTGATATTGAGCTCCTTAGAACCCGGTTACTATTACTAGGACAGGTTTGAGCCAACTAAACTTCAAGAGGGTACTTACCTATAAAACTCCATGCAAACCTAAACTAAGAACTTGTTTTTTTTTCTTGTATATACATACTTGTACATAACATAATGGACATCATGAGCATCATATGCATCCACTAACCATTTCAAGGATTTTTGGAGATTCATCTATGTTCTTGTTTTGTAGGATATGGATTCACTTCGCAGGAAAACTATCCAAGTCAACCTTGTAATAATTCCTCCATAACTTAAGGAGCTAGCTTCAAGGATCCCTGAGAACTCTCCATTCACCGAGAGGCATGGTCGTCTACTCAACTTGGTCACCTCCAACACAGATGAGGATATGATGAAAGTACTCTTTCAGTTCTTTGACCCTTTGCACCATTGCTTCACATTTCCCGACTATCAGCTTGTGCCTACTTTGGAAGAATTCTCTCAACTCTTAAGGATTCCCATTCTCAATCAACTACCTTTCAATGGTACGGAAAGAGACCCAAAGCCAAAAGAGATTGCTCAAGCTCTGCACTTGCACTCATCTGATGTCACAACTGATTGGGAAACTAGAAGCGGTGTCAAAGGCTTCTTAACAAAGTTTCTATTTGAGAAAGCCCAAAGTTGTTGGAATTCCTTAGACTTGCAAGCTTTTGAGGAAATTGTGGCTCTCCTCATCTATGGGATGGTTTTGTTTCCCAATCCTGACCAACTCATAGATATGAGTGCCGTCAAAATCTTCATGTCACGCAACCCGGTGCCTACATTACTAGGGGATATCCTACACTCTTTTCACACTCGCACAATGAGGAAAAGAGGTGTCCTTATATGTTGCACTCCTCTCCTGGAAAGATGGTTTATTTCTCACCTTCGCCAATCAGTCTTAAAGAATGAGCAAGGATTAAGGTGGTCACAAAGGTTAATGACGCTCAAACATTCAGATATTCATTGGTGTTCTCGATCCAAAGAGAATGTTATCATTGTTGACCTCTGTGGGAAATTCCCTAATGTCCCTCTACTTGGCATTAGGGGAGGCATCACCTACAACCCATGCTTAGCTCTAAGACAGTTTGGTTATGCCCGAAGGGATGGCCCACATGAGATGTTGATTCAAGGCTTGGTATTCGACTACGATAACGACGATCAAGGTCTTCGCTAGAGATTCATCCGGGATTGGAGGATACTAAACAAAGTGGATAGCAAGACTTTGGGACACAAGAATTCCATCCCTATTGAGCCTTACCTCAAGTGGGTACGAACCCGCGCTCAAAGTCTCATGATGCCTTATCCTTCCATTCTCCCGATAATCATTGAGCCTGTTAAGGAAGGAGAAGTTCCATACATTATCCTACATCCTGACATGCCCACATCTCTGGAAGACCTACAAAGGGATTGGATACAGCTCAAAGGAGAGCGAGATACTTTCGAAGCCCAATTCTACGCAAGCGAGAAGAAGGTTTTGGAACTCACTAGGCTACTTCATGAGGAGCAGACTCTAAATGCCTACATTGCACCAAAGAGGATGCGCACTACTTTTTTATCTTAGAGTTTAGTATTATTTAGCCCAAGGGGCATTGATGTACTCAAACTCTATCTTATTAATATAACGTGTGTTTCTTTTTGTCTAAAACGAACTTGAATCTTTTAAAATCCTTGAAAACATTGCATGTGTGCATATCATTCATCATGACATAAACAGGTCTTTTGCAACGAGTTTCCTCATCTCTCTACTGTTTATTTCAGTAAGATGGATCTCGAACAGACAGTCAAAGATCTTCAAGTTCAAAACATCAGTTTCAACAGTTATTCATGACCCTAGCCAAGGGGCAAGAAGAGTTGAAGACTCTGTTAGCTGAAGAAAGAAAGAAGAAAACAAAGAAAGCCATTGGGGTTTTGAACATGGGGAGAAGATTTCAGGGACAAACTAGAAGAACCTTGAATTTTGAAACCACTTCCGGGGAAGGAGAAGGGAAAGGAAAAGAAACTGTGGTTCTGTCAGAATCTGAATAGGAGGAAGACTACTCTGAGGAACAGTATCCTCCAGCAGATGATAAGTACAGACATCTCGAAGAGCGCTTGAGCGCTATGGAAATACAAAAGGTTCTAGCTCTAGACTTTAAAGAATTGGGACTAGTATCGGGAATTGTGATCCCACCGAAGTTCAAAGTGTCGTTGTTTGCAAAATATGATGGGGTGTCATGTTCTAAGATGCACCTCCGATCATATGTGAGAAAGATCCAGCCGCACTCCATCGATAAAGACATGTGGGTGCATTTTTTCCAAGATAGCCTATCTGGAACACAACTCGATTGGTTTTACCAATTGGAAAGGGCCGACGTCCACAACTGGGAAGATCTTGCCGCAACTTTCTATAAGCAATACCAGTATAATGTTGATTTGGCGCCTACCTGTACTCAACTTCAGAGTATGGCTATGGCTTCAAATGAGGGTTTCAAGGATTACGCGCAGAAATGGAGAGATCTAGCTAGGAGAGTACAACCCCCTCTGTCTGAAAGGGAGTTGGTGGATATGTTCTTAGGCACTCTATCGGGCCCTTTCTTCAACCATCTGATTGGAAGCTCATCTGCAGGATTTACTGAGTTAATACTAACCGGAGAGAGGGTGGAAGCTGGCATAAAAAGTGGAAAGATTCAAAAGGATTCATCTGCCTCTACAGCTGTGAGAAAGCCTTTCACTGGGAAGAAGGAGGTATCTACTATTTATCCATAAAGGAACCAAGGGAGAGCTGAATGTCGACCAATGGTAGGAGCTATTATGATCCCAAAGCCTACATCTGATCAACCAAGAAGTAATCAACCGAGGGTGGAAAGGCCAGTCCGGCAATTCACCAGAATTAATATGACTCTAGCCCAGGTTTTACCACATCTTCTAAAATCCAATTTGACAACTCTGAAGGAAGCTCCAAAAAACCCCAACACAGCGTCCCCTCATTATCACCCAAATGCCAGATGCGCATATCATTCTGAAAGTCCGGGTCATGACACTAACAACTGTTGGGCCTTGAAAAACTAAATTCAAGACCTTATAGATGCAAAAGAGATTGAGTTTGATGCACCCGAGAAGCCAAACGTCATTTCTGCTCCTATGCCCAGGCATGGTCACAACACCAATGCTATCGAAGAAGATTTATTTGCTACCATAGTTGATGAACTCTTGACTCCACTCCCAATCATTAAGATAAACTTGTTGAAAGTTGGTGTATTCTCGGGTTGTAATGAAGACTTCCATCTCTGCTTATCCTCACCAACAGTTTGCCCTTTGTTGAAAACAGGCATTCAACGCTTGATAGACAACAAAGAGATTCTGTTCGAAAGTACTCCTATTTTACCTATTCCTATTGAATACATTTCAATCATAACCATCTCCGCCAATTCTTCCCAGGTCCCCAAAAGGCCTGTTAGGATTACATTGGTTCCAAAAACTACTCCTCTTATAATCACAATGCCTGGGCCAGTCCCGTATGAATCAGACAAAACTGTGTCATGGAATTACAGTGGAGACATCTACTACCATGGCATCAAACAAGATGGGTTGGCTGCCGAAGAAATAAACTCCGAAGAAGAAGACTCTGATATTAGCAATATTTCTGGAACCAGTAAGATTACCCGAAGCAGTAGAATCTTCTCTCTAGAAATTGCCCCCCCAAAGGCAGTTTTTGGACCCGTGGCTGCTCCAAAGGTTACTTCCGTACCAATAATCATATCTGCAAGTGCTCCTATTAACAAAGACGACACAACCCCTGTTGTTATCCCTACCAACACTCCTACTGCTGAAATTTGAGGAAAAAGTATTCAAGAAGAGCCTGTTCGGACGAAGGCTCAACCAGTGACTATCCCTGAAACCTCCAAGAAGGAAATGGAGGAGATCCTGAGAATAATAATGAAGAGCGACTATGACGTAGTTGAACAGTTGGGTCAAACTCCCTCCAAAATCTCCATGCTAGCATTATTACTGTATTCTGAAGCACATGCGAAAGCCCTGGTGAAATTCCTAAAGATAGCCCATGTGCCTCAAGAGACATCGGCTGACCAATTTCAAGATTGCGTGGCCAGCTTGACGGTAGATAACGGCCTAGGCTTCTCTGATGCTGATTTGACACCAAGGGGGAGAAAGCACAACGAGGCATTGTGTGTCTTTGTGGAATATAGAGGAACAACTCTGGCCCATGTCTTGGTGGACACTGGCTCATATTTGAATGTTTTACCGAAGAAAGCTCTCGACAGATTCGACTGCGAAGGACTGACGTTGAAACCCAGTAACATAGTCGTGAGAGCATTTGATGGCTCAAAGAGGATGGTGCACGGGGAGGTGGATATCCCCATAAAGGTTGGGACTCAAACTTTCAATTCAACCTTCAATGTAATGGACATCCACCCCTCTTACTCTTGTCTGCTAGACGGCCATGGATCCATAATGCCGGTGATGTCACCTCCACACTGCACCAGATGCTGAAATATCCGGTCCATGGAAAGATTATCACTGTTCACGGAGAGGAAGAGTATATGATTAGCCACCTCAATTCTTTCTGGTATGTAGAATTGGACGGCGAGTTCATTGAAACTCCTTTTCAACATTTCTAAGAAGTCTCTCAAGAGGTAGCAGTAACTAAGACGGTGTCCCAGATCCCGAAGATCATAAGGCCTCCGCCCCGGATGTCATCTCTGAAGGACGCCAAGGAAGTAGTAGAAGAAGGTAGATGTACCATCTGGGGGCAACTTCCGGATATTCCGTATAAATCTGAGAAGTTTGGTTTAGGGTTTACTTCAAGTGCTCAGAAGATTGTGCGTTGTACTCGTGCTGGAGGGCCGCCTTTGAAGATTAGCAACCGAGAGGTCAATGCGGTGGAAGATGGTGAAGAGGATTGCAGCTTAGAGGATTGGATATTTCCTACTGTAAACGGAGGATTTCGCAATTTGGAAGCCAGAGACTTTGTCCCAATAACTTTCATCCCTCAGTAATTTATCTTTTACATTTCTGTTGGACTTGTAATATTCACAAACAATTCGCACATTTAAAACCTTGTGTCTTTCCCGAGGCACAATGGTCCATTTGTAAGGGTTTTTATTTCATCTTCATATGACATTCAATGAATCATGGACGTTTTTCACATACAAACTTTTGTGCTCATTGTCTTTCTTTTACATTTTATTGTTTAAAGATGGCTATACCCTTACACACACCCACACTCACAAATGCAGGTACCCCTCCATTTCGGATCCCATGGGTAACGATACTGTTATGGCCTTTTGTGACTCTGAGGATCTAATCTACCAAGCCGAAGACGAAGGTGAGGAGGATGGTGAAGTACCAGGGGAATTGGCCAGACTACTACAACAAGAGGAAAGAGCTATTCAGCCTCATGAAGAACCATTGGATACAATCAACTTGGGTACTGAGGAGGATAAAAAAGAAATCAAGGTGGGTGCCAATCTAGAGTCGAGTGTCAAGGAGCGTCTGATTCAGCTGTTGCCTAATTATGTTGAGATTTTTGCCTGGTCATATGAAGACATGCCAGGACTTGAAGCAGACATCGTGGTACATCGTCTGCCAACAAGAGAAGACTGTCCACCAGTAAAACAAAAAGTCTGCCGCATGAGACCTGATATGTCAGAGAAGATCAAAGCGGAAGTCATGAAACAATTCAATGCCGGATTCTTGGCTGTCACTTCTTATCCCTAATGTGTTGCCAACATTGTTCTTGTGCCTAAAAAGGATGGCAAAGTACGAATGTGCGTGGACTATAGAGATTTGAATAGGGCTAGCCCTAAAGATGATTTTTCACTTCCCCACATTGATGTCCTGGTTGACAATACGGCCCAGCACAAAGTGTTTTCCTTCATGGACGGATTCTCAAGTTACAACCAAATCAAAATGGCACCTAAGGACATGGAGAAAACTACATTTGTCACACAGTGGGGCACATTCTGCTACAAAGTGATGCCATTCAGACTGAAGAATGCTGAGGAAACCTATCAGCGTGCCATGGTAGCTTTGTTTCATGACATGATACATCATGAAATAGAGGTCTACGTAGACGATATGATATCCCGATCACAAACAGAAGAAGAGCACCTTGATCACTTGCAAAATTTGTTTGAGAGGTTGAAGAAGTATAAACTAAGGTTGAACCCAAACAAGTGCACATTTGGAGTACGGCCCGGTAAACTCCTAGGCTTTATCGTCAGCAACAAAGGTATTAAGGTTGATCCGGCCAAGGTTAAAGCAATACAATAAATGCCTGCTCCTCGTACTGAGAAGGAAGTCAGAGGATTCCTGGGATGCCTAAACTATATTTCCAGATTCATTTCTCACCTAACAGCTACTTGTGAGCCAATCTTCAAATTATTGAAGAAATATCAAGTAGTCAGATGGAATGATGAATGTCAGATTTCTTTTGACAAGATCAAAGAGTACTTACAAGAGCCTTCTGTTTTGATTCCACCAGTCGAGGGAAGACCACTGATCATGTATCTGACCGTTTTAGAGAACTCAATAGGGTGTGTATTGGGGCAGCATGACGAGTCTGGCCGAAAAGAGCACGCTATTTACTACCTGAGCAACAAGTTTACCGACTGTGAAACCAGATATTCATTGCTCAAGAAAACTTGTTGCACTCTGGCCTGGGTTGCTCGCCGGCTAAGACAGTATATGCTGACTCATACTACCTTGTTGATATCTAAGATGGATCCGATAAAATACATCTTCGAGAAGCCTGCTCTTTCTGGGAGGATAGCTAGATGGAAGATGATCCTAACAGAATATGACATACAGTATACTACTCAAAAAGCTATAAAGGGCAGTCCGCAAGCTGATCATCTTGCTCATCAAGCTGTAGAAGATTATCAGTCCATGAAGTTTGAATTCTCGGATGAAGACATCATGACATTAGACAAATGTGAAGAAATCAGGCCATATGACGGACCTGAACAAGGATCCCGATGGACCCTGTTCTTTGATGGGGCATACAATGCACTTGGTAATGGTATCGGCGTTGTACTCATATCTCCAGAAGGGTGTCATACTCCTTTTACTGCTAGACTTTGCTTCAACTATACAAACAACATGGCGGAATACGAAGCGTGCATCTTTGGTCTCAGAGCTGCCATAGACTTGGGGATCAAATCTTTGGATGTTTTTGGAGATTCAGCTTTGGTCATCAGTCAGATCAAAGGGGAATGGGACACTAAACACCCAAATCTTATCCCTTACAAAGAACATGTTTTGACATTGCTACCACATTTTGAAAAGATTACCTTCGAGCATTTCCCGCGAGAAGAAAATCAGCTAGCAGACGCTCTAGCCACAATGGCATCTATGTTTAAATTTAATTTGGATAACGAAGCTCCCCAGATCACCGTCGAACGAATGGATGAACCAGCACACTGTCACGAGATTAATACTGAAGAAATAATGGACCGCCCTTGGTTTCATGAAGTCAAGAGGTATCTCGAGGCTCAAGAATATCCAGAAGGAGATTCAATAATTGATAAAAAGTTCTTAAGAAGATTCTCTGCTAAGTTCTTCCTTAGTAATGGCATCCTGTACAAACGCAATCATGACTCTGTTCTGCTCCGGTGTGTGGATAAGATTGAGGCTGAAAAGATCATGGCTGAATTACATGAAGGTACTTTTAGCACTCACTCCAATAGGCATACGATGGCAAATAAAATCCTACAGGTAGGCTATTACTGGTCTACCATGGAAGCAGAATGCTATCAATACTCTCGGACCTGTCATAAGTGTCAAATTTATGCTGACAAGGTGCATGTACCTCCGGTTCCTCTGAATGTCTTGACGGCTCCTTGGCCCTTTGCTATGTGGGGAATTGACATGATTGGGGAGATCAAACCTACAGCCTCCAATGGACACCGTTTCATCCTAGTGGCCATTGACTATTTTACCAAATGGGTCGAAGTAGCTTCCTTCGCTTCCGTTACTAAGAATGTTGTTTCCCGCTTCATCAAGCAAAATATCATTTGCCAGTACGGTATCCCGGAAAGGATCATCACTGACAATGGTACAAATCTTAACAATACTATGATCACCGCCTTGTGAGAGCAATTCAAGATTCAGCATCACAATTCTTCCCCCTATCGGCCAAAGATGAATGGTGTTGTCGAAGCTGCAAATAAAAACATTAAAAATATCATACAGAAAATGACAGTCACATACAAAGACTGGCATGAAATGCTACCATTCGCTCTCCACGGGTACCGTACCACGGCTCGCACATCAACCAGGGCAACACCCTATTCTTTGGTTTACGTATGGAGGTTGTTTTACCTATTGAGGTTCAGATCCCCTCTTTGAGAATTATGAAGGATGCAGGTTTGAATGAAGATGATTGGGTCCAGACTCGACTTGATCAACTGAACTTAATTGATGAAAAGAGACTTACTGCTGTTTGTCATGGTCAAATGTATCAAAAACGGATGATCAAGGCTTTCAACAAGAAAGTCAGACGTCAAGTATATCAAGTTGGGGATCTATTGATCAAACGCATCATCTTGCCACAAAGTGATCCCGGGGGAAAATAGACTCCTATCTATGAAGGACCATTTGTAATCAAAAATATTCTCCGGTGGGGCAATGATTTTGACCACCATGGATGGTGACGACCTGCCACACCCTGCGAATGCAGACATAGTCAAAAGATACTACGCATAAGAGACCCGCTAGGTTGACACACCTAGGAAAAACAAGGGCATCCCGGCGAACCAAAAAGGTTCGGGAAAAAATTAGGGATAAAATAAAAAATATTTGTACACCCGGCAAGTTGAAAACCCGAAAGGGCGACTTGGGCAAAAAAGGGTTTCCCGGTGGACTGAAAACCCTAAAGGGCGGTCCAGGCAAAAGTTAGGGGATTAAAGCGTATGCCTATGTCCCTTCGGATCACTTAATGGACAACATTTAACTTCCACTGACAAACTCGGAGTTTCTGATCAATTCAATCATCTTCGGACGAAGCAACAAATAGATAAGATATTCAGAGATATGAAGGCTATAACAGTATGGGAACCCCATGGGATTATTACACATAGCTATCTTTCTTTGTATAAATTTTTCTTGTTTTTTATGGCACCATTCTCTTACTAGAATGATTGCCTCCTTTGTACAAAATACTTATTCAAAGTCAATACAAAGATATCTCTTTGAAAGTGCAAAAACTATTTGTCTTTTTCTTTACACTTGTGTTTTATTTGCAAAAACGTCCAATGATTCATTAATGAACATATGCATTTAAACATAATTATTGTTTACAAATAAACAAAATGCGAAAGATAATTACTGGTAGGTTGAAAGGATAAGAAAACGTCTCTAGGCTATTCCATAAGCAATCCCTGCAGTATGTCATTTAGATCCCCAGCAGAACAAATTTCAAATTGTTAATCCCCAGTAGAAATCATCAAATTTCTCAAGATTCCCCGAGCAAATCTTACAAGCAGTACGTGGCATTGCCCTTACAACGGAATTTACTTCTCTCAACAAGAGTTCGTCAGTACTTCAACTTCAAGACATGGAAAATCCACATATCCTCAGCAGTATTTGGGGGTTTATTTTCCTCAAATCAAACAGCAATACAACAGACCAGCTTACATGCACGTACATTGCATCCATGTATCATAAACACTGATAAAGCAAATACATTGCATCATACAACATAACTTTGTGTTTCAGCTAACATTTTACCCTTTTCAGGATAAAATTAATAGTTACCATTAGCAAAATGCAACCTTGATACAGCACGAATACGCTCCAAAGACGGATGTCATTCTGATACTCATTCAGATTCAGACTTCAGATACAGTACGAATACGCTCCAAACACAGATGCCATTCTGATACTCATTCAGATTCAGACTTTAGATACAGTACGGATACGCTCCAGACGCGGATGCCATTCTGATACTCATTCAGATTCAGACTTCAGATACAGTACGGATACGCTCTAAACACGGATGCCATTCTGATACTCATTTAGATTCAGACTTCAGATACAGTACGGATATGCTCCAGACACGGATGCCATTCTAATACTCATTCAGATTCAGTTTTCATGATACAATTCAGATACGCTCCAGACACGGATGCCATTCTAATATTCATTCAGAATCACCTTTCAGATACAGTTCAGATACGCTCCAAGCACTGACGCAATTCTGATGCTTACTTTTTTGGCTTACAACTTACAGCTCAACAAACATTCTTGGATGGAATCTACAAGCCCATCTCCAAAAGGATTCTATCACTTCTCCAAATGGCATCTTTAAGCCCATTCCCTCAACTACACATCGTCGAGTGCAAATTTATGGGCACTCTAGTGTCCAATCATCTTTCACCTTCGAGTCACGAATGGCAAAGCTCGCCAATCTAACTCCTCAGATTTAAGAAGATTGAACAGGGGCAGTTGTTGTACCCCAAAATTTTCCCTCTCATTTATCAAGACTTTTCTCACAAGATCTCTTTGACTCAAGACTGGATTAGGGTTTGATCAGATCAGGACATCTCATCATGCACTGATGACCCAAAATTAGGGTTTAAGTTTGCACAAGGATTTTTGGACTATCAATGCTTCATATGACTTTCAAACATCATTATGGACCCCTGAGATTACTCATGACAAGTTTCAAGCCTTGAACCACATTTTTTATCAATCAATTGGACAATTGACCTAAAAATCAGCTGTATTGAGGAAAAAGTTAATCATGGCCAATTTACAGTCAAACTTCATAATTTTTTATCAACATCAACATTTTAGACTCATATGTATCATTTTATCAAGTTTGTATTACAATTCCTCAAGAAATTTGATTAAATCATCAAAAGGGCAAAATGGTCAAAATTAGGGTTTTGACTGAGGAAGGGCAATTTCTGATTTTTGACCTAGCAAATGACCAATTGATTTGAAGCATGATTTCAAGGGTTCATTTGTATCATCTTGACCTAATTACATGGTTCAAAACATTGCAAATCCATTGGATGGACAAATGAAATTTGCAGTCAACTGATCAAAAGTCAACTATACACTGAAAAGTCAAACTTTGACTTTTTTAGTCAAAATCAAGTGCCAAGGATCACAATTCATCAAAACATGTCAAAATGTGAAACTTTTTCATCAAGGAATCAAAGATGTAATATTTGATTTTAAAATTTGAATTTTTCTTAACTTAGAAATTTTTCTAAGTATAGAAAATTTCTTATTTTTTCTCAACTTTAGGCCAATTTTCCACCATGATACAAGATGATTCAAAGAAAGTTCCCAACATGAAAGTTGTATATCTCCATGAAATCTACAACTTTGATTCACACGTTTTTCCCTAAAGATACTTGGATCTCAAGATATAATTTTATGAATACATGCTCATGAACTAAATAACTTAGTGAAATTTTGCCCTAATCTAAGCAGGTTTTGGACCCAACTTCATGGCAATTTTTCACCTAGTTCCAAGGGGAATCTTGAAATGCATTTCAAATATGAGTTATAGAGCACATTGCATGCTTTCCAAAATTTTCAAGAACTCCTTGAGATCATTTTGATTGAGGAGAATCGAAGAGATGAAGTTAGCAATTTCTCACTTTGTTTTCAAGCCATTTCATGAAGAACAAAGTTCAAATCAGTACCTATGTTGCCTAATTCATGCTTTACAGGTACCAAACTTGTTTCTTACTCCATAATTTAATGCTTATTCATTTGAAATAGCTTTAAAATCAAGCCCTAGAGTCTTTATCCAAGTTGTAATTCCATAAATGGCACAAAGTTGCCATTGCCATTTTGGAAAAGGTTCACTTTTGCAACTTTACAAATCTTGAGCATTGGACATGTCTTCTATGCACACACAAATCCTCCAGGCCTAAGGAAACTTGTATAGAGCATATACCAACCCTAAGCAAGCCAGTACAGGCATGTAAATACTTGTCCCTTCACTTTGCTTCAAAAGCAAGAAAGTGTGCAAAAAGCCTAGGATTGAAAAATATGTTGAAGAGCTGACTTGAAACCTTTTCCATACTAATATACAAATACATTACAACTAGAAACATGATTGCTAAAGGGCTAAAACACTCAAACACTCCAGATCACCAAAAAACTGTCCAAACTTGCAGTTTGTGCATAAGCTTAGCAATCCACAAATTGGCTCGTGTGTTTCAAGTTTCCATCATCCAAACACTTTACCTACTTGATATCTAAGTGATCCAGACCATCATCCCTGCATTGTAACTCCTTCTTCATCATCTGCCATTTTTGTTTTCCAAGCTTGCAGGTTGACTTGGATAGAGAGTTTCAGACACTTTCAAAGCAAGATAAGGGTTAGAACACACTCAGGGAAGTTCAAGCAAGCTAAAGAAACCTTCAGGCCCTCCTAAATCTCACTCAAACTCCATTCACAATCTCAGCTGAAAGAGGTAAGAATCTCAACTTCTATCTCTTTATACAGGCATCCATTGGCCACGATTTGTGAATAAACAATGTAGATATCATTGCTACGAAGTTGTACATATCTTTAACTTGCATTTATTTGGCCTGAGTAGAGAGAATTTTGAAGTTTAAATTCCTGTAAAAATTAGGTTTAAATTTAGGGCTTTTAAAATTCGTTTTGGTCTTTGATTGTTAGCTTACATGATTTACATGGTTGAAATCATGGGAATGAGTACTACCATTTTCATGTTGGAAGTTTTCATTTTCATGGAGAAATGAGAAATTTACAGAGCTTCTAGTTGGCTAGAGGAAGAAGACGAAGTACAGGGCCATGGAAGCGTTTCATGTTTTGTTTTTCTTGGGTCACATAAATCAACGGATGTATAGCCACCCCAGTGGCAAGGTAGCGGGCTGGTAAGGCCCAGGTCATGGGTTCGAACCTTGGCGCTAC
Organism: Vicia faba; assembly: GCA_948472305.1. Taxonomy (NCBI): domain Eukaryota; kingdom Viridiplantae; phylum Streptophyta; class Magnoliopsida; order Fabales; family Fabaceae; genus Vicia; species Vicia faba. The sequence goes on along the minus strand of OX451735.1, from coordinate 1,326,527,613 downwards.
CTTTTGTTTTTCATACTTTTCCATTTTTGTCATTTTTTGTTGTTTTGCAGGTTTGGGCTTCAAAACTGGGCCTTATGTTTTTTTTCTAACATCCACCTCCTGATTACTCAGGATACCCCTGGCCCATTTATTTTCAATTATTTATTTTATTTTGTTTTACTTCATAAAATATTCTTTTCTTATATATTATAAAATCATAAAAAAATATAAATATGATAATATTGCATTTTTATTTTATCTTATTTTATTTTTCACATAAAAAATATATTTTATCTTCAATATATACTAACTATCTTTCTTAAATAGATTTGTAAAAAAATAAATTAAACTTAGATATATTCTTATATTTTCTTTTATATTTATATAAATACTTGTAAATATTTATTTTCACATATAAAAAACTAAATATTTTCATAAAATATTATTTATTATTTTTAATACAAAAAATAATACATAAGAACTTTATTTTCTTTTAAACTAGAAATTAGGGTTAACTTTGTTTTTTTAAAGAATTAATTTATTTTCCTTAAAATTATTAGGGTTTAGGTTAAAACTTTTTCATATAAAAAACCAAACAAAATATTCTTTACATATACATATATCATTGCATATTTTATTTAAATATTGTATATTGTTTATTCCAATATTTGTATAAATTCGATTTGGTTGTAATAGTTTAATTAGATTTATATTATTGCAAATCCCCATTCACAATTTGTATTCTCCCCTCCCATAAAAATGTTGTAATAGCGTAGGACATTTAAATTTCACAATTTACCGCTTTATAGACCATGCTAGTAATTAGGGTTTGTATGGCAAGATCAAAACAAAACAAATAGAAAACCCTAATCCAAGACAAAATCAAAGCATGAAAATAACACACTTGCACACAAGCATCCTTAGGGTTTCTCCACTTGGTTGCCTTATACAAAAATGGCCATATTACACATTCGAAGTATCTTGGCAAAACAAACAAATATAAGATCATAGTCCCTCGATGACGCTATTCAAAGTTGCCTTACATAATGATCCTGGTCCCTCAAACAATGCTAAGATACTTTGCAATATTGCTAATCATGGTTATACGATGACCCACACCCGTCCCGTTTCCATCCAAAGATAGGGTTGCTTACCAAATCAATGGTAAGACAACAATGTCAAAGGAATACAAAATGCAGAAGAAAGACATTTGAGTAGGTAGATTACTCCTAGTTATTTGCTTTATTTCCAAACAACTATCCTTGCTATTTTCCAAAACACACACATTTCCAAAAATTTTACAAACATTGAAACATTTTCAAAAAAGAGACAAACATCTTTGTATACATTCTTACGAACGAGAATCATTACAAAGATTGCCAAAACAATGGCCTCTTTTACAAAATACTTTCAAAAACCACACAAAGCACGATTTCAAAACAAAAGCAAGTGATCTAGCAAGTAACTAAGAGCCCATGGAAAACCATGGATGAAAAGGGTGCTAATACCTTCCCTTTTCATAATCTACCCCCCGAACTCAAGAAATGATCTCAAAGGTCTTTCCTGTGCTTTTTCACCTTTCCTTTTGGATAAAAGAAAAGTCGATGGCGTCTCTTGCTAACCGTGACATTTGCGATAAAACGCAAAACCCTCAAGTCAATTCTCCCACCGTATCACAATGATCTCTGATGATTTTGATGTGTACTGTTAGTTGCGTGCAATTGATCCGCAAGATTAAGTATTTGACGAGTAGATTGAAATGCGATTTCAGAATGAATTATCTTAAGCTGCAGATGATTGTTTATCGCTTTCTTTGTTGCTTTATTTACTTTTCCCGCACTTACCTTCCGTAAACCCTTTTCCAAACTTAGAGAGTCGAAACCGTTGAATGATAGTTTTTCTCTCGCACTAATCATTGTGGAGACGATACTGTTGTACCCCAAAAATTTTCCTCTCATTTTACTCAATACATACTCCAAGTGAGGTCCCCAATTTGCTCAAGGTTGCCCAAGAGTTGACCAGACAAACTCTCTCCTAAGGCAGTATACCCCAAATTAGGGTTTCTATTTTCATCAAGATGGGTGGACCACAAAGGTCTCATATGCTCTCCATGGTATTAATATGTTCTCAAGACCCTACATGTCAAGTTTCATGCCTTGCATAAGAAGTTTGCTCAGTCAACTGCTCAGATGCTTGAGAAATCGACTGTATTAGGTTAAAAGTCAATTGTGACCCACATACAGTCAAAATTCAAGATTTTTGGTCAACATCAACATTTTGAAGTAACTTCCATCATTTGATCAAGGGTTGATCATGATTCCTCAAGGGATGCTCCAAATTCATCAAAACCCAAAAGTTGCTAAATTAGGGTTTTGTAGGAAAAGTCAACCCAACTTTGACCAAGCATAACTTCTTCATACTTTATCAGAAATTTTCCATTCAAGGCTCATTTTGAAGAGGATGCAATTACCTACAATTCATCTTCATCCCTCAAGTTCAAAATATGCACTCATCAAAAGATATGAATTTCTACATTATAGATCCTTTTGAAAGGTCAACAAAAACACCTTTTGGGTCAAAGCTTCATACATGAACATGGAAGATCCAATTAAGATGAAACCAAAAGTGTTGTTTAGGGGACATACTAAGATTTCTAAAAAGCCCAAGAACACCCTCCTAGGATCAAAATTGAGAGAGTTATGCATTGTCAAAGTTGGCAATTTTTGGAAAATTGTCAAAAGTCAACGTTGATCAAATTGGCATTTTTTTCAAAGGGGCCCATGTTTTCTTGCTTGAAACATGTTTCTAATAGGAACCACGAACCCTGAGTTCATTCACCTCTTATTTTATTATTTTTATCATTTATTTTGATTTTTTATTCATTTAAATCAAAATAAATCAAATTAAATGGTAAAATAATGAAATCAAATCAAATCTTGGGATTTTTGTGCATATTTTGAGTCTATATATAGCTAGCATGATGGTCAATTCGTGCAAGATTCATTTGGATTGGAAAAGATTGGATTGAAGCTTATTTTGGGAATATATTATACAAAGAGCAAATCAAATCTCCATTATTTCTCAAGATTCATGCCAATTTTATTAACCTAATTCAGTCTACTACATATACACAATAATTCCAGACCATAAGCATAAGGATTAGAGGCGTGAAACAGCAAGAAAGAAACCAAAATTTTGCAAGAAAAGTGTGAGACCTATTTTTGTCTACAGGCCAATTCAAGCCAGTCCAATGTTTCCAATCAATTCCTGGACATCCCGGGAAGCTAACAGCATCATTTGCAAGCCTCAAAGTATCCAGAAATCATCCCCAAAAGCATCACGATTTTCCTTAAAACTCAAACTCGATTTCAATGTTTTATGCATCCTAAACGCATGCTAATCATATATTTGTGTTTATCATCTTGTTTGCAAGCTACCTGTACCATTTAATTGCATTTACCGCGCAGGAATCCATAGTTGCCATTGTTAGGGTTTCTGAGATGTTTTTTAGGGCTTTGTTATACAGGTAAAATTGGCCATAGAAAAGAGTACTAGGATGCTCGTGGCATCAAGGAGGTTTGATCCATGTAACTGGAATTCATTTATCATGCGTTGTGTTGATTTTTGAGAATTAGAGGTTTTTAGCTATAGCTGATTGTCTGTGGGTAAAAGCTCTGAACCTAAGGCGACGGTTCCCTGGAGGAGACGATGCGTGTCACAGCGTGGTTGGTCCATTTGAATTTAGCGCGTGTTCTCTGGCCACTAACTCGTTTTCTAATATATTATATGTTTGTTATTATATTGACAATTGAGATAAACAGCCCAATTGGTCAGGAAGCATGCCTTGGATGTGCACGTCCTGGGTTCGATCCCAGGCGTGCGCATTTTGTTATTTTCTCATGTGTTTCAAGAAGATCTCATGTACTTCTCTCCAGCACACATACCATGGGCTTGCAAATCAATACCAATGGATCGCATGGTGACCAAATCTGAGGACCATCAAGCAGCGTACCATGGTGCACCCACAGGCATGGTCAGCATGGGATCTCACGCTGACTGGGCTTGAAGGGATTTTGGGCCTTGGAAATTCAGATCTTCACCCCCCATTTGCTAGCACATACAGGCCCACTTCTCAATCTTTCTTTTTAATTTATTTTATTTTCTTTATTCTTTTCAATTTATTTATTTATTTTATTTTTTAAAAAATAAGTTTTTTATAAAATCACAAAATCAAGAATTCACAAATTTAGAATTAGTTTTTTATTATTATCAAATTTATTTATTTTAATTAATTAGCTTAATTTAATTTAGGGTAACTTTAACTCATTTTTACAATTAAAATTAACTTGAAAAATTAGGTTTAATTCGTGATTTAATTATTTTCTTTTTGCAAAAAAAATAAAAATACAAAAATAGGTTATTTAGAATTAATTGCTTTTCATTAAATTATTTATTTTCCTAAATTAACATTAATTAGAACTTAGGATTTTCTTTGAAATTTAATTATTCTTTATTTTCTTAAATAAAAAACGACCAAAAAATGATTTTTCTTTAATCAATTGCAATTAGGTTTAGTCAAGGGTCAAATCCCTGATTTCTCTCGCCTTTAATTTACCGCGCATTTTTAATTTTCTTATTATTATTGTAATTGTTTAAAGGTTGTAATAGTTTTAATTAGGGTTTTAAATTCCGCACTTTTATTTCCCGTCAAGGAAATTATGTAACTGTCAAAGCCATGTAATAGCTAGGTTTATTTCCTCTTTTTACTTTCTGCAAATTCTTAACTGTTAGATGTATGCTAATAGGACTGTATGCCAAGAAAGCATGAAAAATTAATACAATTAGAAAACCCTAATGTGAAAAGATAATAAAATGAAATCAAACACTCGCACATGCTCACTGTAACACCCCGTTTTCAATTAATTGATTTATTTAAATTTGGGAATTTATTTTATTAGAATTAATAAAATAAAAAGAATTATTTATTTTGGAGTATTTGAGGAAAATAAAAGAAATAAGGAATATTGGGATTTTTATGTTATTGGGCTTAGATGTTGTTAGTAAAGAGTGGGGGTGCAGAGAAATAAAGTTATGTTTGGGACTTAGGCCATTTTCTCATTTTTGGTTTTCACGTAAGAACAGAAGTTGGAATTTGGGAAAATAGAGCTCTGAAGAACGGAGAACGAAGAACATCGCCCAAGAACTCAAAGCTGCTAATTGATAAGGTAAGGGGGGTTTATACTCGATTTATATTTGTTTATGGGTTTATGTACGGTTGATTCGGGTAATCGTAGGAATTCCCAATTGTTAGATGTTTCTAGGGATCGATAACTGTAGGACTGAACCTTGTTAGAAAAGGGTTAGGTTCCCAATTTTTATGAATCGATTAAGAGTTTTAGGTCCCAAATGAGGAATTGAGAGTATATATCATGATCGTGAATTTACCTTGGAAGTTGTAGGGATAACCTCCGTGTCAGTAGATTTCCCCAAAAGGACGGTTAGTTTCCGATTAAGGTTATTATGATAATCGTTGGTAACTTGGATATTGTGGTGTTGTGGTGAATTGTACAAACTCGATGCGTTAGGTGCTGAAATGCGCGTTTTGGTGGACGTTTTCCCGCGTTTGGACTGCTGTTTTCTGAGCTGCTGCAGGTTCAGGAAAATCCTGTGCGCGCTCAGCAACACGGGCCGTGTTGCACAACACGGGTGCCCATGTTGCTCCTCTGAGTTGGAAGGGGTGTGCTCCTGGTTGCACGACACGGGCCGTGTTGCACAACACGGGTACCCGTGTCAGAGCCCCTGTACTGATAAAATTAAAATGTGCATTTTTCTGGACGTTCTGCACAACACGGGCCGTGTTGCACAACACGGGTTCCCGTGTTGCTCTGCTGTGATGATTTTCTGAATTTTTGATTTCAGTGTTTTGACGTTGGATTTTATTGCCATGCTTTTAGATATGTATCGAGCATGAATTATGATATAATTGATGTGATTGGTTGATGTTTGAATAGTGTGCTGAGTGATTACATGCTATTCGTAACTTGATATGATTGATGTTTAAATAGTATGCTGAGTGATTACATGCTATTCATATCATGTTATGTTTGATATTGTTGATGTGCATGATATGTTGATCGATGTTCATAGTATGCTGAGTGTTACATACTTACATATCATGTTGCATTTGTTAATTCTCATTGTGTGGAATTAACATGGTGGCCAATATACGTGTCCGCGATTTAATGGAACGTTGAGGTGGTAGCCGTGTCCGCGATATAATGGAACGGTGAGTTATCCGTGACCCGCGATTTAATGGGGCGGTGTAGTGGTACCACATGCATGGGTGTGTTGCATTACTCGAATATGACATGAATGGATGATTTTTTCAATGTTATATTTGATTGTCTGTATGCACGTATGATTTGATAAATGGTTGATGATGTTTGATGAATATTTGTAAATATGAAAGACAATGTGTCATGTATATATGGATAGTAAAGGTTTTGTAAACTATGAAATATGCTAATTATTGGGTGATGCTTATGATTTCGTGAATTGATTGTTATGAATGTATAACCAAATGTATATTTGAGAAGCTCACCCTTACTGTTGAATATTTCAGATTGAGGAGCTTCGCTCAGGTGCTTGGCGAAGGCTTATCGTGTCTAGTTTAGTTCGTTTTAGTATGTCCGGGTCATGCTCTGATAGTTGTAACTCCGGGAACGTTTGGTTGTCGAGCTGCTTTAGTCAGACTCGTTTATTTTCTTTTAATTGTTATAATATGACGTTGACTTTTCCAGGTGTTAATCCCTGATGATTTTGGAAAATATTATAGCATTTGATTTTATTAAATAAATTATTCCGCTGTGTAGACATGTATGAGTTACCACTAAAATTATGCATGACAGGGATTTATTTTATTAAAAGAGAATTGTAGCATTCCTCGATTATTACATGTACTCTGAGTTTATAATTTTTAATATTTGCGAAAATTATATGCGGGGTTTTAGAGGGTGTTACAATAGTGGTATCAGAGCATAGTCGGTCGTTGTGACCAGAGTTTTGAGTCAGTCATTCCTTTTCGTATGCGACTAGTGCAAGGTAACACTGTCGATACTGTATTCTGATGTGGAGTGTGTTTTAATTCTCAGGAATATGGCTGGAGGTAACGGACGAAATGATGCTGCACTCGCTGAGGCTTTGGGGATGTTAGCTGGTGTACTTGCTGGAAACCCAACTGGAGGCGTGATTGGTGCTGATAGGCAATTGGGAAATTTCCAAAGGAACAATCCTCCGTTGTTCAAAGGTACACATGACCCTGAAGGTGCTCAGAAGTGGCTGAAGGAAATCGAAAGGATTTTCCGTGTGATTGATTGTGCTGAAGATCTGAAAGTCAGATATGGTACGCATATGTTGGCAGAAGAGGCCGACGACTGGTGGGTTGCCACAAGGACTGAAATGGTTCAGGATGGAGAGGCACTGACTTGGGCTAACTTCAGAAGGGCTTTTCTGAGGAGGTACTTTCCTGAAGATGTTCGGGGAAGAAAGGAAATTGAGTTTTTGGAGCTTAAGCAGGGCAATCTGACTGTTAGTGAGTATGCTACTAAGTTCACTGAGCTGGCAAAGTATTATGCGCACTACAACAATGATGAGGCTGGAGAATTCTCTAAATGTATCAAATTTGAGAATGGTCTCCGAGATGAGATTAAGCAGGGAATCAGGTACCAGCGTATTCGTAGATTTTCTGATCTGGTGGATTGTAGCAGAATCTTGGAAGAAGATATTACCAAGAATCGGTCGTCTCACTCTCGTGGGGCTGTTGACAAAAGAGGAAAGCAACATATGGACCGTGGCAAGCCATATGGTAGAGATAACCAGAGATCAGGCGGTTGGAAAAGGCCTAGTGGGGGAGATTCTAAGGCTCCTATCAGATGCTACAGGTGTGGTGAGTCTGGTCATCACATTCGAGATTGCAAGAGTGATGAGAAGAAGTGCTATAAATGTGGAAAGGCTGGTCATTTGTCTATTGATTGTAAAGGAAAGTCTGTTACTTGTTACAATTGTGGCGAAGAAGGTCACATTCGTCCGCAGTGTCCTAAGCCTAGGAAGGATCAGTCAAGTGGAAGAGTGTTCGCTTTGTCTGGATCTGAGACTACTCCAGAGGATCGATTGATTAAAGGTACGTGTTTTATTCATGGCACACCTTTAGTTGCAATTATTGATACTGGTGCAACTCATTCTTTCATTTCTTTGGATTGTGCTGAGAGGTTGAAACTGGACATATCTGGTATGCAAGGTAGCATGGTTGTTGATACTCCTGCATCGGGTTCAGTGACAACTTCACTTGTATGTAGGAATTGTCCTATTGAGATTTTTGGTAGAAGTTTCGGTATGGATTTAGTGTGCCTACCGCTTGAACAAATTGATATTATCCTTGGGATGAACTGGTTGGAATTCAACCGGGTTCATCTGAACTGCTTTGCTAAGACGGTGATTTTCCCAGAAGCAGTTGGTGTCGAGAATTTGACTATGACTGCTAGGCAGGTGCAAGAAGCAATGGAAGATGGTGCTAATGTGTTTATGTTACTTGCTTCATTAGATGCAACAGGAAAGGTCAGGAGTGGCGAATTGCCAGTGGTGTGTGATTTTCCAGAAGTCTTTCCGGATGATGTTGGTGAGTTACCTCCTGAGAGAGAAGTGGAATTCTCTATAGATTTGATTCCTGGTACGAGACCGGTGTCGATGGCGCCATATCGTATGTCTGCGTCTGAATTGGCTGAATTGAAGAGTCAGTTGGAAGATTTACTGGAGAAGAAGTTTATTCGTCCAAGTGTTTCGCCTTGGGGTGCTCCGGTATTGTTGGTTAAGAAGAAAGAAGGTTCTATGAGACTGTGTGTTGATTACAGGCAATTGAACAAGGTAACCATTAAGAATCGGTACCCGTTACCGAGGATTGATGATTTAATGGATCAGCTAATTGGAGCCAGTGTATTCAGTAAGATTGATTTGAGATCTGGATATCATCAGATTCGTGTGAAAGCGGAAGATATTCAAAAGACTTCTTTTCGAACGAGGTATGGGCATTATGAATATTCTGTTATGCCGTTCGGAGTTACTAATGCACCTGGTGTTTTCATGGAATATATGAACAGGATTTTTCATCCGTATCTGGATAAATTTGTTGTGGTTTTTATTGATGACATTCTGATTTATTCCAAGAATGACAAAGAGCATGCGGAACATCTCAGAATTGTGTTAGAGTTGTTGAAAGATAGGAAGTTGTATGCAAAGTTGTCCAAATGTGAATTCTGGCTGAATGAAGTTAGTTTTCTTGGACATGTGATTTCTAAGAATGGTATTACAGTGGATCCTACAAAAGTAGAAGCAGTATCTCAGTGGGAAGCGCCGAAGACTGTTTCTGAAATTAGAAGTTTTCTTGGTCTTGCAGGTTATTACAGAAAATTTATCGAAGGATTCTCAAAGTTAGCATTGCCGTTGACGAAATTGACTCGTAAAGGACAAGCGTTTATTTGGGATTCTGATTGTGAGAAAGGTTTCCAAGAATTGAAGCGGAGATTGACTAGTGCTCCTATTCTGATTTTGCCAAATCCGGTGGAATCTTTTGTGGTCTATTGTGATGCATCTCTGTTGGGTTTAGGTGGTGTTTTAATGCAGAATCAGCAGGTAGTTGCGTATGCTTCGAGACAGTTGAAGGTCCATGAAAGGAACTATCCTACTCATGACTTAGAGTTGGCAGCAGTTGTGTTTGTCTTGAAATTGTGGAGACATTATCTGTATGGTTCGAGGTTTGAAGTGTATAGTGATCATAAGAGTTTGAAGTATCTTTTCGATCAGAAAGAGCTCAATATGAGGCAAAGAAGGTGGTTAGAATTCCTCAAAGATTATGATTTTGGTTTGAATTACCATCCTGGTAAGGCAAATGTAGTTGCAGATGCTTTGAGCAGGAAGTCCTTGCATATGTCTATGATGATGGTTCGTGAATTGGATTTAATTGAGCAATTCCGAGATTTGAGTTTGGTTTGCGAAAGTACTCCGAAGTGTGTTCGTTTGGGTATGTTGAAACTTACTAGTGGTATTTTAGAAGAGATCAGGATCGGGCAAAAATCCGATGTTAATTTAGTTGATAAATTGACATTGATCAACCAAGGTCAAGGTGGTGAGTTTAGGATTGATGAAAATGATGTTATGAGATTTGGCGATAGAGTTTGTGTTCCTGATGTCGCGGAAATCAAGAAAAGTATATTAGAGGAAGGACATCGCAGTGGGATGAGCATTCATCCGGGTGCCACGAAAATGTATCATGATTTGAAGAAATTGTTTTGGTGGCCGGGAATGAAAAAGGAAATAGCTGAATTTGTGTATGCATGTTTAATCTGTCAGAAATCGAAGATTGAGCATCAGAAGCCGTCTGGATTTATGCAACCAATGTTTATTCCAGAATGGAAGTGGGATAGTATTTCTATGGATTTTGTATCTGGGTTGCCGAGGACTCCTATGAATTGTGAAGCAATATGGGTCGTTGTGGATAGGTTGACTAAGTCTGCTCATTTTATACCGGTGCGAATGGATTACTCAATGGAGAGATTGGCACAGTTATATATTGAGAAAATAGTGAGTTTGCATGGAGTTCCTTCTAGTATTGTGTCAGATAGAGATCCGAGGTTCACTTCGAAATTTTGGGAAGGATTGCAGAAGGCTTTGGGTACTAAATTGAGGTTGAGTTCAGCTTACCATCCTCAGACTGATGGACAGACGGAGAGGACGATTCAATCATTAGAAGATTTATTGCGTGCTTGTGTTTTAGAGCAGGGTGGAGCTTGGGATAGCTATTTGCCATTGATTGAATTTACTTATAACAATAGTTACCATTCGAGCATTGGTATGGCTCCGTTTGAGGCATTGTATGGTAGACGGTGTAGAACACCTTTGTGTTGGTATGAATCTGGAGAGAGTTCGGTAGTTGGGCCAGAGATCGTTCAGCAGACTACTGAAAAGATCAAGTTGATTCAAGAGAAGATGAGAGCTTCTCAGAGTCGTCAGAAAAGTTATCATGATAAGAGGAGAAAGAATTTAGAATTCAGTGCTGGAGATCATGTGTTTATGAGAGTTACTCCGATGACGGGTATTGGTCGGGCGTTGAAGTCTAAGAAGTTGACTCCGCGTTTTATTGGTCCGTTTCAGATTACGGAAAGAGTTGGAGAAGTTGCTTATCGTATTGCTTTACCTCCGAGACTTGCGAATTTGCACGATGTTTTTCATGTTTCTCAGTTGAGGAGATACATTCCAGACCCATCTCATGTAATCCAAATAGATGATGTACAGGTAAGAGATAACCTGACAGTAGAAGCATTGCCTATGAGGATAGAAGATCGGGAAGTGAAAACAGTTAAGAGGTAAAGAGATAGCATTAGTGAAGGTTGCTTGGGGAGGTCCAGCAGATGGAAATATCACTTGGGAGCTGGAGAGCCAGATGAAAGAGGCTTATCCGGAGCTGTTCGTCTAAGGTATGTTTCCGAGGACGAAAACTCTTTTAGTGGGGGAGAGTTGTAACACCCCGTTTTCAATTAATTGATTTATTTAAATTTGGGAATTTATTTTATTAGAATTAATAAAATAAAAAGAATTATTTATTTTGGAGTATTTGAGGAAAATAAAAGAAATAAGGAATATTGGGATTTTTATGTTATTGGGCTTAGATGTTGTTAGTAAAGAGTGGGGGTGCAGAGAAATAAAGTTATGTTTGGGACTTAGGCCATTTTCTCATTTTTGGTTTTCACGTAAGAACAGAAGTTGGAATTTGGGAAAATAGAGCTCTGAAGAACGGAGAACGAAGAAGATCGCCCAAGAACTCAAAGCTGCTAATTGATAAGGTAAGGGGGGTTTATACTCGATTTATATTTGTTTATGGGTTTATGTACGGTTGATTCGGGTAATCGTAGGAATTCCCAATTGTTAGATGTTTCTAGGGATCGATAACTGTAGGACTGAACCTTGTTAGAAAAGGGTTAGGTTCCCAATTTTTATGAATCGATTAAGAGTTTTAGGTCCCAAATGAGGAATTGAGAGTATATATCATGATCGTGAATTTACCTTGGAAGTTGTAGGGATAACCTCCGTGTCAGTAGATTTCCCCAAAAGGACGGTTAGTTTCCGATTAAGGTTATTATGATAATCGTTGGTAACTTGGATATTGTGGTGTTGTGGTGAATTGTACAAACTCGATGCGTTAGGTGCTGAAATGCGCGTTTTGGCGGACGTTTTCCCGCGTTTGGACTGCTGTTTTCTGAGCTGCTGCAGGTTCAGGAAAATCCTGTGCGCGCTCAGCAACACGGGCCGTGTTGCACAACACGGGTGCCCGTGTTGCTCCTCTGAGTTGGAAGGGGTGTGCTCCTGGTTGCACGACACGGGCCGTGTTGCACAACACGGGTACCCGTGTCAGAGCCCCTGTACTGATAAAATTAAAATGTGCATTTTTCTGGACGTTCTGCACAACACGGGCCGTGTTGCACAACACGGGTGCCCGTGTTGCTCTGCTGTGATGATTTTCTGAATTTTTGATTTCAGTGTTTTGACGTTGGATTTTATTGCCATGCTTTTAGATATGTATCGAGCATGAATTATGATATAATTGATGTGATTGGTTGATGTTTGAATAGTGTGCTGAGTGATTACATGCTATTCGTAACTTGATATGATTGATGTTTAAATAGTATGCTGAGTGATTACATGCTATTCATATCATGTTATGTTTGATATTGTTGATGTGCATGATATGTTGATCGATGTTCATAGTATGCTGAGTGTTACATACTTACATATCATGTTGCATTTGTTAATTCCCATTGTGTGGAATTAACATGGTGGCCAATATACGTGTCCGCGATTTAATGGAACGTTGAGGTGGTAGCCGTGTCCGCGATATAATGGAACGGTGAGTTATCCGTGACCCGCGATTTAATGGGGCGGTGTAGTGGTACCACATGCATGGGTGTGTTGCATTACTCGAATATGACATGAATGGATGATTTTTTCAATGTTATATTTGATTGTCTGTATGCACGTATGATTTGATAAATGGTTGATGATGTTTGATGAATATTTGTAAATATGAAAGACAATGTGTCATGTATATATGGATAGTAAAGGTTTTGTAAACTATGAAATATGCTAATTATTGGGTGATGCTTATGATTTCGTGAATTGATTGTTATGAATGTATAACCAAATGTATATTTGAGAAGCTCACCCTTACTGTTGAATATTTCAGATTGAGGAGCTTCGCTCAGGTGCTTGGCGAAGGCTTATCGTGTCTAGTTTAGTTCGTTTTAGTATGTCCGGGTCATGCTCTGATAGTTGTAACTCCGGGAACGTTTGGTTGTCGAGCTGCTTTAGTCAGACTCGTTTATTTTCTTTTAATTGTTATAATATGACGTTGACTTTTCCAGGTGTTAATCCCTGATGATTTTGGAAAATATTATAGCATTTGATTTTATTAAATAAATTATTCCGCTGTGTAGACATGTATGAGTTACCACTAAAATTATGCATGACAGGGATTTATTTTATTAAAAGAGAATTGTAGCATTCCTCGATTATTACATGTACTCTGAGTTTATAATTTTTAATATTTGCGAAAATTATATGCGGGGTTTTAGAGGGTGTTACACTCACTCTTAGGGTATACTCTCACTTCGGTTGCCTTCGGTTAAACGGTCATGAAGCATAGGATGTTTTAGTGGCTATCCTCTATGTCCCAAAAGATCTAAAATGACCCATTCGATTGTCGCCTCGGAAAAGATCGATAGGACTCTAGGATGGTTACTAAGGTGTCCTAACATTGCTTTTGTGACCGCACGTCCCTTTCGAATGGTCCCTTACAACTCCAACGACGGTGCTACCTACTCCTTAATAGTAGGATAGCGATATCTAAAGGAAATAGAACGAACAATCCTTTTTTCGAGTAGGTAGAATCTTAAGTACTTGCTCAATAAAAAATTTTCACACAAACACCTTTCAAAACAAATTTTCAAAACAAACTTCGTCACATCCTTGAGGACTGATACAAGGGTTATCACGAAGTAAAACATTTTCAAGACAAACACACACAAGCAATTTGAAAAATGAGCAAGTACCTAAGAGCCCTAGATAACTACGGATAGAAGGGGTGCTAACACCTTCCCTTTCTATAATCTACCCCTCGTACTCAGAATATCTCGAAAGAAGGTTTTTTCTGTTCTTTTTCCTTTTCCATGATTGGATGAAATAAAATTCGGTGGCGACTCTTGCTTACCGCAACATTTTGCGAACATAAAACGCAAAATGCAAACCAGTAAAAACAATCGGTTCTGCCACCGTATCACAGAACTGGCGACTCTGCTGGGGACTTAAAATAAAGTGGGGTTTACCTTAGGATCTAGATCATTAAATTGCTTCTCTTGATTGTCTTGATTGCTTTACTTTTGAGGGTTTTGTTTACAGTTACTATAGATCCTACACCCGGATCTGGGGGCACTCATTAGGTAAACAGTAATAGATCGTGGAGACTGTACGGCATAGGCCGATATGGTTCAAGCGATGGCTGTGTTGGTGTGGCACTTTGGTTGGTACCGGTATCCTTCGTGAGGAAACGAGGAGAATACGGGGCCGCCGCGTGGTGTCGTGAAGCACCAACGGACCTTAGAACCTTAGTTGAACGACTTGGCCATTAGAAAGTAGTGAGATAGCCGGCCTCGGTGTAGAGCTGAGAACTGGTTGATACTCGATGCTACACTCATTGAGATCAGACTTTCGAGATATTTTGGCCGCAAGAAAATATTGAGAGCTGAAACAATGCACGATAAAGGATGGTCAGTGATATTAAGAATCTCTAGAACCCAGTTACTTTTTAGGACAAGTTTGAACCAACTAAACTTCAAGAGGGTACTACCTTTAACCTCATGCAAGCCTTAAACCTAAGGACTTTGTGTGACTTGATTGTGTTTGCTATACCTGTGTTTCCTATACCTGTGGTTTATCGTGACATCATGCATCTTAACATGGCATCCATGCTTATTGCACTAACCATTTCAAAGACCAATGGAATTTATCTTTGTTCTGTTTTGCAGATCATGGCTTTCGTTCGTAGAAACACTATCCGAATCAGCTTTGTGAAGATACCTTCCCAACTCAAAGAGCTAGCATCAAGGGTTTCTAAAACTTCTAAGTTCACTAAGAGACATGGTCAACTTCTCAACCTGGTTACTTCAAACTTTGATGAAAAGATGATGAGTGTACTCTTTCAGTTCTTTGATCCCAAGCACCACTACTTCACCTTTCCAGACTATCAGTTGGTGCCTACCTTGGAAGAATTCTCTCAGCTATTAGATATACCTATTCTTGAACAGGTACCCTTTACAGGTCTAGAAGAAGTTCCTAAGCCAGAAGTCATTGCCTCAACTTTGCACCTAAAACGGGCTGACGTGGTATCCAATTGGGAAACTAGAAGCGGAGTCAAGGGTTTTCTAGCTAAGTTTCTGATAGACAAAGCCCAGTTGTTTTGGGATAATATGGATTTTCAGGCTTTTAAGGAGATCTTGGCTCTTCTTATCTATGGTTTAGTTCTCTTTCCTAATCCGTACTCATTCATAGATGTAAATTCCATCAATATCTTTCTCTCTCGCAACCCGGTGCCTACTTTTCTCTGAGATATTTTGCACACTCTCCATACTCGTACCATGAGGAGAAAAGGGATTCTTGTGTGTTGCATGCCATTATTGTCGAGGTGGTTTAGTTCTCACCTCCCTGAGTCCATACTGAAGAATGAAGAAGGTCTGGTTTGGTCACAAAGGATAATGTCACTCGCTAATATGGATATTCTTTGGTGTTCTCGATCTATGGAAAACATTGCTATCATTGACCGCTGCGGGGAGTACCCTAATGTCCCACTGCTTGGTATCAGAAGGGGTATAACCTACAATCCTTATTTAGCTCTGCGACAATTTGGTCACGCTCGAAGGGATGGTCCCCATTAGTTACTTATCGAGGGTATTGTATTCAACTATGAGGATGATATTCAAGAGTATCGCCGGAGGTTCATACGAGCCTGGGGCATGGTAAATAGATCGAGCGTCAGGGCTTTGGGGCCAAAGACTTCCATTCCAATGGAACATTATCTACTATGGGTACGAGCTCGTGCTCAGCAGCTTATGATGCCCTATGTGACTATTTTGCCAGTGATTGTGGAACCCACTACTGAAGAAGGCATTCCTTACATGGTTCTATATCCTTACATGCCCACTGATCTTGGGGAATTACAAAGGTCTTGGATTCAGATAATGAAGGAGCGGGATACTTACAGGGATCAGTTCCATGCTCAGGAGAGGAAGGTCTTAGAGCTCACAAAGAAATTGCATGAGGAGAAAGGACTGAATGATTATCTCGGCGCAAAGAGGAAGCATCCATGGGATTTTTGATGTCTTTTATAGTTTTAGATTTGTTTTTTAATTGTAACGCCTAAAAGGCATTTGTACTTCAAATTCAGCTAATAAAGTTTTTGTTTATTTTGGTTTGCAAATTTAAATTTCCCGAAGTTTTTGAAATCATTGCATACGCATCCCATTATCATACATATCATTACAGGTGCCATTACAGGTTTCTCATCTTCTTCGTTGTTTATTTCAGCATAAATGTCTTCCGAACAAAGCATTAAGGACCTGCAGGCACAGAATGCCCAGTTCCAACAAATTTTTATCAGTCTGGCAAAGGGGCAGGAGGATCTGAAAGCCATCATTCTGAAAGAGAAGAAGAAAAAGAAGAAGGCTATTGGTATTTTGAACATGGGCCAAAGGTTTGGAGAGAGGTTGAAGCGACAAGTCGACCTGACCTCTTCATCTAAGGAAGGGGAGAACCAATAATAAGAGAAGGACCCTAGTCTTGCAGTCTCTGACAATGATACTGATTATAATGATAAACAATATCCTCCTGCTGAGGATAGATACAAACAGCTAGAAAACCGTCTGAGTGCCATGGAAGTTCAGAGGATACTTGGACTAGATTTCGAAGAACTGGGATTGGTGTCGGGAGTAGTCATCCCGCAAAATTTCAAAGCTCCAGTTTTTGCCAAGTATGATGGGGTGTCCTGCCCAAAGCTCCATCTCCTCTCTTACGTCAAGAAGATTCAGCCCCACACCGCTGATAGAAATTTGTGGGTGCATTTCTTTCAAGATAGTCTGACAGGGACTCAGCTTGAATGGTTCTACCAGCTGGAGGGAGCCAATGTCTAAAACTGGGAAGATCTGGCTGCTACTTTTTACAAGCAGTATCAGTACAATGCCGACCTTGCTCCCACTCGTACTCAACTCCAGAATATGTCCATGGGTGCAGGTGAAGGTTTTAAAGATTATGCTCGAAAATGGAGAGACTTGGCTGGGAGAGTCCAACCCCTGTTGTCTGATAGGGAGTTGGCTGATATGTTTCTAGGGACGCTATCTGGTCCATTTTTCAATCATTTGATCGGTATCTCGGCAGCTGGGTTCACCGAGCTGATTCTAACTGGAGAAAGAGTAGAAGCTGGGATTCGAAGCGGAAAAATACAGAAGGATGCCTCATCAAGTTCAGTAAAGAAGCCTTTTGTTGGTAAGAAGGAAGCCAATGTCGTCTACAGCCCGAGGGGTCAGATCAGGGCTGAACAACGTCAGACAGTAAGTGTCGTGATGATACCTAGACCGGCAGTTGCTCCACAATGAAACAATCAACAAAGGGTGGAAAGACCATAACGGTAGTTTACCCGCATCAACATGACATTGGCTGAAGTTTTACCTCACCTACTGAGATCCAACTTGGTAACCTTGAGAGAGGCCCCCAAGAATCCCAATACTACATCTCCCCGATATAATTCGAATGCCCGGTGTGCTTATCATTCTGAGAGTCCTGGCCATGATACAAATGACTGTTGGGCTCTGAGAAGCAAAATACAAGACTTGATTGAAGCCAAGGAGATAGATTTTGATGCTCCGGAGAAGCCAAATGTCATAACTGCTCCCATGCCTAAACACAATCGTGGAGTTAATGCTATTGATAATGATTTGTTTGTTACCTCTGTTGATGAAGTTTCTACTCCTCTCATGACTGTCAAGAAGAATTTGTTGTTGGCCGGTTTATTTCCGGGTTGTGGTGAAGGTTGCCACATGTGTTCGCTTCTACCTTCTGGTTGCCATTTGCTGAAGTTAGGTGTTCAACGCCTGATAGATAGCAAAGAGATTTTATTCTAGAAGACTATGATTCCTGTTTTTCCAATTGAAGGCGTTGCCATTATAACCATTTTCGCCAATCCTTCCACTGTTTCCTCGAGAAGACCTGTTAAGATTACATATGCTTCAAGAATTACTCCGCTGATAATCAGTGCTCCCGGTCCTGTCCCGTATGGCTCGGACAAAGCTATCCCATGGCATTATGGTGTCGATGTGTACTATCATGGCATCAAACAAAATTTGAAAGATGAAGAGGCTGATCCCGATATTGATAACATTGTCGGAACCAGCAAAATCACCCGAAGTGGAAGGGTCTTCTCTCCCGAGATTTCCCCTAAGACTGTTAACAAGCTTGTTGTCATTACATCTGTTATTCCTGCTAGTACATAAACTACTATTCCTGTTCTTACTCCAGTCGGTGAATCATATGATACCCGCGGCAAAGAGGTTGTAGGTGAGTCTGCCCGGACGGAGGCGCCTAAGAAAGTTGTTGTGGAAGCCTTTAAACAAGAAATAGAGGAAATACTGAAAATCATTAAGAAGAGCGACTACAATGTGGTCGAGCAGCTGGGGTAGACCCCATCAAAGATATCCATGTTGTCTTTGTTGTTGTGTTCTGAAGCCCATACGAAGGCTTTGATTGCATTTCTCAAGACTGCGTATGTACCGCAGGAGACCTCAACTGAGAAGTTCAAAGATTGTGTGGCCAGCCTGACTGCTGATACTGGGCTGGGTTTCTCAGATGTAGACTTAACATCAAAAGGAAGGAAGCATAATGATGCTCTGTATGTCTCAATTGAATGCAGGGGCACCACTATGGCTCATGTGTTGGTAGATATTGGGTCTTCACTAAATGTTCTGCCGAAGAAGGAATTAGACCGGCTGGATTGCGAGGGTTTAACTTTAAAGCCTAGTCATATTGTGGTAAGGGCTTTTGATGGGTCAAAAAGAATGGTGCATGGGGAGGTGGACATCCCTGTCAAAGTGGGTTCTCAGACTGTTGGGTCCACTTTCTATGTGATGGATATCAGGCCATCGTATTCTTGTTTGTTGGGTCGTCCTTGGATCCACGAGACCGGGGCATTCACCTCCACACTCCACCAAATGCTGAAGTATCTGGTAAAAGGAAAGATTGTCATAGTGTGGGGTGAAGAAGAGTATATGGTGAGCCACCTCAATTCCTTCCGCTACGTAGAGATGGACGGGGAATTCATCAAAACTCCTTGTCAGAATTTCAAAGAGGTCCCTCAGATCTTGGCTTCGACTGAAACTACTAGCAACAAACCTCCTTTGAAGATGGCTTCGCTCAAGGACTCCAGGGCCGTGGTTGAAGAAGGGGCTCAAAGGGCTATTAGGCGCGCTCGGGATGGAGGACCTCCCCTATGCATCAGCAATCGGGGAATTAATGACATTGAAGACAGTGAAGAGGATTCAGACATTGACAGCTGGATCTACCCAACTACCAACGGTGGACCAAGTAACTGGACGGCTAGGGACTTCATACCTGTTTCTTTTATTCCGCAGTAATTGACTTGTTTGTTTTAAGATTTGTAATAAACAATTTAAAACTTTACGACCCTGTGCCTTGCCCGAGGCACATTGGATTTGCTTGTGAGGGTTATTATTTGTCATTTCATATATCATTAATAAAGCATTAGACGTTTCTTGCATACAAATTTTGCGCTCTTTGTTTCTCTTTTCTATTTTCAATTTATTAAAACAGATATTCTCTTACACACACTCACGTATCATAATGCAGATCTGTATCCACTCTGGATCCCATTGATAACAACTCTACTACTGCCAGTTATGACTTTGAAAATCCGATCAACCAAGCCGAGGACGAAGGTGAGGATGATTGTGAGGTGCCTGGAGAACTTGCTAGACTATTACAGCAGGAAGAGAGGGCCATAAAAACCAATGAAGAGCCAGTTGAGACAGTGAACTTGGGTACTGAGGAAGACAGAAAAGAGGTTAAAATAGGTGTAAATCTGGAGCTTAGCGTCAAACAGAGGTTGATACAGATGATGCACGACTACGTCGAGATCTTCGCCTAGTCCTATGAAGACATGTCTGGTTTGGACACTGATATTGTGGTACATCACCTGCCGACTAGAGAAGACTGTCCTCTGGTTAAGCAGAAGGTCCGCCGTATGCGCCCTGAAATGTCAGAGAAAATCAAGGCAGAGGTCATGAAACAGTTCGATGCAGGATTCATAGTTGTCACTTCTTATCCGCAGTGGGTCGCCAACGTTGTTCTGGTACCTAAGAAGGACAAAAAGGTACAAATGTGTGTTGATTACAGAGATCTGAATCGGGCAAGCCTCAAGGATGACTTCCCACTTCCTCACATCGATGTGCTGGTCGAAAATACCGCGCAACACAAAATATTCTCCTTCATGGATGGTTTATCTGGCTACAACCAGATAAAGATGGCTCCTGAAGACATGGAGAAGACAGCCTTCGTTACACAGTGGGGCACCTTCTACTACAAGGTGATGCCTTTCGGGTAGAAGAATGCTGGGGAAACTTATCAGCGCGCTATGGTCGCTTTGTTCCACGATATGATTCATCATGAGATCGAAGTGTATGTTGATGTCATGATAGCCAGGTCTCAAACTGAGGAAGATCACCTTGATCATCTCCAAAAATTGTTTGACAGGTTGAAGACATATAAGCTGAGGTTGAATCCGAACAAGTGTACCTTCGGGGTAAGGTCTGGTAAGCTTCTGGGTTTCGTTGTCAGTGACAAGGGTATTCAGGTAGACCCTGCCAAAGTAAAATCTATACAAGAGATGCTAGTTCCCCGCATAGAGAAGGAAGTTAGAGGTTTCTTGGGACGTCTGAATTACATCGCCAGATTCATTTCACATTTGTCTGCTACTTGTGAGCCAATCTTCAAGCTTCTGAAGAAAGATCAAGTGGTAAAATGGAATGACGAATGCCAGACCGCTTTCGAAAGAATCAAAGAATACCTTCAAGAACCGCTAATTTGATGCCTCCAGTTGAAGGAAGACCTTTGATATTATACTTAACAGTGCTAGACAATTCAATGGGGTGTGTGTTGGGGAAGCATGACGAGTCTGGCCGAAAAGAGCATGCCATTTATTACCTTAGCAAAAATTGTACCGACTGTGAGACCCGATACTCATTGCTCGAGAAAACTTGTTGGTCTTTGGCATGGGTTGCTCGCCGGCTGAGACAGTATATGCTGACTCACACTACCTTGTTGATATCAAAGATGGATCCAATCAAGTATATTTTTGAGAAGCCCGCTCTCTCTGGAAGGATAGCAAGGTGGCATATGATCTTAATCGAATACGACATACAATATACAACCCAAAAAGCAATAAAGGGGAGTGTATTGGCTGATCACTTAGCTCATCAGGCCGTGGATGACTACCAGTCCATGAATTTCGAGTTCCCAGATGAGAATATCATACTAGTGACTGACTACGAAGAACCTGGACCAAATGAAGGACCTGAGGAGGGATCCTGATGGTCTATGTATTTTGATGGAGCCTCGAACGCACTGGGTAACGGCATTAGCACTATAATCATATCTCCCAAGGGATGTCATACTCCATTCACCGCCCGATTATGTTTCAACTACACCAACAACATGGCGGAGTATGAAGCGTGTATTATGGGTCTTCGAGCTGCTATTGACCTGGGGATTAAGTTCTTGAGTGTATTTGGAGATTCCGCTCTGGTGATAAGTCAGATCAAAGGCAAGTGGGATACGAAGCACCCAAATCTCATTCCTTACAAAGAGTATGTACTGACATTGCTCCCACACTTTGAGGAGGTAACCTTCGAACATTTCCCACGAGAGGAGAACCAGTTAGCGGACGCGCTAGCTACCATGTCTTCTATGTTCAAGGGTAGGTGGGACAATAAAGCTCCCCAGATTACCATTGAGAGGTTGGATGAACCAGCACACTGTTGTGAGATTGATATCGAAGAATTGGCAGACAAACCCTAGTTTCACGAAGTCAAAAAGTATCTCAAGGCTCAAGAGTATCCCGAAGGGGCATCTGTCAATGACAAGAAGTTTCTGAGAAGGTTCCCTGCAAAGTTCTTCCTCGGTAATGGAATCCTCTATAAATGCAACCATGACTCCACACTACTACGGTGTGTAGACAAGAGCGATGCAGAGAGGATCATGGCAGATCTACATGAAGGCACTTTCGGAACTCATTCTAGTGGACATACCATGGCTAAGAAGATCCTATGGGTAGGATATTACTGGTCCACCATGGAAGCCGATTGTTATAGGAACTCTCGAACTTGTCATCAGTGCAAAATATACGCTGATAAGGTGCATGTGCCTCCAATCCCCTTAAATGTTTTGACAGCTCCGTGGCCCTTTGCAATGTGGGGCATCGACATGATCGGCAAGATCAAACCCACCGCTTACAATGGACATCGTTTCATCTTAGTAGCCATTGATTACATTACAAAGTGGGTTGAGGCAGCCTCTTTTGCTACTGTGACCAAGAATGTCGTGGCGCGATTTATCCGACACAATCTGATCTGTCGATATGGTGTACCAGAGAGGATTATTATTGACAATGGTACAAATCTCAACAACACGATGATCACCGAGCTCTGTAAACAGTTTAAGATACAACATCATAACTCTTCTCCCTATCGGCCGAAGATGAATGGTGTTGTTGAAGCGGCTAATAAGAACATCAAGAAGATTGTGCAGAAGATGACGGTAACATATAAAGACTGGCATGAGATGTAACCATTAGCTCTTCATGGGTACCGTACCTCAGCACGAACGTCAACAGGGGAAACACCCTACTCTCTGGTGTATGGCATGGAGGCAGTCCAACCCATCAAAGTCAAGATACCCTCTCTCAGGATTATGAAGGAGGCAGGTTTGAACGAAGACGAATGGATCCAAACCCGACTTGATCAACTGAATCTAATCGACAAAAAGAGACTTACTACTATCTGTCATGGTCAGACATATCAAAAGAGAATGATCAAGGCTTTTAACAAGAAAGTCAGACGCCAAGAATATCAAGTCGGGGATCTGGTGATTAAACGCATCATACTGCCGCAAGGTGATCCCAGGGGCAAATGGACTCCCACGTATGAAGGGTCATTTATGGTTAAGAACATTTTCTCAGGAGGAGCTATGATTCTAACCAACATCGATGGTGACGTCCTTCCTCACCCTGTCAATGCAGACATAGTGAAAAAATACTACGCATAATCAAAGACCCGCTAGGCTGACTGGCCTAGGCAAAAATAAGGGCTTCCCGGTGAACCAAAAGGGTTCGGGCAAAAGTTAGGGATCAAAATGAAAAAAAATCTATACACCCGGCAAGTCGAAAACCCGAAAGGGAGGCTTGGGCAAAAAAGGGTATCCCGGTGGATTGAAAACCCAAAAGGGCAATCCAGGAAAAAGTTAGGAGGATCATCTTGCGACCAGACTTAGGTATCGACTATCAAGCTCAGACGGCACCAATCAATCTGATCAACCTCCGGCCAAGTAGCAAAGTGATGAGACGCTTGAAGATATAAAGGCAATAGCAGAGTTGGAACCCAATGGGGTTGTTTCACATAGCTGTTTTTCCTTCCTTTACACAAATTGTATAATTTCTATCTTTCGGCGGAGTTCTCTTACTAGAACGTCAGCCTCCTTGTACAAAACGCCTATTACAGGCCAATTTCAAAATCAATACAAGTCATTTTTACAAAACTTCAATTTGTTTCTTTTTCTTTTTCTGTTTTGTTTTGCAAGAACGTCCAATGATTTATTTTTTATATATGCATTTGAAAATGATTGCTGCTCATAAATATTTACATAAGAAACAAAAGGCAATTACTCGTAATTCCAGAAACAGGGAAAAATAAGAAGTGCTAAACCCGAAGGTTCCTCCGCCCAGCAGGTATCGGGATAGAGCCAGATTTGGAACATGATTATTGGTACATACACTCCCCACGAAGTAAAAGTATCCAAAGACATTGATGTCAGCTTTCCTGAAACATGACATAATTATCCCCAGCCTAGGTTCGTAATCGCAGGCGAGTCAATAAATTTCATCCCCCAAGCGGAGTTTATTTCTATAGATACAGAAGCTCAATCTCCAGCAGAGCTCATCAGCTCCAACAGTGGAATTTCATCCCCAACTAAATTTGTTCCTTTAGATCAGCAGGTCTACCAAACAGAGTATCTCTTCCCCCAAAGTCGGGTCCTCGCTGAGTTATTTCTCCAGCACCTCTTCCCGACAGAATATTTGCGAATCTCCAGCAATAGTCAGGGATTTATTTTCCCATACGCGAGCATACCCCGACAGCATTTCATGAACATACATCATGACATACGCGTACATGTCATATACAACATAATCTCATTTATTTTGAGAACATCATCTCACCCTGCATTTCATGCATCGCATACAACTAACCCTGATATCTTTTCAGGAAGAGACGATTAGCTTCAACAAATCCAACAGTTATACATATCACATTGTTGGCTGAAGATTTTGATGATACAGTTCGAAATGAAGCAATATGGATGTTTCGTTGGAATAAAGCAAAATGTTACAGTTCGGAATGGTAGAAGCGGTTCTTCGAACGGACATGTCAAAGCTCGGAGCTTCGAGTGACAGTTGTGAAAATATATTTAAAAGAAGCCTCGAAGTGATAACGAGACTGTGTCTGTGAAATAAGTTCGAAGCGAAGATTGCCAAGGCATTTGAAATTCAAACGTGAGCGAGATGTTGGAATTCAAATATATATGCGCTGGAGCGTTCGAAGACGCGTGGAAGCTAGAGAGGAGCAGTGCTCTGCATGTTCTGAACGTGGCAGAATCTTATAGGCAAGACCGTTATGGTCGAAGTAGTATAAATAGAAGTCTTAGTATTAGGATTTTGTGTGTCATATCTATTGTACAAAATTCAGTAAACATTCAAAATACCACATGGATAGGGAAACGAATGCTCGAACAATGTACGTATGATAACACCAAACATTTATAATTCAGTAAAACTCTTTATCTTTTCCAGTTTATCTTCCATTTTCATGTTAATGTCATTCAAATACCTTTACATTCAAAGTCATTTACTTATTTCTTGCATTTAAACGCTTTTCTTCTATTCGAATCTTTTACATTTCAGAAACTCTTTTACATTTCATGCTTTTATATTCATGCTTTTTACATTAAAGTCTTTACATTCAAAGTCATTTACTTATTTCTTGTATTTAAACGCTTTTCTTCTATTCGAATCCTTTACATTTCAGAAACTCTTTTACATTTCATGCTTTTATATTCATGCTTTTTACATTAAAGTCTTTACATTCAAAGTCATTTACTTATTTCTGCATTTAAACATTTCTTTGCAATCGAATCTTTATTCATTCAATTCAGTTTCGTATTTCTTTACTTGATCATGTCATTAGATTCTTTTAACATGGTAATCAAAGTGAATTGAACGTCTATAAAACATTCTAAATACAAATCCTAACTATGAATATCAGTTTTGCAATTAGATTTATCCAAACGACCAATACCCCATAGGATCAATCTAGTCGATCCTGCAAGTTACCAGAGAGATTAAATAACAGTCATTAAGATTATTTGATAGTTTGGAGGACTAGCAGTTGTTTACCAGAAATCACTGTAAACAAATTGGCACGCCCAGTGGGACCGTCATTGGTCGTTACGAAATTTAAAACAAAGTAAAGATTGTTAGGATATAATCATTGTAAAAGTTCTTTCTGAGTGATAAGTTCGTTGTTATATGAACCTTAGAAGTGGTAGAATAACCAATAGCAACCAACCCTTACCCAGAAGAAAACGTAATAACAAGATGTCTAATCCAAACAATCAACAAGGGGAACAAAATGCCCCACATGGAACAGGCACTAACATGTCTGCTTCGACGGGAACGTCTAATGCAATCCCTTTGAGCGCACAGTCTGTTGCATCCTCTACCAGTAGTGTAGCCACGAATGGAACAAGTGGCATGTCGACTAACAGTTCGATCCTAGGAAATACAGGAACCACTGGTTATCCTGGGGGATTCGTCCCACCATCAGGGACACAAACCCATTTCGCCACCCCACCACCAACTAGACCACCCAGTTTCGATGGTAATAGACCCAGAAATCCCTCTTATGGGATGCCAACATCTTTTATGGCGGGTCTGCACACTTCGACATCGAATACGTCACCACAATTAGGGTCTGGATCTGGGGCTAATCAATTTATGACAAATAACCAAGGGTCAGTAGGTTATAGTGCATTGCCTATCTTAACCACAGAAAATCAGATGGCTTTTAGGCAATTAATGGATGATAGTAACCATAATATGATAGGA
The DNA here is from genome assembly GCA_948472305.1 of Vicia faba. NCBI lineage: Eukaryota > Viridiplantae > Streptophyta > Magnoliopsida > Fabales > Fabaceae > Vicia > Vicia faba. The sequence goes on along the minus strand of OX451735.1, from coordinate 1,326,501,044 downwards.
GTGTTAGCACAAACTATGCAAGAGATCTTTGCCCCAATAGTATAAAATGTAACTGTGACAAACAGAGAAAACGCGGATAACATGAGTCGAATAGCAGATTTCTTCGCTCCGCCAGAAAGGCGTAGACAGAACCAGGCATTGGTTCGAGCAAACATACCTATCATAGAACAAATTGCTGATGACCCACCCTATAGACCAGTCAGAGAGGGGGTTAATTTGGGGGCAAGAGCACAAAGGTTAGATGCCCCAGTGATTCGAGAAGAACCACAAAGGGGATTCATAGAACCAGCGGCAAGGATCGAAAGGTTAGATGCCCCAGTGATTCGAGAGGAACCACAAAGGGGAATTATAGAACCAGGGGCAAGGGTCGAAAGGCTAGAAGTCCCAGCGTTTCGAGAAGAACAACCTAGAGGAGTTATCATGGTGGGTCGAAATCAAGATGTTGATGCAGTCGTTCACAGAATTCGAAATGATAACATCTTGGCAGAAAATAATTTAACCACCATGATAGAGAGGATTATGGCCCAAAATGGCCTCAATATAGGAATTAGAAGGCCAAATTATGCCTCTCCTATAGTAGATTACATAATACATACTGATTTACCAAGGGGATATAAGGTCCCTAAGTTTACAAAGTTTGCTGGAGATACCAATGAATCAACAGTCGAACACATAGCCAGGTATCTGACCGAAGCAGGAGACATAGCAAATAATGAGAACCTTAGGATTAAATACTTCCCAAGTTCCCTCACTAAGAACGCTTTTACATGGTTCACCAAATTGCCTCTGGGATCCATAGATACTTGGACCTTCTTAGAGAGATTATTCCATGAACAGTTCTACATGGGACAATCTAAAATAAGTCTGAAGGAACTAGCCAGTGTTAAGAGGAAATTTACTGAACCCATAGATGATTATCTGAATAGGTTCAGACTCTTGAAATCTAGATGCTTCACAGTAGTTCCTGAACATGAGTTAGTCGAAATGGCTGCTGGCGGCCTGGATTACTCTATTCGAAAGAAATTAGACACACAATACTTGAGGGACATGGCTCAATTAGCAGATAGGGTTTGACAAGTCGAAAGGCTAAAAGCCGAGAAGGCCAGAGTTTTTAAAAATAACAAGAAAGAAAGGGTCTCCTATGTTGGAACTGAGGAAGCATAAGATTACCCTGAATTCGAAGAGGTCAAAATTGATCTCGCTGAACTGAAACAGGCCCCACCTTACTCTTGTAAATTATTAGTTCCCACAAAAGGGAAAGAAATTGTTGAAAATGAGAAAAGTGACAAATTCCCAAAGAAGGTGTATACTTTCGATGTAACAAAGTGTGACGAGATTTTTGATTTGCTTGTCAAAGATGGCCAACTAATTGTGCCATCGAATGTCAAAATACCTCCTTTAGATCAAAGAAAGAAAAGAGGATTTTGTAAGTATCATAGTTTCCTAGGCCACAAAACCTCACAGTGTTTTCTTTTCAGGGATCTGATTCAAAATGCAATTAAGGATGGCAGATTGAAATTCGCTGACAAACCAAAAATGAAAGTAGATGAAGACCCTATGGATGTTGCAAACACCAATTACTCCGAGCCTGCATGCATTGGAGAAATCAATATGGTGGAAGCAGATCAAGATGACACTCCATTAGGAGAAAAAAGCACTGAGAATAAAAATTGTGTGTTAGTCGAAGTCAGCAAGGGGGTCACTGAGGACGTCCACAAGCAACTAAGGCTTCGATCGAAGCAGTACCTTTGGCTGTTTCGAAAGAGATCCAGGCTACTGAAGGCCAGGAGAACCAAAAGCAAGAGTTGACATGGGTTACTGAAGGCCTGAGGCTAAAATTGGAGAAAGTCCAGATCACAAAGTCAGCCTCCCCTCAGAAAGAAATATGGGATACTTTGGGAGAGCCCAGTGGAAGGTTTGACTACTTGGTGAAGTATTCTGCCCCAGAAAGTTCAAAAATCCAAATCGAAGATGTCAAACCTACAGGATGGGGAGATGATGACATAAAGGGGGAGGATGTAGATGTCAACATGGTGGATATGGAGAGACCTCGTTCTGAAATGGAGGAGATGGAAAGATACTTAGAAAAAGAAAAATACAAAAGGGAGGATAGTTATGCTAGGGATGCCAGTCTTAAAGACTACCTCATGTTGTGCCACAAAGGAGATGCCAAAATGATACTATGCCCTAGATGCAGCATCATCTGCAACCATAGAATTGCTGCAGACTTCGAGAGGAAACAAAGGGCACGAACTGGCATCAACTGGCGCCAGGATAACCAGTTATTCAAATGTTACCCTAAAGCTGGAGAAAGTTTGTTGGAGTTTGTGGTTCGCTGTCACAAAGGGGCGACCAAATGCCTAGTATGCCCAAGGTGTTCTGCAGTGTACGATCAAAATATGGCCGGAGCCTTCGAAACAATCCCTTTCGCCCATGCTGGAACCACAAAGAGACTGGTCAGATTAGCCAACGTTTCGAGAGAAACTACACTCAACGAAGGCCTGACAGTCCTCATCCCAAAGGCGCTCGAAGGGTAACGTTCAAAATTCCTGCTGAAATACCAACAGACAAATGGCTGCAAGTCAGAACTGATAAGGGCAAAGACAAATGGAGAAACAATGAACGAAACGCACGCCACGCCATGACATATAGAAGGCAGTTCAATATGGCGAAGAGGGAAGAAGTGAGGTTAGAAAACTACAAAGGAAGAAACCCTATGTCAAGATCACAATGGCGAAGGCAACAGAGAATTCGAAAGGCTGAAAGGGAAGCTATGGCAGATAAAGGAGCAACTTCGATCAAAAACCAAGGAGAATCAAGCACCAACAAACCTACACCAAATCATCAACCTGAGGACAAACCCCCAGTTAGTAGGAGACTCTTCTCTGAAACACAACCAAATGAATCGAAGGAGTACACACCAAGTCCAGAAGAAGACGAGGATATGCTAACGGACAACTTCGAATCAGAGGGGGAGTCTTCACTCAATATCAATTGCAACGTGGTGTTTGTACTACGTTGTGAGTTTGGACAGGAAACTGAAATCGAAGAGCATGAGGAGGATGATACAATAGATCTGATGAAGCATAGGCCAGTGTGTTACTACGTAATGGATAACAGAGCTGTCGAAGAGCAGAATGCTTTCTTCGAGCACCCAGAGCCAGCTATGAAAAATCATCTGAAGCCATTATTCATTCGAGCAAAGGTTGGTACCCATGGCGTAAATAAGCTCTTAGTGGATGGAGGCGCTGCAGTTAACTTAATACCCCATTTCATGCTGAAAAAGTTAGGAATACACGAGGGTGACATCAAACCACACAACATGGTCCTATCCAACTATGAAGGGAAAGTAGGTCAAACATTGGGGGTAGTTCAACTGGACTTGAAGGTAGGATCCAGCTGCAGGCCCACCATGTTCATGGTGATCGAAGCCAAAGCCAACTACAACTTGTTGTTGGGAAGAGAGTGGATCCATGGCGTAGGAGCAGTTCCTTCGTCAATGCATCAGAGGTTGGTTTTATGGAGAGAAGATGGGATTATGGAGAACATCGAAGCGGACCAGAGTTACTTCATGACAGCAGTCAACTTAGTTGATAAGAGAAATCATGACAAACACTTGGCCAAGATTTCTCCTTGTGCCCCTAACGACGAAATCAACGAAACCAGGAACGCACACTATTATATGACCCTTCGCCATGATGGCATGTATTGGGATAGAAGAATAGTCAGTGAAGGTGAAGGAGTCGAAGGTACTACGCAAAGACGGCCAGCAGGCTGGTAGTTCGACAACCTTGCTCATGATTGAGTCCTCCTTCTTCGAAAGGATTTCGGCCTATATGGCTGAGAACGAATGGAAAGCGGCCTTAGAGGCTGAAATAGATAAATTGGCTGTAGAAGTGAACGAAATAAATGGGGATGGTTCGAAAGGCTCACCCTTTGAAGAACACAAAATAGATCAAAGGCTAGATTCCATCTATGATAAAGAACCCTTAGGCTTCGAGAAGGACCCCACAGACTCAGGTGCCAAAATGTTGGCGCAGGATCCGCTCGAAGAAGTGAATTTGGGGGATGAGAACACGAAAAGAATAACCTACATAAGCGCAAAACTTAATCCAGGCCTCAAGCAGGAAGTTATCGAAGTCCTCAAGAGAAACAAAGATTGCTTCGCGTGGGACTATGATGAAATGCCTGATTTAAAGAGGGAGTTAGTGGAGCACAGACTTCCAATCAAGGATGGCAAGAAGCCCATCAAGCAAACTCCTAGAAGATTCGCACCAGCGGTTCTCACAAAGATCAAATCTGAGATCGAAAGGTTGTTGCGCTGCAGATTCATCAGAACCACAAGGTATGTCGAATGGTTAGCAAATATAGTGCTTGTTATTAAGAAAAATGGCTCTCTGAGAATTTGCATAGATTTTAGGGATTTAAATACTGCAACCCCTAAAGATGAGTACTCCATGCCTGTGGCAGAAATGTTAATAGACTCTGCTGCAAGATTCGAATATTTAAGTATGTTAGATGGATACTCTGGGTACAATCAGATTTTTATTGCTGAAGAAGATGTTGCCAAGACAACATTTCGTTTCCCAGGAGCCTTAGGCACCTACGAATGGGTAGTGATGCCTTTTGGTTTAAAAAATGTTGGGGCAACTTATCAAAGGGCAATGAATTCGATTTTCCATGATTTCATTAAAACCTTTATGCAGGTGTATATTGATGATATAGTCATCAAATCTATATCTGCAGAAACCCATTTGCATCATTTGAGCCAATCATTCGAACGAATGAGAAAACATGGCTTAAAAATGAACCCCCTTAAGTGTGCATTTTTTGTGCAGGCTGGAGATTTCCTTGGCTTTGTGGTTCATAAAAAAGGAATCGAGATCAACCAAAATAAGACCAAAGCCATAATGGAGACGAAAGCACCTACATCAAAAAGGGAGCTGCAATCTTTGCTAGGGAAGATTAACTTTCTCAGAAGGTTCATTTTGAATCTAAGTGGAAGAACCCAAGCTTTCTCTCCGTTGCTTCATTTGAAGCAAGGCCAAGCCTTCGAGTGGAACGAAGCCCATCAGGAGGCATTTGACAAGTGTTGTACCCCAAAATTTGCCCTCCCATAACCTTCAAAGTTTTGACAAGAATCATCCACAATTGGTTCAAGTCTACTCAAAGGCTACACTGTCAACCACCCTCCTGAAGCCAGTCAAACTAGGGTTTTGGTTCTCACAAGGAAGCTGAAGTTTTCAAGGGCCCAATCAAGCCTCACATGCCTACAAATATGGTCAAGTATCCTCACATCAAGTTTCAAGACATTCAGCTCAAAATTGCACAGTCAAAACCCTAAATTGCACTACAGTCAACTGTAGGGGCAAAATGGTCATTTGGCAGTCAAAAGTTCAAATTTTTGGTCAACATCTCATTTTGAAGCCACAAACATCATTTGATCAATTCTTGATCATGATTCTCAAAACCTGGCTCAAAAATCATCAAGACACAAAAGTTTCTATTTTTGGACAGTTGAAAAAGTCAACTGAAATTGACCAGGGCATAACTTTCACATGGATTATCAGAAAAATTCCATCCAAAGCTCATTTTGAAGAGAAAGACATTTCCTACAACTCATCTTCATACTTCAAGTCCAAGAAATGCTCTCACAAAAAGTTATCAATTTCAACATTATAGGTCATTTTCAAAAGTCAACAAAAAAGGACTTTAAGTCAAAGGCCATAACTTGAGATTGGTAAATCAAAATGACATGGGACCAAAGGCATTGTTTAGAGGACTTCAAGACCTTTCTAAAATGTCCAATAACATGAGCAAAGCTTAAAAATTGAGCAAGTTATGCATTGGAGAAGTTGGGAAATTTTTGTGAAATGGCCAAAATCATTTATCCTTGAAATCTCATTTTTGACAAAAGGGGCCCACTTTTTCCACTTGAATTGACTTGGTCATGCTTCCCACGTGTCCCACCTTTTATTTCAGATTTTTTTTATTAATTTTTTCATTTTTATTGATTTTTATTGGATTTAATTAGTTTTAAATCTTTTAAAATCAAAAGAAATTCAAAAATTGATTTAAGAGGGAATATTAGGCCTTAACTAGCCTTGAAACACCATTATGTGCCTACCATTTTTCGTGCTAAGGCTTAATCAAGGCAAAAATTCAAAATGAAGCAAAATTGGAAAGTTGATAATGGTGGTTTATGTGAAAATCCAAACCATCAAAGCAAGGTGTTATGGACCATAACTCCCATCAAAGCATATTGCTAGGGTATATACAAATGATCAGGACAAGATTTTACACACTAAGCTGCGTCCTATTGCATATAACAAATTCACACTTTTACAAAAAAAGTCAAATTCTGAAATCGTTGTTACAGGTCAATTCAAGCCTCCACTCTTGTTCCAATAGCTTCCTTGAAGACTTCTGAACGCGTTCCAATCCATATCATCCATCAAAGCATCAGGAATTGGTATATCTGAGCCCAGCTTTACACGAAAAATTCCATGGTCGAATCATGAATCTCATGCATCTTTCTTGCGTTTTCTTTATTGATTCGTATTCCTTGATTAATTCTAAAGCTAACCACACTATTTGATTGAGTTTTCATGCGCCATATACAGATTTGCCATTGTTATGTTTTAGGTTTTTACAAGCTTTGATTTGGGCATTTCATAATGCTGTAAAATTAAGACTCATCAGTACCATAAACAAAACCAGCGCGATTGGACGATCAATAAACAATCCTCGCGCCTAATTTATATTCAATGAGGACCTAATCACTATTTCTTGGAAAACGGCCTAAGGCAACGCGTTTAAAATCGTTGCCCAATGTTTTTTATTTTCAGGAACATGAGGAAGACGACTTCGTGGCGCACGATGGTTGGCCATTTTGAAATTCGCGCGCAAGGCATCACTAACGCGCAGTTTCACATTATATTATTCGCTGTTTAATTATTTAACAAAAAAGTCCAATGGTTCAGCTGGCAGGCGTTGATAGCATTCACATCCAAGACCTGGGTTCGAGCCCCAGGCCTACGTTATTTCTATAATATTTTGCAAAACGTGTTCATATGCAATTTCCAGGTTGGAGCATATCATACATCCCCCGGATCAAGGCGTCCACGTGCCCAGCTTCCACAATCACAAGGCTGAGGTTGGAGAACACGGTGAATCCAAGTCTACGCATGTGTACGTTCCCAGAAAAAAAAGTCAACAAGGTCATGCTTATTGGGCCAGAAATTTTGGGCTATACCTCCTAATTTGGGACTGAACCCCCCCTGGTTTGCCTTCTCTATATTTTTTTTATTATTTTATTTTTCAATTATGATTTTATTTTCTTTATTTGTTTAAGTTAATTAATTAATATTTTCAAAACATAAAAACCATAAAAAATCAGAAAAAGTAAAAAATAATAAAATATTTTATTTTAAGTATCTTCATAAATAAATTCGCATGTAATTAATTTAGATTTAATTTTAGGTAATTTAATTCTTTTTTCATAATAAACCAAAAAATAACAAAAATAGGTCTTTAATACTTTTTTCCCTTTTTTTTAATTAATTAAATATTTTGTCATCAACCATTAATTTTGTAAATAAATTTCATAATTAATTTAGTTTAAAGTCTAGGTTTTCACTTTAAGGCATTTTCTTTAATAAATTAAAAACCATTAAAATTAGAATTAATTACTTGACTTTTAATTAGTTTAAATTTTCTTTAATTGTCATAAATCAAAAAAACATAAAAATAAGTCATTTCTTTTTATTTAACTTAATTATTTTAACTTAATCATTTTAATTCCTTAAAGGGTCCAACGCCCTCGCATTCGATCATATTTTCCTTTTTTCGCGCGTTTTATTTATTTCTGTTGTAAATATAATGTAATTGCTCCAAAGCCATGTAATAGCTATTAGATATTTATTTTCTGCACTTTATTTTAAATCGGGTCTGGATTAATTTGGCGTTGTAGACCCGCGCCTTTGTAATAGCGTAGGACCCTTTATTTTTTCCGCACTTTAAATTCCCGCATTTTTAACTGCTAAACAATAACATGAAAGAATGAATGCCCAAAAATAAAAACAAACGTAGATCACCAATGCATGACAAGACAAACAATAAACTGAAAACGACACACAATTCGCACACACCACCCCTAGGGTACGCTTCACTGTTGCCTTGCCCCTCGAAAGGTGGTCGTCGAGTAGAGGATGTCTTAGTAAGTCCTCATGATCCGGGAACCTGGCATGAGGGTAGCTTCTAAGGTGTCTTCCCATTGCTCTGGTGATCACCATGTCCCTACAAACTCGAATTGACCCGAACACCTCCAACGGTGGTGCTACCTACCTCTCAATGGTGGGATGGCACTACCTAAAGGACAGTTACACAGCTTTATTCCTTAGGGTAGGTAGATTCTCATAGATACTTGCTCATCTCAAAAAACAAACAAAATAATTTTCACACCTACACTTTCTAAAAGTTTTCAAACAAATTTTTCATACACTCTTGAGGATAGATACAAGAGTTGCTTAGAAATTTTTCAAACGAAACTTTTTCAAAACTCACTCACAATTGAAAAGCAAACATTTTGAAAACACAATGAGCAAGTATCTAAGAGCCCATGGATAACCATGGATAGAAAGGGTGCTAACACCTTCCCTTTCTATAATCTACCTCCCGAACCGAGAGCATATCTCTATAAGGAATTTTTCTGTGCTTTTGTCCTTTCCATTTGGAGAAAATAAAAGACGGTGGCGACTCTTGCTTACCGCGACATTTCGCGAAACCAGCTTTAAAACAGTCAGTTCCAGATCCACCGATCACAGAACTGGCGACTCTGCTGGGGATACTTTATAAAGTGAGGTGTACCTTAGGGCTAGTTCATAACTGTGTTTTCAATTGTTTTCCTTGTCTGCTTTAAAATTGTGGGTTGCATCGGAGTTTCATAGATCCTAACCCGGATCTGGGGATACCCTGTTTAGGTAGCATAAGCTGTGAGGGACCTGTCCGGCGTAGATCGACATGGGTGAAGCAGTGGCTACGTTGGTGTGGCACCTTGGTCTGTACCGATATCCCTTGTGTCGTAACGAGGAGAATATGGGTCTTCCAAGGAGTCATTAAGCACCAACAGACCTTAGAACCCTAATTGACACAACTTGGCCTTTAGAACAGTAGCAGTATGCTACGCCCATTGAGGCTAAACTCTCGTGATGGTTCTGGCCGCAAGAAAAGTTTGCGATGCTGGAGTTATGACCGATTGAGGGTAGTCAATGATATTGGGATCCTCTAAGAACCCGGTTACTTTTGATTAGGACAGGTATGAACCAACAAACTGAAAGAGGGTAGTACCTAGACCTCATGCTGGCCTAAACTTTAAGGGTTTGCTTTGTGTGACTTGTGTGCCTTACCATGTTTGCCTTTGTATCTATTTGTGGTGTGCTTTATCATAGCATCATAACATCATGAGCATTGCATACATCCTGCATAAGGACTGACCATTTCAAAGACAAGAGGGTTTCATCTTTGCTCTATTTTGTAGGACACCATGATGCTTGTGCGAAGGAATACTATTCGGTTCAACTTTGTTCACTCACCTGAGTTGCTTGAAGAGTTGGTTAGCAGAATTCCAAATACCACCTCCTTCATCCAGAGGCATGGTTCTCTTCTCAGTTTAGTCACTGCAAAGCAGGATCAACAGTTGATAAGTGTTCTGACCCAGTTCTATGACCCTCTGTACCAGTGCTTCACCTTCTAAGACTTCCAGCTGGTCCCTACCCTGGAAGAGTTCTCTGATTTACTTGGTATCCCTATCTTGGATCAGACTCCTTTCACTGGCTGGGAAAAGACCCTCAGGCTTGAGGATGTTGCTGCAGCTCTTCCCTTGACACATCAGGAAGTAACAGACAATTGGGTAACTAGAAGCGGGGTTAAGGGTTTCTTGGCCAAATTTCTGGTGGGTAAAGCTAACAGTTTCTGGAATGACCTGGACTTTAGGGCATATGAAGACATCTTGGCTCTCTTAATCTATGGGTTGGTCTTGTTTCCCAATCCTGACAACTTCGTCAACGTCACTGCTATAAGGATCTTTATCTCTCAGAATCCTGTACCCACTCTCTTGGGTGACATCTTGCAACAACTTCATGCTCGTACTACCCGAAGACGAGGAACCCTATGGTGTTGTATCCCTTTGTTGGTGAGGTGGTTTATTTCGCACCTCCCTAAGTTCGTACTGAAGAACCAGGGAGGAAAAGGATGGGCTCACAGGTTAATGTCTCTCACCGATAAAGACGTCATTTGGACTTGCAGAGGTTTGGATGAGATAGTTGTTATTGATCGATACGGAGAATACCCTAATGTTCCTCTTATTGGTACTCAAGGAGGGATCTCTTACAATCCATGCCTAGCACTCCGTCAGTTTGGAAGAGCAAGAAGAGCAGGGCCCCATGAGATGTTGGTGCCTCACATAAGTTTTGAGTTTCAGGTGGATAGTGACGAGCTGCGTCGTAAGTTCATCAAGGCTTGGGACAAAGTTCATAAAGCTGACCCACAAGAGTTAGGGCCAAAGACTTCTTTACCTATGGAAGCCTACTACAAATGGGTTCGCATCCGTGCTCAGAAGTTAGGTATGCCGTATGATGCTGTCAGACCTGTCATTCTTGAGTCTTCTGACAAAGATGGTGTTCCTCCAACTGTCCTCCCTCCTCAGGTACCCACTGATTATGAGACGTTGAAGAGGTCTTGGTCGCAACTGCGAGAAGAACGGGATTCTTACCGGGAAAAGTTCAACGAGCAGGAATTAAAGATCCGGAAGCTGACAAAGCAATTGGAGAATGAGCGAGCCCTGAATGCCTACATCCGTACTGAGAAGAGGAGACCATGGGATCAATAAGGAGCTCTGGATGTTCTTTTTACAGTTTTATTTCCCTTTTCAGTATTTCCTTTCATGTAACGCCTAAGGGCAACCTGTTGAACAATTTAAGCTGCAAAATTGAATCTAATGAAGTGTGTTCCTTTTTGTTTACAAAGTTGATTCCCGATTGTCTTTGAAAACATAATTCATACGCATCTCATTCATCATATGCATCACAGGTACTCTTCTTTTCAGGTTGCTTACCGTTCTTCGCTGTTTATTTCAGCATCATGAACCCTGAATCATCAACTGAGGCATCTATCAAGGCCCTTCAGGCGCAGAACGCTCAATTTCAGGAACTGATCAAGGGTTTGGCTCAGGGTCAACAAGAGCTGAAGACTTTGCTTCTGAAGCAGAATAAGAAGAAGAAGAGGACTGTGCTATTTAACACTGGGCGCAGACTCGGGAACACCTTGCAAATTGAAGCTGAGAGGACTACTCCATCTGTGGGGGAAGGTAGTCACCAAGAAAGGGAGGTCCCTACTCCTGTGGTCTCTGATACTGAAACAGACTTCAACGACGAACAGTACCCTCCTGCTGAAGACCGGTACAAGCAGTTGGAGGACAGATTAAAAGCTATGGAAGTTCAGCGTGTGCCTGGACTGGATTTCGGAGACTTGGGGTTATCTACTGGGGTGGTGATTCCACACAAGTTCAAGGCACCCGCCTTTGTGAAGTATGACGGGGCTTCCTGTCCCAAGATGCACCTCCGTTCTTACGTAAGGAAGATCCAGCCTTACACAGCAGACAAGAACCTTTGGATCCACTTCTTCCAGGAGAGTCTTTCAGGGACTCACCTCGAATGGTTCTATCAGCTAGATGGAATCAACATTCGTAACTGGGAGGATCTGGCCACTGCTTTTTACAAGCAGTATCAATATAATTCCGACCTCGCTCCTACGCGTACCCAACTCCAGGGTATGTCGCTAGGGTCGGGTGAAGGTTTTAAGGAGTACGCCCAGAAATGGAGAGATCTGGCTGGCAGGGTGCAGCCACCATTGACAGACCGGGAGCTGGTAGATATGTTTTTGGGGACCCTATCTGGTCCATTTTTCAATCATCTCATTGGTAATTCCTCTGCTGGGTTTACTGATCTGATCCTGACTGGTGAAAGGATCGAGGCCGGTATAAAATCGGGGAAGATACAGAAGGTTGCCTCCTCCAGTGCTGAGAAGAAACCCTTCAAAAAGGAGGCTAGTGTTGTATATAGCTCCCGGAGACCAGAGCGACCTGAGCACCGCCAATCTGTCAGTGCGGTAATGATTGCTAAGCCTGCTGCCGCTCCCCGGCCAAATAATCCTCAGAAGGTTGAAAGACCCCGGAGAGAATTCACCCGCTTAAGCATGACTTTGTCGCAGATCCTGCCACAGTTGCTATCCGCCAATTTAGTGACTGTCAGGGAGGCGCCGAAGTTTCCAAATACTGCGTCCCCCAAGTTTAATCCAAATGCCCGCTGTGCTTACCACTCTGATAGCCCGGGGCACAACACAGATGATTGCTGGGCCCTAAAGAATAAGGTTCAGGACCTTATTGATGCAAAGGAAATACAGTTTGAGGCGCCCGGGAGGCCGAATGTTGTAACCGCTCCCATGCCCCAGCATGGAGTGAATGCTGTTGAGGAGGATTTGTATGTAGCTTCGGTGGATGATGTTGCTACTCCGCTGCTGACGGTTAAGAGGAACCTGTTGCTAGCCGGTTTATTTCCGGGATGTAGCAAGGGTTGCCCTCTATGTATTGCCTCCCCTGCTGGTTGTTCTCTGCTGAAGTCAGGCGTCCAAAACCTGATGGATAGTAGAGAGATTTTGTTCAGAAAGACTGTTGTTCCTGCTGCTCCTGTTGAAGAAGTTTCAATTGTTACCATCTTCAACAACCCTTCCAAGGCTCCTTCAAAGAAGCCCGTCCAAATTTTGCCGGTTCACAAGATTGCTCCCATCACCATTACTGTCCCGGGGCCCATCCCCTACAAGTCTGATAAGGCTGTCCCGTGGCACTATGGGGCAGATGTTTACGTTCTGGGTGTGAAACAAGAGTTCAACATTGATGTTGGTATCTCCAACATCACTGGGCCTACTAAGGTCACTCGTAGTGGAAGACTGTTCTTGCCAGACATTGCTCCTCCAGTAATTCATAGGCCTTTGGTCTTCACACCTGCCAGTGTGCCTGTCTCTCCCCCTGACCAAGTATCCACCCCTGCTGCCGAGTCATCTGATACTCGGGGCAAGGGGATTGCTGCTGATGTGCCTGCCCGGATGGAGGCGCCGAAGACCATTGTTGAGGCTTCCAGGCAGGAAATGGAAGAAATCCTCAAGATAATAAAGAAAAGTGATTTCAACGTTGTGGAACAGCTGGGGCACACCCCCTCTAAAATCTCCATGTTGTCACTGCTGCTGTGTTCAGAGGCCCACGCCAAGGCTCTGATTGATTTCTTAAAGACGGCCCACGTACCCCAAGAGACGTCTGCTGACCAGTTCACCGACTGTGTGGCCAACCTAACCGCTGACAATGGCCTGGGTTTCTCTGATGCCGATCTGACAGCAAAAGGGAAGAATCATAATGATGCCCTGCATGTCTCCATTGAATGCAGAGGCACTACTCTTGCTCACGTGCTGGTTGACACAGGTTCTTCATTAAACGTGCTGCCCAAGAAGGCTCTTGATAGGCTGGACTGTGAAGGTCTGGAGCTCAAACCAAGTAACATTGTTGTCCGGGCCTTTGACGGGTCCAAAAGAATGGTACATGGCGAGGTGGACATCCCAATCAGGGTTGGGTCACAGGTATTTGATTCGAAATTCTATGTGATGGACATCCGTCCATCCTATTCTTGTTTGCTGGGTCGCCCGTGGATCCACAAGGCTGGAGCTGTGACCTCCACGTTGCATCAGAAGCTCAAGTACCCGGTCAGGGGGAAGATCGTAACAGTGCAAGGGGAAGAGGAGTACATGGTTAGCCACCTCAACTCCTTCAGATACGTAGAAATGGATGGGGAGTTCATTGAGACCCCCTTTCAACATTTTGAGGAGGTGCCACAAACATTGGCAGCAGCAGAAGCAGTGGATGAAGAGGTTTCTCCTTTGAAGATGGCCTCCTTAAAGGACGCCCGGGCTGTGATCGAGAGAGGTGAATGTGCAAACTGGGGCAAGCTCCCTGATCTTACTCCTAAGACTAATAAGTTTGGGCTGGGTTTCACCACGGAAGCTCAGAAAGCAGTGCGCAAGGCGAGAATTGGAAGACCTCCTGTGCTCATCACCCACTCAGGAGTGAATGCTATTGGAGAGGAAGACGAAGTGGAAGAGTCAGAGTTCGATAGCTGGATCTACCCGACGACCGACGGTGGATTGACCAATTGGACTGCTAAAGACTTTACACCCATAACTTTTGTTCCCCAGTAATGAACTTCTTTGTTTTGGATTTGTAATAAACAATAATTTGAAACTGTATGGCCCGGTGTCTTACCCGGGGCACCTTGGTTTTGTTTATGAGGGCTTTTGTTTGTCACTGTCATATATCATAAATAAAAGCATTGGACGTTTTTCACATTTCAAATTTTGCGCTCCTTTTCTTTCCTTTCTTTATATATTGCAAAACAGCTGTATTTACACACACACTCACTCATACAGGTTTCAATCCACTCTGGATCTCACTGGTAACGACTCTGCTACTGCCAGTTATGACTTCGAAAATCCGATCAACTTAGCCGAAGACGAAGGTGAAGATGATTGCGAAGTGCCTGGCGAACTTGCAAGACTGTTACAACAGGAAGAGAGGGCAATTCAACCCCATGAAGAGCCAGTGGAAATAATAAATTTGGGTACTGAAGAAGACAAGAAAGAGGTAAAGATTGGTGCCAACCTAGAGCTCAGCGTGAAGCAACGGTTGACTAAAATGCTGCATGATTATATGGAGATCTTTGCCTGGTCCTACGAAGATATGCCCGGATTAAATACCGATATTGTGGTCCATCACTTGCCAACTAAGGAAGACTGTCCTCCGGTTAAGCAAAAGGTCCGCCGTATGCGTCCAGAGATGTCTGAGAAGATTAAAGCCGAGGTTATGAAGCAGTTTGATGCCGGATTTCTTGCAGTGACTTCTTACCCTCAGTGGGTTGCTAATGTGGTGCCGGTACCAAAGAAAGATGGAAAGGTCAGAATGTGTGTTGACTACAGGGATCTGAACAGGGCCAGCCCCAAAGATGACTTCCCTCTACCTCACATTGATGTCCTTGTTGATAATACAGCTCAGCATAAGGTGTTCTCTTTCATGGATGGTTTCTCAGGTTACAATCAGATCAAGATGGCACCTGAAGACATGGAAAAGACTACATTTGTTACTCAGTGGGGCACCTTCTGCTACAAGGTCATGCCTTTTGGACTAAAGAACGCTGGGGCAACCTACCAACGTGCCATGGTTGCTTTATTTCATGACATGATCCATCATGAGATAGAAGTGTATGTTGATGACATGATCGCAAGGTCCCAGACTGAGGAAGAACACCTGGATCATCTGCAGAAACTGTTTGACCGTCTAAAGTTGTACAAGCTGAGGTTGAACCCGAACAAGTGCACCTTCGGGGTAAGATCTGGGAAGTTGCTAGGCTTCGTTGTGAGCGACAAGGGTATTCAAGTGGACCCTGCCAAGGTTAAAGCTATTCAAGAGATGCCAGTTCCTAGAACAGAGAAGGAAGTCAGAGGCTTTTTAGGACGCCTGAATTACATTGCTCGATTCATCTCACACCTGACTGCTACCTGTGAGCCAATCTTCAAACTACTGAAGAAAGATCAGGTAGTACGTTGGAACGATGAATGTCAGGCTGCTTTCGACAGAATCAAAGAGTATCTCCAAGAACCGCCCATCCTTATGCCACCGGTTGAAGGGAGACCTCTGATACTTTACCTGACAGTACTTGATAACTCAATGGGGTGTGTGCTGGGGCAGCATGACGAGTCTGGCCGAAAAGAGCATGCCATTTATTACCTTAGCAAAAAGTTTACCGACTGTGAGACCCGATACTCACTGCTCGAGAAAACTTGATGCGCTTTGGTATGGGCTGCTCGCCGGCTGAGACAGTATATGCTGACTCACACCACCTTATTGATCTCAAAGATGGATCCTATAAAGTACATATTCGAAAAGCCTGCTCTGTCTGGGAGGATTGCAAGATGGCAAATGATCTTGACAGAATATGACATTCAGTATACGACCCAGAAAGCCATCAAGGGAAGTGTATTGGCAGACCACTTGGCACATCAGGCCGTAGATGATTATCAGTCAATGAACTTCGAGTTTCCGGATGAAAGTATCATGATTGTGACTGATTGTGAAGTACCTGGACCGGATGAAGGACCTGAACCAGGATCCCGATGGTCTATGCACTTTGACGGAGCCTCCAATGCTTTGGGTAACGGTATTGGCGCTATAATCATATCCCCTCAAGGCACTCATACTCCACTCACTGCCCGGCTATGTTTCAACTGCACCAACAACATGGCGGAGTATGAGGCGTGCATCATGGGACTCAAAGCTGCGATTGACTTAAGGATTAAGTTTCTGAGTGTCTTCGGAGATTCCGCCCTCGTGATCAACCAGATCAAAGGAGAGTGGGATACGAAGCATCCGAATCTTATCCCTTACAAAGAATGTGTGTTGACAATGATCCCCCACTTCACAGAAATAACTTTTGAACACTTCCCACGAGAAGAGAATCAGTTGGCGGACGCGTTAGCTACAATGGCTTCTATGTTCAAGGTTAAATGGGATAATGAGGCTCCCCGGATTATCATCTGGAAACTGGACGAACCGGCATACTGTTGCGACCTCGAGACTGAATTGGTGACTGAGAAGCCTTGGTACCATGAAGTAAAGAGATATCTGGAAGCTCAGGAGTATCCTGAAGGTGCATCTGTCAATGATAAGAAGTTCCTGAGGAGGTTCGCGGCAAAGTTCTTCCTTAGTAACGGCATCTTGTACAAGCGAAACCATGATTCAACCTTACTGCGTTGTGTGGATAAAACGGAAGCAGAAAAGATCATGGAAGAGCTACATGAAGGGACCTTTGGTACACATTCCAGTGGGCACACTATGGCTAAAAAGATCCTTCGGGCAGGGTATTACTGGTCCACATTGGAAGCTGACTGCTACCAACATTCCAGAACATGCCACAAGTGCCAGATTTACGCAGACAAGGTGCATGTTCCTCCAGTTCCCCTGAATGTTCTGACCGCACCTTGGCCTTTTGCAATGTGGGGCATTGACATGATTGGTGAGATCAGACCTACGGCATCTAATGGGCATCGCTTCATCCTTGTAGCGATCGATTACTTTACAAAGTGGGTTGAAGCAGCTTCATACGCTACAGTAACCAAGAATGTCGTGGCACGGTTCATTCGGCATAACCTGATCTGCCGATACGGCGTCCCTGAGAGAATCATTACAGACAACGGTACCAATCTGAACAACAAGACGATCGCTGAGCTCTGCGAACAGTTCAAAATACAGCACCACAATTCTTCTCCTTACAGACCGAAGATGAATGGGGCTGTAGAAGCAGCAAATAAAAATATCAAGAAAATCATGCAGAAGATGACAGTGACCTATAAAGATTGGCACGAGATGTTACCGTTCGCTCTACATGGGTACCGTACCTCAGCTAGGACGTCAACCGGGGCAACTCCTTTCTCCTTGGTCTACGGCATGGAGGCAGTCTTACCAATCGAAGTGCAGATACCCTCTCTCCGGATAATGAAGGATGCAAATCTGAACGAAGATGATTGGATCCAGACACGACTTGATCAGCTCAACCTCATTGATGAAAAGAGACTTGCTGCTATCTGCCATGGTCAGACGTATCAGAAACGAATGATCAGGGCATTTAACAAAAAGGTCAGACCACAGGAATATCGAGTTGGGGATCTGGTAATCAAGCGAATCATCCTTCCTCAGAGTGATCCAAGGGGCAAATGGACCCCTACGTACGAAGGGCCATTTGTGGTTAAGCATGTGTTCTCAGGAGGATCAATGATATTAACCAATATGGATGGTGACGACCTTCCTCACCCCGCCAATGCAGACATAGTAAAAAGATACTACGCATAAAAAGACCCGCTAGGCTGACATGCCTAGGCAAAAATTAGGGCTTCCCGGCGAACCAAAAGGGTTCGGGCAAAATGAAGGGATGAAATAAAAAAAAATCTGTACACCCGGCAAGTCGAAAACCTGAAAAGGCGGCTTGGGCAAAAATGGGTATCCCGGTGGACTGAAAACCCGAAAGGGCGGTCCAGGCAAAAATTAGGGATAAAGCGTAATACTATGTCTCATTGATCACCTTGCATCCAGAATCCGGTATCTACACCAAGTTCAGACGGCATCGATCAGTCAGCTTCACCTTCAACCAAGGTCATCAAGAGATGAGACGCTCAGAGATATAACGGCAATAGCAGAGTTGAAACCCAGCGGGATCATTCATTTCACACAGCTGTTTTATTTTCTTTTGTACAAAATTTGTATAAACTCTTTTGCTCGGCGGCGTTCTCTTACTAGGACGTCAGCCTCTTGTATACAAAACGCCTATTTACAGGCCACTCAAAAATCAATACAAATATACTTTTCAGTTAAAATGTGCCAATTGTTTTTCTTTTTCTGTTTTGTTTTGCGAAGAACGTCCAAGTTTCAATTTGTGATATATGCATTGACAATAGCTTGCTAACTCATGAGTCTTTGCATACAAAACAAAGGATTAATTACAGGTGACATTAGAAACAGGGGCAATAAGGAGTTGTCTAAGCAATCTAATTGTTTTATCCTCCAAAGTACCAAGGTAGGTTCAGCTAAAGAACATAACCAGGCATCTTAAATTCCCCAGAGAGTGAGCCAGCAAGCAGTATACTCTCCTCAAACAAAGCAGTTATCAACCTTAAGGAAGTTGGGTATCCTCCCGCAGATCTCAACATTCCCCAGCAGCATATATTCTTAACAAGCATCCCCGGCAGTCTTGGTCTAAAGATTGTTCCCCGGCGGCATACAAGCATTCAAAGGGATCACTTCCCCCGCAGTTCAATACTTCCCCAGAAGAATCCAATCCAGTTTCTCCAGGAAAGTTGGAACTCATCTCCCCAAGCAGCAAGCTTATCCCCAGTAGATTCTGGAAGCTTATCCCCCGCAAAGCACGAACGCGTCGTCCGGCTTTATTTAAAGAGTTATTTCCTTAACAGGATATAACTGGGTTATCCTCAGCCAAAAGCCACGAAAAGAGCGTCGTCGACAAAGTCTTCCTATCCCCAGCAAATTACTATCAACATTCAGCAAGGCACCCCTCTCCCCACAGAGTATTGCTTCCCAGCATGGTCGCTAGAGTATCTCTTCTCCCCGCAGAATCTTCCATTTGTCAAGTTTATTCCGCAACGGAGTCATCTTCTCCTACCGGTATTCTTGCAATTATCATCCCCAGCGGAAGCGAAATCTATTCTTCAACGTCAGCCCAGGATATGACTTCCCGGCACCCGTCAAGGATTTACTTTCCTAGACGAAAGCATACATTCCTAAACATCACATACATCATGATACATGCATAAACGCATCATACCTTACAATCTCATTTATGTTGAGAACATCATTGCTTGATCCATATCATGCATTGCATGTGACTGACCTTTACCTTTCAGGAAAGATCCGGTTAAGTTCTCAGCTATATTTCAATACCTAGACCGGTTCAGTTAAATCGACCCTGATATTTTTCTGATTCTTATCCAGTCAAAGGCTTTCTCTGGTTCAGTCAGATCAACCCTAAGATCTCCCTGATGCTTATCCAGTTGAAGATATTTCAAGACCTTGTCCGGTTCAGTTAAATCGACCCTAAGATTTTCCTGATGCTTATCCAGTCAAAGGCCTTCTCTTGGTTCAGTCAGATCGACCCTAAGATCTCCCTGATGCTTATCCATTTGAAGATATTTCAAGACCTTTTCCGGTTCAGTTAAATCGACCCTAAGATTTTCCTGATGCTTATCCAGTCAAAGGCCTTCTCTTGGTTCAGTCAGATCGACCCTAAGATCTCCCTGATGCTTATCCATTTGAAGATATTTCAAGACCTTGTCCGGTTCAGTTAAATCGACCCTAAGATTTTCCTGATGCTTATCCAGTCAAAGGCCTTCTCTTGGTTCAGTCAGATCGACCCTAAGATCTCCCTGATGCTTATCCATTTGAAGATATTTCAAGACCTTGTCCGGTTCAGTTAAATCGACCCTAAGATTTTCCTGATGCTTATCCAGTCAAAGGCCTTCTCTTGGTTCAGTCAGATCGACCCTAAGATCTCCCTGATGCTTATCCATTTGAAGATATTTCAAGACCTTGCCCGGTTCAGTTAAATCGACCCTAAGATTTTCCTGATGCTTATCCAGTCAAAGGCCTTCTCTTGGTTCAGTCAGATCGACCCTAAGATCTCCCTGATGCTTATCCATTTGAAGATATTTCAAGACCTTGCCCGGTTCAGTTAAATCGACCCTAAGATTTTCCTGATGCTTATCCAGTCAAAGGCCTTCTCTTGGTTCAGTCAGATCGACCCTAAGATCTCCCTGATGCTTATCCATTTGAAGATATTTCAAGACCTTGCCCGGTTCAGTTAAATCGACCCTAAGATTTTCCTGATGCTTATCCAGTCAAAGGCCTTCTCTTGGTTCAGTCAGATCGACCCTAAGATCTCCCTGATTCTTATCCCAGTAGAAGACACCCAAGATTTTTCTCGACGAGCGTTGTTGAAGTTAAAGTCGCCCAAGATTCTCTTATCATTCATGCTAAGGCAGTAACCATCCCTGGTTCATTCATCATCTTGTGAAGCTCCAGATTCAACTCCTGTGACCAATCAGGACATACATTTACACAAAACATCTGAAAATCAGCTCCTGCAACGTGTCAGGTACTCTTTTCTCTTTTGCAGGTATGCAGGTCCTCGCTAAGGAATCTCCTACGCGATCAACATCCAGATGGCATCTATAAGCCCATCATCCTATTCATCAACCTCTAAATGGCATCTATAAGCCCATTTCCATCACACTGCTATTATGTGAGCGCAAATTTCTGGGCACTCTAGTGTCCAATCATCTTCTACCCTCGGATTACGAAAGGCACGTCAGCCAATCTACATCCTCAGGTCTAAGAAGATTGAACAGGGGCAACTGTTGTACCCCAAAATTTGCCCTCCCATAACCTTCAAAGTTTTGACAAGAATCATCCACAATTGGTTCAAGTCTACTCAAAGGCTACACTGTCAACCACCCTCCTGAAGCCAGTCAAACTAGGGTTTTGGTTCTCACAAGGAAGCTGAAGTTTTCAAGGGCCCAATCAAGCCTCACATGCCTACAAATATGGTCAAGTATCCTCACATCAAGTTTCAAGACATTCAGCTCAAAATTGCACAGTCAAAACCCTAAATTGCACTACAGTCAACTGTAGGGGCAAAATGGTCATTTGGTAGTCAAAAGTTCAAATTTTTGGTCAACATCTCATTTTGAAGCCACAAACATCATTTGATCAATGCTTGATCATGATTCTCAAAACTTGGCTCAAAAATCATCAAGACACAAAAGTTTCTATTTTTGGACAGCTGAAAAAGTCAACTGAAATTGACCAGGGCATAACTTTCACATGGATTATCAGAAAAATTCCATCCAAAGCTCATTTTTAAGAGAAAGACATTTCCTACAACTCATCTTCATACTTCAAGTCCAAGAAATGCTCTCACAAAAAGTTATCAATTTCAACATTATAGGTCATTTTCAAAAGTCAACAAAAAGGGACTTTAAGTCAAAGGCCATAACTTGAGATTGTTAAATCAAAATGACATGGGACCAAAGGCATTGTTTAGAGGACTTCAAGACCTTACTAAAATGTCCAAGAACATGAGCAAAGCTTAAAAATTGAGCAAGTTATGCATTGGAGAAGTTGGGAAATTTTTGTGAAATGGCCAAAATCATTTATCCTTGAAATCTCATTTTTGACAAAAGGGGCCCACTTTTTCCACTTGAATTGACTTGATCATGCTTCCCACGTGTCCCACCTTTTATTTCAGATTTTTTTATTAATTTTTTCATTTTTATTGATTTTTATTGTATTTAATTAGTTTTAAATCTTTTAAAATCAAAAGAAATTCAAAAATTGATTTAAGAGGGAATATTAGGCCTTAACTAGCCTTGAAACACCATTATGTGCCTACCATTTTTCGTGCTAAGGCTTAATCAAGGCAAAAATTCAAAATGAAGCAAAATTGGAAAGTTGATAATGGTGGTTTATGTGAAAATCCAAACCATCAAAGCAAGGTGTTATGGACCATAACTCCCATCAAAGCATATTGCTAGGGTATATACAAATGATTAGGACAAGATTTTACACACTAAGCTGCGTCCTATTGCATATAACAAATTCACACTTTTACAAAAAAAGTCAAATTCTGAAATCGTTGTTACAGGTCAATTCAAGCCTCCACTCTTGTTCCAATAGCTTCCTTGAAGACTTCTGAACGCGTTCCAATCCATATCATCCATCAAAGCATCAGGAATTGGTATATCTGAGCCCAGCTTTACACGAAAAATTCCATGGTCGAATCATGAATCTCATGCATCTTTCTTGCGTTTTCTTTATTGATTTGTATTCCTTGATTAATTCTAAAGCTAACCACACTATTTGATTGAGTTTTCATGCGCCATATACAGATTTGCCATTGTTATGTTTTAGGTTTTTACAAGCTTTGATTTGGGCATTTCATAATGCTGTAAAATTAAGACTCATCAGTACCATAAACAAAACCAGCGCGATTGGACGATCAATAAACAATCCTCGCGCCTAATTTATATTCAATGAGGACCTAATCGCTATTTCTTGGAAAACGGCCTAAGGCAACGCGTTTAAAACCGTTGCCCAATGTTTTTTATTTTCAGGAACATGAGGAAGACGACTTCGTGGCGCACGATGGTTGGCCATTTTGAAATTCGCGCGCAAGGCATCACTAACGCGCAGTTTCACATTATATTATTCACTGTTTAATTATTTAACAAAAAAGTCCAATGGTTCAGCTGGCAGGCGTTGATAGCATTCACATCCAAGACCTGGGTTCGAGCCCCAGGCCTACGTTATTTCTATAATATTTTGCAAAACGTGTTCATATGCAATTTCCAGGTTGGAGCATATCATACATCCCCCGGATCAAGGCGTCCACGTGCCCAGCTTCCACAATCACAAGGCTGAGGTTGGAGAACACGGTGAATCCAAGTCTACGCATGTGTACGTTCCCAGAAAAAAAGTCAACAAGGCCATGCTTATTGGGCCAGAAATTTTGGGCTATACCTCCTAATTTGGGACTGAACCCCCCCTGGTTTGCCTTCTCTATATTTTTTTTATTATTTTATTTTTCAATTATGATTTTATTTTCTTTATTTGTTTAAGTTAATTAATTAATATTTTCAAAACATAAAAACCATAAAAAATCAGAAAAAGTAAAAAAATAATAAAATATTTTATTTTAAGTATCTTCATAAATAAATTCGCATGTAATTAATTTAGATTTAATTTTAGGTAATTTAATTCTTTTTTCATAATAAACCAAAAAATAACAAAAATAGGTCTTTAATACTTTTTTCCCTTTTTTTTAATTAATTAAATATTTTGTCATCAACCATTAATTTTGTAAATAAATTTCATAATTAATTTAGTTTAAAGTCTAGGTTTTCACTTTAAGGCATTTTCTTTAATAAATTAAAAACCATTAAAATTAGAATTAATTACTTGACTTTTAATTAGTTTAAATTTTCTTTAATTGTCATAAATCAAAAAAACATAAAAATAAGTCATTTCTTTTTATTTAACTTAATTATTTTAACTTAATCATTTTAATTCCTTAAAGGGTCCAACGCCCTCGCATTCGATCATATTTTCCTTTTTTCGCGCGTTTTATTTATTTCTGTTGTAAATATAATGTAATTGCTCCAAAGCCATGTAATAGCTATTAGATATTTATTTTCTGCACTTTATTTTAAATCGGGTCTGGATTAATTTGGCGTTGTAGACCCGCGCCTTTGTAATAGCGTAGGACCCTTTATTTTTTCCGCACTTTAAATTCCCGCATTTTTAACTGCTAAACAATAACATGAAAGAATGAATGCCCAAAAATAAAAACAAACGTAGATCACCAATGCATGACAAGACAAACAATAAACTGAAAACGACACACAATTCGCACACACCACCCCTAGGGTACGCTTCACTGTTGCCTTGCCCCTCGAAAGGTGGTCGTCGAGTAGAGGATGTCTTAGTAAGTCCTCATGATCCGGGAACCTGGCATGAGGGTAGCTTCTAAGGTGTCTTCCCATTGCTCTGGTGATCACCATGTCCCTACAAACTCGAATTGACCCGAACACCTCCAACGGTGGTGCTACCTACCTCTCAATGGTGGGATGACACTACCTAAAGGACAGTTACACAGCTTTATTCCTTAGGGTAGGTAGATTCTCATAGATACTTGCTCATCTCAAAAAACAAACAAAATACTTTTCACACCTACACTTTCTAAAAGTTTTCAAACAAATTTTTCATACACTCTTGAGGATAGATACAAGAGTTACTTAGAAATTTTTCAAACAAAACTTTTTCAAAACTCACTCACAATTGAAAAGCAAACATTTTGAAAACACAATGAGCAAGTATCTAAGAGCCCATGGATAACCATGGATAGAAAGGGTGCTAACACCTTCCCTTTCTATAATCTACCTCCCGAACCGAGAGCATATCTCTATAAGGAATTTTTCTGTGCTTTTGTCCTTTCCATTTGGAGAAAATAAAAGACGGTGGCGACTCTTGCTTACCGCGACATTTCGCGAAACCAGCTTTAAAACAGTCAGTTCCAGATCCACCGATCACAACAAGATAAAAAGATATCTCTCTCAGCCTCCTATCTTGTCTCCACCTTCATGGGAAAAGCCCATGAGATTGTACATATCCGCCTCTGAAGTTAGTATAGGTAGTATGTTAGCACAAGAAGATAGCAATGGCATTGAAAGAGCCATATACTATTTAAGTAGGGTATTGAATGATGCAGAGACTAGATATAGCAATATAGAAAAGCTATGTCTCTATTTGTACTTTTCTTGTATGAAACTTAAGTATTATATAAAGCTTGTTGATGTTTATGTTTCATCTCATTTCGATGTTATCAAACACATGCTTTCGAAACCAATAATGCATAGCAGAGTTGGTAAATGGGCTTTAGCCTTAACAGAATATTCTTTGACTTTCATGCCTTTAAGAGCTGTGAAAGGTCAAGTAATTTCTGATTTCATTGTAGACCATTCACTGGTCGAAAAGACTGTCATGGGTTACGTTGAAATGCAACCTTGGAAATTATACTTTGATGGTTCGACCCATAAGGATGGTAGTGGTGTTGGAGTTCTTATAATTTCTCCTGAAGGAATTCCAACAAAATTCAAGTATAAGTTAGATGGTCCTCGTTGCTCGAACAACGAAGCTGAGTACGAAGCGCTTATTGTTGGACTTGAAGCTTTGTTGGAATTGGGGGCAACTAGAGTCGAAATTAAAGGAGACTCAGAGTTAGTGGTCAAGCAAATAATAAAGGAGTACAAATGCATAAAGGAAAATCTGATGACATACTTCGTCATAGTTAACAGGCTACTTAGAAAATTCGAATACATGGATATTCAACATATACCAAGAATAGAAAACCAAGAAGCAAATGACTTAGCACAGTTGGCTTCAGGTTATAAAGTTTCTACCAAAAACTTTGAGGATTTGGTCGAATTAAGAGGTAGGGTTATGGCTACTAGATTCATACCATCAGATCTAGAGAATATAAAATTAGGTTGTGCTGATAAATAGGGATTCGAAGTACTAGCCATAGACACCTTATCAGATGCAGATTGGCGAAGTCCACTTGTGAGTTATTTAACAAATCCAACATTGAATGTTGATAGGAAGATAAAATATAGAGCATTATCATATGTCCTCATGGGAAATGAATTGTTCAAAAAGACCCAGGAAGGCGTATTACTGAAATGCCTAGGAGAAAGTGAGGCATACTTAGCATTGTCAGAAGTCCATAATGGGGCATGTGGGGCACATCAAGCAGGTCATAAAATGAAATGGTTGTTATTTCGATATGGCATGTATTGGCCCAGCATGCTCAAAGATTGTATAGACTTTGCTAAAGGGTGTGAAGAATGCCAGAAACATGCAGGGATTCAACATGCTCCTGCAAGTGAGTTACATTCGATCATTAAACCATGGCCCTTTAGAGGATGGGCATTAGATTTAATAGGAGAAATTAATCCTGCTTCGTCTAAAGGACAGAAATATATCTTGGTAGGAATAGATTATTTTACCAAGTGGATCGAAGCAATACCATTAATAGCTGCTGATCAAGAGGTTATTATTGAGTTCATACATAAACAAATCATCTATAGGTTCGGATTGCCAAAGAGCATAACCACAGACCAAGGTTCTGTGTTTACTGGTAGGAAGATGCAAGAATTTGCTCAAGAGATGGGGTTTAGATTACTAACATTAACACCATATTATGCTAGAGCAAATGGTTAGGTCGAAGCAGCCAATAAAGTGATAATAGGGTTAATTAAGAAACATGTTGGTAAAAAGCCAAGGAACTGGCACAAGACTTTGGACCAAATACTCTGGGCTTGTAGAACATCTCCTAAAGAGGCTACTAACACCACGCCTTTCCAACTAACATTTGGTCATGATGCAGTTCTACCAGTAGAAATTCATCTACAATTAGTTCGAATTCAAAGACAAAACGAGATCCCATCTGCATTATATTGGGAGATGATGATGAATGAGTTAGTTGAGTTAGATGAAGTTAGATTGCATGCATTGGAAATCCTAATGAGACAAAAGGAAAGGGTAGCCAGGGCATATAACAAAAGGGTGAAAGGAAAAGCATTCACTATTAATGACTTAGTCTGGAAAGTCATATTGCCCATGGACAAGAAAAATAAAACATTAGGTAAATGGTCACCTCATTGGGAAGGACCTTTTTGAATAGTAAAAATATTTTCAAACAATGCATATGAAATCGATGAGTTGGCTGATGATAAGCGAATCCTAAAGGTTAATGGGAAATATTTAAAGAAATATAAGCCACGCCTGCAGGAGATTAGAATAATAACAACATAATCGAAACATCATAAAGGAATGCCAAAATGGTAATATAGATTGCCAAAATGGCGTTGTTTGGATATTACAGACCAAAATTCAACTAAGATTCAAAACTAATTAAATAAACAGAGATTTAAAAGTAGGCATTGTTCCTCAATCTATCAAAATTACTCCGAAAGGACTCAAGCCTTTGTTGAGTAAAGCGCCTTGCTCCTTCCAAGGTAGCTACTTCTCCCTTAAGCTGCTCTGCTGCTTCCATTTCTGCAAGTCCTTTGTTGAGGAGCTCTTCGAACTGATTGCCAGCAGTATTGGTTTCATATGCCAATTGTTGTTATTGAGCCTCCTTAACCTTTTGTTAGAGCTCTTGAATTTGCTTTTCCCAGAGAAGAATAGACTGAGCTCGAGCTTCATAGTCAGTTTTGGCTTGCTTTATATGCATGGCTTAGTCTTCAGCTTCTTTAGAGAGCTTCGAAGCATGCTCATAAGCAGCGTCCATGGTAGTTTGTTTCTCCTGGACCTTATTAGTAGCAAATTCGTCTTGAAGAAGACACCCAGTCACGTTATCTAACAAAGCTTGAAGATCGAATAATATGGTGCTGACTGGAAAAGAGCAGGTGGCGAGGTTAACTTGCGTAAGTAGCTCCTTCATGGTATAGCAAGTTGTATTATCCTTCTTGAGCACTTCGAACAAGTCCACATCAAGGATTGTTCTCCTAATTTTGTTAAGGAGTACAACTCTATCATCTGAGGGAAATGGATCGTTAGTCGAACTAGTACCAGCCCTAGCAAGAGGAGTGTCCCTTTGAGCTAGTTTAGCCTTCATATACCCAATTGGGTCATTTCGTCTTAAGAGAGCTAACTCCTCTTCAGTCATTTGAGATTGAGACGATTGAGGAAGTTCCATACGCAAGGGAGTCACATCCATCTCGACTTCCATAGGCTCATTGGTATGGTCACCATCACATTCACTTTTTTCTTGCTCATTACCATCTTCATCATCAACCAGATCCACCACTTCGATATCATTGTTCTCACTGCTATTGACATCTGACTCTGTTCCATCAGTCGAACCATTCTGGGCATCTTCTTCCTCGGATCCTTCCTCTGCAGATTCTTCGTTCTCTTGATCAGAATCAGCCTTCTCCTCTTCAGCATGAATGTCCTTTGGGCTCTCTTGAAGGGTTTCGAGAGGAGACTTTGTAAGAGAAGTTTCTGGTAAAATCTTTGCAGACTCATGAGGCGTTGCTTCGTTCGTTTCTTTCAAAGGAGGAGAAGTGCCTTGGTCATCTTGTTGCTCTGAAGCCCCAGCCGGAACCGCCATGTTGAAGGATCCTTTGTTTTGCACCAGGTTACTGGAGTCCCCATGAGGAGAAGAGTTGATGGGAGCAGCAGTCTTTGATGGAGAAGTCAAAGTAGTAAGAGTTGGGTTCGAAATGTCCTACAGAGACAAAGAATATTAAGAGCATGCACCAAGGTAATGAATAACTATTTTTGTTAAAGATTCGAGTTCAATTTACCTGTGGATTCTCAGAGGAAAGGTTAATATCTATATGTTCCAACATTACGTTGGAGGTCGAAGGTGGATTTTTGGATTTTGTTGAGGGAGCAGCATCTCTGGAATCGAGTCCAGAAATGCCAGTTGGTTCAGCGCCTTTGGAAACTTCTTTCTTCTGCTTCTTCTTCGAAGCGGTTGGTGAATTCCCTCCAGCATTGGGATTCTTCCCAGTAGTGCTTGGTTTCCTTTTCTTCGGAGTGGTTGGTGGGAGTTTGTTAGTCTGAAAAGATTTAAACATGAGTTAGATCTAAATCATGAATTTCAGTTTATTCGAAACATCAGGGCTAATTGATTACCTCTGGAGTTGGAACAGTTGTTATTGCTGGTGTTGTGGTTGTTGCAGTAGTTGTTATTGGTATGGCTAAGGGCACATCATCAGTGGTTTCGACAGATTGTTGGGAGGTACTTCCTTCTTTAGACTTCAAAGCAACGGACTTTATCCTGATGGCTGAAAATCGAAACAATTAAGGTAAATGTTAAAAATGAAGAAAGTAAGAAACATTTGGGATTTTCCCAAGCATTCGCACCTGCGCCTTGATTAGATATAATCGACATGGTAGAAAGGTCATAGCGAAGATGTCCTGGGAAATCATGGAGCCAATGACGAGCCCATGTCACAGTCTCAGATGGCTTTGGTTTCTTTTGAAGGTATTTGAACATTTCTTTGCAAGTGAACCACCAAGGGTATGGAGGAAACCAAGCCAGAGCCAGTTCTGAGGTAGGCAACCTAGGAAATTTAGGTGGATGCATTTCGAGTGCCAACCTATACCTATCCTCAGGTGACAACCCTGAAGGAAGTTTGAGCTTAGAAATTTTTTCTTTAAATTTTTCCTTCAAGGTCTCAGTCGCTTGATGCACAGTGGTTTACAAGTGTGTGGGATCATAAGTGGTTTCGAAATAATTTTGAAAAGCCATAATCTCTTTGGCGTGAGTGAACATACCTTTCTTGGAGTGTACCTGCACATCAAACGCATCAGTTAGTTTCTGTTGAATGGAGAGGGTATCGAACATATAAGATTGGTAGAAATTAGTCCACCATTCCAGAAAACCCTTCGCTGTGAAGGGTGTGGGTTCAAAAGGTAGTAGTTCGAATTGAGCGAAGTCTTGATATTGTTCTTGTTGCAGTTTGGCTTCTCTTGCTTTAAAGGTTCGACCAGAAGTGATGGCACTCTGTGTTTGGAACAGGGGTTCAGGGATTAAATGACACAGGCCAAATTGTCTGGAAACAAAGTTAGCTTGATAGGCAAAGAGGAAGATTTGATTCTTGGAAGGAGTGATTCGTGAGGAAATTAATCTAGGAAGCAAAAAGGATTTCCAAATATCTTGAATTTCTTTACTTTTAACTGTTTCTGAAAGAGACATGGTGAACCATGATGGTCCATGAGTCCTTGAAGCAAAGGGTGCCATGGTCTCTTCAAATTTGTGTCTTTTGGAAAAAATCATGATGTAGTTTGAGAAAAGGACCTTGAAGTCATCTTTATCATCATTCGGGGTGAGTTTTCGCAGCCTTGTACCTTCAATAATTCTATCCGCTATCTCCGGATCTTGTTCAACAACGGTGTCAGCAGTTGATAATGAGGATTCAAACATGTCATTAAGCCATAATTGGAGTAACCAGAAGGGGCCAGCTAGAAGGATGTTTTGGGGAGTATGGGATTTCAAACTCGAAACGGCTGATCTTAAGCTTTCGTAAAGATCAACAAGTAACAGTTCGCTCAAACATACCCTCCTATTCTCATGTAAGTCTCTAGCTAAAGGGATGAACCTGCTTGCTACCTGTAAGGACCTGCTACAGAGTACGTATCTTGATAACCATAAAGTGAGAAAAGCAATATGTTCCACATCTGACACACTATCTCCTTCAGTATGGTAATGGCTAATGAATTTGGAAAACCTGGCTAATTTGACATCGAAGTCAATAATGCTGGAGTGTTCTTCATTATCAGGGATGTAGGTTTCTCCTACTGGTGACAAACCAGTGATGGCTGCTATATCGAAAAACGTGGGTGTTATCATTCCCCCGGGGAGATGAAAGGTGTTGTAGGTGCTGTCCCATAAATATAAGGATGCAAATAACAGTGGATGACTATAGGTGAAGCCTGGTTTCGATAACTTAATCAGATTATAGATTCCTAATTCCTCCCATTGCTGGGATTTCTTGGCTTCTACTTTGGTGAGCCAGTTTTGGTAAGCTATGTCAGAGGTAGGGCAGGATCCGAATGGTTTAAAGTTTCTCTTCACGTAGTCTAACACAAAGGGATCTTTTGGGGGAACGGTTGGAGTTTCTATGGTTTTCGAATCAGAAGACTCGCCTATCTTATGGATATCCATCTTATTAAACAAGGGTTTAAAGTTGTAACAGACAGGGAAGATTTTTCTAGTATCTTTCAAGATTTCAAAAACTGTAAGAGGACCCATTAGAGCAAACCTCTTTCCAGCAGCGTTAGTTGGAATCAATACCTGAGAGGCGTAGAGCATTTCCTTTTCCTTGGAGATCATTTGAGGGATAAGCACAGATTGACCTTGATAAGTACCGACCTTGCTTTCCATAATTGTTCCTGTGTTCTTGCTTTTCTTCTTGGAAGTTTTCTTCAGTTGGGATGATGTTGTTGAAGACATTGTTGAAGATTGTTGGAAGTTTTAGGGTTTTAGTAAGAGGAGAGGAAGAAAAAGTTTCAGAATGTGAAAAAAGAATAAAAGACTAAGTTGATTAGTTTTTATAATGTGGAAGTTTAAACATCCACTAAGTGAGACTAGGACACGTGGGAGTCGTGGGTTGGATTGAGGAGGAGGTGGCGTAAAGGCTGATATTGGTAATAAGCGTGATTAATAATAATCATTGTTTTATAACCGCACCATGCTGTGAATACTGATTCAAGACGGTTAAGAAATCCAAGAGGCGTCGTGATTGACGTGGTTGAAGTCATACACAGTAAATGTTACGATTACTCAAAAGTCACATCAAAATCTTGCAAATATATTTAAAATAAGTGTTTCTCAAAGGATCGAAATACATATTTTAAAGGGGCATTTTGTTGGCTGAAGATTTTGATGATACAGTTCGAAATGAAGCAATATGGATGTTTCGTTGGAATAAAGCAAAATGTTACAGTTCGGAATGGTAGAAGCGGTTCTTCGAACGGACATGTCAAAGCTTGGAGCTTCGAGTGACAGTTGTGAAGATATATTTAAAAGAAGCCTCGAAGTGATAACGAGACTGTGTCTGTGAAATGAGTTCGAAGCGAAGATTGCCAAGGAATTTGAAATTCAAACACAAGCGGGATGTTGGAATTCAAATATATATGCGCTGGAGCGTTCGAAGACGCGTGGAAGCTAGAGAGGAGCAGTGCTCTGCATGTTCTGAACGTGGCAGAATCTTATAGGCAAGACCGTTATGGTCGAAGTAGTATAAAAAGAAGTCTTAGTATTAGGATTTCGTGTGTCATATCTATTGTACAAAATTCAGTAAACATTCAAAATACCACATGGATAGGGAAACGAATGCTCGAACAATGTACGTATGATAACACCAAACATTTATAATTCAGTAAAACTCTTTATCTTTTCCAGTTTATCTTCCATTTTCATGTTAATGTCATTCAAATACCTTTACATTCAAAGTCATTTACTTATTTCTTGCATTTAAACGCTTTTCTTCTATTCGAATCCTTTACATTTCAGAAACTCTTTTACATTTCATGCTTTTATATTCATGCTTTTTACATTAAAGTCTTTACATTCAAAGTCATTTACTTATTTCTTGTATTTAAACGCTTTTCTTCTATTCGAATCCTTTACATTTCAGAAACTCTTTTACATTTCATGCTTTTATATTCATGCTTTTTACATTAAAGTCTTTACATTCAAAGTCATTTACTTATTTCTGCATTTAAACATTTCTTTGCAATCGAATCTTTATTCATTCAATTCAGTTTCATATTTATTTACTTGATCATGTCATTAGATTCTTTTAACATGGTAATCGAAGTGAATTGAACGTCTATAAAACATTCTAAATACAAATCCTAACTATGAATATCAGTTTTGCAATTAGATTTATCCAAACGACCAATACCCCATAGGATCAATCTAGTCGATCCTGCAAGTTACCAGAGAGATTAAATAACAGTCATTAAGATTATTTGATAGTTTGGAGGACTAGCGGTTGTTTACCAGAAATCACTGTAAACACACATCTACAGACAACTAATGGAAACCCAGTTCCCGAAATCAAACGGGTCAACCAATCTACATTATCATACTGAAGTGACCTTACCCCGGTTCATTCTGAAGTTTTACACGAACTTATCTCGAAGTAACCTTACCCTGGTTCCTTCTTAAGTTTTACACGAACTTATCTTGAAGTAACCTTACCCCGGTTCCTTCTGAAGTTTTACACAAACTTATAACCTTACCCAGGTTCCTCCTGAAGTTTTACACAAACTTATAACCTTACCCAGGTTCCTCCTGAAGTTTTACACAAACTTATAGCCTTACCCCGGTCCGTTTTGAAGTTTTACACAAACTTATCTCGAAGTAACCTTACCCCGGTTCCTCCTGAAGTTTTACACGAACTTATCTTGAAATAACCTTACCCCGGTTCCTTCTGAAGTTTTACACAAACTTATAACCTTACCCAGGTTCCTCCTGAAGTTTTACACAAACTTATAACCTTACCCAGGTTCCTCCTGAAGTTTTACACAAACTTATAGCCTTACCCAGGTTTATTCTAAAGTTTTACACGAACTTATCCCAAAGCAACCTTACCCAGGTTCCTTCTCGGTTCAGATGCAGTTTTACCCAAACTCCTCACAAAGCAGCCTTACCCAGGTTCCTTCTCACAGCCCTACTATCCAGGCTTTCATATCGAAGTAACCTTACTACCCAGGTTCCTTCTCACATCCCTACTATCCAGGCTTTCATCCAGGTTCCTTCTCACAGCCCTACTATCCAGGCTTTCATATCAAAGTAACCCTAATATCCAGGTTCCTTCTTGCAGCCCTACTATCCAGGATTTCATATCGAAGTAACCCTACTATCCAGGTTCCTTCTTGCAGCCCTACTATCCAGGCTTTCGTATCAAAGTAACCCTACTACCCAGGTTCCTCCTTACAGCCCTACTATCCAGACTTTCATATCGAAGTAACCCTACTATCCAGGTTCCTTATCATAGCCCTACTATCTAGGCTTTCATTTATAAGTAACCTTACTATTCAGGTTCCTTCTCTCTTATCTCCAGACAACAGTCCACAACACTGTAAGACTGGGACCTAATCGAACACAATTGGTTTCACATGTCCCCAGTAGAGTAATGGAAAACTGAAGCTCCTAAAATTCTATTTCTCCCAAGACAGATATCAACATTTCTCAACAGATTCCTCATCAACAACAGCAACAGGGATCTCGTCAAAGGAATATCTCTGGAAGTCCACATTCTCTAGATGGCATCTTTAAGCCCATCTCCGACAATTCTTCATCGCATCCAGGATGGCATCTTTAAGCCCATCTTCGGCAATCTTCCATTATTGACCTCCAAATGGCATCTGTAAGCCCATTCCCGATATCACAAATCAAGTGCCACTTCATGCGAGTGCAAATTTCTGGGCACTCTAGTGTTCAATCATCTTCCACCTTCAGATCACGAAAGGCAGGCTAGCCAATCTACATCCTCAGGTTTAAGAGGATTGAACAGGGGAAGCTATTGTACCCCAAAATTTTCTCTCTCATTTTACTCAATACATACTCCTAGTGAGGTCCCCAATTTGCTCAAGGTTGCCCAAGAGTTGACCAGACAAACTCTCTCCTAAGGCAGTATACCCCAAATTACGGTTTCTATTTTCATCAAGATGGGTGGATAACAAAGGTATCATATGCTCTCCATGGTCTTAATATGTTCTCAAGACCCTACATGTCAAGTTTCATGCCTTGCATAAGAAGTTTGCTCAGTCAACTGCTCAGATGCTTGAGAAATCGACTGTATTAGGTCAAAAGTCAACTGTGACCCACATACAGTCAAAATTCAAGATTTTTGGTCAACATCAACATTTTGAAGTAACTTCCATCATTTTATCAAGGTTTAATCATGATTCCTCAAGGGATGCTCCAAATTCATCAAAACCCAAAAGTTGCTAAATTAGGGTTTTGTAGGAAAAGTCAACCCAACTTTGACCAAGCATAACTTCTTCATACTTTATCAGAAATTTTCCATCCAAGGCTCATTTTGAATAGGATGCAATTCCCTACAATTCATCTTCATCCCTAAAGTTCAAAATATGCACTCATTAAAAGATGTGAATTTCTACATTATAGGTCCTTTTGAAATGTCAACAAAAATACCTTTTGGGTCAAAGCTTCATACATGAATATTGAATATCCAATTGAGATGAAACCAAAAGGGTTGTTTAGGGGACATCCTAAGATTTCTAAAAAGCCAAAG
Organism: Vicia faba; assembly: GCA_948472305.1. NCBI lineage: Eukaryota > Viridiplantae > Streptophyta > Magnoliopsida > Fabales > Fabaceae > Vicia > Vicia faba. The sequence continues at coordinate 1,326,465,986 of OX451735.1, read as the reverse complement.
AACACCCTTCTAGGATCAAAATTGAGAGAGTTGTGCATTGTCAAAGTTGGCAATTTTTGGAAAATTGTCAAAGTCAACATTGATCAAATTGGCATTTTTTCCAAAGGGGCCCATGTTTTCTTGCTTGAAACATGTTTATAATAGGACCCACGACCCCTGAGCTCATTCAACTCTTATTTTATTATTTTTATCATTTATTTTAATTTTTTATTCATTTAAATCAAAATAAATCAAATTAAATGGTAAAATAATGAAATCAAATTAAATCTTGGAATTTTTGTGCACATTTTGAGTCTATATACAACTAGCATGATGGCCAAGTCGTGCAAGATTCATTTGGATTGGAAAAGATTGGATTGAAGCTTATTTTGGGAAGATATCATACAAAGAGCAAATCAAATTAGATCTCCATTATTTCTCAAGATTCATGCCAATTTTATTAACCTAATTCAGTCTACTACATATACACAATAATTCCAGAGCATAAGCATAAGGATTGGAGGCGTGAAACAGCAAGAAAGAAGCCAAAATTTTGTAAGAAAAGTGTGAGACCTATTTTTATCTACAGGCCAATTCAAGCCAGTCCAACGTTTCCAATCGATTCCTGGACATCCCAGGAAGCTAACAACATCATTTGCAAGCCTCAAAGCATCCAGAAATCATCCCCAAAAGCATCACGGTTTGCCCTAAAACTCAAACTCGATTTCAATGTTTTACGCATCCTAAACGCATGCTAATCATATATTTATGTTTATCATCTTGTTTGCAAGCTACCTGTACCCTTTAATTGCATTTACCGTGCAGGAATCCATAGTTGCCATTGTTAGGGTTTCTGAGATGTTTTTTAGGGCTTTGTTATACAGGTAAAATTGGCCATAGAAAAGAGTACTAGGATGCTCGTGGCATCAAGGCAGTTTGATCCATGTAACTGGAATTCATTTATCATGTGTTGTGTTGATTTTTGAGAATTGCAGGTTTTTAGCTATGGCTGATTGTCCGTGGGTAAAAGCTTTGAACCTAAGGCAACGGTTCCCTGGAGGAGACGGTGCGTGTCACAGCGTGGTTGGTCCATTTGAATTTGGCGCGCATTCTCTGGCCACTAACTCGTTTTCTAATATATTATATGTTTGTTATTATATTGACAATTGAGATAAACAACCCAGTTGGTCAGGAAGCGTGCCTTGGATGTGCATGTCCTGGGTTCGATCCCAGGGGTGCGCATTTTGTTATTTTCTCATGTGTTTCAGGAAGATCTCATGTACTTCTCTCCAGCACGCGTACCATGGGCTTGCAAATCAATACCACTGGATGACATAGTGACCAGATCTGAGGGCCATCAAGCAGCGTACCATGGTGCACCCACATGCATGGTCAGCATGGGATCTCACGCTAACTGGGCTTGAAGGGATTTTGGGCCTTGGAAATTTAGATCTTCACCCCCCATTTGCTAGCACATACAGGCCCAATTCTCAATCTTTCTTTTTTATTTATTTTATTTTCTTTATTCTTTTCAATTTATTTATTTATTTTATTTTAAAAAAATAATTTTTTTATAAAATCATAAAATCAAGAATTTACAAATTTAGAATTAGTTTTTTATTATTATCAAATTTATTTTTTTAATTAATTATCTTAATTTAATTTAGGGTAACTTTAACTCATTTTTACAATTAAAATTAACTAGAAAAATTAGGTTTAATTCTTGATTTAATTATTTTCTTTTTGCAAAAAAAAATAAAAATACAAAAATAGGTTATTTAGAATTAATTACTTTTCATTAATTTATTTATTTTCCTAAATTAATATTAATTAGAACTTAGGATTTTCTTTGCAATTTAATTATTCTTTATTTTCTTAAATAAAAAACGACCAAAAAATGATTTTCTTTAATCAATTGCAATTAGGTTTAGTCAAGGGTCAAAACCCTGATTTCTCTCGCCTTTAATTTACCGCGCATTTTTAATTTTCTTTCCTATTATTATTGTAACTGTTTCAAGGTTGTAATAGTTTTAATTAGGGTTTTAAATTCCACACTTTTATTTCCCGTCAAGGCAATTATGTAATTGTCAAAGTCATGTAATAGCTAGGTTTATTTCCGCTTTTTACTTTCTGCAAATTCTTAAATGTTAGATGTATGCTAATAGGACTGTATGACAAGAATGCATGAAAAATTAATACAGTTAGAAAACCCTAATGTGCAAAGATAATAAATTGAAATCAAACACTCACACATGCTCACTCTTAGGGTATACTCTCACTTCGGTTGCCTTCGGTTAAACGGCCATGAAGCATAGGATGTTTTAGTGGCTATCCTCTATGTCCCAAAAGATCTAAAATGACTCATTCGACTGTCACCTCGGAAAAGATCGGTAGGACTCTAGGATGGTTACTAAGGTGTCCTAACATTGCTTTTGTGACAGCACGTCCCTTTCAATGGTCCCTTACAACTCCAACGACGGTGCTACCTACTCCTTAATAGTAGGATAGTGCTGTCTAAAGGAAATAGAACGAACAATCCTTTTTTTGAGTAGGTAGAGTCTTAAGTACTTGCTCAATAAATTTTTTTCACACAAACACCTTTCAAAACAAATTTTCAAAACAAACTCCGTCACATCCTTGAGGACTGATACAAGGGTTATCACGAAGTAAAATATTTTCAAGACAAACACACACAAGCAATTTGAAAAATGAGCAAGTACCTAAGAGTCCGTAGATAACTACGGATAGAATGGGTGCTAACACTTTCCCTTTCTATAATCTATCCCCCGTACTCAGAATATCTCGAAAGAAGGTTTTTTCTGTTCTTTTTCCTTTTCCATGATTGGATGAAATAAAAGTCGATGGCGACTCTTGCTTACCGCGACATTTTGCGAACACAAAACACAAAACATAAACCAGTAAAAACAGTCGGTTCTGCCACCGTATCACAGATACGATATAACCTATATATATCACCCAGTAATAAATACCTATTACTTTTTTCTTGCCGCTTTAGCGCTCCTGCACCCCACAGTTGATGCTCCTGTTGTTGTCCTTCGTATGATTGTTGATGAGATTTTTGCAGCGTACTTTGATCATCTGATACTAGAAAATATAAGTCGTGTACTAGTTCCTTGTCTATGAATTACATTATACAACTACATCCAATGATTTTATAGAGTGTAATGTCCTTACATGACACCACATGTAGAAAAAGATCCTCAAGGTCAGTTCATCAAGAGATCTTAGAGGAAGAGTAGGCGAGTGTGAACCATATTGTTGATGTGTTACCGATATGTCACTCCATTGTGGCTATTGGGAGATATGCCATAGCTAGGGGCGAGTTTGTGGAAGGCACTCCTTAGATGACCACTCTACATGACATCTTAGCAGAGACACATCATGCTCTGCATACCTACGACAAATAAGGAACATCGGCGTCAGAAATACACAACAGTGAGATTTTATTTTATATATTTTGACATTTTTGTATTATAATTTATACTTGAGTTGATTATGACATGGTAAAATTTTGTATTTGACATTTTGTCACATATATACGCAGTAATTTCTATTTTGATCTTATTACTGAATGAAAAATGTGTATGATTTATTGTGTAATTGATTTATAAATTGGCTTATAATATAAATTTATTAAAAAATGTCAAATTTTTTCAAATTTATTGTCAAAGGGTGAAAAATAATGTCAAATGGTTAATTCGAAGATTGAAATCCGAACCTATAATACAAAGAATGAAACCGAACCAATTTTTAACAAAAATGAAACGCCTCAATCATAAAGTAGTTTTTTTTATAGAACGAGAGCATGTCAAGATTTTGAAATTCAAAATATAAAAAGAGCATTTTGAAATTTCCATAATGTATGTGATCGCTGCATAGGAGTGCTCAAATTAACTGGATTTTTGAATTACATATTTAAATTTGGTCACTAAAAATCGATTATTTATTAATATAATTTTAGCCAAATTCATATTTTATATATATTATTAATATGATTTTAGCCAAATTTATATCTAAAATAAAAATTGAATTAGTCTATTTTTAAAATCATAAAATATTTTAAATTTATATTTATATTTTAAAATTTTTTGGGAAAAATATTTTTTATATATATTTTTCTTTCTAAATACTTTTTTATTTTATTTTTGGAAAACAATATTTTTTTAAAAATAAAATAAAAGTTTTTATATTTGTTAATTAAAAAAAATCAGAAAACGGAAAAATACGCTTTTTTAAATTTGAAAAAAAAAAGTTAATTTTCTAAAAAAAACATTTATTGTTATTTTGGAAAAAAAACATTTTTTTAAATATAAAAAAATATGTTTTTAAAAAAAATTGAAAAACATATTTTTTCTACAGAAAAATTCTTTTTTTTTTTAATTATAAAATTGATTATAAATAAAATCGTTTAGTAACTAATTTATAACCATTTAAAAAATAAATTCGATTATGACAATTAATTTTAATAATCAATTATAACATATGAAATACTATGTGGTTATGAATTAGTGATGGAAATTAACCGTTCCTATCACTAAATAAGGTAGTGTGATCAACACCCATAAATTATATGAATATGAAGTTCAATATAATTTTTTTTAAACAAGTCCAATAAAGCAATCATTGCAAATAAATTTTGCATAAGTTATTGAGTTCCGTTTGTAACCTACTAATATACTCCACTTATTACAGAATAAATATTTATGATAAATAAATAATATTTTAAAATGTGCATGAATTTTCAATTATATATAGAGTGAAAATGACCATAGAAAAAAAAGTAGTAGAGATTGTATAAGCTATTAGTAAATCTTACAATGAAATATCTTTTCTATTCAACTTCATTTCATTTTAAACTTTCAAACAAACCTTACTGTCATATAAACTGATAAAAGTTCCAACAAATATTGTTACAACATTTTTCTCTGTCAACTTGATTACAAACCAGTATCTCAAAAGGCACAATCTCATTTTTATTCAATTCAAGAAGACAACTTACTTTTCGAAACAACGTCAAAAGATATTCCATTTTGTTGGAGTCTTTGTTGCAAATCAGTCGAACCAAACACAATGCCGGGAGTGTAAACTCCTCCGTTTGGTAGATTATTCCTTTGACTAAGAACAATAAGAGCACACTGAATCATAATTATTGGTGTCGTTACATAACCCAATTCGGGTCCGGTTATTCTCGTTATAACTTCCATGTCAGGTTTTGAGTTTCCGTTTGCAGCAAGTTTCTCATTGCTGCTATAACCATGTCCAACAAACCACATCTTGAATGAACAACTTTCTATTTCCTCTTCAGAAGGACCATTCTTGCTGAAACCACCTAAGCTAAAGATTGAAGGATATTTCAAAAGAAGCCGTCTTCCAAAACTTGTGCTTCCGAAAAGACCTAGGATTATACCAAACGCGATGTACCCGAAAATTCCTAGTAAAGATTTTGAGCCTAACTTCACACCAAAATGTACCGGCTTCATAGATGACCAGAAGACTTTCCTTTTCTCAACCGTTTCGAGACTCTCGTTTAATCCAGGGAGACCGTCAGGGTTTTCTGTTAGAACCGAAAATGTTTTTCCGACAGATGTTGCGTCTGCTGAAGGTAGTGTTATTCCCCATAGGCCAATTTTTTTCTGGTGTTCTATTGTTTTTCCTTTAGGAAGAGGACCTGGAATCTACAAACATGCATGATTAAGATTGGTGAAATTTCAGAGTATATGAAGAAGTATGTTAAAAGGAGAAACAGATTAACACAAGGTCAACCACACAAGATTACATAAGTTTGTGTAAAACAAAGTTGTCAAACTTAGCAGAAAATGGTTTGTTCAAAGTCTGCTATGATACAACCATCACCACCATAGGCGCTATTTGTGTAAAACAAAGTTTTCAATCATGGATTGCAGAACATAGCGGGAAATGGTTTGTTCAAAGTCTGCTATGATTCAAGACTTTGTACTAAATAAATAGCATATCAATTAAATAAATAGCATAAATAAACATCAAAAAAATTCTGATGTTAGTGGATGATCATGGGAGTGAGATTCGGGATCCGGCTGGGCTCAGTACTGTAGCGACAGATTACTTCCAGAAGCTTTTCCATCAACCCAGAATTACAAATGAAGATAATGTAAAGCTTCTTGCTCCTATTACTAAAGAAGAACTATTCGAAGCGTTACGCCACATGCATCCGGATAAAGCCCCGGTTCCTGACAGGTTTAATCCGGCCTTTTACCAGCAGTTCTGGAACATTTGTGGTGAGGACATTTTTGGTGCGGTCTCGCTTTGGTTGGATCGAGGCTTCTCTCCGAGCAGCCTTAACGATACGAATATATGTCTCATTCCAAAATGTGATAACCCGACGAGCATGAAGGATTTGCGTCCAATATCGCTTTGTAACGTGGTGTATAAAAGGCCGGAAACTTTAATGTATATGCAGGGTTTAATACACAAGTTGGATCGACTAATAGAGGTTAGTGTTTTCGGGATAGTTCCGGAAACTTTATGTTGGCAGGTACCTCGTGGGATGTTGGGATTTATTCTACCATTGAAGCCGAGGCTTTAGTTTTAAAGGAAGCGATTCAGGTAGCTATTGAGATGCAGTGGGATCATATTATTTTTTAGAGTGATTCTCAATTGGTCGTGCATGTCGTTAACGCTAGTTTTGCGGGTACCTTTAAATTTAGCATGATTATTATTAGTATTAAACATTTTCTTGTTTCTCACCATAACTTTGAGGTTAAGTTTGTAAAACGTCAAGCGAATTCGGTGGCTCATAGCTTAGCAAGGGTGACCAATTCATAGGCTAGACCTATGGTTCTACATATGATTGCTCCTTGTATTGAACATTATTTGGATAATGATATGAATTAAGTTTGATTTTGTCAAAAAAAAAAAAAATACAAAAATTTATGTTAACGTCTGCATTCATAAAAGTCCACACAAAACAGGGCAGACAGACGGGACCCGTTTTTAACACCCTATTTACTACCTATGAAACACCCACTACTACATCAAACTCAAAATTAAGTAAACCTCATTTACTACCTATGAAGCACCAACACCAACATCTCGGTCACTACCTATGAAACATCGACACTAACACCTCAACATTTAATTACGACACTGACACTGACACTAACGCCTCAACACCTCGTTACTAGCTATGTTGAAACACCGACACTAACACCTCAACACAATATCAGCATCTCTATTAGTAGTAAGTGATTGAAAGTATTCAATCACAAATGTGAATGTTACATAGATCACCAGTCTAAGTGTGTTATTATGATACATAATATTAATTTTCATACCAGAGGTTTTGCTCTTTTGATAGCTTGTGCATCCCTTCTTTGTTTCATCTCCTTCAAATCTGCAATAGCTAAAACAGCAGATTCAAATGTACCAAAGTTACCAACAACCTTCTTCTCCGACTCAACCTTCAAAAAAGCCTCAACCCTATTCGGCAAACACTCACCAGCCCACTGTTTCAAATGAAACAACAAACCAATCTCAGCAGGAACACAGTCAAACCCACAAGCCGGAACAATCAAAGAACCATTCTTTACACCTTTTTCATGATACCCAATTTCGACCCGATCCATAAACTCAGCCTCGCCCGTTATATCCAAGTAATCACAACCCGTTTCGACGCACGCCGCCACGACGGGCTCGCCGTGAAGGCGAAAGGGACCGACGCAGTTGAGTATGAGACGGGTTTTGTGGCAGAGTGAACGGAGGGAAAGTGGGTCGGTTGTGTCGGCGACGAGGATTGGAATTGAAGGTGGTGGATCGGGTCGGGTTGCCCAGTTAAGGGTTTGGGTTAATTTTGATGGGTTTCGACCAGCTATGGCTATGGAGTTGAAATTGAGGTTGTTCTTGTTGTTGAAGAATTTGAGAGCTTGTTTGAGAACATGTTTGCCTGTGAAACCTGATGCTCCTAGGATTATGATGTCGAATGTTTCTGCTGTCGCCATCACTGTCTCTCTTCAAGTTTCTGGCTTCAATGATAGTTTTGATTCACCTATGAAATGTTTTCTAGATTTTGTAGATTTTGATGAATGCTAAAGGAGTGTTTCTGTTTTTGTTTTTGTTATGGTATTTTGGGAATAGCATGTACTAGTTCAATTTTGAAAAGAATGACTCATTCATTTATTGGATCAACCAATTCACCACACATTACTTCTCCATAGAAATTGAAAACTCAATTATTATAATTTCAGATTAGGAATGCTCATCTGAGTCACACTTCTTAGTGTTGGAAATTCATCACGATCTATATAAATTTCTATTAATTTTGATGAATAAGATTGTTACCACTATACAATAAAAAGAAAACTAAAGAAGAAAAGAGATTTAGAGTTTCTACAGAGTAACTTTTTATCTACAAACTATGAAAAACTTTTATTCACTTGCAAATGCAAATATTGTGAATGAATGAATACAAGAATAAGGGTTACTCCCTTTATTTATAGCTTTACGTTAGCTTACTCTCTAAGGCAAAAGACCTAAAACTATAAGAGTTCAAAATACCTATTTTTGAACTAAATCAAATATGTGTGAAACAACTGCTTCGACACACTATCTAGACTAATTCAACACACCTTGTACTGTGAAACATCTTGTTTCGACACAAGAAATTACACATTTAACACACCACCTAATTCATTGTGTTTAAGTTATCTATATTCATCATAGCTCTTAGTCTTCTGAATACTTCGACTTGCACACGCTTCGTCATGATGTCTTCAATCTGATTCTCAGTTCTGCAGTGTTCCAAGTTCATCTTTCCTTCTGCTACCTGATCTCGAAGATAGTGGAACCTCATCTCGATGTGCTTGCTTCGACCATGTGGTATCAGATTCTTTGTCAGGTTGATAGTTGGCATGCTGTCGATCTTCATGGTAATTTCTCCACGATCTTTCCCTGTGATTTCTTCGACCAAGCTCACCATTCATGTTGCTTGACATACACAAAGAGAAGTAGCTTTGTACTATACTTCGCACGATGATAATGTCACTACTGGTTCCTTTCTCGAACTCCAAGCAACTGGTGCACCACCTAGCATAAACATATATTCTACTGTGAATTTTCGATCGTCATCATCACTACACCAACTTGAATCAGTCTATCCAACTAACTTGTATTATTTTCCTTTATCAACTGAAAGAAACAAAATGCCATAGTCAAGACTTCCTTTTAGATACCTCAGCATCCTCTTCGTCGCTGCTAGGTGTGATACCTTTGACTTCTGCATGAATCTACTTAGCATACCTATATTATACGCAAAGCCAGACCCTTATATGACAAAGGTATCTCAATAACCCAATAAGTCTTCTGTATTGGGTTGGGTCGACAATGTAACACCCCAAAAATAATTAGATTATTTATATAATTATTTAATTAATTTATGATGAGTTTTTGTGACGTATTTGTGGTGTTTATATGATGTATTGATGATCATGATGCTTGATATGATATTTTGTGTGGTGTATGATGGGGTGATAAGAATTAAGAAGGTATAGAGTATTTTAGAATAATTTAGGTGATTAGAATAATTAATTGGAATTATTTTAATTAGTTAAATAGAATAATAATAAGAGGTAGAAGCTATGAGGGCAAAGTGGTAAATTGTGAATGGATAAGTGAGAGTAAGATGGGAAAACCATAGAAAAGGACCAAAGGTTAAACTAGGGAAAAGGAGTGTCAGTGTTCATTATGTGCAATCGTGAAAAGAGAATAACGTTGTGAAGAGAGCTAGGGCAAGGAAGAACTCATGGATTTGATAAAACGTGAAGAGAAATCAATTGTTAGGGGAAATCTAAGGTAAGGGGGGTTTATCGTTATTATTATAATTGATCTAAAGCTTAGATAATTATAGGTTGTGTTGGGGTTTGGGGATGATGATGTTATTATGATGTTTGATGATGAATCAATGAAATTTAATGTTTTCTTGTAAAGAAATGATTCATATGGTATATGATAAATTGTGTTGTTGTTATTTGATGAAACCAAATGGAATTATGAAGATTTGAGACTTATAATAATATGATGAAATCGTGTAGAAATTGGGAATGTGCAGTGCAGAAATCACAACATGGAAGTATTGATCACACTACGACGTCGGGCGGTGAATATGTGTCGTCGGGCAATGGAGCATCACTCCAGCAGCGCCGAGCGGTGAAACAGCGATGGGATGGGGTAAAAAACATAGCCCCTAGATTTTGTATGGAGAATGGTATGTTGTTGGAGAATCATAGGGTGACGCAGAAGCGAGGAGTGATTGTCGGGCGAGTGAAATGCAGCATCGAGCGGTGGAGACCAGAGGAGAATTAGTGATCTATCTCTCCCGTTGTTGGGCGAGCCCAAGCGAGTAGTCTGCTTCGTCGGGCGAGCACCAGGCGATGGACAACTGTAGTATTTTAAAGGTGTCATAACTTTAGTTTCAGGACTCTGATTGACGCGCTGTTCGAAGCGTTAGGAAGCTAGCACGCTGATATATACTTTAGTGGAATAAGAAGAGTTGCATGATGTGTTTTTCCAGTACCTATGATTTGATTAATAAGATGATTCGATGATATTTTTAATCTGGTGTATGTGTATACAATGAATTATTGATATTATGATGATGTTGTTTTGTGTTATGAAGTGTGTGATGATATTTATGATGACTATGTGAATAATGACGCGTTTAACTAGTAGTGGTCATTTGGTTATTAAGATGTTTCGTATCATACATTCATGGCATAAGTTAGGGCGTAGCTCAGTGATGGTTGCAGGATGTTGTTCCAGTGAGTTTGTAGGACGAATAGTCTTGTGATGGCCTCAATCCTATAATGTGGATTGAGTGTAATTTATGATGTGCTCTGGTTCTAAGAGGAGATCCTATTGGCGGGGATCTTTGGATAAAATGATGACGATGTCATCAGTGAAGTTTTGGTACCACATGCTTGAATCTAAGGAAGTTGCAATTCATTAATGTGGCATGGCATGATGATTTGATTGACTGATGTTTTGTGAATGCGTGTTTGTGATAATTGCTAATTAATGATATTACGCATGTCTGATGTGTATTATGATGCTTGAAGGTGTGAGTATGACATGAGGTTTTTAATGGTGTATTTCTTTGGTGTGAGTATGTAACATTAGGATGGGATCGTTTGTTTTGAATAATCACGTTGTTTTGTTTAATTTGAGATTTAAACTACCCTTGTGGTAATTTAGTTGTTTTGATTTGATGAAGTTATTTAGAAGTATATTAATAAAGATGTTTTGAATTATGAATTTCTGCTGCGAGTAAGTTGAAAACCATGGTTGTTGATTCTGGAGTACTTAACATAATTGATTTTTGAAAACCCGTGTTACAAAGCAGGATGTGTTTTATTATGAAGTTTGTTTGAAGCAAATGTAACACCTTTTTTGGTGCATTACTCTGATTTAATTATTAAACTATTTTGCTAATATTCCTTTGGATTTAGAAGGGTGTTACATTAGTGGTATCACAGCAGGTCGGTCAGTCCAACCAGGTTTTCCTATGATATATATGTCCTTTCAATCGATTAGTGTGAGTATAGTGTCGATGCGTGTTTCTGACGTTGGTTTTCTATGTGTAGAATGGCTAGAAGAAATGATGTTTCACTTACTACTGCCTTGCAGGTTGTTGCTTAGGTTGTGCAACATCAGTCCAACGCTGGTGAGGATGATGGATCTCGTGTTTTGGAGACGTCTCAGAGGAATCATCCACATGTTTTCAAAGGTAGATACGATCCTAATGGAGCGCAGACTTGGCTCAAGGAGATTGATAGGATCTTTCGAGTTATGGATTGCTCAGAAGCACATAAGGTGTGGTTTGGTACGCATCAACTGGCAGAGGAAGCTAGTGACTGGTGGGTTGGCACCCGTTAGAGACTGACATCGGTTGGTGAAGTCATTACTTGAGTTGTGTTTCAGCAAGGAGTTTCTGAGGAAGTACTTCCCCGATCATGTAGGAGGGAAGAAAAAGATTGAGGTTTTGGAGTTGAAACAAGGGAACTTGACTGTGACTGAGTATGCTTCGAAGTTTGTGGAACTGACCAAGTATTTTCCATATTACAGTTGTTAATTCTCTATTCTTAGGATTGACATTAATTTTAGTAAAACAAATATAGCAGCAATATCTTAGATAAGATGTGTTAACTTGCTAAACAGGAACAGGTTTAGCAAGAAGTCCTATCTTATGAAGGAATATATTGAGTTGAAGTGTTTCAACATCTGGAGTAAGATGTCAGATAAGATGTCTAATGCATGGTCATACGACATCGCACCTGAGCTGAGCTGAACATTTGGATTCTGTTATGATTTAACAAATATAGAATATTCTAGGAATATTATGAAATATTTTGTGGCGATGATTTATAGGTCAAGAAGAATCAAGAAGAATATTGAAGAATATTTACTTTCTAAATAAGGAGACTTTTTAGGAAAGATTTGATTGAAGAACTATTTCGTAACAAAATATTCTACAATTTTGTAACAACTAAAGATCTGTGATTTGAAGCCCAAATCTAGTTGGGAGATAGCTTATAAATAGAAGCATTGTAACCTAGGTAAAGGTATCAGCTGAGAATTAAAATGATGTAACCATCAGGGTTGAGTTTGTACCACTCTATAGGATAGTTGGTTGTGTAATTCACTTGACATGTGAGTTGGATTGTGTTCCTTGAATTGCAAGGTTCCGTTATCACTCAAAAGCCTTTAGATAATGAGTTGATTATTGTTCTCCTCGAAGCTGTGAAGCAAGAGTGAGTATTATTCTAAGAGGAAGATTTTAAGCAACTCCAAGTTGTGTTCTTAGTTAGGAGTAAAGTAAACGGCAAAGTTTAGATTTAGGTCTTGACTGAATATGGGATGTTTATCTAAGATATTTTGTCCAGAAAACATGTCTTGGATTCGTGGGCTAGTTAAATGTTGATCAACCAATTGGTTACTTCTTGGTTCAGTTTTTTTCTTATCTAAGTTAGTCAAGTGTGGCTGAGCTCTAGTTTCCAGTAGAGCTGTGTTATCTCAGCCAGGTTCCTTGTACATAAAGGTCAAATGTTAAGGACATCCTCTCTGACATTTGGTTTATTCTTCTGATCAAAGGAGCCAGATTTATGGAATCTTGTTTGTGGTCATAAAGTAGATTATGCTTGAGGGGAGTAACGGCGGTGTACCCTAACCACGTGTTGTAATGCTATTAAAGGAGGAGAATGTTTAAATCTCAAGGTGTTCCTAGTAGTTCGTGAAGAAGAATCCCTAATTTGGAGTTGGATATTCTTGAAGAAATGTCAGATTTAATGTCTTGACATCCTTGTATTGAGAATTTATTTTCTCAATATGACTGGTGGTGTTTCTCAATGACAGGATAAAGGTTGTTTACTCAAACTTGATATCACTTATCAATTCTAGGAGAGCATGGAACTCTTGTTATGTTATTGTGGAAAGGTCTTTCAAGGGTTGTGTGCATTGGAGATGTATCAATTGGAATTCTGTGGTTGATTGGTGTCTGCATTGTTGGAGTGTCATCTGAATCACCTAGGATGAGCATTTTAGATTTTTGTCTGGAGTAAGGAGAAAGAGTTTGTTTTGGAGCCAAAGGAGTATGGTTTCCGGGTATATGTATGAGAAGGTTATCTTTAAGCTAGAGTTCAGTTATGTGGTGTCCTCACATAATGGAAAATTTATTTTTGCAAGGATTTAAGGGCATCCTTGTGTTTTAGAAGATTGAGATAAGCAAACTTAGTCTGAACAGTCTGCTTGTGACATATATGCCATGTTTGTTGAAATCTACTCCAAACACCTATTATAGGAAATCTCCTCTTTAGGTACAAAAGAATGGCGTCTAACACCTCAAAGTCAGACAAGAGGTCTGTACATTGTGCTTATGAGAAGAAGATTCTTGAGGTGTTCATGCTCTGCATGTATTTTGGTATGAGTTTGAAGGTTGATCAACTACTAATGGTTGATCTTCTTGGATCCCTTGCAATAGATGTGTTTAAACTATTGTGGATGTTGTCTCTAGAACCACAGTAATTGGTAACACCATTTGATTGAGATTGATGTCAGAATTGATGTTGAAACATCATCTCAAGGATTTGCTTCTTCAGCCAAGGAAGCTTGTTTTACTCATGGTGGAGTGTAAGGTCAAGCCACTGACCTAATCTGGAATGATTTGTGGTGTGAATTAATGTCATGATCGATATTCATGAAGAAGAATCAGCTGGTGCAAGAGGTGTGCAGAAGAAGAATGCCAGACCGAATGTCCTACCTTGTATGAGAAGGTAATATAATCTGACTTATGATAAATACTTTGACGGGAACTGAGTATTTGTCTGGCCTCTGATGAGGTTGTGCATAAGACTGATGGTAGATACTTTGACGAGAGATTAGTATTTTCCTGAGGGGTTATGCAAGTCTACAGTCTGAACATTATGTGTCAGAGAATGTGTGAGAGTTTATTTCTCTCTATGGTGTTCAGGTGTGTGTAATAACTTGAATGAGTTGCACTGGCTATATTCTATTGGGAGCTTCTCAAAGGATTTCTATGCATAATGATTCCTTTGAATGGTGTTTTAAGAACCATGGTGTTTGGATTCTATGTTATGAAGTTGATGTTCTAAATGATGTTGGAGCATCATTTTTGTTGAATGTCCTTGGATTTGGATGTTCAAGCATGATTCTCATAAGTGGTTTTTCTGACCATGTGGATTAGAATGTGCAGATCAATCTTGTCTACAATAGTATGCCTGCTGATTGTATGACTACTCTGTTGAAGACTTCACTAGTATCAACAACTACTAGTGGATGGAAGGGCAGAAGAATGGTATTGGATACTGAGGTCTGATTTGATTAGGATTTTTTTAAGGTGGTTTCTTCTACTACAAATAAAAGATGGTGGCAATCTAGGACTTGTGTAGCAAGAAAGTTACGAGCATTTATTCAGGACTTTGTGAGAAATTCTAAATCAAGTGTGTCTTGTGTGAAGATGTTCAGCAGGTGTGTTCATCGAAGTGTGTGAAGTGGTTTCCCTCCAATGTGAAAGAATGAAGTCCTTCACGAGTCTTCATCTGGTGCTCAAGTTTTCATCTTCAGCATAAGCATTGGTTATCCATGACAGGGGGAGTGAAGTACTTATTTATGGATTATTGCTGAAATGGTGCATATTTTATTGAAAGGACATGTTTGATTCGATAAACTAGGTGATTGAATCAGAATTACACTTATCTCTCTAGTGGTTAATAGTTTTGTCCGGGAGAGTTTATTTTTCTCTGTAGATTTGGAAGGACTCTTTGAGGGTCTTGGTTTTTGAGAGATGTCACATATGTGATATTCTGATGTTTTGGTGTGTGTCACTAAGTCTAAGTGAGAGGAGTACGCTTAGAGTCCAGTTGAAAGCATTGTGTTTATACTTCATAGCCTAATTGGATTATTTTGTGAAGCATTTTCGGATTGATAGTTGGAGCTGTGTTGGTCACGGGTTTATGCATTTAAGAGAAAGATGATAATTTTTGGTTGGATGTCAGGATATTATTCAGGACATTTTTCCTGTGTGATTAACAAAGGAGTTATGTGGATGGTGTGATCAAAACGTTCCAGAAGGGAGTGTTTGAAGTGTGTTTGAATGTGCATGTGCATGTGTTAGGACTATTTCTTTTCAGCAGAAACAATCCATAGCTAATAAAGACATTTAAAGTAGTTTTGGACGGTGCACATTGATTTTAGCAGTAGTTTTCTCCTCAATTAACGTTTCCTTTGACCAAGAACTTTGTTTCATTCAAAGATCATTAATTCCTTAGTAACTGCTCAGCTATTTATAGATGTTTCTCCTCTCCTATTTGACCGTGGAGTGTTTGGTGTATCCATAATTGCTATAGGTTTTGTTCAGGTTTGGGTGAGTTGTGCCTGGGTTTGGTGTTGTGAAGGCTTCATATGTCAAATTTTGGTGAAAAAGGGGGAGAATGGGTTTGTTTCTCTAATGGTCAGTAGTGTAGAGTCTTCATTTCCAGATGTCAGACAATTTGTTCTATCTTGTGGCTTGTGCCTTGGTTTTGTGACATGTGATATGAGTTATAAATACAGTTAAGACCTGTGTTCTGAGTTACCAGGGGTGGTGGTTGATTTGTCTAGGTTAACTAGTGGCTGTTGATCAAAAATTGATTGAGAGATCTCTTATGCCACCATTGGTATTCTATGACAATGAATGGTTCCTGGTTTGAGGGGGAGTGTCGGCTATCTTCTTCCTCATGTACACCAACATACTTGCTATTTGTTGGTGTTGATGTGCTGAAATGGAGGTCGTGCAAAATGCTGCAAAGAGGATATCAAATATGATATCCTAACATCATTGTACTTGTGAAGACTGACTCCATATTGTTATGCTTCTGTGTTCAGTAGTTTATGAGGACTACTATTGGAGGATGTTTTTTTTGTCTATTGTTGTAATCTGGGTTGTAATTTTTATTTGTTTTAGCCAAAAATTTCCAAAGGGAAAGATTGTTAATTCTCTATTTTTAGGATTGGCATTAATTTTAGTAAAACAAATATAACAACAATATATTAGATATGATGTGTTAACTTGCTAAACATGAACAAGTTGAGCAAGAAATTCTATCTTATGAAGGAACATGTTGAGTTGAAGTGTTTCAATATTTGGAGCAACATGTCAGATAAGATGTCTTATGCATGGTCATACGACATCGCGCCTGAGCTGAGCTGAATAGTTTGATTTTGTTATGATTTAACAAATGTTGAATATTCTGGGAATATTATGCAATATTATGTGGAATT
Source organism: Vicia faba (assembly GCA_948472305.1). Lineage (NCBI taxonomy): Eukaryota > Viridiplantae > Streptophyta > Magnoliopsida > Fabales > Fabaceae > Vicia > Vicia faba. Next base: position 1,326,449,186 of record OX451735.1, on the reverse strand, counting down.
TATTTGTAGGTAAAGAAGAATCAAGAATAATATTGAAGAATATTGACTTTCTATATAAGGAGACTTTTTAGGAAATATTTGATTGAAGACCTATTTTGTAGCATAATTTTATGCAGATTTGTAACAGCTAAAGAGTTGTGATTGGAATTCCAAATCCAATTGAGAGATAGGTTATAAACATAAGCATTGTAACCTAGGTAAAAGTACTAGCCGAAAATTTAAAAGATGTAATCATTAGGGGATGAGTCTGTACCACTTTCTAGGAGAGCAGGTTGTGTAATCCACTCAACATGTGAGTTGGATCATGTTCCTTGAATTTCAAGGTCCTGTTATCACTCAGAAGCCTTTAGGTAATGAGTTGATTATTGTTCTCCTCGAAGCTGTGAAGCAATAGTGAGTATTGTTCTAGGAGGAAGCTTTTAAGCAACTCCAAGTTGTGTTCTTAGTTAGGAGTAAAGTTGTAACCGATGGAGTTTAGCTTTAGGTATTGATTGAGTATTGTCATGGAAGTGTGTATTCTGTTTTGTTGTCATGGAAGTGTGTCTTCCTGTTTGTATCCAATCGCTGTCTGTGATTGATGAGGGATTGAGGAGGGCCTCATATCTAGGTGAGTCTTAGATAGAAGTATAACACATGTGTTGATTAAGTGAGTAGATCATAAACTTGAATATTTGTTGTAGGGTATATGAATTGATACTATCATAGTGGACTTGTCCCTGACTTGGTATGCCCCATAGTAGGAGAATCACTCTGAACTAAGTTAACAATTTATGTGTATTGTTTATGCTTTTAAGTACTGTTTTTATTGTTTATACCATGCATGTGTTGTTTAAGCCAGATCAGATGTTCCAACATGTTGTCGTACCCCAAATTTGTTGTACCTCGATGACCTTATTTTTCAAGATTAAAATAATAAAGAAATATTCAATTAAAGATGGTATATCAATATCTGATAATTCGTCTTTATCCGACTAGGGGGTGTACTTTAATTCAGGAGAGTGGGGCTTTCTAAATCAGAAAGACCATTTTGGCCAATGGCGGATGAGATTCAAATATGGAAAACTATTTCAAAAATAATAATAATTAAGTTCTTAACTAAACCCATTTAAGTATTATTGTTATTAGTAAAAAGGGAGGTGAAAATTCAATATACGAGCCCATCTTGTTTGGCCCATTTCCACTTTTGTTGTTAAATAGCAAAGAAAAAGTATGGTTATAAGATTATGCCCATCGAGTTCTTAGCCAAACCCATTTGGTGTTCTTATTACTATTTTAACTTAAGAGAAAAAATATTGACATTGCTATATACAGGCCCATTAAGCAGCTTCCGAATTGGCCCATTTGACATTTGTGAACAAAATCATCTGATTCTTACTGTTACTATATTTCTATTTTATTAATTAATTTACTTTACAAATTATTAGTAAATTTAATAAAATGTTTTATCGTATATAATTAAGAGTTTTGTTTTAGGTAAAGATCTGTTGGAATCAAATTGCAAAATCCCAATTAGGCCCAGTTCGCACTAAAAAATGTTTGTTGTAATAAAAATAAATTGATGGACAGAAAAACGTTTTTACAGAAAAGGCCCAATTCAATTTAATTAATGTGAGGCCCAAGTAATTAACTAAACACCTACTGTATCAATCTAACCAAGGATCATGCGCATCTTTTGGCAAAAACAGATACTGTGAAAATTATCAAATCTTCAAGATATCATAACATCCAAGCAATATCAGAATACAGATAACAAAATCTGGAAAAATATTATTACATTAACATTACAAATCTAATTTTTATTACATGACACAGATCTAAAATATTACAGCGATTCAATCTATAGCACAATCAAATCTATAAATTCCCTAAATCAATCTCAATCAATTACAGAAATCTCTAAAAACCTAATTCATAATCTAATCTCCTTAATTTATGCCAATTGAAAACCCTAAAAATAAACCTATAAATTCTAATTGAAATACAGTAAAATGGAGAAAAAGAATTTTGGGGAGACGGAATACCTAAACGGTGATATTACAAAGGCAGAAGAAGAACGACAACCGCGAGGAGAGAGAAGACTGAAATCGCGAAGCTGGTAGAGAGAGCGCGAGGAGGAGAGAACCCAAGTCGCTGTACTGATTGGGGTTTCGATCTCCGAAACCCTAATCGGTCTTTTCGTTGTCAACCATTTCTACTTCGTTCACCGTCACCATCATCGCTGGAACATGTGAATTAAAGAGGAAGGGGTTAGAAATCAGACACGCTCAAGAATCAGAACAAGAAAATCACGGAAAGGGTAAAACTATTAGCCTTTTCTTTTTTTGGGGTTGGATTCGCGGTGGGTAGGGTTCGTTTTTCAGCCGCCACAACGTGATTTGTGTAGGGTTTGTAAGGGTAGGTTGCATTGTGAGAGAGAGGGGTAATATAAGAAGATGAAGAAAAATGTAAAACGAAAAACCAATTGATCTATAAAAAACGTAAAAAAAACAAAGCTTATTATTATTGATGGGATCCGGTATCCGTGCGCCCATCTGGTCTATCATACTCCCTCGCTCATCATCAACATGATTTTAATCAAACGACCGTTAGGCCAAGTTTCATGATAACTTCCTTGCACCCTCGCCACACTGGAACACGTAGCAAACCCCTTTCTCAACTCGTTGGGCCCAGTCCAAATGATATTCGCACACCCCATTCTTAAATTACTAGAATTCCAAAACAACACGCACCCCCTCTCGCCTGGACTTGTGATGGGCCTGACCCAACTGCTTTTCACACGCCACCCTATTTACTACACAGCTAAACTTGCACCCCCAAGATTTACTTAAATTATTTTTATTTTTTATTTTTTATGATTTCTTTTATATTATTTTATATACTATATTTTATTCTAATATTTTTTTAATTATCTATTTATTTTTAATTTATAATTATTATTATTATTATTAATTTTTATTATCATATTTTATCTATTATTATTATTATTATTATTTATTATTTGTAGATATTATTATATTAACAGATAAATTACTTTTATTCAAAACGCATGAACATATTTTTATATATTATTTGCATTAAATCTTTTCTAATCATGCATTAATCAAGATTTTTGCAACTAATACAATTAAAAAACACAAACAAATCTCAAACTATTTTTCGCAATAAACTAAGTTAATCAACTATCTTTTTTGCAAATGGGTTTCAAGCTAGTTTTGGCTTACTGCGTTCTCAGTCAAAATCTCCGCAATCACTACTCCCGACCAAGTGCGAAGTGATTCAAAATATGTTTGCAAACCCCTAAAAAACACCAACCCATACAAACTATGAATTAGGACTCTGATTCTTCTTAAGAGGATACGTAGGCATACGATCAAAAATCGTAGTGAGTTCTCCTATTAAAAATTAAAACTCTTTCCCCTATTAAAAATTAAAACCCCTTTCCCCTATTAAAAATTAAAACCCTTTTTCCCCTATATAAAATTAAAACCCTATTATACCCAAACCTAAACCTAAAACCTAGTATCCTTGTAAACAAGGTAGATGAAAGGTGCCTAACACCTTCCTTTCGTCTAATAGAGTCCGAAACCTAGAATCCCTGTCTGCGAATTAAGGTTTCCTATTAGATACCCTTCCCTAGGATAAAAACTAATATTGGCGACTCTTGATTAAAAAACCAGTTGCTACAGCTGGCGACTCTGCTAGGGACTTTATCTTTAGGTTTTAGGGTTTTTACTTTGGGGTTTTTTATTTATTTATTTATTTATTGCATTATTTATTTATTACATTATTTATTTATTGCATTTATTTATTTATTGTCAATTCTTTTTATCATATATTTACTGTGTGGCGGGACTTTTATTTCAAAAAATATTCTCAAATAACCTAGCAAGAAGGTTCGTCTATTAGCTTAAGGGGTACATCATCCCTGCGAGTTTATGTGACGACTTCGCCTAGAGTCGGTGAACTTCCTAGAAAGGAATACTTATCGAGAGATATCCTCTTGACGAGTAAGACTTTGGAAGATCACCCACGACTCTTTGTAACGGCCTTAACCTAAAATCTCATGATGAGACCTTTCACGACTTTGAGACGAAAGTTTCGGTCCGTAAAGAGGCTCCACCTAAGGGAGGTCCATATGCCTTGTCCCTCTGGTGTTATTCATGACACCCTTAAGGAAGCCATCTTTTGGGAGGGTAGATCAACTGTAGGTCAAAATTAAGGAGCCTACCTTCTAAGGGTACTTATCACAACAACCCCGTCACTGAACCATACATCCCTACCTTATAGGGGTACTTACTACAAAAGTCCCGTCATTCAACCTTACACCCACGCATTCATATATTTCATGTATTCGTCATGCATTCATCATACATTCGTCACCCGTTTCTTTGTCCTATTCATGGGGTACAAAGAATAAAATCAAGATCTTGGTGACTATCTTTAAAAATGGATACCGAAGGAAACAAACTGCCCACGTCAACACGCCAAACATGTCTAAAATCAAAGACACGAAAAGGAAATAATGTGCTAAAGATTTTCCCAGGTTTTGTCAGGTCAAGGTGGATGACTTCCCGATCAGATATCCATAGGCGCACCTAGAAGACTTATTTCCTTTTTGCTTGATTTCACGCAAATAAAGTTTTGGTTTAAGATCATAATATTTTTCAATATCTGAATTACGTTACTTTCAATAAAGGCATTTTGTTTCCACATCTCGCTTGCGTATTTGTTTTAAAGATAATTGCCAAGTAAAATAATAAAGGACAAGCATGTACCCAGAGGAATAAGACATTTAAAATAGTACCCATTTCATATTCATACACATTCATTCGCACGGATGCATTCACGAACACCCACATATCACGTCAAAGCTCATTTTTTCACAAACATCTCTCCAACTCAACCATTGGTAGAAGAAGATCACCACCTCCTTGGCCTCCATACCAAACCAGGGCTTATCAATAAAAAGCAATGGATAAAATCGAGGAAACTCAGGCTGCATTCAGAGAGGATCTTGACCAAGTAAAGAGTGATGTCACTTCAATGAAAGGAGAACTGAGTTAAGTTCTCCTAGATTTGAAGAACATTATTGACAGAGAAGACCAGATTCCCAGCGCACCTTTCGAAGAAGTAGCCCAGACTATTGGTGCATCAAGCAGTCACCAACTAAGGAAAGAGTCAGAGGCACGACTCTAGAAATCCGTCATGGTCCAACAAGAAGCTGAAACTGAAGGGTTTGTCCCACCGCCTCCAAAAGCAGGGGCATCTCGTACCCTACAGATTTCGACCAATGATACAGACAATTACTTAGACCTGTAGTACGGAGACCACGACCCATAGGATGCCAACCAAGCGCCCTCAAAGACGACTGGTACTCATGTTGTTGATAATCCATTAGTGATGAATCAGTACAAAGCCCTGGAAGAAAGATTAAAAGCTGTGGAGGATTTTGACGCTTTCAAAGTAGACGCTTTCGAAATGGGCCTAGTTCCTGATGTGGTGATTCCACCAAAGTTCAAAGTGCCTGACTTTGAAAAATACGAGGGGCTCACTTGCCCAAGAAATCATCTTTGCATGTATTACAGGAAGATGCATGCCCATGCCCACGATCAGAAGCTGATGATTCACTATTTTCAAGATAGCCTGAGTGGGGCATCTTCAGATTGGTATATGCAATTGGAGCGAACGTATATTCAAACTCGGGAAGAGCTTGCTAATGCTTTCCTAAATCATTACAAATATAACCTGGACATGGTGCCTACCCGCATGCGACTCCAGAATATGTCCTAGAATAAAGAAGAGTCCTTCAGGGAGTATTCTCAAAGATGGAGGGAATTGGCATCCCGTGTACAACCACCACTGTTGGAGAAAGAACTAGTAGACACATTCATGGGGACTTTGCACGGGCTGTATTATGAGATGATGGTTGGAAGTATCTCTTCGGGGTTCTCAGACCTAGTAACCATCGGAGAAAGAACCGAGACGGGGATAAAAAGTGGAAAGATATCAGGGGGACCGTCAAATGCTCCCTACAATTTCAAAGTGGCCTGCTTCAAACTTCACCAAAGGAAAGGACATCGAAATTAATGCTGTAGCACTACAACCCAGGGTTCAAAAACCGTTAGTGATCCCCCTAGGACAGCATCAAGGCAGAAGGCCACCCAGGAAATTTGATCCACTCTTGATGCCACCCAGTCAGCTATTACAACAGCTAGTTAAGGCATCCTTAATGGAACTCAAGCCTCTAGCTCCCCCAGTCGGGCCACTCCCACGAAGATATGACGCCAACGCCAAATGCGAGTATCATGCTAATTATCCTGGACATACCATAGAACAGTGTTGGAATTTCAAACACAAGGTGCATGATTTGTTGGATTCTCAAGACATCACTTTCGAGAAGCCCGACATCACGTTAGACCCTACACCGTCACACAATGGGCTGACAATAAACGCGATTGAAGTAGTCACTGACTCTGGGGAAAGAAGACAAGCAAAAACCTCGATAAACTCGCTGAAAGAATATCAGTTGGGATATGGACTCCCGCTAGAACACATTGAAGCTTTCGAAAGAGCTCTATAAAGGCTAGGGGTCCAAGGGATAGTCCAGTTCGGATAAAACCCTGAAAGGAAATATAAAGATACTTTGAAGGGCGAAGCACATTTTCCTCCAATCCAAGAGACTTTTGTCAACAATAGAGTAGTGTATGGCAGACATGGGGCAAAAATATTCAACAAAGCCAACATCAAAGGGGCAACTGAATTCATCCAAGAATGCGCCCAAGAGGAAAACGTAAAAGATGGACCGTCATGGAGATTCCTGAGATCTTTTTCTTTCCTAATTAATTTTTCTTGTTTTTCAAAGAACCTATGTAAAACCCGAGGCATATGGGTTGCTTGTAAGGGTTCCCCCGTTTTGTTTCAGACAATATTCACGATTAATAAAAGTTATATTTTGTTTTCAATTAAGATCCCTTTTCTTTCTCTTGCATTTATATCATAAATTTAAAAATGGCAATACTTTCTCTGCATATGCATTTTCAAATATTCATATACTAAGCCTGCACCAAAACATGATAAGTGTGCAAATTCATACCCAAAACTACCGATAATGCTATTGCTGCAATCCAATATAATTTTGATGCTCCTATCAACCAAGCTAAAGAGGAAGATGATGAAGATCTTGAACTCTCTGAGAAAATGGCGAGGGAAATAAAAAGAAAAGCTAACAATACGCAACCTTATCAAGAGGCTATTGACATCATTAATCTAAGCACATGGGAAGATCCAGAAGAAACCAAGCTAAGGGGAAATGTTAGAGAGGAACCACAAAGAAGCTGATCAAGTTATTGCGCATATCTACGGAAGCAGGCCAAGGTCAAATACAGACAGTGCTGTAAAAATAAGAAACTATGAAATACCAAGATCTGACGAAGAACCCGAGCCAGGGGCACGTTGGGTATCCATGTTCGACGAGGCTTCAAACACACCAGGGCACGATATGGGGGCAGTATTGACTTCTCCAAAGAATTCTCACAAGCCATATGCCAAGTCAATAGTGAACGAGATACCAAGCATCCAAAACTGATTCCATATTGGGATCATGTTTTAAAAATTGATTATGGAATTCACAAAGATCATTTTCAGTCATATCCCACGAAAAGGAAATCAAATGGAGGATGCCCTGGCAACTATATCGTCTATGTTAAAGATAACTTGGTCAAACCACGAACCACACATCACAAACAGACGCTTCAAAGAGCCCGCACATTGCCTTGCTATTAAAAAACGACAATATAACAAGCCTTGGTTTCACGACATCCGGAAGATGCCTCTAGCATTGGCAAACAAACCCTATGAGAATTATCCACGGAATTCTTTCAAAGTAACGGTATACTGTACAAGATGAACCACGACATGGTCTAGTACTCAAGAAGATTCTGCTACCTCGCCTCGACTTACGTGGTAAATGGACACCCAATTACGAAGGTCCATACGTAGTCAAAACAAAATTCTCCAGTGGTGGTCTTATCTCCACAACAATGGATGGGGAAGAACTACCGCATTCGGCAAATCCAGACGCTGTCAAAAAACACTATGTATAAGAAGCTCGCTAAGCTCTAACCTTAAGCAGGCGACTTAGGCAAAAAGGAGCGTCCCGGTGGATCGAAAAACCTAAAGGGTGATCTAGGAAAAAAATTAAGGGCATATAGCAAAAAAATTATCCCGGTGGATTGAAAACCCGAAAGGGCAATCCAGGAAAAAAATTAGGGATCATTCAAAAAAGAAATAAGGAACAAAAAGACTGCGATCTAAGAACCGCGACTACGAACCACAAAGGGAGAGATAGATCTGAATCATATAATTCATAAGCAAAAGAGATGAGATCATTAAAAGCTATGGGGGAACGACAATAGCGATTATCATTTTTCATTGCCATTTATTGTTTTAAAACTTTCTGTAATTACCTCTTTCTAGGAATTGCATCTTGTACTCTCGCCTACTCTGAGGCATATCAATAAAACATTTGTTTTGTTTATATCTTTCGAATTATGTTTTTCTTTTCTCAGATTTGTTTACAAAATACTACGATTATTACTTGTGAATATTGTCTTGAAATCATTTTTGGGAATTAACAAAATAAAAGCATTTGACAAAACATCGAAAAAACACTTTGGTTAGAAAAATATTGAAAGAAAATCCACGTCTACGTCCACGCACATAGCTATGCACACGTCTACGCTCACAATACGAAGGCTATACACACGTCCATGCACATGGCTACTCCTACGTCTTGCAAACACAAAAATCTATACACATGGCTACGCCTGTATCTATACATATCTACGCGTTCGTACACGAAGTCTACGTCCATACACATGTCTGCGCCTATGCTTGCACTCAATAATACAAAGTCTATACATATATCTATGCGTCCATGCAAAGTCTACGTCCATGTCAGCACATATGCCTATGCTTGCAACACAAATCCTACGTCCACACACGCGTCCACACACATGTGTACTCCTGCCAATTCTACATACATATACGCTTACGCTTGCGCCTACAACATACGAATCCTCACATGTCTATGTTTATGCCCGCGCTTATAGAGACCATACATATGCTAATGCATACGTCTACGCCCGCACTTACAACATACAAATCTACGCATAGGCCATTACCTATGTCTATGACCACGTCTACACCCGCAATGAAAAATCAATGTTCAAATTTTGCTAACATTATCCACTGCATTCAAGTTCAACAAAGCCGCAACGACACAACATACAATGCCAGGAATTGGTAACTCTAAACCAATGGTTTAAAGGAGATAATGCCAAAAATAGTTTTCAAGGCATATACGCATCTTACACACATACATACACACATTTTACATATCTAAAGCATACATACCCTATACATTTCGATATTCAATACACTTAGGGTTCCATATCAATTTCAAGCATCATACATTTAGCATACATACAACATTCGATACGCATGCACACACATGTATCACATAGCAAACAAACAAATAATTTCACCCTCGATTCAACTATCTAAGGATCGACCAACGCAATACTTCTCCTATGATTCAACCCGTCACCTTAGTCTTCATGCCGTGACACATTCAGCCCATCACCTGAGTCTTCCTGTAGTGATGAGTTCCTTACAATCCCAGTACATTGCCTCTAAGCCGCAATGTATCCGCAAGACCCATTACATTGCCTCTGAGCCGCAATGTATCCGCAAAACCCATCACATTACCTCTAAGCCGCAATGTATATGCACAATTCTGAACATTGCCTCTAAGCCGCAATGTATTTGCAAACTCAACACATTGCCTCTAAGCCGCAATGTATTCTCAAATTCAACACATTGCCTCTAAGCCGCAATGAGTTCTCAACAATCCGTACGTTGCCTCTAAGCCACAACGCATTCTCAAAACCCACTGCATTGCCTCTAAGCCGCAATGTATTCTCAAGACCCATTGCATTGCCTCTAAGCCGCAATGCATTTGTAAAACTCACTACGTTGCCTCTAAGCCGCAACATATTCTCAAAACCCATTACATTTCCTCTAAGCCGCAATGCATTATCCAAGTCAACACATTGCCTCTAAGCCGTAATGTATCCTCAAACTCCATACATTGCCCCTAAGCCGCAATGTATTATCCAAATCCATTACATGGCCTCTAAGCCGCGATGTATTCTCACAACTCATTACATTGCCTCTAAACCGCAATGTCTTCACGAAACCTAGATCATCGCCTCAGATTTCATGCAGCGATGCTCGAAAACAAAACCTAGCTTATCACCTCAGACTTCACGCAGCGATTTGCGAACCTAATCCATTGCCTCAGACTTCATGCAGCAATGTGTTTCATTATGGCAAGTTCTGGATCCTCGTCTCAGACTTCATGTAGCGATGTTCAAAACAATAAGTTTAGCTTATCACATCAGAATTCACGCAGTGATTGGCAAACCTAACCCATTACCTCAGACTTCATGCAGCAATGTGTTCCAAACTCTAGACCATCGCCTTAGACTTCATGCAGTGATGTTCAAAACAAATTTAGCTTATCACATCAGACTTCACACAGTGATTCGTGGACCTAACCCATTGCCTCAAACTTCATGCAGCAATGTGTTCCAAACTTCAGACCATCACCTTAGACTTCATGCAGCAATGTTCAAAACAAATTTATCTTATCACGTCAGACTTCAACCCAGCGATTTGCGAACCTGACCCATTGCCTTAGTCCTCATGCAGCAATGTGTTTCTTTATTCCATAAGATCCAACCTATCGCATCCGACTTCACGCAGAGATTCATGAACCAAACTCATTGCCTCAGACTTCATGCATCAATGTACATCTCTCTACTCCATAACACAAACCATCGCCTCAGACTTCATACAGCAATGTCCGAAAACCAAATCTAGCTTATCGTCTCAGACTTCATGCAACGATTTGCAAAACTGTAACCCATTGCATCAGACTTCATGCAGCAATACGTTCCTTTATTCCATAAACTCTAGCCCATGGCCTCAGTCTTCAAGCATCCATGCATCACCAATCACTATACTCATCCTCCAAATGGGTGAATAAACCAAGACGTACAAGATTGCGCTCTTAAAACCATCTGCCTCGTTACCAAACCCATGTAAGCTATAGCCCTGCCTACTTCCTTGAGATTCGTAAGAGTATGCTATATCAGTGTAACCTTATGTTTGTCGGATAAACTTTGGGATACTTCAAGTATTAAATAAACTTTCAATCAGAATGCGTAAGACTCGAGTTTTCTCACGCTATCCGATTGAAAGATAATTGAACAGGGACAACTGTCGTACCCCAAATTTGTCCTACCTCGATGATCTTATTTTTCAAGATTAAAATAATAAAGAAATATTCAATTAAAGATGGTATATCAATATCTGATAATTCGTCTTTATCCGACTAGGGGGTGTACTTTAGCTCAGGAGAGTAGGGCTTTCTAAATCGGGAAGACCCATATATCTGTAGGTCCGTTTACGAAGCATGTTGGCCAATGGCCCATGAGATTCGAATATGGAAAACTATTTCAAAAAATAATTATTATTAAGTTCTTAACTGAACCCATTTAAGTATTATTGTTATTAGTAAAAGGGGAGGTGAAAATTCAATATACGAGCCCATCTTGTTTGACCCATTTCCAATTTTGTTGTTAAATATAAAAGAAAAAGTATGGTTATAAGATTAGGCTCATCGAGTTCTTAGCCAAGCCCATTTGGTGTTCTTATTACTGTTTTAACTTAAGAGAAAAAATATTGACATTGCTTTATACAGGCCCATTAAGCAGCTTCCAAATTGGCCCATTTGGCATTCGTGAACAAAATTATCTGATTCTTATTGTTACTATATTTCTGTTTTATTAATTAATTTACTTTACAAATTATTAGTAAATTTAATGAAATGTTTTATCATATATAATTAAGAGTTTTGTTTTAGGTAAAGATCTGTTGGAATCAAATTGCAAAAGCCCAATTAGGCCCAGTTCGCACTAAAAAATGTTTGTTATAATAAAAATAAATTGATGGACAAAAAACGTTTTTACAGAAAAGGCTCAATTCAATTTAATTAACGTGAGGCCCAAGCAATTAACTAAACACCTACTGTATCAATCTAACCAAGGATTACGCGCATCTTTTAGCAAAAGCAGATACTGTGAAAATTATCAAATTTTCAATATATCATAACATCCAAGCAATATCAGAATACAGATGACAAAATATGGAAAAATATTATTACATTAACATTACAAATCCAATTTTTATTACATGACACAGATCCAGAATATTACAACGAATCAATCTATAACACAATCAAATCCAGAAATTCCCTAAATCAATCTCAATCAATTACAGAAATCTCTAAAAACCTAATTCATAATCTAATCTCCTTAATTTCTGCCAATTGAAAACCCTAAAAATAAACCTATAAATTCTAATTGAAATATAGTAAAACGGAGAAAAAGAATTTTGGGGAGACGAAATACAGAAACAGTGAGACTACAGAGGCAGAAGAAGAACGGCAACCGCGAGGAGAAAGAAGACTGAAATCGTGAAGCTGGTAGAGAGAGCGCGAGGAGGAGAGAACCCAAGTCGTTGTACCGATTGGGGTTTAGATCTCCTAAACCCTAATCGGTCTTGTCGTCATTCGCCATTTCTACTTCGTTCATCGTCACCACCATCGCTGGAACCTGTGAATTAAAGAGGAAGGGGTTAGAAATCGGACACGCTCAAGAATCGGAATAAGAAAATCGCGGAAAGGGTAAAACTATTAGCTTTTTCTTTTTTTGGGGTTGGATTCACGGTGGGTAGGGTTTGTTTTTCAGCCGCCACGTCGTGATTTGTGTAGGGTTTGCAAGGGTAGGGTTTGCATTGTGAAAGAGAGATAGGGGTAAGATAAGAAGATGAAGAAAACTGTAAAATGAAAAACCAATTGATCTATAAAAAACATAAAAAAACAAATCTTATTATTATTGATAGGATCCAGTATCCGCGCGCCCATCTTATCTATCATTCTCCCTCTCTTATCATCCACATGATTTTAATTAAACTGTCGTTAGGCCAAGTTTCATGACAACTTCCCTGCACCCTCGCCACACTGGAGCACACGACAAACCCCTTTCTCAACTCGTTGGGCCTAACCCAACTGATATTCGCACACCCCATTCTTAAATTACTAGAATTCCAGAACAACACGCACCCCCCCTCGTCTGGACTTGTGATGGGCCGGACCCAATTGTTTTTCACACCCCACCCTATTTACTACACAACTAAACTTGCACCCCCCAGATTTACTTAAATTATTTTTGTTTTTTATTTTTTATGATTTCTTTTATATTATTTTTTATACTATATTTTATTCTTATATTTTATTAATTAGCTATTTCTTTTTCATTTATAATAATAATAATTATTATTATTAATTTTTATTATCATATTTTATCTATTATTATTATTATTATTATTTATTATATGTAGATATTATTATATTAACAGATAAATTACTTTTATACAAAACGCATGAACATATTTTTAAATATTATTTGCATTAAATCTTTTCTAACCATGCATTAATCAAGATTTTCGCAACTAACACAATTAAAAAACACAAACAAATCTCAAACTATTTTTCGCAATAAACTAAGCTAATCAACTGTCTTTTTTGCAAATGGGTTTCAAGCTAGTTTTGGCTTACTGCGTTCTCAGTCAAAATCTCCACAATCACTACTCCCGGCCGAGTGCTAAGTGATTCAAAATATGTTTGCAAACCCTTAAAAAACACCAACCCATACGAACTACAAATTGGGACTCTGATTCCTCTTAAGAGGATACGTAGGCATACGATCAAAAATCGTAGCGAGTTCTCCTATTAAAAATTAAATCTCTTTCCCCTATTAAAAATTAAAACCCATTTTACCATATTAAAAATTAAAACCCCTTTTCCCCTATATAAAATTAAAACCCTATTTTACCCAAACCTAAAACTAAAACCTAGTATCCTTGTGAACAAGGTAGGTCAAAGGTGCCTAACACCTTCCTTTCGTCTAATAGAGTCCGAAACCTAGAATCTCTGTCTGTGAATTAGGGTTTCCTATTAGATACCCTTCCCTAGGATAAAAACTAATATTGGCGACTCTTGATTAAAAAACCAATTGCTACACATGTCATAGGACCTCTAAAATTCTGACCTACCAAAATTTCAATTGGTATCAGAGAAAGCATCCTGTTCTGTTTCTGGGTGAGATCCTAGGGAAGATACTTTCTGATCATGGGTAAGGAAGGATGTATCTACAAAAAATCTCTTTGAACTTGGAGAGTTCATATTGTTGTTTGAATGGTCCCTTGAAGTGGAGGATGGACTGTTAACGGCAGAGTGTGTATTGGACCTGTCTAGTGTTATCAGGCTTGTAGCTTTGGTGGTGGGCTGTTATGTTGAGGTTTGGTTTATTTTCAAACCTAGGTTGTTTTGTTTGCACCTGGACTGTGGTGGTTGTGTGCAAGGTTTTATGTTGTCCTTGATGGATGTTGAGGAGCGTTTAGTGTGTTTTTCCACTGCATGGTATTTGTTGTAACCCTGGTTGGCATGGCATTAGGGTTTGATCTCTTTAGTAGGTTTATCTTATGGTGATAGGATATGTGCAAGACTGTTTCAACCATCTGCGTAAAGTTTCCAACGATACTTGGGTTTTATTTCTCAACTTCACTCATAAAGGCACTTTAGTGTGTGGTTGATATATTTTTCAAGAAGTCTTTTGTTTACCTGACATACTATTGAAGAAAGGATATAGCCATTTATTTTGGCCTCTGAAAGAGTCTTCCTAATTCTTGACCTAATTAGGAAAGTGACTCTGAGTCTTGCTGTTGTTCGTGGAGCTTGGACTATATTTGAAGACCTTGAAGGTGATCAAGGGATGTTTTTATTTTCTGGAAGCCGTAATGGCTTCAAATCTAAGCTCAGTTTTGTGTTCTAGAAGAAGGGAACTGATGTTCTACTAGATGTTGGGACATCATGTCAGCAAGTGTGCAACTTCTAGTTGAATAGCAGATGCTCTAGGTGTTAAACAAATGTGTAAGGATCACATGTGTTTGGAACCTACTCCTGATTTGGAAGAGGAGGCATCTTGGATGTGTACCAAAGATGTTTTGTCCAGAAAACATGTCTTAGATTGGTGGGCTGGTTGAATGTTGATCAACCAATTGGTTACTTCTTGGTTCAGTTTATTTCTTATCCAAGTTAGTAGAAGTGCACTGGCTGAGCTCTAGTATAATGTATAGTTGTGTTATCTCAGCCATGTTCCTTGTACAAGAAGGTCAAATGTTAAGGACATTCTCTCTGACATCTGGTTTATTCTTCTGATCAAAGGAGCCAGATTTATAGAATCTTGTTTGTGGCCATAAAACATATTCTTCTTGAGGGGAGTAATGGTGGTGTGCACTAACCACATATTGTACTGCTATTAAAGGAGGAGTTAAATCTCAAGGTGTTCATAGCAGTTGGTGAAGAAGAATCCCTAATCTGGAGTTGGAGATTCTTGAAGAAATGTCAGATTTAATGTCTTGACATTCTTGTATTGAGAATTTATTTTTCTCAATATGACTGGTGGTGTTTCTCAATAACATGATAGAGGTTGTTTACTAAAACTTTATATCACTTATCAAGTTTATGAGAGCATGGAACTCTTGTTCTATTATTGCGGAAAGGTCTTTCAAGGGTTGTGTGTATTGGAGATGTATCAACCTAAGTTTTGTGGTTGATTGGTGTTTACATTGTTGGAGTGTCATATGATTCACCTAGGATGAGCATTTATGGTTTCTGTATGGAGTAAGGAGAAGGAGTTTGTTTTGGAACCAAATGAGTATGGTTTTTGGGTATCTAACTGAGAAGGTTCTCCTTAAGCTAGAGTTCAGTTGTGGTGTCCTCACAAAATGGAACATTTATTTTTGCAAGTATTTAAGGGCACCCTTGTGTTTTGGAAGATTGGGATAAGAAAACTTAGTCTGAATAGTCTTCTTGTGACGTATATGCCATGTTTGTTGAAATCTGCTCCAGATACCTGTTAGAGGGAATCTCCTCTTTTGATATAGAAGAATGGCGTCTAACGTATCAAAGTTAGATAGGAGGTCTGTACATTGTGCTTATGAGAAGAAGATTCTTAAGGTGTGCATGCTATGCATGTATTTTAGTATGAGTTTGAAGGTTGGTCAACTACTAATGGTTGATCTTCTTGTATCCCTTGTAAGAGATGTGTTTTGATCACTATGGATGTTGTCTCCAGAACCATAGTAATTGGTAACATCATGTGATTGAGATTGATGTCATAATTGATGTTGAAACATCATCTCAAGGATTTGCTTCTTCAGCCAAGGAAGCTTGTTTTACTCATGGTGTAGTGTAAGGTTAAGCCAATGACCTAATTTGGAATGATTTGTGGTGTGAATGAATGTCATGATCGATAGTCGTGAAGAAGAATCAGCTGGTGAAAGAGGTGTGTAGAAGAAGAATGTCAGACCGAATATCATACCTTGTGTGAGAAGGTAATCTTATTTGACTTATGATAAATACTTTGACAGGAGCTGAGTATCTGTCTGTCCTCTGATGATGTTGTGTATAAGACCAATGGTAGATACTTTGATGGGAGCTGAGTATTTGTCTGAGGGGTTATGCAAGTCTACAATCTAAACATTATGTGTCAGAGAATGTGTGAGTTTATTTCTCTTTATGGTGTTCAAGTGTGTGTGGTAACCTGAATGAGGTGCACTGGTTGTGTTCTATTAGTAGATTCTTGAAGGATTTCTCTGCATAATGATTCCTTTGAATGGTGTTTTAAGAACCATGGTGTTTGGGTTCTATGTTATGAAGCTGATGTTCTAAATAATGTTAGAGCATCATTTTTGTTGAATGTCCTTAGAGTTGGATGTTCAAGCATGAATTGTCAAAAGTGGTTGTTCTGACTATGTGGATTAGAATGTGTAAATTTTGATCTTGTCTACAGTAGTATGCATGCTGATTGCATGACTACTCTGTTGAAGACTTCACTAGTATTAAAACTACTAATGGATGGAAGGGCAGAAGAATATTATCAGATACTGAGGTCTAATTTGATTAGTATTTTTTAATGTGGTTTCTTCTACTACAAGTAAAAAATGGTGGAAATCTAGGACTTGTGTAGCAAGCAAGCTAAGAGCATTTGTTCTGGAATATGTGAGAAATTCCAAATCAAGCGTGTCTTGTGTGAAGATGTTCAATAGTTGTGTTCAACAGTTGTGTTCATCCAAGTGTGTTAAGTGGTTTCCCTCCACTGTGAAAGAATGAAGTCCTTCATGAGTCTTCATACGGTGCTCAAGTTTTCATCTTCAGCTGAAGCATTGGTTATCCATGAAAGGGGGAGTGAAGTACTTGTCTATGTATTGTTTCTAAAATGGTGCATATTTTGTTGAAAGGACATGTGTGATACGGTGGGAGAACTGACTTGGATGTTTTGTGTTTTATCGTAATTGTTGCGGTTAGCAAGAGTTGCCACCAACTTTTCTTTAATCCAAAAGGAAAGGATGAAAAGAACAGGAAAGACCTTTGAGATTATTTCTTGAGTTCAGAGGGTAGATTATGAAAAGGGAAGGTGTTAGCACCCTTTTCATCCATAGTTATCTATGGGCTCTTAGTTGCTTGCTAGATCACTTGCTTTTGTTTGAAAATGTGCTTTGTAGTGGTTTTTGAAAGTATTTTGAAAAGGCGCCTTCGGTTAGGCAAACTTTGTAATAGTTCTCGTTTGTAAGAACGTATACAAAGTGTTGGACTTTTGAAAATGTTTCATGTTTTGAAAGTTTGTTTTTGAAAGTGTTTGGTGTTTGTTTTGAAAATAAGCAAGGATGTTTATTTTGAAAGTGAGCAAGCAACTAGGAACAATCTACCTACTCAAAAGTATTTGTTCATTTCTTCCTCCCTTCGATATTTCTATCTTACCATTGATTTGGTAAGAAGCCTTATCTTTGGATGTAAAGGAACGGGCATGGATCATCGTATAGTCATAATAGCAATGTTGTGAGATATCTTAGCATTTCTCTTTGAGGGACTAAGATCATTTTGAAAGGAAACATTTGTAGCGTTATCGAGGGACTATGATCTTGTATTTTAATTTGTTTTTGCTAAGATATCCCACATGCATAACATGACCATTTTTATAAGGCAACAAGTGGAATTACCCTAAGGGTGCAAGTGTGTTTGATTTACATGCATTGTTTATCTTGGATTAGGGTTTACTAATTATTGATTTTAGTCTTGCCATACAAACCCTAATTGCTAACATTTATATGAAAGCGATAAATTGCGGAAAGTAAAATTACTACGCTCATACATCATTAGGGGAGGGGGCATACAAATTTACAGATGGGGATTGCAAGAAAATTAAACTTAATTATCTATTACAACCATATTGAATAATGTACAAGAATTGAAAATATAATGTACAAGAAGATAAAAGGAAAAGAAATGATTTTTGTTAGGTTTTAATGAAAGGGTTTAGTTTTGACCTAATTAAGAAAATGATTAATTAAAATTAAATAAAATTAAACCTAAACTAATTAAGAAAAGAAATTAAGTTAGAAGGCATTTTTAGGGTTTTTTATGAAAAAGGTTTTAACTTAATAAAAATAATATGGAAGTTAATTAATTAAAAGAAACTAAATTCTAAATAAATTTTAAATAAAAAAGAAAAATAATTAAACCTAAACCTAATTATTAATTAAATTTAAAAAAGGAAATTAAACTTGTTAAGAAAATGTTTTTGTCTTTTGTCTTTATAAAGAAAATAAAAAGAATTTTTAAATATGTAAATAAACAAATAAAATATTTTTGGATTTTTATTAATAAAAAAAAATAGTAATAAAAATAATAATAAAGAAAACTGAAATAAAATAAAATAAGAAAAAGAAAATAAATTAAATTAAAATAAAAAATGGTTTGGGCCAGGTATGTGAAAGCAAGCAGGGGATGAAAATGGAGTAAATCTGCTAGGCCCAGCCAAGGAGGCCCAAGCGTTGGTTATTGCTGGAAAAAAGAAGGAAAATGTTGAAAAATTAAACAAAAGACAGCGCTGGGACTTGAACCCGTGACCTTGGGATAAACGCGCGCTGCCTTTGCCACTGGGGTGGCTTTACATCCGTTAACATAAGCAAAACAAATAATACATAACATAAACTCAGTCCTGAAAATGACTTCATCTTCAACCTCCAGCCATGGTTCCTGTAACTTGCTCATTGCTCAACAAAAATGAAAATGCAAACATGAAAGTTGCTCCATTTTTCCATACGAATCCAACCATATAAATATCATAAGCTATAAATCAAAGATGAATGAGAATCTCTAAAAGTACCAAATTCTAACCTAACTATTTTCAGAGATTCAAACCTAAAATTCTATAAGCTCAATCAATATAAATGAAATCTATGGAAATGTACAGTTTCAGGGCAATGATATCTACATTTTATCTTCACAAATGCAAGCTTAACAATGCCTAAATGAAAAGATAGAAGTTCAGAAAAGATACCTCAAAATTGGAAATTGTGAAATGCAAATGAGCTTGATTCAAGGTGCTGCAATGATCAGGTTAGCTTCCTCAAGTTCCCAGGAAGCTAATGCAATGATTAGCTTGAGCAATGGATGGCTGGAATGGCCTGGAGAAGTCAAATTGTAGTTCTCTATTTTTGAGTTTGGAAAATGATGAAGATAGAGTTACAATTGTTGAACAGGGATGGAGATGGACTATATTTGATGTGTAGGAGCTTTGTGATTTATTAGGAATGAAAACACACGAGGGAAATGTGAGTTTTGGTTTCAAAGTCAAAATGTGCACATAAATGGAGTTTTGATTAAAGTTCTGATTTGAGGGAGTTTGGGAGAGTTTCAGGGTGCTTAAGCTCATGTATTAGCTCACAAATAGTGCCTCTATTTATAAGCAACAAGTTTAGATGCTTGTAGTTGATCAGAATTCAAAATCAAATGTTTAAGCTCAACATGTGATTTTCTTAAAAAATAAAGTTTCAATGCTTTGTACTTGCTATGTAGAGTGGTTATGATTTAAACAAACTTGCTTATAACTTTGTAGATGGAGTGTGATCAGAGGGAATAAGTGAGAGGCTCAAGAATTGACTTTATGCATAAAGCTTACTTTTCAAGAATGGCAATGTTAGCTTTCTTCCCAAAATGGCAAATGGACTTGGACAATGCTTAAACCATTTGGATTATAGCTCAAAAGTTAGTGTAATCCATTAATTATGGATAGATACACAATTTATAATACCTTCAAATCAAGATTATGCAACATAACATTGAGATTGGATTATGTGTTCATCAAGAAATGGCTTGTAATTCAAGTTGGAAACCCTAACTTCTTGCGTTCGATTCTCCTAGCTCAAGTATGATATCAATGAGTTCCTTGACATTTTGGAAAGCTTGTAACATCCTATACAACCTTCATGTTGGACATTTTTTAAGATTCATCTTGGAACTATGTGAAAAATTATCATGAAGTTAGGTCAAAATCCTGTCTAAACTAGGGCAAAATTTCACTAAGTTTTCAAGTTTCATGAGCATGTCTTTACAAAATAATAACTTGAAATCCAAGAATTTATAGAAAAAGTTCTGCCCTACAATGTTTTAGATATCACTGAGATCTACAACTTTTATGTTGGAAGTTTCCTTTGAATCATCTTGCATCATGGTGTAAATTTGGCATAAAGTTATGAAAAACATGAATTTTCAACACTTAGAAAAATTCTAAGTCTCGGAAATTTTGACTTTTCAAAATGAAATCTTGACTTTTTGATTTCTTGATGAACAAGTTTCATATCTTGACATGTCTTGATGAATTGTGATCTTTGAAACTTGATTTTGATCAAAAAGTCAAAGTTTGACTTTTCAGTGTATAGTTGACTTTTCATTAGTTGACTGAAATTCAACTATCAATCAATTGATCTTGAGAAATGTTTTGAGCCAAGCCATTAGGTCAAAATGAAGTATTTGAATCCTTGAGATCATGCCTTGAACCAATAAGTCATTTGTTAGGTCAAAAATAAAAAATTGCACCTTCTCAGTTAAAACCCTAATTTTGACCATTTTGCCCTTTTGATGATCTGATCAAATTTCTTGAGGAATTGTGATCCAAACTTGATAAAATGACATATATGAGTTCATAATGTTGATATGGACCAAAAATTATGAAGTTTAACTGTAAATTGACCATAATTGACTTTTTCCCTAATACAGTTGATTTTAGGTCATCTAATCAATTGACTGAGCAAAAATGTGATCCAAGACTTGAAACTTGACATGAGAAATCTTTAGGGTCCAATATGATCCATGAAAGTCATATGGGGCATTAAAAGTACATTTTTCCTTGTGCAAACTCAAACCCTAATTTGAGTCAACAGTGCTTAAAGAGGTGTTTTGAGCTGATCAAACCTTGTACAGTCTTGAATCAATGGAGATCTTGTGAGAGATTTCTTGAGAAATGAGAGGGAAAATTTTGGGGTACAACATGTTTGATTCGAGAAGTTGTGTGATTGAATCAGAAGTACACATATCTCTATAGTGGTCAATAGTTGTGTCTGGGAGAATTTATTTTTCTCTGCAGATTTTGGAAGGACTCTCTGGGGGTCTTGGTTATTGAGAGATGTCACATATGTGATATCTGATGTTTTGGTGTGTGTTACTAAGTCTAAGTTAAAGGAGTACACTTAGAGTCCAGTTTAAGGCATTGTGTTTATGATTTAGATCCTAATGGATTATTTTATGAAGCATTTTCAGACTGATAGTTGGAGCTGTGTTGGTCACAGGTTTGTGCGTTCAAGAGAAAGATGATGATGTCTGACTGGATGTCAGGACATCATTTAGGACATGTTTCCCGTGTAATCAACAAACGAGTTATGTGGATGGTGTGATCAAACACGTTCCATAAGGGAGTGTATAAAGTGTGTTTGAATGTGCATGTATTGGGACTATTTCTTTTCAATAAAAATAATCCAGAGCTATTAAAAACAGTCAAAGCAGTTTTGGACGACACACATTGACTTTTAGCAGTAGTTTTCTCCTCAATTAACGTTTCCTTTAACCAAGAACTTTGTTTCATTCAAATATCGTTAATTCCTAAGTAACTTCTCAACTATTTATAGAGGTTTCTCCTGTCCTCTTTCACCGTGGAGTGCTTGGTGTATCCATAATTGCTATGGGTTTTGTTCAGGTCTGGGTGAGTTGTGCCTGGGTCTGGTGCTGTTGTTGTATCCTAAAATTTATTCTCTATTTTCTCAAGACATTTATCACCAAAAAATCCTCGATAAATCAAGCTTGCACAAGTGTTGACTAAGTCAGATCATCTCCTAAGCACTGAGACTCCAAATTAGGGTTTTGACTGAGAATGACTGATCACCGACTTTTGACCTAATACATGACCTAATGATTTGAAACATAATCTCAAGGACTCAAGCATAAAATGTTGACCTAATTTCATGGCTCGAATCATTTTTCAAGATTAAAGGTTTTATAATTGAAATTTGGATCAACTGACGAAAAGTCAACTGATACACAAAAAGTCAAACTTTGACTTTTTTGGCCAACAATAAATCTCAAAGATCAAAATTCATCAAGACCTTAAAAAATACCAAACTTTATCATCAAGAATCAAGGAAATCAAGAAAGTCAACAAAAAGTCAAGATTCTCAGTACTTAGAAATTTTCTAAGTGTTTTTACACTTGATAATTTCATTATTTCATGACATTTCTTCACCAAGATAAAATATGATTCAAAGGAAACTTTCAATATGAAAGTTGTAGATCTTGATGAATTCTGCAACTTTTTATTAGAGGTTTGATGTCCAAAAATTTCTTAGATTTGAATATATAAGCCATGAAGTCATGACATTTTTATCTAACACTTAGAGAAATTTTCAACAGGTTTTGGTCAGGTTTTTATCTCAACTTCTTGGCCAATTTTCATCAAGTTACAGTTTGATTTTGCCAAAGTGGTCAACATTAAAGTTGTAGACAATGTTTCAAGCTTTCTAAAACATCCAATAGCATGAATTTATCATACTTGAGCTAGGAGATCCAAAGGCATGAAGTTGGGCATCCATTCTTGAATTACAAGCTATTTTAGTGAAGAACACATAATCCAATCTACATGATATGCTGCATAATCTTGTGTTGCAGGCCTTCTAATTTGCAATTCTCACCATAATTTAATGCTTACACAAACTTTTGATCTATGGTCCATTCGATTTAAGCATTGTCCAAGCGATCTTTCCATTTTTGGCACAAAGTTAACATTGCCATTCTTGAAAAGCATGCTTTAATCACAATGTCAACTCCTTGAGCCTCTCAATGGTTTCTTTTGTACATAACACAATGTCAAATCAAGAAGCAACCATCTACAACCTGCAAAGCACTCTTAAAAAACAGGCCATGCCCACATTGGAACTATGAAAAGTCATGAACTCTCACTTACAACCCAACCTAGCCACAACATGTGATCTTGGAAAATCTGATCAACCCTTGTCTTAAAACCTCTTGCCTATAAATAGAGAGATCATTTTCAATATAAAGGAGAGGAACAAGCCCTCAAAACTCCTATACTCTCAAAAAACCAAAATTGTCCATAAAACCTCCACTTTTGAGCTTTGAAGTCCAAATCTTTGAACCTCTCACACCTTGTAAGTTTTGCCCAAACAAACCATCCAAATACTTCACATACATCATATAGAAGTTGTTCAAACACAAGAACAACTTCTGTAAAATCACTATCACCATCTTCTAAACTCGAAAATGGTACTTTGCAACTTGACTTGGTTGGAGTTATTCAGCAACTTTCAGCATAAAGTGATGATTGGAACAACTTCAAGAAGGTCCAAAGGAGTTAGATCAATCACCACTTCGCACCCAAAAACATCCGTACATGTTCTAAAGTCTTTGCTTCAAGGGGTAAATTTTCTCAAACTGTAATATCTTTATCCATACATCATTTGCTTTTGCTTTCAAAAGGATACAACAGGACAAATCAAAGCCATAACTTAGCAAAAAGTCAGGCTAGGGGCTGACATGGGTGCCCGTGTCACACGACACGGCCTGTGTCAGTTCAGATGGGTTAGAAAACTTAACAAAAATGCAGAGCAGGGACTGACACGGGTGTCAGTGTCACACGACACGACTCGTGTCAGTCAGAAACATGTAGAGCAGGCAGGGCAGGGGTTGACACGGGTGCCCGTGTCACACGACACGACCCGTGTCATTTTAATTGGATAGAAAAACATGCACAAAAGCCAGGAACAGGTCCTAGAACGGGTGCCCGTGTCCACTGACACGGCCTGTGTCAGCTCATGCATCAAATTTCCTAATTTTGAGATTTTTAAGTTTACTTTGGACATATTGCATTTCTTGGAGATGACCTAACACCATAAAACCGTTTTTCTATAGTGAAACATCAAAAACCTTTTTTCTAAACCATTAGTGTTCTTTTAAGTTAACTTAGACCTAGGTTTTTCTTCAATTAAATGAACTACAAAACCTTTACTATCAAAAAACCTAAAAAATAATTTCTTTTCACTTTATATTTTCTTGCACAATTTTTACATTATGAATTATGTAATTGTCAAAGCCTTGTAATAGTAATTAGGGTTTACTTTAAATGTCATTCCCCATTTGTAAATTTGTATCCCCCATCCCCGAAATTATTGTAATAGCGTAGGACATCTAAATTCCGCAATTTATCACTTTCCATATTATTGCTAGTAATTAGGGTTTGTACGACAATATTTAAAATCAATACTAGATAACCCTAATCAAGACGAATGCATGAAAACAAAAACACTTTGCAAAATTTCACCTCTAGGGTAATCCACACTTGTTGCTTCGGATAAAATAGTCACGTCCCTCGAATGTGGGATGCTTTAGCAAAGACCCTCAATTAAAAGATCGTAGTCCCACGATGACCCTCCAATGTTGCCTTCGATAAATGATCTTAGTATCTTACGACAAATTTCCAAGGTATCTTACAATGTTACCTTCTATAACTGTACGATGACCCACGCATGTCCCTTCATATCCAATGATAAGGTTTCTTACTAACTAATGGTAAGATAACACTATCTAAAGGAAGAGGAAAAGAACAAAGTCTTTCTTTTGAGTAGGTAGAACATTTGTAGTTGCTTGCTCACAAATATTTCAAAACAAAACATCTTTCAAACACACCAACACTTTCATGAAATATTTTTAAAATTCAACACTTTGTATACGTTTTCGCCTAAATGAAAAACATTACAAAGTTCGCCTAAACGAATAAACTTTTCAAAAATACTTCCAAAACAAATCACAAGAACATTTACAAAGAATTTCAAAGTGAGCTAGCAACTAAGAGCCCGTAGATAACTACGGATGAAAAGGGTGCTAACACCTTCCCTTTTCATAACCTACCCCCCAAACTCGAGAAAATTCTCAAAAGGTCTTTCCTGTTCTTTTCACCCTTTCCTTTATTGGATAAAAGAAAAGTCGGTGGTGACTCTTGCTATCCGCAACAATTACGATAAAACGCAAAACACCCAAGTCAGTTCTCCCATCGTATCATAGAACTGGCGACTCTGTTGGGGAATTAAACTTAAAATTGGGGTTACCTTAGAGATTAGTTCACATTTATTGCTTTACTTGTTTGACTTGTTTGCTTTATATTTATGGGTTATGCTTGGGTTTTACTTGTAAAAATCCTATACCTGGATTTGGGGCATATTAGGTAAGTAGAAATAGATCGTGAGGGTTGTGCGGGGTATACCGACATGGTTGAAACGATGGCTACGTTTGTGTGACACATTTGTTGGTATCAGTATCCCTTGAGTCCAGTCAAGGAGAATACGGGGCCGCTGTGTGGTGTCATGAAGCACTAACTAACTGTAGAACCTTAGTTGAACAACTTGGCCATTAGAAAGTAGTGAGGTATCCAGATTTGGTACATACTAAAGTTGGTTGATACTCATACTACTCTCATTGAGATTGGACTTTCAGGATATTTTGGCCGCAGTTTGGATGCTTGAGCTAAAACAATGCCCGATGAAGAAAAATCAGTGATATTGAGGCTCCTAGAACCCTGTTAATTTTTGGGACAAGTTGAACCAACTAAACTTCAAGAGGGTACTTACTAATAAACCCCATGCAAGCCAAAACCTAAGGCCTTGTGTGTTTTTTCTGTGTGTGATTATTTGCTCATAACATCATAACATCACGCCATAGCATTTTACTAACCATTTCAAGGACATAGGTATTTATTTTTATTCTGTTTTGTAGGATATGGCTTCCGCTTGCAGAAATACCATCCAAATCCACCTCGTAAGAGTGCCTCCTCAACTCAAAGAATTAGCATCAAGGGTTCCTGAAAATTCTCTGTTCAGCAAAAGATATGGTCGACTTATCAATCTGGTTACCTCAAGCTTTGAAGAGGACATGATGAAGGTGCTTTTTCAGTTCTTAGACCCTATACACCATTGTTTCACCTTTCCCGATTATCAATTAGTTCCCATAATGGAAGAATTCTCTCAACTATTGGGAATACCAGTCCTTGACCAAATACCATTCACTGGTTTAGAGGAAACTCCGAAGCCTGAAGTTATTGCCAAGGCCTTACATTTGAAGAGTTCTGACATTATAGCTAATTGGGAAGCAAGAAGCGGGGCCAACGGCTTTTTGGCTAAATTCCTGATGGGGAAGGCTCGTTCATTTTTGGATGTTTTGGATTTACAAGCTTTTGAAAAAATCTTGCCCCTTCTAATCTATGGTTTGGTTCTCTTTCCTAACCCCGACCAACTCATAGATATGAACGCTATCAAAATCTTCCTTACTCATAACCCGATGCCTACATTTCTTGGGGACATTTTGCACTCTCTTCATACTCGCACTGTGAGGAAGCGAGGGACCCTCATGTGTTTCTTGCCATTGCTGACTAGGTGGTTTATT
Source organism: Vicia faba (assembly GCA_948472305.1). Lineage (NCBI taxonomy): Eukaryota > Viridiplantae > Streptophyta > Magnoliopsida > Fabales > Fabaceae > Vicia > Vicia faba. Next base: position 1,326,422,155 of record OX451735.1, on the reverse strand, counting down.
TCACACCTTCCTCGATCAATATTGAAGAATGAGTAAGGCTTAATATGGTCTCAAAGGTTGATGTCACTCTCTCATTCGGATATCCATTGGTGCTCTCGATCTCAAGAAGACTATACTATCATTTATCGTTATGGGGAGTTCCCTAATGTCCCACTCTTGGGCATTAGGGGAGGTATTACTTGTAATCCTTCTCTGGCTTTATGATAATTTAGCTATGCTCGAAGAGATGGTCCCCATGACGCGCTCATTCAAGGAATTATATTAGACTATGAGAATGATGTTTAAGGTTATCATCAAAGGTTTGTGCATGCTTGGGGCATGGTAAGCAAAGTTGATAGCAAGACTTTGAGGCATAAAAATTCCATCCCTCTTGAACCTTATCTCAAATGGGTATGAGCTTGTGCTCAAAATCTCATGATGCCATATCCAACCATCCTGCCTGTGATGATGGAACAAGTTTCCAAAGTAGATGTTCCCTATACCATTATCCATCCTAACATGCCTACCAACCTTAAAGAATTGCAGAGATCATGGATTCAACTCAAGGGGGAACGAGAAACCTTTGAAGCTCGATTCTATGAAAGTGAGAAGAAAGTGTTGGAGCTCACAAGGAAACTTCACGAGGAGCAAAGCCTAAATGCCTATATTACACCAAAGAGGATGCGTTCATAGGACACCTGAGTCTTTTGTTTTAGGATTTCATTTTGTTGTCTCTTTGAGACCTTTGGCTTTTTCATTGTAAGCCCAAGAGGAAATTTCTAATCTACGAACTTATTAATACAATTGTTGTTTTGTTTCCTTTTTGGTTAAGAAAATTTAAATCTCTTAAAAGTCCTTGAAAACATTGCATTCGCATAACATGCATCATATCATAAGCAGGTTTTCCGACACATGTTTCCTCATCTTTCTACTGTTTATTTCAGTATAAGATGGATCTCGAGAAAACCATCAAGGACTTGCAGACTCAACACTCTTAATTCCAAGAGACTCTTATCAACCTGGCAAAAGGTCACCAAGAAATGATGGCGCTTCTCGTCACGAAGAAGAAGACCAAGAAGAAAGTTGTTATAAACATGGGGAAAAGGTTCAAAGGCCCCGCCCGACAAGTTCAAATTGAAGAGGACCTCTTCGAAGAGGATGATAATAAAAATGAAGAGGCTAGAAGCACCCGTGCTGGGAGTGGAAACAATCAAATTTCCGAGGATGAGGATTATTCTGATGAGTAATACCCGCCCACCGGCAACAAATACAAGCAGCTAGAAGACAGACTAAAGGCTGTAGAGACCCAAGCTGTTCCTGGCTTGGACTTTGGAGACTTGGGTTTGGTACCTGGAGTAGTCATCCCCTACAAATTCAAAATCCCTATCTTCGCTAAGTACGACAGTGTCTCATGTCCGAAGCTTCATCTAAGATCATACGTCCGCAAGATCCAACCGCATACCGCTGATAGGAAACTATGCATGCACTTTTTTCAAGAGAGTCTATCTGGAACGCAGTTGGAGTGGTTTTACCAATTGGAGGGGACAAACATCCATACATGGGAGGATATGGCTGCTGCCTTTTACCGTCAATACCAATATAATGATGATTTGGCACCGACCTGAGTGCAATTGCAAGACATGACTATGGGTTCAAATGAGGGCTTCAAGGAGTACACCTAAAAGTGGAGAGACCTGGCTGGCAGGGTGCAACCGCCTTTAACTGATAGAGAATTTGTAGATATGTTTATGGGAACATTGACTGATCCTTTCTTCAACTTGCTGATTGGGAGTTCATCATCCAGATTTACTGAATTGATCTTAACTGGCGAGAGGGTTGAAAGACGGATTAAAAGCGGGAAGATACCCATGGCATCCACCTATAATGCTGTGAAAAAACCATTTATTGGTAAAAAAGATCCTAATTCCATGTATGGATCAAGAAGTCGTGCTAAGAATGACCGCCATCATTCAGTGGGGGAAATATTGATTTCCAATCCAACTCTAACTCAATGGCCGCATCAACAAAGAAATCAACAAAGGCCGGATGCCCAGAGAAGACAATTTACTAGAATCAATATGCAACTATCTCAAGATCTACAACACCTATTGAAAGCTGATTTGGTAACGCTACAAGATCCCCCTTCTAATCCCAACACAACTTCTCCGAAATATAATCCCAATGCAAAATGTGCTTTCCATTCAAATAGTCCAGGACATAATACCATTGACTGTTGGGCATTAAAAAACAAAATCCAAGACCTGATTGACAATAAAATGATTGAATTTGATCCTCCACCGACTCCCAATATGATCACCGCACCCATGCCTAGTCATGGTAAGGGTGTCAACGCCATTGAAGATGCCTCTTTTGTTTCCTCCATCAATGATTTAACCACTCCTTTAATGACTGTTAAAAAGAATTTGTTGAAAGCCGGAGTATTTCCAGGCTGCCTTGAAGACTGTTATCAATGTACTGCGTAAATTAATGGTTGTATATGACTGAAAAAGGTGTCTAACACCTGATGGATAACCATGAAATTCTATTTGAGAAAACTCCATTTTTGAAAAGTTTGACCAAAAGTGTATCTCAAGAGTTTGAAGACGTGTCCATCATTACCATTTCAAACACTCCTATTAGGATCACCTCCAAAGGTCCTATTAGGATTTCCGCTGAACCAAGAATAACACCACTAATTATCACCACACCAGGGCCAATCCCTTACTCTTCTGATAAAGCTGTATCCTGGAACTATGGGGCAGAAGTGTATTACCATGGTATCAAACAAGAACCGTGGATCATCGAGAATGAGAGTGTTGAAGTTACAAACATTGCTGGATCAAGTAAAGTTACTAGTACAAGAAGGATCTTCTCTCCAGAGATTTCACCTCCGACAACCACTACTACACCCATTCATATTACCGCTGTTAAACCTGTTACTGATACTCGAGGAAAGGAAAAAATGATTGAACCTGCTAGGACGGAGGAGCCCATAAAAGATATTACCATTGAGGATCCATCTACCCAAGAGATGGAGGAGATTCTAAAAATTATCCGAAAAAGTGACTACAAGATAGTGGGACAGTTGAGGCAGACACCCTCGAAGATTTCCATGTTGTCTTTGTTGCTATGCTCCAAGGCACATGCCCAAGCCCTGTTAAAATTCCTGAAAAATGCACACGTCCCACAAGAAACTATGGCTGACCAATTTGAAAACTGTGTAGCAAGCTTGACTGCTAACAATGGTTTTGGGCTTTTCAGACGCAGATTTGACTTTGGAGGGGAAGAATCACAACAAAGCTCTACATGTTTCCATTGAATGCAAAGGCACAACCCTGCAAATGTGTTAGTAGATACTGGATCCTCCCTCAATGTCTTACCTAAAGGAGTTTTGGATAGACTAGACTGCGACGGACTGGTGTTGAAACCCAGTGATATTGTAGTAAGGGCTTTTGACAGATCAAAGAGAATGGTCCATGGAGAGGTTGATCTCTATATCAAAGTTGGATCTTGTTGAAATAGGTATAGCAGAAAGCAACAAAAGTTTTGGAAATATTTACCTGGGAATTTATCGTGTCCACAGAGATTGGTTATTGAATTGTCGTTCGACAAATCTCTCATTAACGAGTTTGGGAATAAATGGGCTTTGTAAATAAAATGTTATTAATAGAAAATAAATGTAAACAAAAGTAAAAACTAAGGAAGAATTTATCAAGCCTGCATATAATCTACTCATCACAGACTTAAATCTATCGACCAGTTACATTAAACCTAACAATACTCATCAATGTCACTATGTATCACTCAAACCCTAAGTCATTTCTAACCTAAATTGAGAGACCAACTGTATCACCAAGGAAATAATCTCTCTACCTCCTCAACAACATAGAAGATAACTATGTAATCACACTGACAATCTCTCAGCACAACACAACCACACAGAGGCATTAAACTCTGATACCCAAGTAGATGTTAGCTCTAAATCTATCTCTAGAGTTCAGAAACTAACAGATAATCATCCTAGATAAGAATCTAAGCAGCACATGTCTATAACAACTCAAATCCCTACACAAAGTACAAATCTAAGACAACAATCCATAAAGATTTGTAAAGAAAGTTTTATATAACGCCATGGGCGACAAATATACATAAGTTCAGAGTAAAATACATGTATAAAACCCAAAAAAAGATAAATTCATAGAGAGGAGAAGATATAAACCATAAATCTTTCGGTTCAGCACCGGTCAATGAGAAATCCACCTCCAATCATCCATAAGCAAAGCCCTAGTGTTGTTATCTAAGCTAATCCACTACAAAAATGAGGTGGATGGAGTTGAGAGAACAAAAATCTCTCCCAAAACCAACACCAAACAAATGAAACAAAATGAAAGATATAACAAAATTATGATCTGCACGCGTTGCCCGACGATATAAAAGCATCGCCTGGCGACAATTCCTATATACAAGGCCCAGACTGCAACACGTCCTCAACTGAGACAAATATATTCCATCGACCGACGATCAAAACTCATCGCCTGACGATTCTCCTTATTTTCTCCTAGCGACGCAGCAGCGAAGCAAGGCAGGGAATTCATCAAAATTGGTCTTCAAAATTTCTCCCGGCGACGCTCCCTTTCGCCCGACGATGTATGACAGGAAATCAACTTTTGTTGCTTTTTCTGCATAACTTATTCTGGCTCCAATCTTGGCCTTATTCCTTTATTGATCCAAAAATGAATCTTGGAGCTTTATTCCTATTGCTCCAACAATGCTCAAATACCTACAAAATAAATACAAAACTATCAAACAATACTATTGTACCCCAAAATTTGCCCTCCCATATTCTTCAAGATTTGTCAAGATCAAACTCCAGATGGTTCAAAATCTCTCAAGGGTTGCACAGTCCAATTGCCTCCTAACACAGTCAAAATTAGGGTTTTGGTTCTGGAAAAGAAATTGAGGTTTCCAAGGGTCCAATCAAGTCCCATATGCCTACATACATTGTCAAGCATTCATATGCCAAGTTTCAAGACTCACAGCATCAAATTACACAGTCAAAAACCTTAATTGTTCCACAGTCAACTGCAGGGGCAAAATGGTCATTTGACAGTCAAAAGTCAAAATTTTTGGTCAACATATTATTTTGAAGCCACAAACATCATTTGATCAATTATTGATCATGATTCTCAAAGTATGGCTCAAAAAGTCTCAAGATGCAAAAGTTTCTATTTTTGGACAACTGAAAAAGTCAACTGCAAATTGACCAAGGCATAACTTCTTCATGGTTTATCAGAAAAATTCCATCCAAAGCTCATTTTGAAGAGAACGACATTTCCTACAACTCATCTTCACACTCCAAGTCCAAGAAATGCTCTCACAAAAAGTTATCAATTTCAACATTATAGGTCATTTTCAAAAGTCAACAAAAAGGCTCTTTAAGTCAAAGACCATAACTTGAGATTGGTAAATCAAAATGACATGGGACCAAATACATTGGTTAGAGGACTTCAAGACCTTTCCAAAATGTCCAAGAACATGTTCATAGCTTCAAAATTGAGCAAGATATGCCTTGGAGAAGTTGGGAAACTTTTGGGAACTTTGAAAAGTCAACTTTGCTTCAAAAGCTTCAAAATTGCTAATGAGCCACAAATTCTTCCATGAATCATTACCCAAAGGCTATGCACGACCCATTGACCTCAAAGGGATTTATTTTCTTATTTTTGATTAATTATTTGAATTATTATTATTATTAATTCATTTAATTAGTTTTAAATATGAAAAAATAGCAAATCATGGTTTTAAATCTTTTTTGTGCAGCAAATATATTCATGATATGCAAAAGATCTCGTGCACCTTCTCAAGGGGACAAAATCATCCATATTTGGCAAGTTTCCATGGCAAAAAGATTGGAAAAAGATGTGAAAAAATCAAAGATTGAAAACATTAATACATGGACTTTGGGCTTGGTTTTTTAACCTAATTTGCTTCATGTACAAAGGGACAACTAAAACCTAAGGCATTGAACACGAAAGAGCTGCGAGAGAGGCATAACCAAATTGCATTTTTTCCATAAAAACTTGAAATCTAAAATCCTAGTTAGAGGACAATTCAAAGCTTCAAAAGCATTCCAACACGTTGCCTAAGCATCCTGGAAGCTTTTGCAATCAAGAATCAATCAAAACGTGCAAGGAATTGAAGGATACAGATCACACGGTTTGCCAAAATTCCTTGAATTCCATATCATAATTCATGCACTTTTAGCCAGTTTTCTTGATTGATTTATACTAATACTAACCTTCTGAAGCTAATGATGTAATTCAATTGCATTATCAGGCCTTGTATCGTGATTCACCATTAACGTGTTCTAGGGTTTCAGGACTCAGAAATTGGGGCTTTCCTCATATGAAAAAATTAGACCACCAAACCTATGCCATTGAAATCGTGACATCCAAACGAAACGAACCATGACCTCGCGCCCTTTTTTATATTTGCCCATGTGCTATTTGCTATTTTTGCAGGTTGCACTTAGTGGGGGTTTAAAACCCCCGCTATTTGGTTATATTTGCAGGTACAAAACGAAGAAGACGCATGTGTGTCATCTTATGGTTGGACAATTCAAAAATCTGGCGCGTTCTTTTTGTTGTGTATCATTAATTCTTGTTTTGTATTATATTATTTGTTTTCCATTCTATATACAAAGCGCGCAAACAGCTCAACTGGCAAGGCATCCACTGGGTAAACGTTGGGACCTGGGTTCGATTCCCAGGTCCCCCCATATTATTCATGATTTTTGCATTAACACGTTCCCATGCAGTTCCCTTCAAATATTCCACCATGCATCCTAACGCTTAGGCTTGCCAAGTGTCTCTAATGATCAATCCAATGGCCATAACGTGAATTCCATGGTACACACTCAGTCAACCACATGCATTCAAACTGGAAAAGTCAACAAGGCTTGGATTCTGATGGGCCAAATTGCTCAAATTCACCTCCTAAATGGGCCTGATACCCCCCATGGTTTACATCATTTTTATTTTTATTTGATTTTCTTTCTTAATTCTTTTAATTGTTTTTAATTGTTTTCTTTGATTTCATAAATTAATTTTTCATCATAAAAAAAAAAATCAGAAACTAAAAATGTTTATTTTTTAATTATATTTAATTTCACCATTAAAATGTTTTTGTAAATAAACTTTAATAATTAACTTAGTTAATTTAGGTTTTAAAACTTCAATCTTTTTCTTAAATAAATAAAATATGTAGAAATTAGGGTTTTTTAACATTCTCATCTTTTTCTTTAATAAATAATTTTCTCATTATTATTATTAATTACTAAATATTTTTGTAAATAAATATGTAAATAATTAATTAGCATAAACTAGGTTTTAAAACTTTAACCTTTTCTTTAATAATTAAAAATATTTAGAACTAAGGTTTCCTTCTAATTTTAAATTCTTTTCTTATTTCATTAAATACAAAAACCATAAAAAACACTTCTTTTCTTTTATTAAATAATTAATTAACTTTTAATTCAATTTAATTTCAAAAGGGTCCAACGCCCTCGAACGTGCAACTTTAATTCTTTCGCGCATTTATTCTTATTTTTTTTCTTTGTGAATATTATGTAACTGCTCAAGCCATGTAATAGTAACTAGGTTTTACTTTCCGCATTTTTATTAAAACGGGTCTTTGTAATTTGGCGATGTATAGACCCGCGCCTTGTAATAGCGTAGGATTTTACTTTTCCGCATTTAAATTTCCGCACTTTTAAATTATAATCGCATGAAAGAATGTATGGCCTAAATTAAAAACAAGCGTAGATCACCATGATACATGTACAAGATAAAACATAACATGAAAACAAAACACAAATTCACACACGACTCTTAGGGTACGCCTCACTGTTGCCTTGCCTTCGAAACGTGGTCGTCAAGTATGGGACGTCTTAGTAAGTCCTTATGTCCATGATCCGGTTGCCTTAAAACAAGTTGCCTCGAAACGGTTGCCTCAGAAAAGTTGCCTCGAAACGGTTGCCTCGGATTAAAAAAGGATCAATGGCATAAGGGTAGCTTCTAAGGTGTCCTAACTGTTGCTTCGGTGACCACACTGTCCCTAAACTCGAATTGACCCGAACACCTCCAACGGTGGTGCTACCTACCTCTCAATGGTGGGATGGCACTACCTTAAGGACATTTACACAACCTAATTCCTTAGGGTAGGTAGATGACTCATAGATACTTGCTCTCTTCAAAAACAAATCAAAACTCTTTTCACACTGACACTTTCAAAAGTTTTCAAACAAATTTTTCATACACTCTTGAGGACAGATACAAGAGTTACTTAGAAATTTTTCAAACGAAACCTTTTTCAAAACCAACACACATTTGAAAAGCAAATAATTTTTGCAAACATAAGAGCAAGTACCTAAGAGCCCATGGATAACCATGGATAGAAAGGGTGCTAACACCTTCCCTTTCTATAATCTACCTCCCGAACCGAGAAATTATCTCATAAGGAATTTTGTTGTGCTTTTGTCCTGTCCATGTTGGAGAAAATAAAAGACGGTGGCGACTCTTGCTTCCGCGACATTTCGCGAACCAGCGTTAAACAGTCAGTTCTAAATCCACCGATCACAGATACACTTTATACAAGAAAGCGCATTATACATAAACTAAACGTATTTACACAAAAGTCGGATTTATTCAATGATATTAACAACAAAGAGTCGACAAGTGCAACAAAAAGTCTATACAAAATAACTAAACTTTTGCACTTATCAAACTCTCCCCAACTTGAATCATTGTTTGTCCTCAAACAAAGTCAAATAAACTTAAAGAAGCAAAAGACGATAATCAAAGAATCACGAATCAACAGGTTTTGAAAGCAGAAAACAAATGCAATGGTTCAAATGAAAAATGGTACACACGAAGAAACATACTTACCACTAAACTACGATGATAACATAAACATGAAACAAATGCTATATACAAAGAATATGCCAAATATTCTAAAAAAATACTTGGTCACAAATGAATCATACCTAGCAAACATAATTATTGGTAGATGAAAAACACACAAAAAATGGGGTATTTTCACTCATCCAACAATCTTGCAAACAATAGACTAAATTATGCATTCATCCAAAAATTCACATTGAAAATACAAAAGCAAGGATCTCAAGGGCTTTCAAGGTTGTAATGTGGCTTGGTTAACAAACAAGTGATAATTCCTAAAGCTAATCGAAACAAAAAAATTGCCTAAACCTAAGGGAGTGATCAATCCACCAAAGATTCAAACAATAGAATTCCAATCAAACTTCTTCTTTACCACAAATTTTACACCAGAGCACCATCACTTATTAACACAAAATTATTCCATACTTTTTTTTCTTTTTTTAATGCTTTTCAATTTTTTTCTTTCTTTTTCTATCTTTTTCTTTTCTTTTTCAACCTCATAGCAATCACAACATAAGCACATAAACATTCCTCTCCCCAACTTGAATTCAACCATCATCATAATATGAATACTCCCTATTTTCTAAGGCAAGGTAAAAATTCAACTATAAATCATAGTTAAGGGTTCAAGAAAACAAGGAATCAATATCCATACAAAAAGGGAAACTAAACACTCATAGACAAGCATTTAGCAAATAAAATATGGATATCGACAAAAAACTCAAAGGGGTTACTAATGATCACACACTCACAAGGTGAATTGACTATTTGGCTAGGTAGTTATGCTCAAAATGGAACATAAAATGCCTTTATCACTTTCTTGCATTCATACATTCAACACAAAACAAAAGATTAAGCATAATAAAATCCAGTTAAAACAATAATTGTGGCCTCTAGCATATGTGAATAATGGAAATCTACCTCACAAAAAGGGTGGGAACTAAAGTGATTCATAAATAAACAAGTATACAAAAGAATGAATGGCATAAAAATTGTAAAAAGTCTAAGTATCATGAATATGCTAAAGTATATAAAGCGATAAACACATACCTCGAACGTGTACAAAAATTTAATAAAATCATTACCATGCATTCACAAGTTGAAATGATCAAACTTGACAAATCACCTCAATATTCTACAAGTTACCAGACCAAAACTTGAGTCCAAACAATAACAAAAGAATTATAAAAATAATACTCCTACAAAATTTCAATGTACAAAATTTACAATATATACAACGAATGAAACTCCTCAATCTAAATACGACAAGCTTTCAGAAAACACAAATTGACATAACAAAACAAATACAAATAACGATATGAAAACCGGGTGTAAATGAATTAACAAGTTGAAAAGTGAAGATTTGAAATTCAGAACATTTCCTTGTTTCGACTTGTTAAAGCACAAACCACCACACACATAAACAAATGCAAACAAACATGCTTGTTTTAGGTCGTAAGCTCGACGCCTTTATTGTGCGAGCTAGTAACCTCCTCTCATCATGCCATGGTATTGTCACACCGCACAAACCTAAAGAAAGTGTCCTAACAATCACACAACAAACGTTACGAAAATGAGACAATTCACAACAATACGTAAAAACACATATATGCACAAATATCATATACAAGTTAATATACAATTTCTATACAACATATACATTAAATACAAAACTCAAAAACAAAAGAATTATCACAATGCGAAGACAATATAACCAATCCCCGACAACAACACCATTTCTTTGAAAGTCGTATAGCGACAAGAAACAAAAGTTTTGGAAATATTTACCCGGGAATTTATCGTGTCCACATAGATTGGTTATTGAATTTCCGTTCGACAAATCTCTCGTTAATGAGTTTGGGGATAAATGGGTTTTGTAAATAAAATGTTATTAACAGAAAATAAATGTAAACAAAAGTAAAAACTAAGGAAGAACTTATCGAGCCTACATATAATCTACTCATCACAAACTTAAATCTATTGATCAGTTACATTCAACCTAACAATACTCATCAATGTCACTACATATCACTCACAACCTAAGTCATTTCTAACCCAAATTGAAAGACCGACTGTATCACCAAGGAAACAATCTCTCTACCTCCTCAATAACACAAAAGAAAACTATGTAATTGCACTGACGATCTGTCAGCACAACACAACCACACAGAGGCATTAAGCTCTGATACCCAATTAGATGTTAGCTCTAAATCTATCTCTAGAGTTCGAAAACTAACATATAATCATCCTAGATAAGAATCTAAGCAGTATATGTCTATAACAATTCAAATCCCTAGCATAGAGCAAAAATCTAAGATAAAAATCCATAAAGATTTGTAAAGAAAGTTTTATATAACGCCATAGGTGACAAATATACATAAGTTCAGAGTAAAATACATGTATAAAACCCAACAAAAGAGAAATACATAGAGAGGAGAATAGATAAACCACAAATCTTCCATTTTATCAGCGTGGGTCAATGAGAAATCCACCTCTAATCAACCATAAGCAAAGCCCTAGTGTTGTTATCTAAGCTAATCCACTACAAAAATGAGGTGGATGAAGTTGAGAGAACAAAAATCTCTCCCGAAACCAACACCAAAGAAATGAAACAAAATGAAAGATATAACAAAATTCTGATCCGCACGCGTCGCCCGGCGACATAAAAGCATCACCCGTCGAAGATTCCTATATACAAGGCCCAGACTGCGCCACGTCCTTAACTGAAACAAATATCTTTAATCGCCCGGCGATCAAGATTCCTATATTTTCTCCTGGTGACACAGCAGCGAAGCAAGGCAGGGAATTCATCAACATTGGTCTTCAAAATTTCGCCCGACGACGCTCCCTTTCGCTCGGTGATGCATGACAAGAAAGCAACTTTTGTTACTTTTTCTGTATAACTTATTCTGGCTCCAATCTTGGCCTTATTCCTTTATTGATCCAAAAATGCATCTTGGAGCTTTATTCCTATTGCTCCAACAATGCTTAAATACCTACAAAATAAATACAAAACTATCAAGCGATACACTTTATACAAGAAAAAACATTATACACAAACTAAACGTATTTACATAAAAGTCGAGTTTGTTCAATGATATTAACAACAAAGAGTCGATAAGTGCAACAAAAAGTCTATACAAAATAACTAAACTTTTGCACTTATCAGATCTTAAGTCTTCAACTCAACATTCTATGTGATGGATATCTTCCTGGCCTATTCTTGCTTACTCGAACACCCATGGATTCATGGGGCAGGTGCGGTTACCTCCATACTACATCAAAAGTCGAAGTACCCGGTCAAAGGGAAAATTGTCACAGTCTACAGAGAAGAAGAGTTCATGATCATTCATTTGAATTCCTTCAAATATGTTGAAATGGATGGCGAATTCATTGAAACTCTCTGTCAAGCATTTGAAGTGGTCCCTCTCATGATTGTTGTTGCCAAGGCCACTCATGTCACTCCAAAAGCTGCTAAAGATACATGAAGGATGGCCTCTCTAAAGGATGCTCGTGCTGTTGTTGAAGACGGAGGTTGCACCATTTGGGAATAACTTCCTGATATCTCGTACCAGTCAGACAAGTTTGGGTTGGGCTTCACTTCCAAAGCTCAAAAAGAGGTTAGACGTACTCGTACAGGGAAACCACCTCTCCAGGTTAGTAACTATGAAGTTAATTCTCTTGAAGTCTCTGACAGTAACAGTGACTGGGACAACTAGATCTACCCAACTGCTGATGGAGGACTTAATAACTGGTAGACCAAGGACTTCATCCCAATCTCCTTCAGCCAGGAGTAAATGCCATTTCCTGTTTTTATTATTTTGAGAAATTTGTCTGCAATTTCCAATAAAACAATGACTTTAAACCATGTGCCTTACCCGAGGCACAATGGTCCATTTGTTAAGGGTTTGTCATTTTCATATATCATATGCTCATTTTAATGAAAACATTGGACTATTTTGCATTCAAAATTTTGCGCTCCTTATATTTATTTTATTTTACTGCATTTTCAAATGGCCATGTGACCTTACATGCACACACACACATTTGCAGATCCACATCCACTCTGGATCTCATTGACAACGATTCTTCTATTTCCATCTATGACTTCGAAAATCCAATCTATTAAGTCGAAGATGAAGGTGAAGAAGATTTTGGAATACCTAGGGAACTCGCCAGAATCCTGATACAAGAGGAAAAGGCCATTCAACCGCATGAAGAAGCAGTTGAAATGGTAAACTTGGGTACTGAGGCAGATAAGAAAGAAGTCAAGATTGGTGCTAACCTAGAAGATGGTGTCAAGAGAAGATTGGTCCAGATGTTGCATGACTATGTTGATGTGTTCGCTTGGTCATATGAAGATATGCCGGGGCTTGATATTGATATAGTAGTTCATCATCTACCAATGAAAGAAGGTTGTCCTCTGATCAAGCAAAAGGTTCGTTGCATGCGGCAAAATATGTATGAGAAAATCAAGGCTGAGGTATTAAAGCAGTTCGATGCGGGTTTCCTGGCAGTAACGTCGTATCCCCAATGGGTTGCAAATGTTGTTCCAGTCCTGAAGAAAGACGATAAGGTATGCATGTGTGTAAACTATAGGGATCTAAATAGAGCGATCCCCAAAGATGATTTTCCACTACCACACATCGATGTATTGGTTGATAATAATGCTCAACATAAGGTGTTATCCTTCATGGATGGCTTTTCTGGGTAAAAACAGATCAAAATGGCGCATGAGGACATAGAGAAAACCACTTTTGTCACACAGTGGAGCACCTTCTGTTATAAGGTCATTCATTTTAGTTTGAAAAATGCAAGCGCAACCTATCAACGAGCTATGGTAGCTCTATTTCATGATATGATTCATCATGAGATAGAAGTCTATGTTGATGACATGATTGCAAGATCACAAACTGAGGAAGAACACATTGATCGTTTGCACAAGCTATTTGAAAGGATGAAAAAATATAAGCTAAGGTTGAATCCCAACAAATGCACCTTTGGGGTGAGATCTGGAAAACTCCTAGGCTTCGTCGTCAGTGGAAAAGGTATTAAGGTTGATCCTGCAAAAGTCAAATCCATACAAGAAATGGAAGCTCCCTGTACTGAGAAGGAGGTTAGAGGTTTCTTAGGTCGACTCAACTACATTTCCCGAATCATCTCTCACTTAACTGTTACTTCTGAGCCAATCTTCAAACTGCTGAAGAAAGATCAAGTAGTCAAATGGAGTGAAGACTACCAAACAACTTTTGACAAGATCAAGGAATACTTGCAAGAACCTTCAATCCTAATGCCTCCAGTTGAAGGAAGACCTATGATTATGTACTTGACCGTGTTAGAGAATTCAATGAGGTGTGTGATGAGCCAACATGACGAGTCTGGTCGAGTATAGCATGCAATATAATACCTTAGCAAAAAGTTTACTGACTGTGAAACAAGATATTCATTGCTCGAGAAAACTTGTTGCGCTTTGGCATGGGCTGCTCGCCGATTAAGACAATATATGTTGACTCATACTACTCTCTTGATCTCTAAGATGGATCCTGTTGTACCCCAAAATTTGCCCACTCATTTCTCAAAACATTTTTCACAAGATCTTCAAAAGCTCAAGCTTGTACCAGGGTTGACTAGGTTAAGCCATCTCCTCAACACTGATACCTCAAATTAGGGTTTGAGTTTGCACAAGGAAAATTGGACTTCTAATACTTCAAATTGCTTTCATGGATCATTATGGAACTTTAAGATTTCTCATGTCAAGTTTCAAGTCTTGGATCACAAAATTGCTCAGTCAATTGACAAGATGGCCTAAAATCAGTTGTATTAGGTAAAAAGTCAACTGTGGTCAACCTACAGTCAAATTTCAAGATTTTGGACCAATATCAATATTTTGAAGTCATATGTATCAATTGATCAAGGATTCAAATCCAACATGTTGACCTAATTTTATGGCTCAAAACATTTCTCAAGATCATTGGGTTGATAGATGAAATTTGGTTAACTGATGAAAAAGTCAACTGTACACTAGAAAGTAAAACTTTGACTTTTTGATCAAATTTGAGTTTCAAAGATCACACTTCATCAAGACATTCAAAAATATGAAACTTGATCATTAAGAAATCAAGAAAGTCAAAAGGTCTTTGGAAAAGTCAACATTTTCTATACTTAGAAAATTTTTTAAGTGTTTTAAACATGATAATTTCATAACTTCATGACATATTTCACTAAGATGCAAGATGATTCAAAGAAAACTTTCAACATGAAAGTTGTATATCTTGATGAATTCTACAACTTTGTATTAGAGGGTTGATGTCCAAAAAATGCTTATATTTGAAGATATGAGCCCATGAAGTCATGACATTTTTGTATAAACACTTAGTGAAATTTTCAACAGATTTTGGTCAGTTTTTATCTCAACTTCTTGGCCATTTTTCATCAACTTCCAATTTGATTTATCCAAAATGTTTAACATTAAATATGTAGACAATGTTTCAAGCTTTCCAAAATGTCCAAGAGCATGAATTTATCATACTTGAGCTAGGAGATTCAAGGGCCTGAAGTTGAGTATCCATTCTTGAATTGCAAGTCATTTTGTTGAAGAACATATAACAAAATCCTTATGCCATGCTGCATAATCTTACTTTGCAGGCCTTTTTACTTTCAAATATCACCATAATTAATTGTTTACACAAAATTTTGATCTATGATCCAAGTGGTTAAGGCATTATCTAATCCATTTTGCCATTTATGGCACAAAGGCACCATTGCCATTCACATAAAGCATGCTTTATACAAAGTCAGCTCTCCTTGAGTCTCTCAACTATTTTTTCTGCATACAGAATGTCAAATCAAGAAGAAACATGCCTAAAAAATCCTAGCCACTTCAGATCCCTTTTGTACCATGTATTGGGACATCAAATTTCACATAACTTGGTTGTTTCATCTTAACCAAACCAGAATTCCACAGCTTGTGAAACAAGCTCTCTCATACTCTCAAACCTTCTCTATAAATAGAGAGATCATTTGCAAGCTAAAGGCCAAAAGTTTTATTATGTAGACAAGTTTCTCAAAATCCCTCATACTCTCAAAAAACCATAACTGTCCACAAAACCTCCACTCTTGAGCTTTGACGTCCAAATCTTTGAACCTCTCACACCTTGCAAGTTCTGTCGAAATAAACCATCCAAACACTCCACATACATCATATAGGAGTTGTCCAAACACGAGAATGAGTTCTGTAACATCACTATCACCATTCTCCAAACTCAAAAAACAACCACTTGACTTCTCCAAGACAATACAACAACTCTAAATCAAAACACAAATTTCAGTTTCAAGGTAAGCTTTCTTGACTTTGAACACTTCATACAAGCATCATTAGTGGTTCATTTGTGAAGATAAAATGTAGATATCATTGCCCTGAAGCTAACCATATGTTTACTTTTCATTTTTATTAACCATGTGCTGAGAACTGACTCATATATGCAGCAGAAAAATGTTAGAAGTAAAAAACAACAGTATGAGTCGATGCATATCTCTATGAGTCGACACATATTAAGTACAAAACCGGTTATGAGTCGATACAAAACACGAATGAGTCAATGCAAAATAGAAATGAGTCGATGCAAACCATTATGTGTCGACTCATACTGAGTTGGTTTTGATTTCCAAGAGCAAGGAAATGATATGTATCGATGCATAAGTGCATGTGTCGATGCAAAACAGGTTATGAGCCAACGCAAACCTTTATATATCAACTCATACTGGGTTGTTTTTTACTTTCAAGAACAAGAAATGATATGTATTGATGCATAAGTGCATGCGTTAATGCATAAAAGTTTTCGTATCAATACATAAGTGCATGTGTCAATACATAAAAGTTTTTTTTCTAACAATTTTCCTTCATTTTTAAATTATCTTTATATTTTTAGATATTGTTATTCAATATTCAATATGGTTGTAATAGTATAATTAGAACTTTATTGCTTTCATCCCCCACTCATAAACTTGTATCCCCATCCCCAAAATGATGTAATAGCGTAGAACTTTAAATTCCCGCAATTTATCGCTTTCAATATTATTGTTAATAATTAGGATGTGTATGGAAAGATAAAATCAATCTTAGAGAACCCTAATCTCAAGAAAAAAATGCATGAAAACAAACACTTTGCACACTTTCACCTCTAGGGTTAACCTCACTTGTTTCCTAAAGAAATAAATAGTCATGTCTTGCATGTGGGATGCTTTAGAAAAATACTTTCAAATACAAGATCATAGTCCCTCGATGACCCTTTGATGTTGCCTTTGGCAAAATGATCTTAGACCCTTAGAAAAATTGCTAAGGTATCCTACAATGTTGCCTTCTATAACCATACGGAGACCCACACCTGTCCCTTCACATCCAATGATAGGGCTTCTTATCAATCAATGGTAAGATAGCAATATCTAAAGGAGTAGGAAATGAACAAAGACTTTTGAGTAGGTAGAACATTCGTAGTTGCTTTCTCACAATCATTTTCAAAAACATCTTTCAAACACACCAACACTTAAAAATGAAATATTTTCAAAAGTCAACACTTTGTATACATTCTTATAGAGACGAAAATCATTACAAAGTTCGCCTAAACAAAGGCACTTTCAAAAATACTTTCAAAAAACATCACAAATACATTTCAAACAAAGCATTTCAAAGTGAGCTAGCAACTAAGAGCCCATAGATAACTACAGACAAAAAGGGTGCTAACACCTTCCCTTTTTATAACCTACCCCCCGAACTCAAGAAAATTCTCAAAAGGTCTTTCCTGTTCTTTTCACCCTTTCCTTTATTGGATAAAAGAAAAGTCGGTGGTGACTCTTGCTATCCGCAACAATTGCGATAAAACGCAAAACACGCAAGTCAGTTCTCCCACTGTATTACAGAACTGGCGACTCTGTTGGGGATTACTCAAAAGGGTGGTTACCTTAGAGCTAGATCACCTTTAATTTCTTTCATTGTTTGGTTTGCTTGCTTTACATTTATGGGTCCTTGTTTGGGTTTGTATTGATCCTCTACCCGAATCTGGGAACACCATTAGGTAAATAGAAAAATTGTGGAGATTGTACGGTGTAGACCGATATGGTTGAGACAATAGCCATGTTAGTGTGACACATTTGAGGGTACCGATATCCCTTATGGAGAATTAAGGAGAATACGGGGCCGCTGTGTGGTGTCATGAAACACTAATGAACCTTAGAACCTTTAATTGAACAACTTGGCCATTAGGAAGTAGTGAGATAGTCGGCTTTGGTGCAGTCCAAAGTTGGTTGATACTCGATACTACGCTCATTAATATCAGACATTTGGTATATTTCGGTCGGTAAAAAAGAGGCTTGTGCTGAAACAATGCCCAATGAAGAAAGATCAATGATATTGAGATCCCCTAGAACCCGATAACTTTCTAGAACATGTTGAACCAACTAAACTTCAAGAGGGTACTTACCTATGAACCCATGCAAGCCTAAACCTAAGGACTTGTTTTCTCTATGTATATATGTACATAACTGTTAGAACAATGTTTGAATCTACTACCCTATATTTAAGTTTTGATGATAACAAAGTGAAAAGATATAGTATTTATAAGTTTCATGTATGAACTATCTGCTGCCTAAAATTATTATGTTCTGACTTGCAGATACTCTGATTGATATAAGCAAGATCACATCTATTCAGCATCAGAACTTGATTTCAGACACCAGCATCAGAAGTTGCTATATCAGAATGTCAGAAAATCAGATGATCAACTCACGTACATGCTGAAGCCTGATGAACAAGACTGCACTCAACACTCTGATAAAGAAACACAACAGTTCATCAGCAGCGAAGCAGAGTCAGAATGAGCCAAGCCAGAACTTGCATTAAGTAAGCAACGATACTGTGCATTGAAAGCAAATTAATTCCAACGGCCTCATTCCAGACAAGATCTGCTCAATAAGGAAAGCTTGTTATTAGCATTGAATCAAGAATATTGCATTCAACGTTCATCATCTCAGTGCTATATAAACAAGGCTTTGAAGATTGAAATGGCTAATGCTCTCCAAATCTCTACACGCACAAAAGCTCATTATAATCTTATCTCTCAGTTTTGCTAAACCACACACTCTGATATTCCATTATTGTTTAGCAATCTAGTTTCTAAGCTTCAATTTGTGTATACATCACAGTTGTGATAAAGTTTTGTAGAAAACATCCACACACTTAATTTTATCTCTTTGTAAGAAAGTGTTACCTTGACAAACCGGGCTGTGGTTTGGATCAAGAAGGCTTTAGCAGTTGTTAAAGCAGTCTGTAATATTCAGTTGAATATAGTGAATTAAGACCTCGTTGGAGAGAGGCGAAATCACCTTGACGGGTGGACTGGAGTAGTTTGAGATCAAACGAACCAGGATAAAAATATCTTGTTCATTGCATTAGATTTCAGTTTTACAATTCAACCCCCCCTTCTTGTGTTTTTCACCACTTCAATTGGCATCAGAGCTCCTGGTTCTGAGCTAAAACACTTAACCGTGTCAGTACAAGATCCAGCGTCAGAAAAACACAATGGCAGGAAACAATTCTCACATCAGCAATGACAACAATGAGGACAGAGACAGATTCAGTGGCAAACCTCCAGTCTTTGATGGAGAAAACTTTGATTACTGTAAAGACAGAATTGAAAGCTTCTTTCTGGCACATGATGCTGATCTGTGGGATATGCTGACAGATGGATACACGCACCCTGTGAATGCAAGTGGTCAGAAGATTGATAGAAAAACAATGTTTGATCAACAAAAGCGTGACTTCAAGAATCACCACAAGGCCAGAACCATCCTCCTCAGCGCCATCTCTTATACTGAGTATGAAAAGATCTCCAACAGAGACACAACAAAGAATATTTTTGACTCACTCAGAATGACGCATGAGGGCAACGTTCAGGTCAAAGAAACAAAAGCTCTGGCGCTCATTCAGAAGTATGAGGCGTTCAAAATGGAAGAATCTGAATCCATTGAAACCATGTTCTCTAGATTCCAGATTCTGGTAGCTGGTCTCAAAGTTCTGGACAAAGGATACTCTACTGCTGACCACGTCAAGAAAATCATCAGAAGTTTACCCAAGCAGTGGAGACCTATGGTTACAGCTCTGAAGCTAGCTAAAGATCTCAACAAAATCACTCTGAAGGAACTTATCAGCTCCCTCAGAAGTCATGAGATAGAGCTAGAAGCTGATGAGCCTCAGAAGCAAGGTAAGCCTTTAGCATTAAAATCTAACAGAAAATTTGAGTCTAAAGTTTTGCAGGCAGTTGAAGAAACATCTGATGGATCCTCATCAAAAGAAGACGAACTCTCCCTTCTCTCCAGAAGAGTAAATCAACTGTGGAAGCAAAGACAAAGGAAGTTCAGGAATCCCAGAAGATCTGATCAGAACGAGTCTTCTTCCAGATACAGAAGGACATATTCTTCCTCTGGATACAGAAGATCTGAAGGCTCCTCCAGTAGCAAAAAGCCAAACACCAAAGACATCATCTGCTATGAGTGCAACGAGCAAGGACACTATAAGAGTGACTGCCCAAAGCTTCAGAGGGAAAAGCCCAAAAAGAAGTTTGGAAGAGAGAAGAAGAAGAGTCTCATGGCTACATGGGATGACTCTGACTCGTCTGAAGCTGACTCAGAATCAGATGATGAAAGGGCAAACATAGCTCTCATGGCTAACATTTCAGAAGATAGTGAAGCTTCTGAATCAGACTCAGAATCAGACACTGAAGAGGTATTTCCTAACTTTGCTGTTAACTTTACAAAGGCTGAACTTGCTGAAAGCCTTAATGAGATTCTGGAACGTTATCAGCAAATTAGAGCTAAATTCAGAGACCTGAAAAGGAATCTTGAATCTGACTCTAATAAGACTGAGAGTCTCAAATTGGAAAATTCTGAGCTGAGAAATAAGATTTCAAAATTAGAAAACACTTTACAAAACTCTCAGAAGGAACCAATTTCTGAAACTCCCAGCAACGCTGATGAGATCATCAAGGAGTATGATCACAGTTTCCAGAAGTTCCTAGCTAAAAGCATAGATAGAAGCAGAATGGCTTCAATGATCTATGGAGTTAGCAGAAACGGTAGGAAAGGAATAGGATACCAAGGTAAGGTTCCTACACCAAAGAATGTCATGGACTTAACCATTAAACACACTCCTCTGAATTCACATTTTGTATATGGTCACACACATGATATCAAATACACTAGCAGTAAGCACTCTGTGAAACCAAAATTCAACCAGAGTTTTGGTAAAACTAACAAATCAGGACCCAAGAAAATCTGGGTACCTAAGGATAAAATAATACATGTTGCAGATATCTTTAGCAGCAAGTCAGAAACACCAGTCATGGTACCTGGACTCTGGCTGCTCACGACACATGACGGGAAGAAGGCATATGTTCCAAAGCCTGGAACTTAAGCCTGGAGGCCACGTTGGCTTTGGAGGCAATCAGAGGGGAAAGATAATTGGCTCTGGAACTGTAGGTAATGGAAATCTTCCCTCTATTAATAATGTTCTGCTAGTAGATGGATTGATGCATAATCTGTTATCCATAAGTCAATTAAGTGATAACGGTTATGATATAATCTTTAATCAAAAATCATGTAAAGCTGTTAGTCAGAAAGATGGGACTATCCTGTTTAATGGTAAGAGGAAAAACAACATTTACAAAATCAAACTTTCTGAACTAAAAAGTCAGAATGTAAAATGTCTTCTGTCTGTTAACAACGAGCAGTGGATCTGGCACAGAAGATTGGGACATGTTAGTATGAGAAGAATATCTCAGATTAACAAACTCAATCTGGTCAGAGGACTTCCTAATTTGAAGTTCAATTCAGATGCTCTGTGTGAAGCATGTCAGAAAGGCAAATTTGCAAAACCTTCTTTTAAATCCAAAAATGTTGTTTCTACCTCTAAGCCATTAGAACTTCTGCACATTGACTTATTTGGACCAGTTAAAACTGCTTCAGTCAGTGGTAAGAAGTATGGGTTAGTAATCGTAGATGACTATAGCAGATGGACATGGGTAAAGTTCTTAAGACACAAGGACGAGTCACACTCTGTGTTTGTTACCTTCTGTAACCAAGTTCAGAATGAAAAGGATCTTAGAATCGTTAAAGTCAGAAGTGATCATGGTGGAGAATTTGAAAATAAAGATTTTGAGTCATTCTTTAATGACAGAGGCATTCTGCATGATTTCTCTTGTCCTAGAACTCCCCAACAAAATGGAGTTGTAGAACGAAAGAACAGAACATTGCAAGAAATGGCCAGAACCATGATCAACGAGACAAACGTTGCTAAGACCTTCTGGGCAGAGGCAATAAACACAGCGTGCTACATTCAGAATAGAATCTCAATAAGACCTATTCTGGAAAAGACTCCATATGAATTGTGGAAGAACAGAAAGCCCAACATTTCATATTTTCATCCATTTGGATGTACTTGCTTTATATTAAATACAAAGAATTATTTGAACAAGTTTGACTCTAAAGCACAGAAGTGTATTATGTTAGGATACTCTGAACGCTCAAGAGGGTACAGAGTATACAATACAGAAACACAGATTGTGGAAGAATCAATCAGTGTTCGTTTTGATGATAAGCTTGACTCTGAAAAGTCAAAGCAGAATGAAGTTTTTGCAGGTATAGAAATTGAATTTGCAGGTTCTGAAGACAAGTCATCAGAAGCTCTCAACACAGACATTCCTTCAACGTCTGAAAGGAGCACTACTAGCAATCCTACAACAACTGCTGATCAACCTCAGAAGAGATTACCCAGAAGCAGCTTGGATCACCCAGAAGAGACTATCCTAGGAAGAAAGGAAGATCCAATCAGAACAAGAGCAAGCTTCAGAAACTCTGAAGAAACACTTATGGGACTTGTGTATCTGATTGAACCTTCTTCTATTGATGAAGCACTTCTGGATAATGACTGGATTCTGGCAATGCAAGAAGAGCTAAATTAATTCACCAGAAACGACGTATGGGATCTCGTTCCCGGACCAAAAGGATTCAACGTCATTAGAACAAGATGGGTGTTCAGAAACAAGCTAAATGAACAAGGTGAAGTCATCAGAAACAAGGCACGACTGGTTGCACAAGGTTATAGTCAGCAAGAGGGGATAGACTATACAGAAACCTTTGCCCCAGTTGCCAGGTTAGAATCTATCAGACTTTTAATTTCATTTGCTGTTAATAGAGACATCACTCTGTATCAGATGGATGTCAAAAGTGCATTCTTAAATGGTTATATAGAAGAAGAAGTTTATGTACACCAACCCCCAGGTTTTGAAAATACAAAACATCCAGAACATGTTTTCAAACTAAAGAAGTCACTGTATGGTCTGAAACAAGCTCCCAGAGCTTGGTATGAAAGGCTAAGTAACTTTCTGCTGGAAAATGAATTCACCAGAGGGAAGGTTGACACTACTCTCTTCTGTAAATCAGTTAAGAGTGACATCTTAGTTTGTCAAATTTATGTTGATGATATTATTTTTGGTTCTACTAATCCTTCTCTTGGAAGAAAATTTGCTAAGTGTATGCAGGCAGAATTTGAGATGAGCCTCATGGGGGAACTGAAATTCTTTCTAGGAATTCAGATCAATCAAACTCCAGAAGGAACTTACATTCATCAGAGCAAATACATCAGAGATCTTCTGAAGAAATTTGACCTCTCAGAATGTAAGCCATCAAAGATTCCAATGCATCCCACGTGCATTCTGGAAAGAGAAGAGGTAAGCAAAAATGTAGAACAGAAAGTCTACAGAGGTATGATTGGTTCTCTCCTCTATCTGACTGCTTCAAGACCTGACATATTATTCAGTGTTTGTATCTGTGCTAGATTCCAATCAGATCCTAGAGAATCTCACTTAACAGCTGTTAAGCGAATTTTCAAGTATCTGAAAGGTACTACTAATCTGGGTTTGTTTTATAGAAAATCTAGTGATTACAGCTTAGTAGGCTACTGTGATGCTGATTTTGCTGGAGACAGAGTGGAACGTAAAAGTACTTCTGGAAGCTGCCAGTTTCTGGGAGAAAATCTGATCTCTTGGTCCAGCAAAAGGCAATCAACAATTGCTCTGTCAATAGCAGAAGCTGAGTACATAGCAGCAGCAGGTTGTAGCACACAAGTGCTCTGGATGAAAAGTCAGCTTGAAGACTTCCAGATTTTTGAGAGTAACATTCCTATACTTTGTGATAATACTTCTGCTATTTGCTTAAGTAAGAATCCCATTTTACATTCTAGAGCTAAGCATATAGAAATAAAACATCACTTCATTAGGGACTATATTCAGAAAGGTATTTTGAACTTAAAATTTATAGATACAGACCATCAATGGGCTGATATCTTTACTAAACCCCTTTCAGAAGATAGGTTTAATTTCATTCTGAAACATCTCAGCATGAAAGTGTGTCCAGAGTGAAAATGTTTTAATTCCATATATTTACCTTCAGAATGTAATTATTTTACTGTGAACTTCTGATCAATCTCCTTTCAGAAAGATAGAACATGCAGATTGTATCAGATGCAAGTCTAAAGATCTGAGAGTGTAAGCTCAAAGGCAGACGTGCTGATCACTACATCAAACAAGTGTCATCCAATCATCAGCATATCTCTGAAGCAGAACGCGTGCACGCTTCTGAGAAGGCAAAGCGCTGATTGGGTGCATTGAGACACATGTCTGGTAACCGTTTTTAAGTATCTTTCTCAAATCCCCCAAAATCAGCAAGCATTTAATGAAAAGTAATCATGCTTCTAAAATGCAATCATGATTTTTCTCTCTCTTAAAAAACGTTTATCTTTTCAAAACAGTTTTAAAAACTCTATTTAAGCACATTAATCTCTCATTCTCATTCTTTACGCTTTCTCACAAACACTCAAGCATTTTTCTGCATATTTCTGTGTTCATCTCTTGCAACCTATTTTCCTCAGTTTATTCTCAAAACCCTTTTAGTGTGAACATGGCAACCTCCAGCAGCGCTTCTGCAGGTCCTCAGAAGAAAGCATCATCTGAGCAATATCAAGTGCCACTCAGAACTCTCCTCACTCCTGTGAAGAATCTTGAAGTGCTTTCTGAATTAATCATTGATTTTGAAAGCTTGAAGGAGAACGGTTTTGACCTAACTGAAGAAGTTAGGGCTTAGAAGTGGGAAAGGTATTTCGATAGGTTGGTTGGACCAACATTCCCAATGCTTGTCAAGGAATTCTGGATTCACGCCAAGGCTTCAACACATCTAGTCACCTCCTTTGTTTTGGGGAAGAAGATTGTGATCACTGAGGATCACATTGCAAGGCTAATCGGTCACAGTGGCGGTGGCGTCCGTTGTGTGGACATGGCTGAAAGATGTGCTGATGTAGGTGTGATAGCTGCAAGGATTTTCACTCTTGGGGTGCCCAGCAGCAAGATTAAAGATCTGAAGGATCATTACAGAGTGTGGGCTAAGATAATTCTGGGTTGCTTCAACCACAGGAAACCAACCAGTTCTCCTGATTACATAAATGTGGATCAGCAGTTTCTGATCTACTTTATTGATCAGAAGGTAAAGATCAATCTGGCTCACTTCCTGTTCAACCACCTTAGAACAAGTGTGAAAGAAACAAGGGAAGAAGAAAGAACCAAGAGGGATTGGATACCTTTTGGAAGGTTGATATCAGATATTCTGACAGAGAATAGGCTGATTGAACATCTGATAGAAGCGCAAGAGCTAAGCGCTATTGAACCAACAATTGGGAAACCTCTGAATGCAAAGAACTTGAAGAAGATGAAGCTGATAGAAAATATTCAGAAGGAACCCAGAGCCACTTCTATTGCTGATATCTCCAGCAGAAGAGTGCCTCTGAGTGACTTTCCGTTATTTTCTGAAATTGAATCCAAACCAGAGGTGATTCTCAGGTACTTGGATGCATGCAAGGCAGATGGTACAGATCCAAATCTAAATATCAGAGATCTGCATCAACCTCAACCAGAAGTGACTCTGAAGAAGACGAAGAAGAGGAAGGCACCATCAGAAGGATCATCCCAGCAGACACCCAGGAAAAGAGGTAATTCATCTGCTGCCCCTGTTTTAAATTCTTCTACTATTCCAGCATCTATCCCTCCTCAAACCTCTCATAGAATCTCAATCCCCATCCTCAAACTCTGAACCACAAACTGTTCCTCCTCCACAACCAGAACCACAACAATCTGCTGAAGAACCACAACAACAACAACCACTCTCATCAATTCCAGAAGAACCCCTGATCCCTGAACAATCAGAAATTCCAACTCCCTCTCCCCAACCAGAAATTAATCCACCATCACCACAAACAGAGTTTCATCACTCTGAAACTCCTTCCCCTCATCAATCTGAACCTCATTCACCTCAACCATCACCACTGGCAATCCAGCTGCCATGTGGCACAACAGTTATCATGCCCCAATTACCATCCTCACCAGAATCTACACCACCAAATACCCCCAAAACACCACCCAGTCCAATCGTAATCTCTGATTCTGATACTCCATCTCCAAAACAAACAGCTGCTCAGGAAACCTCCGAAAACCCCAGCAGGACTTTCATAGACTTAACCAGTCTTGACCGTCTTGCTGATCTGAAACACAAAATTGCCATCCCAAAACCAAAGCAACCAGATGTTGGCTCTGGTATTATGAATTTTGAAACAGGTGTGCTGCAATGGATTGCGTCTTTGAAGCAAGTCTGTCCTGGAATGATTGACCCAGCTGCTTCTGATCAGCTCTGGTCACAATTCAGACTTTGGGTACGTGCTGAAGCCCTCAAGTTGCAGGATATCAACTATGAGCAGGCACAACAGAACTTCAGCAAGCTGCTGAAGGAAGTTGAAAGTCAGCTGCCTCAGGAAGCTGTGCTCCCTCTGGACAGTGAACCTTGGTCTGAGAAACAGCAAGCTGCAAAGGTGCAATCAGAAGAAGACAAGACCATTCAAGCTGAAGAAAGTCAAGCAGAGGATGTTGCTGAAAGCTCTCAGAAGCCTCCTGCTTCTGATGCTTCTCAAGCTGCCTTGGACAAGCAGACTCTGGAAGAACTAAGGCTGAATGACATGCGTCTGCAGCAGCGGATGGATGAAAGCGATCAGAAGATGAAAGAGAGAATGGATGTGCATGATAGCAAGATTGACACTGTTGTCAGCATGGTGCACAAGCAGAATGAGACTGCTGAAAAGATCCAAGCCATGCTGGAGAACCTGTTCACACGCTTGCCTCCTCAACCTTAATCTTTTTTCATTCATGACCTTTTTCATGTTTTCCTTGATTTTCTGATGTACTGTTTGAATATGTTTTTTTAATATTTTCTTGTTTTGATTCTGAACTATCTTAATATAATTAGTTTTTCTGATCTTAACTGTTTTAGCACATCACCTACACTTTTTGATTGCTGACAAAAAGGGGGAGAACAAGAATGATATTTTAATCAATAACGGCTAACTAGACAGAAATTCTCAAACATTCTAACTCTATTACTTGAAAATGTTTTTCTGTTTTGCTTAAAGTCTACAGGTACAAGGAAGCTCCTGGACACTCTGAAGACTAGAAGCTCTGAAGCTCTGATCACTATGAAGTTCTGATCCGCTCTGATATTCTGATCCAAAGCAAAGCTCTGACAAGAAAAACTCTGAAGCTCTGCTCTGACATAAAGCTTCTGATAAGTCAAAGGCTCTGATACTCTGATGATCAAAGAAAGGCAAAAAGATCTGATCCTGAAGAACACGTGAAATCAAAGGGAAGTAATAAACTCAGGGGGAGTATCTCTCAACTCTGATATCTCTTTACTCCTTATCCTTTTACTTCTTATTCTGATACATATTCCAGATACCTTTTCACGTTATTTTCATTTAAAATATCTAGTTTTTGTCATCATCAAAAAGGGGGAGATTGTTAGAACAATGTTTGAATCTACTACCCTATATTTAAGTTTTGATGATAACAAAGTGAAAAGATATAGTATTTATAAGTTTCATGTATGAACTATCTGCTGCCTAAAATTATTATGTTCTGACTTGCAGATACTCTGATTGATATAAGCAAGATCATATCTATTCAGCATCAGAACTTGATTTCAGACACCAGCATCAGAAGTTGCTATATCAGAATGTCAGAAAATCAGATGATCAACTCACGTACATGCTGAAGCCTGATGAACAAGACTGCGCTCAACACTCTGATAAAGAAACACAACAGTTCATCAGCAGCGAAGCAGAGTCAGAATGAGCCAAGCCAGAACTTGCATTAAGTAAGCAACGGTACTGTGCATTGAAAGCAAATTAATTCCAAAGGCCTCATTCCAGACAAGATCTGCTCAATAAGGAAAGCTTGTTATTAGCATTGAATCAAGAATATTGCATTCAACGTTCATCATCTCAGTGCTATATAAACAAGGCTTTGAAGATTGAAATGGCTAATGCTCTCCAAATCTCTACACGCACAAAAGCTCATTATAATCTTCTCTCTCAGTTTTGCTAAACCACACACTCTGATATTCCATTATTGTTTAGCAATCTAGTTTCTAAGCTTCAATTTGTGTATACATCACAGTTGTGATAAAGTTTTGTAGAAAACATCCACACACTTAATTTTATCTCTTTGTAAGAAAGTGTTACCTTGACAAACCGGGTTGTGGTTTGGATCAAGAAGGCTTTAGCAGTTGTTAAAGCAGTCTGTAATATTCAGTTGAATATAGTGAATTAAGACCTCGTTGGAGAGAGGCGAAATCACCTTGACGGGTGGACTGGAGTAGTTTGAGATCAAACGAACCAGGATAAAAATATCTTGTTCATTGCATTAGATTTCAGTTTTACAATTCAACCCCCCCTTCTTGTATTTTTCACCACTTCAATAACATCATGACATTATACCATTGCATTTATACTGACCATTTCAAGGACTTTGGGATTTATCTCTGTGCTGTTTTGTAGGACATGGCTTCCATGCGAAGAAATACCATCCGAATCAACCTTGTGAAAGTGCCTCCTCAACTTAAGGAATTAGCATCAAGGATCCCCAATGATTCTCCATTCACCAAGAAGTATGGTCGTTTAATCAACTTGGTTACAACAAACTTTAAAGAGGATATGGTACATGTGCTCTTCCAATTCTTTAATCCTAAGCACCATTGCTTTAGATTTCCTGACTATCAATTAGTGCCTACTATGGAGGAGTTTTCTCAACTCTTGAGAGTGCCTATTCTTGGTCAATTACCCTTCACCGATATTGAGAGACCCAAGACCTGAGGAGATTTCTCGAGCTTTAAATTTTCAACGGTCCGACATTGTGGCAAATTGAGAAACCAGAAGTGGTGTTAAGGGGTTTCTAGCCAAGTTTTTGTTTGAGAAGGCTCAAAATTTTTGGGATGCTTTGGACTTACAAGCTTTTGAAGAAGTTTTGGCTCTTCTCATCTATGGTATGGTACTATTTCCTAACCCATACCAACTCATAGATGTGAATGCAGTCAAGGTTTTTTTTATCTCGTAACCTAATGCCTACCTTACTTGGAGACATATTGCATTCTCTTCACACTCGCACCATGAGTAGAAGAGGAATTCTTATGTGTTGCACTCCTTTGTTGGCTAGGTAGTTTATTTCGCACCTACCTCGATATGTTTTTAAGAATGAGCAAGGCATGAGATGGTCTAATAGGTTGATGTCACTCTCACATTTGGATATTCATTCGTGTTCTCGATCTTTGGAGGACATTATCATTATTGACCGTTACGGGGAATTCCCTAATGTACCTCTCCTTGGCATTAGGGGAGGTATCACCCATAATCCTTGTTTTGATTTGCGACAATTTGGGTATGCTAGGAGGGATGGTCCTCATGATGCACTTGTCTAAGGAATTGCATTTGATTATGAGAGCGATATCCAAGGTTATCGTCAAAGATTCATACGAGCTTGGGGCATGGTGAAAAAAGGTGATAGTAAGACATTAGGGTATAAGAACTCCATTCCTTTGGAGCCTTATCTCAAGTGGGTGCGATCTCGCGCTCAAAACCTCATAATTCCATATGAGGCCATCCTACCTATCATTATGGAACCTATTGCCGAAGGAAATGTTCTCTACACTATTCTTCATCCTGACATGCCTAATACTCTCGAGGAGTTGCAAAGATCGTGGATTCAACTCAAAGGGGAGCGAGACACCTTTGAAACCCAATTCTACGCAAGCGAGAAGAAGGTTTTGGAGCTCACGAGACAGCTTCATGAAGAGCGAAGTTTGAACGCCTACATTGCACCAAAGAGGATGCGCTCATGGGAAACTTGAGTCCTTTTTGTTTTAGGAGTTTATTTTGTATTATTTTTTGCTTCTTCCATTGTAAGCCCAAGAGGCATGTTATAACCAAATTGAACTTATTAATATAATTAATGTTTGTTCCCTCTTTGTCTAAACAAATTTAAATTTTAAAAGTCCTTGAAATCATTTGTATACGCATTTCATGCATCATAACATAAGCAGGCTTTCCGAAACAGGTTTCCTCATCTTTCTACTGTTTATTTCAGTAAGATGGATATCAAGTAGACCGTGAAAGACTTGCAAACACATAATTCTCAATTTCAAGAAACCTTGCTGACCTTGGCCAAAGGACAACAAGAGCTGATGTCACTTCTGGTGGCCAAAAAGAAGACCAAGAAGAAGGCCCTGATCAACATGGGGAAAAGGTTTAAAGGTCCCGTCCGTCAAGTGCAATTGGTTGAAGAGTCATCTGAGGAAGACGAGAACCAGAATGAAGATGTAAGGAGAATCCGTGATATGAGTTCCAACAATCAAGCTTCCGAGGATGAAGATTACTTTGATGAACAGTATCCACCAGCTGAGGATAAGTACAAGCAACTGGAAGATAGGTTGAAAGCTGTGGAAATTCAAGTCGTACCTGGCTTAGATTTTGGTGATTTAGGCTTGGTTCCTGGGGTAGTTATTCCCCGCAAGTTCAAAATTCCAATCTTTGCTAAGTACGACGGCATTTCGTGCCCAAAGCTTCACTTAAGATCCCACGTTTGCAAGATACAACCGCATACCAATGACAAGAATTTGTGGGTGCATTTCTTTCAAGAGAGTATGTCTGGGACTCAGTTAGAATGGTTTTATCAGTTGGAGGGTTCAAAAATTCATACCTGGGAAGATCTAGCCACCACTTTCTACCGTAAATATCAGTACAACGCTGATTTGGCACCGACTAAAGTTCAGTTACAAGGAATGACAATGGGTTCCAATAAAGGTTTTAAAGAGTACATGGAGAAATGGAGAGACCTTGCTGGTAGAGCACAACCACCATTGACTGATAGGGAGCTGGAGGATATGTTCATGGGAACATTAGCTGGACCATTTTTCAACTTGTTAATTGGGAGCTCATCGTCTAGTTTCACCGAGTTAACCTTAACTGGTGAAAGGGTCGAGAGCGGTATCAAAAGTGGAAAAATTCCCATGGCTTCCACCTCTACATCAAACACTATGAAGAAGACCTTTACTGGCAAGAAGGAAACCAATGCCGTATATGGGTCAAGAAGCCATGTCAAGAAAGACCACCGCCAATCTGTTAATGCTCTTTTAATCTCTAATCCACCCTTTACTCAAAGACAACAACAAGCCAACCATCAAAGATATGAGGTTCCAAGAAGATAATTCACAAGGATTAACATGTCTCTATCCCAAGCCTTGCAACACCTGTTGAAGGCTAACTTGGTAACATTGTGTCATCCACCACCAAATCCCAATGTTTCATCTTAGAAATACAATCCTAGGTTGGTAAAACTGAATCTTTAATTGTATGACTGAATATTTGCATATGTTTGAATTTTTGTCTGATTACGTTAGTTCGTTGATCTAATATTTATTTTGGGATTTATTATAATATGTTTAAACATTTTTTATATTATTATATAAATATCTATTAAACTTTGTTATAATTAGTGATTAATATTTTGTATAATATATTAAGATTTTTTTTTTTCAAAAATTAATTTTTAGAGATTATTTCAAACCTTTTTCTAGTTTATTTCATTAGGGAAAATTCAAAAGAATTAATTTTCTCCTAACTCTATCCCCACCCCATGCATCTTATTTTCTCAGTTTTCTAACCCTTGTTTTTCATCTCTTTTAATTATCTATTTTTCTCATTAAACATTAACCCTTAACCAAATTAGGCCTAGTTTCTTTAATTAATTAGAATTAGGGTTTGGATTTTAATTAATCAATTAACTAGAGTTAGGTTTTAATTAAAATTAATTAGTTTTAGGATTTTATCCAAATAATTCTTCTTAATTAATTAGATATTAGGGTTTCTAATTAGGGTTTTGTTTTTTTATTAAATTAACTAAATTAATTAGCTATTAGGCTTTAATTATCATCTCTAACCCTAGATCATTATCTAAAAATACAAAAAAAAAACATTAAAGCATCGATGTATAGGTTGCAACTATGGATGTAATAACTTAGTTTTTTTTTTGTATTTTTCCTAATTATATAACTGCTCACAGGATGTAATAACTTAGATTTAATTTTCCACACTTTACATTTCGCAAATTATATTTTTAGCTATTAGTAATTAGGCTTTGCATGGAAATACTAACAATTGGACATAGAAAACCTAATCTCAAGACTAAATAACTGAATTAACACACAATCATACTTGCACCTTTAGGGTAACCTCTCTTGCTGCCTTTACGAATTTTGGTCACGTCCCTCGAAAGTGGGGATACTTTAGTGAAAGACCCTCGATTAAATCATCATGTCCCTTTAGAATAAAGATCATAATCCCTCGATGACCCTTCGAGCTTCCTACAAAATGATCTAGTCCATTCGAGTTGCCTACAAAATGATGATAGTCCCTTTGATACAATTGCTAAAGTATCCTTACTTGTTTCCTTTGATGACCATACGATGACCCTACGCCTGTCCCTTCACATCCAATAGATAGGGCTACCTACTAAATAATGGTATGGATAGTACTATATCTAAAGGAGAAGGAAAAGAATAAGAAAGACTTTAGTGGGTAAGAAGTTCTTAATTGCTTGCTCATAACTTTTCTCCAAAAAGATTTTCACACTACAATTTCAAACAAATATTTTCGAAAATAACACTTTGTATACATTCTTGAGGACTGATACAAAAATAATTACAAAGTCAGCCTTACATTGGCGATTTCAAAATATTTTCAAACAAATCACACACACACAAAGTAAGATTTTCAAAAGTGAGCTAAGCAATTAAGGGCCCGTAGATAACTAGGAATTAAAAGGGTGCTAACACCTTGCCTCTTCATAACTTAACCCCCAAACTCAAAATATATCAAATGTCTTTCCTGTTCTCTTCACCTTTCCTAAATATTGGATAAAAGAAAAGTCGGTGGCGACTCTAGCTATCCGCACATTTGGATAAAACCAAAAAGTTAGTTCTCCCACCGTATTACAGAACTGGCGACTCTGCTGGGGACTACTACTTAAAAAAGAGGGGTTCCCTTAGAGTTTAATATCAGTTTACTTGCTTTTAATTGTATGCTTTGCTTGCTTTACTTTAAGGGTTTGTTTGGGTTTAATTGCTTGTAAGATCCGACACTCGGGTCTAGGGATGCCTTAGGTAAGTAGCAATAGATCATAAAGATTGTACGACATAGACCGATATGGTTAACATGATGACTGCAGTTAATGTGAGACTTTGGTTTATACCAATGTTCCTTGAGTCAGTCAAGGATAACATTAGGCTTCCGCATGGTGTCATTAGCACTAACTTACTTTTAGAACCTTAATTAACCCATATTGGCCATTAGAAGGTAGTGAGATAGCCGTCTTTGGTGTAGTCCAAGGTTGGTTAATAATCGAAACTAAGCTCATTGAGATTTGACTTTCGGGATGTTTTGGTGGCAAGCCAGTTGCCGTGCTAAAATAAAGCATGCGAGAAAGATCGATGATATGAGATTCCTAGAACCCGGTTACTATTTTAGGATAGAATGATCCAACTTAACTTTAATGGGGAAGGATACTTACCTATGGACTTCATGTAAGCCTTTAAACCTAAGGCTCTTGTGTGACTTGTGTGTGTTTGCTACTTATCTAACATGAACATGACATCATAACATAATAACATAACATTTTCACTAACCATTCCAAGGACCTAGGGATTCATCTTTGTTCTTTGTTGTAGGTTATGGCCTCCGCTCGCATAAACACTATCCAGATCAACTTTGTAAGGGTACCTTCCCAGCTTAAGGAGTTAGTCTCAAAGGTTCCCCAAAACTCTCAATTCACCAAAATGCATGGTTATCTACTCAGTTTGGTTACCTCAGGTTTTGAAGAAGACACGATGAGTGTTTTGTTCTAGTTCTTTGATCATGAGCATCACTGCTTTACCTTTCCAGATTATTAGTTGGTACCCACAATGGAAGAGTTCTCTAAGCTACTCAAAGTACCTATTCTTGATCAGACACCCTTCACCGATTTTGAGAAAGTTCCAAAACCTGAAGATATTGCAGCAGCCTTACATCTAAAGCGGTCCGACATTGTATCTAATTATGAAACAAGAAGTGGAGTCAAGGGCCTTATTTCTAAATTTCTGATAGAGAAGGCTCAGTTGTTTCTGGATACTATGAGTTTTCATGATTTCGAGGAGATCTTGGCTCTGTTGATCTATGGTTTGGTACTATTCCCTAATATAGACCAACTCATAGACCTGAATGCCATCAAAATATTTATTACTCATAATCCAGTGCCTACTTTGCTTGGAGACATTTTTCATTCTCTTCACACTCGTACTATGAGGAAGCGAGGGACTTTTATGTGTTGCATACCTTTACTATCCAGGTGGTTTATTTTGCACCTTCCCCGATCAGTGATGAAGAATGAAAAAGGTTTGAGGTGGTCTCAAAGGATGATGTCACTCTCTTATTCAAATATCTATTGGTGTTCCCGATCTTAGGAGGATATCACTATTATTGACCGCTATGGGGAATTCCTTAATGTGCCACTCCTTGGCATAAGGGGAGGTATCACTTACAACCCTTCCCTAGCTCTATGTCAATTTGGTTATGCTTAAAGAGACTGTCCTCATGATATGCTCATCTAGGGTATTGTATTCGATTACGAGAATGATCCTCAAGTTTAACGTCAAAGGTTTATACGTGCTTAGGGCATGGTGAATAAGATTGATAGCAAGACTTTGAGACAAAAAAGCTTCATCCCTCTGGAGCCCTACCTCAGATGGGTGCGATCTCGTGCTCAAAATCTTATAATGCCATATCCCATTGTCCTACCAATAATTGTGGAGCCTATTGTTGAAGGAGATATTCCTCATACCGTTCTTCATCTTGATATGCCTACTGACCTTGAAGAGCTACAAAAGTCTTGGATTCAACTGAAAGAAGAAAGGGACAACTTTGAGACTCAATTCTATGTTAGTGAGAAAAAAGTATTGGAGATGATCAAACGTCTTCACGAAGAGCAGAGCCTTAATTCATATGTCAACACAAAGAGGAAGCGTTCATGGGAGACTTGAGTCATAATTTATTCCTTTGTAACCCTTCTTTTTGTTTTCATAGTAAGCCTAAGAGGCGTTTATAATATGAACTTACTAACAAGCATCTTTGTTGTTGTTTCCTTTTTATTAACAAACTTAAATCCCACGAGGTCCATGAAAACATTGCATATGCATCTACATACCATACATATCATTACATAACAGGTTTCTAAGACAGGTTTTCTCATCTTCTTGTTGTTTACCTAAGGCTGAAAATGGCTCTCGAACAGATAGTCAAAGATCTCCAGGCACAAAATGCTCAGTTCCAACAGATGTTCCTAAACTTAGTGAAGGGGCAAGAAGAACTGAAGGCACTCATCGCCAATGGGAAGAAGAAGACAAAGAAACCAACCAGCGTCTTTAACATGGGGAAGAGGTTCAGAAGTCCAGTCAAGCGAGCTCAAGATCTTGATATCCCATCGGACGAAGATGACAACCAGGATGCAGATGGTAAAAGTGTTAAAACTGAAAGAAACAACCTTGGTTCTGACAAGTGTCCTGATGAAGAGGATTATTTATATGAACAATATCCCCCTGCCGACGAGAAGTATAAGCTGTTAGAAGAGCGTTTGAAAGCTGTGGAGATCTAAAAGGTGTCTGGCTTGAACTTTGAAGAATTGGGTTTAGTCTCAGGAGTGGTCATTCCTCCTAAGTTCAAAACTCCTACCTTTTCCAAGTATGATGGCGCTTCTTTCCCGAAGCTGCATTTAAGATCATATGTTCGGAAAATAAAACCACACACTACTGACAAGAAATTATGGTTGCATTTATTTCAAGAGAGTCTGTCTGGAACACAACTAGAATGGTATTATCAACTTGAAGGTACCAATATCCATATCTGGGAAGATTTGGCTGCAACTTTCTATAAACAGTATCAATACAATTCTGATTTGGCATCAACCTGCATGCAACTACGGAGTATATCTGTAACGCCCGTTAATTTAATTAATTATTTAATTAAATTAATTATGCATTAATGGTTGAAAATTTTGTTGAAATTGTTGAAGTTGCAGAATGTTGAGAAATGTTGATTTAAGTTGCTAAGTTGTTATTTGGTTGATATTTAATTGTTTGGTTGATTAATTTTAGAAATAATATTAATATAGATATTAGAATAATATAAGGTTTATTAGTTGGGCTCATTATTTGGTTGTATGGAGTAATAGGTGGGGTGTGAAAGTTAGGCCCAATAAGAATATCAATAATTATAAGGTTAAGCTAATTATGAGGATTAGGTTAATTAGAAGGAATAAGGAAAAAGTCTTGGAGTATTTTGTGGGAACGTGGAAGTTGCAAAATTGCAGAAAAGAGGAAAAGAGGCAAAGGTTGGAAACTTTGTCAAGGCTAGATTCGATTGAAGAATTATAGGGCGGTCTCCAATCCAAGGTAAGGGTGGTGTTCTGACTCTATAATTGGAATTATGATGAATAGTATATAGGAATTGGGTTGGTGTAATTGTTGTTTATGTGTTCATGAATGATGTTGAATTCGTCTGCATAATTATTAATATTAACTGTCTGTGTTGGGATTTATCTATAGATGTAATTGTTATTAAGTAGCTATGTTATTGATGTATCATGTTGTTGTGAAAATACTGGTAATCAAAGGAAAATTTGGGAAAATTTTGGGTTAGTGTTAGTATTAGTATCAGACTGAAGCCTGCGAAGAGGCAGTGTGGAAAGCAGTATGTGCTAAGGGGCACAAAGGCTGTGTCGGACGGCACAAAACTGATGGATGTGCCGAGGGGCACACAAGCATGCAGATCGGCATGCTATGAGTAATTATTGTGCCGGGGGGACAAGCATGTGTGCCGAGAGGCACCATGCCTTGTGTGCTTCTTATTTTGGTTCCTGATCCATGAAGTTTTAGTATGTTTCAACCAAAGATAATAATTATGTAGAATGATTATAATGGAAGTACATGTAGATTGAGGAAAACTAATTAATTGCATACTTTAGTAATAGTAATAATAAGTAGATATCAGAAGAAGACAAGTTAGCATAAGAATATCACAGTAACTAATTAATTAGCAGAGTAGTAAATTAGTAGAGTTATTTTAGTAGCAGTAACTAATAGAGTATTAATACATAGCATAATTGGTTTATAATAGAGATGGTTAGTATAATAATCGTAGAGTTGATATTTAACAGAGCTAATTAGTTGGATACTTTTAGCAGTAGTAACAGAGAGTTAATTATAGCAAAGTTAATTTAATGGAGTTGGTATATGTATATAGTAGAATTGGATAACAGTGTAGTATTAAGTTGTCAGAAAACTAATAAGGAATATTAGTATAAAGTAGAAATGATGGGATGTTTAGCCGGTAATTAATTAGCAGGATTTAGTCGATTTGCCCGAATAACTATACGGAACAATTGTTGTATATTTTAGTCGATACAATATGTTGAATACTTTGCTGAAAAATATGAATTGCAGGTGGTATTAAATTGTTAGGCATATAGCTAATGTTGTTTTCTTATTAATGTTATTGTCGGATTACTATTGTTGATATGTTAATTATTGTTGTTGAAATATAAATTTGTAGGCCTATGGCCAGTGTTGAATTATTATTAAGTTGCATGCTTATGGCCAATGTTGATTTATGTTGAGTTATTGTGTTGTTGTGATTGCAGCTGTGAATTCTTGTTGATAATGTGAAGTTGCAGGGAATTTTAATGATGATGAATTACCTCTATTTACTGGTAATAATGGTGATATAGGCTTATGCCTTGCGATGAATGATGATTGTTGTGAGTATGTGATGGTGCATTCATTGAGTCATATACCTTTGTATACTCTGCGATGGCCTGGATTGGAAAACTGCGAAGAAGTCTTATGCCTTGTTGATGCCTCTATTAATTGGCAATTTTTAAGATGGGAGTTCTGCTCTGTTTTTAAGATGGGAGTTCTGCTATGTTTTTAAGTTGGGAGTTTTGCTCCAATGGTACCACATACATGTGCATTGTAATTGAGTCGCATTTGATGTTGCATCTTGAGTTGTGGTGAAGATAGATTTGTTGTTGCTTTATGTTGTTGACTTATTGTGACAGGTATCATCTAAAAGCTGTGAATTAGTTGTTATGCCACGTTGATGTTTTGTTGAGATTAAAGTTGTTTGAAAGTTGTGAAGTGGTGATTTTATATGAACTGATTATGATATATTAATTTTCATACATTCTATTATATCGTTAGATATCTCACCCCTTCTGTTTGAATGTTGCCCTCTGTTGGTAACGTGCAGGTAATCAAGAAGGATAGCTGTTACCTTCGTTAATTCGAGTCAGTGTCGTAGCTCTGATACATAGCACTCGGGGGGATGAACGCTTGATGTTTAGTTGTTGATCATTATTTCAGTTGCTAAAATTTTAAGTTGATTACATGAAATAATTGTTATCTTGAGGTTGTCTTAGTTGAATAAAATATGTTAAGTGAATTGAAGTTGAGTATGTAGATTTCGATGCTTATCAATAAAAAGTTGTTTGATTTTAAAGAATAAATTAGGTTGTTATCTGTTCATCCGAATTAAGTGTTATGTATCTATTTTATATGCGATTAAATGAAGTTTGATTTTAAGTTGAAAATGTAGCATCCTATTTATTTTGAACTCTGATTTTCTTATCATCTTCCACATAGAAATGGGGTGTTACAATGTCCATGGGTTCTGAGGAAGGCTTTAAAGAGTACGCACAGAAATGGAGAGATCTTGCAGGCAGAGTTCAACCTCCTTTGGCTGATAGGGAATTGGTTGACATGTTCATGAGCACACTAGCAGGTCCTTTCTATAATCACCTACTTGGAAGTTTTTCAGCTAGTTTCATTGAACTGATATTAACAGGAGAACATGTTAAGAATGGAATCAGAAGCGATAAAATTCAGGTGGCTACATCTTTGAATAATGTGAAGAAGTCTTATAGTAGTAAGAAAGAATCCAATGCTGTGTACAGACTGGAGGGTTGTAGTAAGAGTAACCGCAACCAATCTATGGGGGAAGTTCTGATCTCTAATCCCACGCTAGTACCACCACCACAACAACAGAATAATCAGCGTAGGCAGATCGCACCCAGGAGACAGTTCATAAAAATCAACATGCCATTGTCTCAAGCATTGCAACAAATGTTGAAGGTAGAGATGATTACATTGAAGGATCCTCCTCAGAATCCCAATACTTCTTCTCCCAGTTATAATCCCAATGCAAGGTGTGCATATCACTCCAACAGTCCCGGACATGACACTAATAACTGTTGGGCTCTGAATAATAAGATTCGAGACATGATTGACACTAAGGAGATTGAATTTGATCCTCCTGAGACTCCTAATGTGATCACTGCACCTATGCCTAATCATGCAAGGGCATTAATGCTATTGATGATGTTTCTTATGTTTCTACTGTGAATAACTTGACTACTCCTCTGATGATTGTTAAGAAGAAGCTGCTGTAAGCCGGTTTATTTCTGGGTTACATTGAAAGGTGCTATTATTGTGCGTCCCAATCTAATGGTTGTGCACCATTGAAAGAAGGTGTTCAATGTTTGATGAATGACTGTGTAATTCTATTTGAGAATACTCCTTTTGTGGAGAGTATGTCTCAAGACCTGAAGCTTGAAGACATATCTGCAATTTCTGGTACTCCTGTAAGGATCACTTCTAAGGGTCCTGTGAAGATTACTGCCGAACATATGGTTTCTACTTTGATCATTACCACGCCTGGGCCAATTCCATATTCCTATGACAAGGCTATCCCTTATAATTATGGAGTTGATGTCCACTACCATGGCTTCAAGCAAGAACCGTTGACTGTCGAAGATAAAAATACTGAAATTACTGATCCCAATGTTGGCAATATTGCTGGGACTAGTAAAGTTACTAGAAGTGGAAGGGTTTTCTCTCTAGAGATCTCTCCAAAAGTCGTTACTACTCTAGTTCATATCACTACCACTGAATCAACTATTGAAACTCGAGGCAAATAACATATGACTGAGCCTGCCCTGACTGAGTCACCGAAAGAGGTTATTGTTGAAGATACCTCCAAGAAAGAGATGGAAGAAGTATTGAAAATTATTTGAAAGAGTGACTATAAGATCTTTGAACAGTTGGGGTAGACCCCCTCCAAAATATCTGTTATCTTTATTGTTGTGCTCTAAAGTCCATGCTCAGGCTCTGGTAAAATTCCTGAAATCTGCTCATGTACCACAGAAAATCTCTGTTGATCAGTTCGAAAATTATGTTGCTAGCCTGACAACTGATAATGAGCTAGGCTTTTCTGACGCTGACTTAACTCCCATAGGAAGGAACCATAATAAGGCCCTGCATGTCTCTATTGAGTGTAGGGGAACTAACTTATCCCATGTATTGGTGGACACAAGTTCCTCATTGAATATATTGCCAAACGCTGCTTCAGAAAAACTTGAATCTAAAAGGATTGTGCTAAAACCCAGTGACATTGTGGTAAGAGCTTTTTGGTGCATGGAGAGGTTGATCTTCCAATCAAAGTGGGCTCCCAGGTCTTCAACTCTACTTTCTATGTGATGGACATTCGTCCAGCCTATTCCTATTTTATTGGACCCCCTTAGATTCATGGGGTAGACGCTGTTACTTCTACTTTACACCAAAAGTTGAAGTATCCCGTAAAAGGAAAAATTGTTGCAGTTTGCGGCGAAGAAGAATACATGGTGAGCCATTTGAATTCCTTGAAGTATGTTGAGATGGATGGTGAGTTCTTCGAGACTCCTTTCCAGACCTTTGAAGTTATTTCTTAGAAAACCCCTGTTGATAAAGCTACTCTTACCGTTCCTAAGGTTACCATAATTCCACCAAGAATGGCTTCTCTGAAAGACGCTAAGGCTGTGGTAGAAGAAGGTGGTGGCATTGTTTGGGATTATCTTCCCAACATCCCTTACAAGTCTGATAAATTTGGTTTGGGTTTCACCTTAGAGGTTCAGATGGATGTACTTCGTGCTCGTGCTAATTATGAGAGACTGCCATTCCGTATCAACAACAATGGAGTTCACAAAAATCAAGTCAACATTGTGGAAGACGCTGATAGCGAATGTGACATAGACAATTGGATTTTCCCTACTACCGGCAATAGGCTCAACAATTGGAAGGTTGAAGACTTTATACCGATCTCCTTTAATAAGGAGTAAATGCTATTTTCTATTTTCTTACTTTCAAGTTTTTGGTTATGTAATTTAAACAATAACTTTAAACCTTGTGCCTTACCCGGAGCACAATAGTCCATTTGTTAGGGTTGTCATTTTTCATCCGCATATTTTCATTTAATAAATCATTGGACGTTTGCATTCAAATTTTGCGCTTTTTTTATTTCTTTAATTTATTGCTTTCAAAATAGTCATGTGTTCTTACACACATCCACACAACAAATTGTAGATCCATATCCACCCTGGATCCCATTGATAACAATTCTGCTATTGCCAATTATGACTTCTGAAATATGATCTACCAAGTTGTGGAAGAAGGTGAGGAAGATTGTGAAGTACTTGGAGAGCTTGCTAGGCTGTTAATGCAGGAAGAAAGAGCCATACAATCACAAGAAGATCTAGTCAAGGTTGTGAACTTGGGTACTGAAGAGGACAAGAAAGAAGTCAAGATAGGTGCCAACCTAGAAGACAATGTCAAAAAGAGATTAATCCAGATGTTGTGTGACTATGTTGAGATCTTTGCTTGGTCATACAAAGACATGCCAGGGCTTGATACTGACATTGTGGTTCACCATCTACCGATGAAGGAAGGTTGTCCTCCTATAAAATAGAAGGTTTGTCGTATGCGTCCCGAGATGTCTGAAAAGATCAAAGCTGAGGTTAGGAAGCAGTTCAATGCAAGTTTCTTAGATGTTACATCCTATCCTCAGTGGGTTGCAAATGTGGTTCCAATACCTAAGAAGGATGGCAAGGTACGTATGTGTATAAACTAAAGGGATTTGAACAAGGAAAGCCCCAAAGATGATTTTCTGCTTCCGCATATTGATGTTCTGGTTGACAACACCGCTCAACATAAAGTATTTTACTTCATGGATGGTTTCTATGGTTATAATCAAATCAAGATGACACCTAAAGACATGGAGAAGACTACCTTTGTCACACAGTAGGGCACTTTCTATTACAAAGTTATGCCTTTTGGTTTGAAGAACACTGACACAACATATCAGCATGCTATGGTAGCTTTGTTCCATGACATGATCCATCAAGAGATAGAGGTTTACATTGATGACATGATATCCAGGTCTCAAACTGAAGAAGAACATCTCAACCACTCGCATAAGGTGTTCGAGAGGCTGAAAAAGTAGAAGTTAAGGCTGAATCCAAATAAGTGAACCTTTGGGGAAAGACCCGGTAAACTCCTAGGTTTCATTGTCAATGGTAAAGGTATTGAAGTTGATCCTATCAAGGTTAAAGCCATTCAAGAAATTCCAGCTCCCCGTACTGAGAAGGAAGTCAGAGGTTTCTTGGGACAATTGAACTACAATGCCAGATTTATGCTGATAAAGTACATGTGCCCCGGTTCCTTTGAATGTCTTGATTTCTCCTTGGCTGTTTGCAATGTGGGGCATTGATATGATTGGAGATATTAAGCCTACTGCTTCCAATGGGCATCGTTTCATCCCGGTCATTATTTATTACTTCACAAAGTGGGTTAAAGCAGCCTCATTTTCTTCCGTAACCAAGAATGTTGGTGCTCGGTTCATTAAATACAACCTTATCTGTCGGTATGGAATCCCTGGAAGGATCATGACAGACAACGGTACCAATCTTAACAATACTATAATCATGGAACTCTGCATGCAGTTCGGGGTTAAGCATCATAATTCTTCTTCATACCGGACAAAGATGAATGACACAGTGGAAGCCGCCAACAAGAATATCAAGAAGATCTTGCAGAACATGACAATGACATACAAAGATTGGCATGAGATTTTACTATTTTCTATTCATGGTTATCGCACTTCAGTATGTACATCAACTGGAGCAACCACGTTCTCTCTAGTCTATGGTGTGGAGGCTGTCTTACCTATTGAAGTCTAGATTCCTTCCCTAAGGATTATGAAAGACACATGTTTAGATGAAGACGAATGGACTCAAACTCGACTGGACCAAATAAATTTGATCGATGAAAAAAGGCTTGCGGCTGTTTGTCATGGTCAAATGTATCAGAAATGCATGATCAAAGCCTTTAATAGGAAAGTCAAATATCAGGTATACCAGGCTGGTGATTTGGTAATAAAGCGCATTATCCTACAACAAGATGATCCCATGGGAAAATGGACTCCCACATATGAAGGGCCATTTGTGATCAAAAAGATATTTTCTGGTGGTGCTATGATACTTACTACCTGTAGCGGTAGAAATGTTTAAGACTAAGCCATTGGATTGACTAGACTTGTACAAATCAAAGTAAAAACGCCACCGCGCTTTATTGTTTCCAAAGGAATGGGAAAAGAGCGAATAACCAAAAAAGAGGGGGAAAGATTCTAGGTAAGTGGGATGGTTATGCAAAGGGAAGGTATTAGCACCCTGAACATCTACGGTACTCCGCAGGAACCTCTTTATAAAATCTGTATATTTTGGCTATAAAATGTTGTATAAAAATAGATGGTGGATGTGAGAAAAGAAATATTTTTTATGATTTTTGCA
Organism: Vicia faba; assembly: GCA_948472305.1. Lineage (NCBI taxonomy): Eukaryota > Viridiplantae > Streptophyta > Magnoliopsida > Fabales > Fabaceae > Vicia > Vicia faba. The sequence continues at coordinate 1,326,378,012 of OX451735.1, read as the reverse complement.
CCCGCCGAGGTTGCGAACCTTTAGTTCCTACGTACCACCTTTTGTGCAATAGGGGATCAGGTTACACGTAGTTCACCATTGAAAAATTTTAAAACACAAGTGTGTTGGTTAATTTTGTGAGATAAGACATCATCGTCATTGTCCGTGTGGAAAAACATACTTACTACCCACAATCATGAGAAAGGAGAATATGCATCATCTCAAAGTGGAGGATATGGATTGGATTTTAAAAATCAACAATGCCTCACTCAACACCCAAGTGGAAAATATCTCTCTTTACTACATATTATAGAAGTATAGTTATTTGCATCACTACAAGGATTTGACAAGAGTCTAATCTTTTGAGAAAAGTTTAAGATGAAAACCAAGATGGCAAAATGGTTTGAATGAGATTGATTGATTTTTAGTCTTCTCATAAAAAAAGTATCAAGGTATTATTAATGTTGATTGAAGTTTATTTGTGAAAGATATTTTGAAAATGCATGGACCTAAGTCCAAGTTTAATATGAAAGTGGTTCAAGTTTAAAAAAAAAAAACAAGAAGAGTTTTTCAAAAGGATGGAGAAGATTTTTGAAATTAAAGAAGATGGGAGGAGAAGAAGAGACTATCCTAAAGCATAAGGTAAAAACTAGGGATAAGAACCATCTAACCAACAAGAAGTCAATACTTGACATTATGAGCCAAGATAGAATTCCCATTCTTTGGATTGAAACCATGCAAGCGAAGATACTATACCTCTTGTGAGTACCATTCAAGTGTATTAAGTCTTCACAAAAATTGGGTAGAGTAACGGCTGTATATGGGTGAATTCCAGATTTAAAACAAAGGATTTAATTACATTAACCTACACACAAAACAAACAAACAACCCAATGTCTTGAGGTAAACCTCAAGAACTTCCAGACAAAGTATCTGTCAAGGTCACAAGGTCTCCAACATAGGCCAAGGTTTCTAATCCTAAGTCCAAGAAGTCCAATGCTCCATAATGCCAAGGATAGTAACCAAGTAGTCCAAGTATCATTAAAGTTTTTTTATGGTTCATGTTGATTATTAGGTGTCTTAGAAGAGAAAAGAAAAGGCTCAAATGAGCAACAAAAAAAAGACATGAAATGTAATGCTTAAAGTAAATGGTACATAAAGCATAAAAAATAAAAGGGCATAAAGTAAAAACAATTTAATAATTAGTGGTTAGTTGGATGACCATCTTGAAACTTTCATTTGGAACTCATTAGAGGATTGGTAGAACCAAAGCCTCCACAAAACAAGTTGCATTTGCTTTTTGTCAAGTATATCATCCATTTGGAATCCTCAAAAGTACCATTTAACGATCAACGATGTTTAAGTGATCCGCGTTGACCAAAAGTATTGTAGATCTATTAGAGGATTGGTAGAACCCAAGCCTCCACACAATGAATCTCAAGGTTATTGGATCAAAGAGATCAAATTAACATACTTGGGCTTGCAAACATATGTTTGGGCCACGAATGATCATTTATTCGAATGAGGACAAAATTTAGTGCTATATTAAGCAATCGTAAGTGGGCTTATGTAGAAGTCGCACCTATTTTGAGGCAGGTCAATAACAATCTATACACCATTTGTTTTAAGACATGATATAGAGATCATGCTCCAATAACACTTAGTACAATGAGAAATGGATAAGATGAAGAGGGGTGGGAGAGAATATACAAACCATATTTGAATTAAATTTAAATCAAACTATTATTAAAATCATTCATCCATTTTTGTGGAGTTAGACTCAACACCATGGATCCAATGATGTTAACAAAGTTCATGACCAAAAATTTAATCCAAGATCAGCCAGAAAATAATCACAAAATAATATTGTATTTAATATATACATAAAAAAGGTTTTAAAAAAAAGTTTTAAAATAGAAATAAAAGAGAAAAATATCAACTATATTTAAATTAATCAAGAAAATAAAAGTAAGACCATAAAAAAAATCAGAAATGAACTAAAATGATTTTATAAAATTTTTGGTAATTTTAAAAAGTCAGAAACTATTTTTAAAATTAAAAGAAATGAGTAAAATAAACCAAAAATGATAAAAAATAACAAATTCAGAAATAAAAAATAAATGAGGTCACCAATATTATCACAATATCATTGGATCATTCCATAATTTTTTCAGAATTTAAAAATGCATAAAAATATTTTTAAACATTTAAAACAATTCAAATAAAGTGGAAATTTATAAAAAAAATATCAAAACACAAAATAAAATTATGAAAAAATAAAAATCAGAAAGAGAAAAATCAAAAATATTTTTCATAATTTTTTCAGATTTTTTTGACTAAAAATGAATTTTCTATGCTTTTTTTGAAATTTAAAACAATTAAATATAAAAATCAGAAAGGAAAAATAAAGTCAAAAATATGTGGACCATTGGATGAGAGTCAAAATGCATTAGTAATCAAATCCAAGGGATCTGGCGCGCTGTGCATATCATGGTCATTAGTGAATAAAACACGAAATCAAATGTAAATCAGAAATTCAAAAACATCCAAATGGCGTTGTTTCATTGGTTGAAGGATGACACATTGGTCATCTTCAACCTCCAGCCAGTCCCAAAACCAAGTTGCTTAATTTGTAAAATTAGAGCACGAGACCTATGCCATTCGCTTCGTCTCTTCAAGACGAAGACAACCACACCTTCGCGATAAATTTATATAAATTGTAGCTCAAGAAATTTAGAAAGAAAGTTTTAAAAAAGGGATTTGAAATTTCATGGTCAAAACAAGTTTCCAGATAAAAGTAAGTGTTGCGACTAGAATCAAGGCAATGAGAGCATCACAATGATATCAATATTTTGAAGAATTGATGAAGGAATCTACCTATTGAAGTTTAGTTGCAGAGCTCTAAAACTGGACTTCTATGGAGTAATATAGGGCACGATTCTTGAATGTAATTATATGGTTAGCTTCAGGGAAGATCAAGGAAAGTAAATTGATAGAAAAATTGGATTGAAAAAGGCTTGAAAATAGATTTCGAAGTTGCAGAAATTTGAGTTATGGAACAAGTTTGGCAGGGTGATTCTGGCTATCCAAGCTTGAGGAAATGAATGGGGGATGATCCTCTATTTATAGAGAATCAAATGGAATGTCCAAGCGTGTGAAATGATGAAGTTTGGAGGGAAATCATGTGAAGTTGCAAACAAGAAAATCGTGACTTCTAATTTGATCAAAACTCATCCAAAACGCGCGCTTTGTTGTGCTAATCACTCCTGGAAGTTCACTAAACATGTTTAGAGGCAAAAACACGTAGAAACAAAGTGTTTAGAAGCTAAACCAATGATTTCAAATTCTGACTTTTGAAGAAACTTCAGTTCCAAGTTACCAAGTTCAAATCAATGGCATTCACAACTCAAGGGGTCTTAGGGCATGATTCTTGATGCTTTAGAAAGATGAGGTTACAAGCTTTGCAATGGAAAAAGAATGGAATCAAATGGATGCTTGATTTGAAAGTTGCATTGAGTCAAAGTTGGGAAAAAGAAGTTGACTTTCCATACTTAGAAATATTTCAAGTTTTTCTTCAAAAGTGACCTATAATGTTTTGCATCCAAACATGGCCTTCCACTTGAAATTTTCTCTTGACCAAAAAAGATGGCACGAAGTAGACCTTTTGAATGACATTTTGAAACTTGAACCATTCAAAATATCCAAAAATTGAGAGAGTTGTGAATTGCTGAAGTCGGCAAAAAATCATGAAATGACCTATAATATATTGTATCCTTAGGGCATCTTCCATCCATTTTCTCACTTTGCACATAAAAGAAGGCATAAAGTTCACATCCTCAAGATCATTGTGGAAATATAATTGGATTAAGGTGATAAATATTGACCAAGTTATGATCATTTGAAGTCACACATGAGAAAATGGGGGTTCATCTGGAGGACTTGTACTCTTTCTTCATCATCAAGTTTCTTCCACATGAAAACTCCTTGAAACTTTTGAAGTGATTTGTTGATAACCATTTGAAGAGAAGGATGTTTTTGGAATCATTCAAAAATACCAAAAGATGAGCAAGATATGCTTCTTTGAAGTTCAAAACCCTAGCTCATAGATCAAGAAAATGCTTTGAGGAACTTTGACAATTTTGAACAAACTTCTTGTACCAATACAAATGCTTTGTAAATAGAAGTTGTTGAGGATGAAAATGAGAACTCATAGCCACCAAAACCACTTGCATATCTTGATAATTGAGATAAATATGCACTTGTGACCAATGGGATCAAAGCCTTGTCCAAACATGACAACTTCTTCAATCAACCCCTTGTACTTTTGAATCAAATTTGATAACCTTAAAATGTGGTGAGCCAAAATAACCTTGCCATGCCATTTTTTCCAAAACAAATCCAATGGTGAGGTTTGAACTTCCTAAGCTTTATTGACTAGGGCATGGAAATAAACTCATGAACCCATGGAGAAACTTGCTAAATCTCATTGCCTTTACCTACATTAGTAACAAACAAGACAAACCAACATTGAATTTTATTAATTAAAAGGAAAAATCAAGACAAAATATTCATGACCACAAAAGAAAACAAGTCAAGATGCTTGGTGATTCCTCAAAGAGCAAAGCTAAAGGTAGGGAGGAGGACCAAAATCCCTAATGTGATCTTGTTGTGATTGAATCAATATGGTATGATGAAGGGATCTTAGGGGCAAAAATTGGGGTACAACAACTGTCCTTATTTAAGTTTCTTCTATCCGGAGATACGAAGGTTAAAAAATATTTGTGTCGACGCGATCGAAGATACTTAAATATAAAACAAACCTTATTTTTGGCCCTAAGATGCCATGCAATGCTTATGAATATGAATGCACATGGACAACTCCAAAGGGACGCACAACACCATTGGGGATGTAATAAAAATAAAGAAACAAGAGAGCAACCCGACCAGGAAAATAAATCATTGGTGGATCAAAAGACCTGACTCATAGAGGATGATAAAATGGTCAAAGGATACACCAACTCTTACTGAAGGCATAACTACCAACGTTCATAGAAGGTAGAAAGAGGAAAGAAATAACAACATCGATGTTCACTGACAGTGAGCTACCAACATTCACTGAAGGTAGAGAGAAAAGAAAATATCATAACACTGCCGTTCACTGACAGTGAACTACCAACGTTCACTGAAGGTAGCATAAAGATAAAAATCACCAACTTTCACTGAAGGTGACCTACCTACTTTCACTGAAGGTAGAGAGAAAAGAAAAATATCATAACACCACCGTTCACTGACGATGAACTACCAACGTTCACTAAGGGTAGCAAAAAGATAACAATCACCAACTTCCACTGAAGGTGGCCTACCAACTTTCACTGAAGGTAGAGAGAGAATATCATAACACCACCGTTCATTGAGGGTAGCAAAAAGATAACAATCACCAACTTTCACTGAAGGTGACTTACCAACTTTCACTGAAGGTAGAGAGAAAATATCATAACACCGCCGTTCACTGATGATGAACTATCAACATTCACTGAGGGTAGAAAAAAGATAACAATCACCAACTTTCACTGAAGGTAGAGAGAAAATATATCATAACACCGCCGTTCACTAACGATGAACTACCAACATTCACTAAGGGTATCAAAAAGATAACAATCACCAAATTTCATTGAAGGTGACCTACCAACTTTCACTGAAGGTAGAGAGAAAATATATCATAAGATCACCGTTCACTGATGATGAACTACCAACGTTCACCGAGGGTAGAAAAAAAGATAACAATCACCAACTTTCACTGAAGGTGACCTACCAACTTTCACTGAAGGTAGAGAAAAAATATATCATAACACCGCTGTTCACTGACGATGAACTACCAACATTCACTGAGGGTAGCAAAAAGATAAAAATCACCAACTTTCACTGAAGGTGACCTACCAACTTTCACTGAAGGTAGAGAGAAAATATCATAACACTTCCGTTCACTGACGATGAACTACCAACGTTCACCGAGGGTAGCAAAAAGATAATAATCACCAACTTTCACTGAAGGTGACCTACCAACTTTCACTGAAGATAGAGAGAAAATATATCAAACACCACCATTCTCTGACGATGAACTACCAACATTCACTAAGGGTAGAAAAAAGATAACAATCACCAACTTTCACGGAAGGTGACCTACCAACTTTCACTGAAGGTAGAGAGAAAATATATCATAACATCACCGTTCAATGAAGATGTACTACCAACATTCACTGAGGGTAGCAAAAAGATAACAAGTTTCCCCAAAATTCTGGCATTTCACCTAGAACAGGTCTCAACTTATTCTTTAACCAAGGCACTCCGCCTGGAAAGGGTAACATATAAGATGTCTCAAATAAAGAGACTACCACTTGTAAAGATTTCACAATAAACTGTCTCTGCGATATTGAAAGTCTTGCCTCCACTGGAGTAATCTGGAAACAGACTGCAAACTATCCATTCATAGAGAAGATAGCAAAAAGGTTACATTGACTTTTATAGGGAAGTACAAATTTCTCAAATAATGAGACCTACTTCTTGTTGTTATAAGAAGGATTGTAAAAAAAAATATTTTCGGGGAGAGCAATATGACATCCTGGGGAATGAATCGTGACTTCCTGGGGAAATCCCAATATATTCCTGCTCAGGAGGTAAAGTCTTCTCGTGCAAAATAAATGCACATTCTCAAACCAATGCTCGAAGCTTGCAGAAATCCAAAGTAATAATATTGCCAAGGATAAAAAATTCAAACCAGAAATAAACTGGAATGAGACAGTCGTCCGAAACACTTCCTTTGAGAAATAAACTCAAGAGGGAAATCTAAATCATCCAAACAAAGAGCTGTATAAGAAGGCTAAACAAAAATCTTCCACGAGGGATAACTCAGTGGGGAAATTGAAAGAATATACGCTTTATGCTTAAGGCCAACACTCTATTGGAGAGAGGACAACATAACTCTGCAAAACAGAGTAATATGTCAACAAAATATTAATGAATGTGAATGAGCAATGATTTGCCAATTTTAGCTATGCATGATGTATGTATGAATGTATGAGTGTTATCGTGCGTATGCTGACAAAACAGATATACAACACTGGGAGTAACCAGGCAAAACCAACTCGGGCACAATCAACACTCGGCTAAATTACATCCAAGATGAACAATCCAAGAAAAAGTAAGCGCCAACTGAGGAAACAAAACCTACTGCCCGGTTTAACTTTATTGGGGAGTGTGATGCGGTGGGAGAACTGAATTGAGGTTTTGCGCTTTATTGCAAATGTCGCGGTTAGCAAGAGTCGCCACCGACTTTTCTTTTATCCAAAAGGAAAGGTGAAAAAGCACAGGAAAGACCTTTGAGATTATTTCTTGAGTTCGGGGGGTAGGTTATGAAAAGGGAAGGTGTTAGAACCCTTTTCATCCATAGTTTTCCATGGGCTCTTAGTTACTTGCTTAGATCACTTGCTTTTGTTGTTTGAATTTGTGCTTGGTGTAGTTTTGAAAGTATTTTGTAAAAGAGGCCATTCGTTTAGGCAATCTTTGTAATGATTCTCATTCGTAAGAATGTATACAAAGATGTTTGTCTTTTTGAAAATGTTTTCAATGATTGTAAGATGTTTTGAAATGTGTGTGTATGTTTTGGAAAATAGCAAGGATTGTTTGTTTTGAAATAGAGCAAGTAACTAATAGCCATCTACCTACTCAAATGTCTTTCTTATGTATTTTCTATTCCTTTGACATTGTTGTCTTACCATTGATTTGGTAAGCAACCCTATCTTTGGATGTAAATGGGACGGGCGTGGGTCATCGTATAACCATGATTAGCATTGTTTGCAAAGTATCTTAGCATTTTTGAGGGACCAAAATCATTTTATAAGGCAACTTTTGAATAGCGTCATCGAGGGACTATGATCTTATATTTGTTTTGTTTTGCCAAGATACTTCGCGTGCGTAATATGGCTATTTTTGTTTTAGGCAACCAAGTGGGGAAACCCTAAGGGTGCTTGTGTGCAAGTGTATTATTTTCATGCTTTTGATTTTGTCTTGTATTTAGGGTTTTCTATTTTGTTTTGTTCTTGTCATACAAACCCTAATTACTAATCATGGCATATAAAGCGATAAATTGCGTAATTTAAATATTTCTAAGCTATTACAACAATTTATGGGAGGGGGGAATACAAACTTGAATAGGGATTTGCAAGAATATAAACCTAAATAAATTATTACAACCAAATCGAATTTGTACGAATTAAGATAAATACAATACAATATTTAAAATGTAATGCAATGTAATGTAAGAAAAAGATTTTTGTGTCTTGTTTTTATGTAAAAGAAATTTTAATCTAAACCTAAAAATATAAGGAAAAAGAATTAATTTTTTGAAAGGGATTTAACCGTAATTTTTATTTAAAAGAAAATAAAGTTTTTATATGTATTATTTTGTGCATTTTCTTGTGTAAAAAATAATAAATAATATTGTATATAAATATTAAAATTATATATATGCAAAAATAGGTATTTATAAGTATGAAATGCAAAATAAATTAAACTAGATATATTTAATTATATTTACAAGTTTATTAAGAAAATAAATGATATATATTAAAAATAAAAATATATTTTTATGTGAGAAATAAAATAAAAATAAAATAAAAGTGAAACGTTATTAATTTATATTTTTTAAGATTTTTTATGCATTAAAGAAAATATTTAAAATATTAAATATGAAAATAAAACAAATAAAAATAAAAATGTAGAAAGTTAGCAAACGGGGTGATGTAGCAGATTTGGTGGTAGTGTACTAGCAAAAATTTCTGGCCCAAACAGACTAAGTCCATCCTACAAAAAATGAAATGGAAAAGAAAAAGAGTGAAAAAATACAAAAGTAGCGCGCCCAGGTTTGAACCCAGGACATGGGTCTCACCAGCGCGCTACTTTACCACTGGGGTAGCTATACTTCCATTATCTTTAGTGAAACGAAAATAATATAACACAAAACGCGCCCTATGCCCTGTACTTCATCTCCTTGCTCACGCTTGGCCAGACGCCCTGTAACTTTCTCATACTTCCATAAAAATAAAAGTTCATAACATGAAAATTGTAGTGCTTGAACTTACGATTCCAACCATATAAGTTACGTGAACTATTAATCAAAGAACGAAGAGAATTTTAACAGCCCTAAATCTTGACCTAATATTTCCAGAAATTTCAAATTCCAAATTCTCTCAGCACAAGTAAAATCAATGTAAGATAATGGTATGTACAACTTTGTTCTGATAAGGACTACATTTTTTATTCACAAATCATGGCCTAAGGTTACCTGTACAAGGAGATAGAGTTTTAAATTTTACCTCCTTCAGTTGGAATCGTGAATGGAACTGGGGTGAGTTTAAGGGAGGCCTGATGCTTGCTTGAGCTTCCTTGAACTTCCCTGGATGTATCCCAACCCTTGCCTTGCTCTGAAAGTAGATAGAACTCCTTGGCCAAGTCAAACTACAAGCTCTGAAGTCAACAATAACAGATGGTGAAAGAGTGATTACAGAACAGGGATGAAGGCCTGGATTGACTAGGTATCAAGTATGTAAGGTGTTTGAATGATCCAAACTCAAAACGCACGAGCCAAATGGAAGATGGATGTGCTTATGCCAAGTCTGCAGTTTTGGACAGTTTTTTGGTGTTTTGCTGGTTGAGAGTGTTTCGGGTCCTTGCCAATCGTGTCTTGTGTTGCATATTGTTTGTATATTAGTATTGAAATGGTCTTAGGTCAGATCTCCAACAGATCTGTAAGCTCTAGTCTTTTTGCAACTTTCCTTGCATTTGAAGTAAAGTGAAGTGACTATACTTGCCATGCTTGTACTTGCTACCTTAGGGTTGGTATTAGTTTGTACAACTTACTTGAGACCTATGAGACTTGTATGCACCAAGGGGACAGGTCCAAAACTCAAAATTGTAAAGTTTGCAAAAGTTGCTCTTTTTCAAAATGGCAATGAAACCTTTTTGCCATAAATGGAATTACAAGTTAGATAAAGGTTTAAAAGCATGGATCAAAGCTTTGTCAAATGAGTAAGAATTTAATTAAGGAGTGTGGAACAAGTTTAGGACCTTTACAGCATGAATTAGCCAGCATAGGATTGATTTGCAACTTTGTTCTTCATGAAATGGCTTGGACAAAAAGTGAGAAATTGCCAACTTCCTCTCTTCGATTCTCCCTACTCAAAAATGATCTTGGGGAGTTCTTGGATATTTTGGAAAGCTTGCAATGTTCTATATAATTCATCTTTGAAATGAATTTTGAGATACCTCTTTGAACTGGGTGAAAAGTTGCCATGAAGTTGGGTCCAAAACCTGCCTAAATTAGGGCAAAATTTCACTAAGTTAACAAGTTCATGACCATGTATTCACAAATTTATATCTTGAGATCCAAGCATCTTTAGGGAAAAGTGTGTGAATAAAAGTTGTAGGTTTCATGGCGGTCTACAACTTTCATGTTGGGAACTTTCCTTGAATCATTATGCATCATGGTGAAAAAGTGGTGTAAAGTTGAGAAAAAAAAAGAAAATTTTCTATACTTAGAAAATTTCTAAGTTAGAAAAATTTCAAATTCAAAACCCTAATTTTCAAATTTGGTTTTCTTGATGAACAAGTTTCACATTTGGAAGTTTTTTGATGAATTATGACCCTTGGCACTTGATTTTGACCAAAAAGTCAAAGTTTGACTTTTTAGTATACAATTGACTTTTGATTAGTTGACTACAAATTTCATCTGTCAATCCAATGAATTTTAGATGTTTTGAGCCATGTAATTAAGTTAAGATGATGCCATTGAATCCTTGAAATCATGCTTGAACTCAATTGTTCATTTTCTAGGTTAAAAATCAGAAATTGCCCTTCCTCAGTCAAAACCCTAATTTTGACCATTTTGCCCTTTTTGTGATTTGACCAAATTTCTTGAGGAATTGTGATCCAAACTTGACCAAATGCTACATGTGAGCTTAAAATATTGATGTTGATAAAAAATTATGAAGTTTGACTGTAAATTGGCCATGGTTGACTTTTCCCCCCAATACAACTGATTTTTAGGTCAACTGTCCAATTGACTGATCAAAAATGTGGTTCAAGGCTTGAAACTTGTCATGAGTGATCTTATGGATCCATAATGATGTTTTAAATTCATATGAAGCATTGATAGTCCAAAAATCCTTGTGCAAACTCAAACCCTAATTTTGGGTTATCAGTGCAAGATGAGATGTCTTGAGTTGACCCAACCCTAATCCAGTCTTGAGTCAAAGAGATCTTGTGAGAGAAGGCTAGATAAATGAGAGGGAAAATTTTGGGGTACAACAGCTGCCCCTGTTCAATCTTATTAAACCTGAAGAGTTAGATTGGCGAGCTTTGCCATTCGTGATTCAAAGGTGAAAGATGATTGGACACTAAAGTGCCCATAAATTTGGACTCGGCGACGTGTAGTTGAGGGAATGGGCTTAAAGATGCCATTTGGAGAAGTGATAGAGTCTTGATGGAGATGGTCTTGTAGATGCCATCCAAGAATGTTTGTTGGATTGTAAATTGTAAGCTGAAAGAATGAGTATCAGAATGGTGTCCGCGTTTAGAACGTATCTGAACTGTATCTGGACTTGAATATCTGAATGAGTATCAAAATGGCATCCGGGTCTGGAGCGTATCCGTACTGTATCTGAAGGGGTATCATAATGGCTTCCATGTCTGGAGCGTATCTGAATTTTACCTGAAAGCTGGATCTGAATGAATAACAAAATGGCATCCGTGTCTGGAGCATATCTGAACTGTATCAAAAGGTTGAATCTGAATGAGTATCAGGATGGAATCCGTATCTGGAGCGTATCTGAACTGTATCAAAAGGTTTAATCTAAATGAGTAACAGAATGGCATCCGTGTCTGGAGCGTATCTGAACTGTATCATGATTGCATACTGTTAATGGTAGCTGTTAATCTCATCCTGAAAAGGGTGAAATGTTAGCTGGAACACAAAATTATGTTGCATGAAATGTATGATGCAATATATGTGTTTTATCAATGTTTATGATATGTAGATGTAATGTATGCACATGTAAGCTGATTTGCTGTATTGCTGAGGAAAATAAATCCTTGACTGCTGCTGAGGATATGTGGATTCTTCATGCCTTGAAGTTGGAGTATTTGACAAGAATTCTGTTGTGAGAGCAATGCCATATACTGCTTGAGAAATCTGCTTGGGGAATCTAGATAATTTTTATGACTTCTACTGGGGATTAATAATGGGAGTCTTTATTCCGTTGGGTAGTATCAACAGTCAATTGTTATCCGGTTAGATTTCAGACTTCAGAACAACTTGATGGGGAAATTGGAGAAACTGGATGGCTTCTACCAGGGATTAAATGACGTACTGTGGGGATTGCTCATGGAATAGCCTAAAGACATTTTCCTATTCTTTCGACCTGTCAGTAACTGTCTTTTTTATTTTGTTTATTTGTAAACGGTAATTATGTTCAAATGCATATGTTCATTAATGAACCATTGGACGTTTTTGCAAATAAAACACAAGTGTAAAGGAAAAGGACAAATAATTTTCTGTACTTTAAAGGGATATCTTTGTATTTACTTTGAATAAGTATTTTGTACAAAAGAGACAGACATCCTAGTAAGAGGATGGTGCCGTAAAAGTAAGAAAAAATTTATACAAAAAAAGACAGCTATGTGTGATTATCCCATGGGGTTCCCATTCTGCTCTGGCCTTCGTATCTCCGAATATCTTGTCTATTTGTTGCTTCGTCCGAAGATGATTGAATTGATCAGAAACTCCGAGTTTGTCAGTGAAGAGATTGTCCTCAAAGTGATCTAACGGTACATAGTCATACGCTTTAATTCCCTAACTTTTGCCTGGACCGCCCTTTCGGGTTTTCAGTCCACCGGGAAACCCTTTTTTGCCCAAGTCGCCCTTTCGGGTTTTCAACTTGCCGGGTGTACAGATTTTTTATTTTATCCCTAATTTTTCCCCGAACCTTTTGGTTCGCCGGGATGCCCTTTTTTTCCTAGGTGTGTCAACCTAGCGGGTCTCTTATGCGTAGTATCTTTTGACTATGTCTGCGTTCGCAGGGTGTGGCAAGTCATCACCGTCCATGGTGGTTAAGATCATTTCCCCACCAGAGAAGATGTTATTGATTACAAATGGTCCTTCATAGGTAGGAGTCCATTTTCCCCTGGGATCACTTTGTGGTAAAATAATGCGTTTGATCACCAGATCTCCAAGTTGATATACTTGGCGTCTAACTTTCTTGTTGAAAGCCTTGATCATCCGTTTTTGATACATCTGACCATGGCAAACAGCAGTAAGTCTCTTTTCATCAATTAAGTTTATTTGATCAAGTCGAGTTTGGATCCAATCGTCCTCATTCAAACCTGCATCCTTCATAATTCTCAAAGAGGGGATCTGGACCTCAATAGGCAAGACAGCCTCCATGCCATAAACCAAAGAATAAGGTGTTTTCCCAGTTGATGTGCGAGCCGTGGTACGGTACCCGTGGAGAGCAAATGGCAGCATCTCATGCTAGTCCTTATAGGTGATTGTCATTTTCTATATGATCTTTTTAATATTTTTATTAACAACTTCGATGACACCATTCATCTTTGGCCGATAGGGGGATGAATTGTGATGTTGAATCTTGAACTGCTCGCACAAGGCGGTGATCATAGTATTGTTAAGGTCTGTACCATTATCAGTGATGATTCTTTCTAGGATACCGTACCGACAAATGAGATTCTGCTTGATGAATCGGGCAACAACATTCTTAGTAACAAATGCGAAGGAAGCTGCTTCGACCCATTTTGTGAAATAATCAATGGCCACTAGAATGAAACGGTGTCCATTGGAGGCTGTAGGCTTGATCTCCCCAATCATATCGATTCCCCACATAACAAAGGGCCAAGGAGTTGTCAAGACATTTAGAGGAACCGGAGACACATGCACCTTGTCAGCATAAATTTGACACTTATGACAGGTCCGGGAGTGTTGATAGTAATCGGCTTCCATGGTAGACCAGTAATAGCCTGCCCGTAGGATTTTCTTTGTCATCGTATGCCTGCTGGAGTGAGTGCCAAAGGTACCTTCGTGTAATTCAGCCATGATCTTTTCAGCCTCAATCTTATCCACACAACAGAGCAGAATAGAGTCATGATTGCGCTTGTACATGATGCCATTACTCAGGAAGAACTTAGCAGAGAATCTCCTTAAGAACTTCTTATCATTGATTGAAGCTCCTTCTGGATATTCTTGAGCCTTGAGATACCTCTTGTCTTCATGAAACCAAGGCTGGTCCGCTACTTCTTCAGTATTAATCTTGTGACAATGTGCTGGTTCATCCATTCGTTCGATGGTGATCTGGGGAGCCTCGTTATCCCAATTAAGTTTAAACATAGATGACATTGTGGCTAGAGCATCTGCTAGCTGCTTTTCTTCTCGCGGAAAATGTTCGAAGGTAATCTGCTCAAAATGTGGTAGCAATGTCAAAGCATGTTCTTTGTAAGGGATAAGGTTTGGGTGCTTAATGTCCCATTCTCCTTTGATCTGACTGATGACCAAAGCTGAATCTCCAAACACATCTAAAGATTTGATTCCTAAGTCTATGGAAGCCTTGAGACCAAAGATGCATGCTTCGTATTTCGCCATGTTGTTCGTACAGTTGAAGCAAAGTCTGGAAGTAAAAGGAGTATGGCATCCTTCCGGAGATATGAGTACAACGCCGATACCATTACCAAGTGCATTGGATTCCCCATCAAAGAACAGGGTCCATCGGGATCCTTGTTCAGGTCCGTCATATGGTCTAATTTCTTCACAGTTGTCTAATGTCATGATGTCTTCATCCGGGAATTCAAACTTCATGGACTGATAATCTTCTACAGCTTGATGAGCGAGATGATCATCTAGCACACTGCCCTTTATAGCTTTCTGGGTAGTGTACTATATGTCATATTCTATTAAGATCATCTGCCATCTAGCTATTCTTCCAGACAGAGCAGGTTTTTCAAAGATGTACTTTATCGGATCCATCTTAGATATCAATAAAGTGGTATGAGTCGACATATACTGTCTTAGCCGGCGAGCAGCCCATGCCAGAGCGCAGCAAGTTTTCTCGAGCAATGAATATCTGGTTTCATAGTAGGTAAACTTTTTGCTCAGGTAGTAAATAACATGCTCTTTTCGGCCAGACTCGTCATGCTGCCCCAATACACACCCCATTGAGTTTTCTAAAACGGTCAGATACATGATCAGTGGTCTTCCCTCGACTGGTGGTATCAAAACAGGAGGCTCTTGTAAGTACTCTTTGATCTTGTCAAAAGTAATCTGGCATTCATCATTCCATCTGACTACTTGATCTTTCTTCAATAGTTTGAAGATTGACTCACAAGTAGCTGTCAAGTGAGAAATGAATCTAGCAATATAGTTCAGGCTCCCAAGAATCCTCTGACTTCCTTCTCAGTACGAAGAGTAGGCATTTCTTGTATCGATTTAACCTTGGCAGGATCAACATTAATGCCTTTGTTGCTGACGACGAATCCTAAGAGTTTACCGGACCGGACTCCGAATGTACACTTGTTTGGATTCAATCTTAACTTGTACTCCTTCAATCTCACAAACAATTTTTGCAAGTGATCAAGGTGCTCCTCTTCAATTTGTGATCGGGCTATCATGTCATCTACGTAGACCTCTATCTCATGATGTATCATATCATAAAACAAGGCTACCATGGTGCGTTGATAGGTTGCCCAAGCATTCTTCAGTCCGAATGGCATCACTTTGTAACAGAATGTGCCCCACTGTGTGACAAATGTAGTTTTCTCCATGTCCTCAGGTGCCATTTTGATTTGGTTATAGCCTGAGAATCTGTCCATGAAGTAAAATACTTTGTGCTGGGCTGTATTGTGAACCAGGATGTCGATGTGGGGAAGTGGAAAATCATCTTTAGGGCTAGCCCTGTTTAAATCTCTATAATCCATACCCATTCGTACTTTGCCGTCCTTTTTAGGTATGGGAACAATGTTGGCAACCCATTGAGGATAGGAAGTGACGGCTGAGAATCCAGCATTGAACTGTTTCATGACTTTCGCTTTGATCTTCTCTGACATGTCAGGTCTCATGCGGCAGACTTTTTGCTTCACTGGTGGACAGTCTTCTCTTGTGGGTAGACGATGTACCACGATGTCTGTATCAAGCCCTGACATGTCTTCGTATGACCAAGCAAATATCTCAACATAATCATGCAATAGCTGAATTAGGCGCTCCTTGACACTCGACTCTAGATTGGAACCCACTTTGATTTCCTTTTTATCTTCCTCGGTACCCAAATTGATTGTATCCAACGGTTCCTCATGAGGTTGAATAGCTCTTTCCTCTTGCTGTAGTAGCCTAGCCAATTCCCCCGGTACTTCACAATCTTCCTCACCTTCGTATTCGACTTGATAGATTGGATCTTCAGAGTCACTAAAGGCCATAGCAGTATCGTTACCCATGGGATCCGGAACGGAGGGGTACCTACATTTGTAAGTGTGGGTGTGTGTAAGGGTATATCCATCTTTAAACAATAAAATGTAAAAGAAAGATAATGAGCACAAAAGGTTTGTATGTGGAAAAACGTCCATGATTCATTGAATGTCATATGAAGATGAAATAAAAACCCTTATAAATGGACCATTGTGCCTCGGGTAAGACACAAGATTTTTAAAGTGTGAATTGTTTGTGAATATTACAAGTCCAACAGAAATGTAAAAGATAAATTACTGAGAGATGCAAGTTATTGGGACAAAGTCTCTGGCTTCCCAGTTGCGGAGTCCTCCGTTGACAGTAGGAAATATCCAATCTTCCAAGCTGTCATCTTCTTCACTATCTTCCACGGCGTTGACCTCCCGGTTACTAATCTTCAAAGGTGGCCCTTCAGCACGGGCATGGCGCACAACCTTCTGAGCAGTTGAAGTAAACCCCAAGTCAAACTTGTCTGATTTATACAGGATTTCCGGAAGCTGCCCCCGGATGGTGCATCCACCCTCTTCTACTACCGCCTTGGCGTCTGTTGTACCCCAAAATTTGCCCTCACATTCTTCAAGGCCTTTCTCACAAGGTTTCCCAAGATTCAAGCCTGCACAAGTACTTTGGAATTTTCCAGTACCAAATTTAAAAGGAAACTGTCAAAAAAGGAGAAAACAGATAAAAATATAATTTTGACAAAATTTGGAGAAATACAAGTGTTCTTCGTTTCAGCTCCTTCGATTGGCCTTTTGGCCTATTTCGACACAAGCTTGGCTTGCGTCCTTCAACTGGGCATGAGCCTCTGGCACATTTTGGTTTGGATTCACAAAGGAAAAAGCCTCTTGTAATCTCTTTCATTTCCAAGGAAAAAGGCTCTCTTTTAACTTGCTAAGTACAAATTCTGTCCCAAAGTTCATGCTTTACTAAAATCATGTTTGTACTTCATCATAAGTCAGGGAAGTCAGCCCCTTTTAACCAACAACTTTAGTACTTCACCTTGGGATCTTTGAAAATCTGACATAGCTTAATATTCATGTTTCAACCAAGCCACATCTCTGTTTAAACTTCCAAACCTTTTCTCTATAAATAGAGGAACCATTGACAAAGAAAGGGGCCAGATTTTTGCTAAGAGAGAAAAATCATAAAAATTCTCAAGCACTCAAACTTTCCCATATTTTCAAACTCCTATATTCCCAAACTCTCCAACATTCTCAAACCTTTAAAACCCTAAGATTTTTCATAAAAAGTCTCAGTAGTGTACCTTTCAATTTACTTCCCCTAAACTGAAGCAACCTTTGATTCACCTTTCACCATCATATAGATTCAGTGACTGTCCAAACCAAACAGTAACAGAACTAGCTTCAGGAGGATCCCAGTGAAGCTCTCCACCATCAAAAAAAGGTAACCTACAACTCTTTCTACTAAGAACTTCAAGAGATAAGTTCTCTCCAAACTTGGAACTCTTTCATTTAAACATCATGTGTACATGCCAATAAAGAAAAATGTAGATATTTCTAGACCATGTTTAACATTCGATTCTGACTGCCCATACGCTGAAAAATCAACCTTAATTAGTTATACTTTGGACTTTGAGACCCATCGTTTTGTTTTTTTGTGCTAACCCCTGGACTGTAGTTATGTTTGGATGTTGCATTTTAAGAACTTAAGACAGGTTTGTTACACCTTTCGATTGGCTAGCTACACAAGCCTTTCGAATCAAAATCTGAGGGCCTAAGATGCTTACAATGAGTCAGCAAGGAGCCTATGGAAAAGTCATAACCTTACTGACTCCAACCCCCAGTCGAAGGAGACAAAGGCAAATCGAAGGGCATGACTGATTCCAGACTCCAAATTGAAAGAAGCCAAAAATACGCAGAGTCGAAGGGTTCCTGCCTGAGTTGAAAGACCTTCTTTTTCTTCCCTTTACTTTTTTTTTTACCTTTATAATTTCATGCTATTCAATATGGTTGTAATAGCGTAGGGTTTTATCCTTTTTTTTGCATTTTTTATTGTATGCTTACTAGTAAAATAGAAAATGTATGGCAAGATAAAAAGCAAAATAGAAAACCCTAAATACAAGGCAAAAACATGAAAATGACACACTTTGCACACAAGCACCCTTAGGGTTTCTCCCACTTGGTTGCCTAAAATAAAATGGCCATGTTACACACGCGAAGTATCTTGGCAAAACAAAACAAATATAAGATCATAGTCCCTCGATGACGCTATTCAAAGGTTGCCTTACAAAATGATCTTGGTCCCTCAAAAATGGTAAGATACTTGGCAACATTGCTATCATGGTTATACGATGACCCACGCCCGTCCTGTTTACATCCAAAAATAGGGTTGCTTACCAAATCAATGGTAAGTCAACAATGTCAAAGGAATAAAAATGCACAAGAAAGACATTTAAGTAGGTAGATAGCTTCTAAGTTACTTGCTCCAGTTCAAAACAATCCTTGCTATTTTCAAAATCAAACATACACACATTTCAAAACATCTTACAAAACATTGAAAACATTTTCAAAAGACAAACATCTTTGTATACATTCTTACGAACGAGAATCATTACAAAGATCGCCTAAACAATGGCCTCTTTTACAAAATACTTTCAAAACTACATCAAACACCATTTCAAACAAAGCAAAGAAAGTGATCTAAACAAGTAACTAAGAGCCCATGGAAAACCATGGATGAAAAGGGTGCTAGCACCTTCCCTTTTCATAATCTACCCCCCGAACTCAAGAAAACATCTCAAAGGTCTTTCCTGTGCTTTTTTACCTTTCCTTTTGGATAAAAGAAAATTCGGTGGCGACTCTTGCTAACCGCAACGTTTGCAAACACAAACGCAAAACCTCAAGTCAGTTCTCCCACCGCATCACCGAACTGGCGACTCTGCTGGAGAAAATTAATAAAAGTGGGGTTACCTTAGGGTTTAGATCACATTTATTTGCTTGCAATTGTTTGACTTGTTTGCTTTACATTATGGTTCTTTGTTTGGGTTTGAATCCTCCACCCGAATTTGGGAAACATTATAGGTAAATAGCAATACATTATGGAAACTGTGCGGGGTATACTGACATGGTCTAAGCAATAGCTATGTTAGTGTGACATATTTGTGGGTACCGGTAGCCTTTGAGTCAATCAAAGAGAATACAGGGCCGCTGAGTGATGTCGTGAAGCACTAATGAACTTCTAGAACCCTTTACTTGACCAACTTGGCCTTTAAGATGTAGTGAGATGACCGGCTTTGGTGCAGTCCGAAGTTGGTAGATACTCGATACTACACTCATTGAGGGTTGGTTTCTTGGGATATTTCAGTCGCCATTAAAGATGCTTGAGCTGAAGCAATGACCAAGAAAACAATCCAGTGATATTGAGCTCCTTAGAACCCGGTTACTATTTTTAGTACAGGTTGAGCCAACTAAACTTCAAGAGGGTACTTACCTACAAACTCCATGCAAGCCTAAACCTAAGGACTTGTCTGCTTTATGTGAATATGATTACTTGTATATAAACTTGCTTACTTTGCATACTTGTGCATAACCTCATAACATCATACCATAGCATTTTCAATAACCATTTAAAGGATCTCGAGGGTCTTTGATGCAGGTTCACAATGAACCAAATGTCTATCAAGGGGAAAGAGGATTTATTTTCCTATAACCAAACACCGTCAAAGATCAAGTACAACAACTTGAGTCAAGGGATATGACCCACTTGACATGGTGAGCTTAATTCTTGTGGAAGGACATCCGCTGATACAAAGTTCTCCAATCAAAGATGTTGATCAAAATTCAA
Organism: Vicia faba; assembly: GCA_948472305.1. Taxonomy (NCBI): domain Eukaryota; kingdom Viridiplantae; phylum Streptophyta; class Magnoliopsida; order Fabales; family Fabaceae; genus Vicia; species Vicia faba. The sequence continues at coordinate 1,326,357,678 of OX451735.1, read as the reverse complement.
TCTCTAACTTTTTCTTGTGTTTACCTCGCGAGATCCTTGAAAACATGCATCCACATATCATGCATCATATCATGACAGGTTTCTCCCATATAGGTCTCCTTATCTTCCTACTGTTTATTTCAGTAGAGATGGCTCTAGAGCAGACTATCAAGGATATCCAGGCTCAAAATGCTCAACTTCAAGAGATGTTCTTGAACCTATCCAAGGGGCAAGAAGAGGTGAAAGCTCTCCTCACTAGGGGCATAACCATGGGGAATCCTAAGGGAAACAAGGATGATCAGTTGGAAAGGCTACAAACTGAAATAGCCATAATGAGGGTCCAAATGATGGGACAGCTGGTAGGCCAGATGGATCTTATCCAAAATCTGGCTCAAGGACAAGAAGACCTGAAAGTTCTTGTCAACCAACTTCGTCAAGACGGTTGCAATTGTATAGGGCAAACAATCAAGATTGGAAATCAGGTCACTGCTCATCCTCCCATGAGACAAGAAGCCGAAAGACCTCCCCAATTTGCTTCCGTGTCGCGAGCCCAACAACGACTTCAACCAGAAAATCAGCAAAGGCAAAGTAAGCCCAAAAGACGTTTCACCGAAATCAACATGTCATTGTCTCAAGCAATGCAAAACTTTCTGGAGGCCAAGATGTTTGTATTAAGGGACCCTCCTCAAAATCCCAACACAGCCTCCCCAAGGTACAATCCAAATACAAGATGTGCGTACCACTCCAACAGTCCTGGACATGACACCAACAACTGTTGGGCGTTGAGAAATAAGATTCAAGATCTGACTGACGAAGGAATGTTGGAATTCACACAAGATGGCCAGACTGAATTCTTTTACCGTCCCTCAAAGGCTCACCATCTAAAGTGACAAGTCCAGACAAAGAGGCTTCTGTTCATTTGAATTTTCAAGTTGTAATTTCTTTTGTTATTCAAACAATTATCTATTAATGTCAAACTCTATTTCATTAATGCATTGCATATGTTTGTCTTGAATTCATCCTTTCGTTTTCACTATATTTAAACTATGTTTTTTATTCTTCTTATAACATTTGACTCTTGCTAAAAGTTACAAGCCTTTAGAGGGAGGATGACAAAAACAATGCCATAATCTCATACAGTATGCTTTTGGACAGACCTTGTTGACGATGTACAGGCGTTCTTTCAAAACCTAAACACTGGAGTTATAAGGAAGATAATCCCTAGTCAACCCCTTCGAGCCAAAGAAGTAGAAGTTTTCTGTTTTAACACAAATTGAAACCTTTAATCAAAACCCAGGGCATGGTAGTCTCTCAGTTAATTCAAACGCGCGTTTAACTGCAAATTCTCATCTTGTAATACAACGAGTGACATCAAAAACATTCCTCTGAAATCAAAAGATAGTGATGGTTCCCTACCAAAAAGGCAGTCATTATCTCTCAAAAGCCCACTAAGTAAAAAAAAATACTTAAGAAAAAAAAATGGGGGCATCCCGCTAACCGTAATCTCAAAACAGGAACAGTCAGGCAAAAATTAGGGATAACAAATCAAAAGAAAGAGGTCACTACAAATCCTCAACAAAAAAAAAGGTGTGTTACGAAAAATGATTTCCTTCCGACAAACCTAACTTGTCTGAACCATCACCCAAAACGTCATTCCAGACTCAATTGGAGTTCAAACGCACAATTAACTGAGTTTAGGACCGAAGAACATCACGAAGAGCGGGTGGGTACAAATACACTTTGAGCCTTTATCTTTTATTTATTAAACCATGAACCATTCCACGTTACAACCCTTCAAAAGTCCTAATTAAAGCATGAGTTAGTTCGAAAACATACTGTTACCAAAAGGTACCCTGACTCCTGTAGGGCTTTACTCTAAAATCTTGAGTTGAATTTTTCTTACAAAAAACTTCTTTACTTGCTAAAACGCATTTTCAAAATTTTTGAGACAAACATAAAATTTGCATTACTTGAATATCACTTTTTGCATATCTTGATTTGTTTGACAGCAAAGAAATTAACACAATGAATATCCAATGAACGAAAGCTCTCAGTGGACAAAATCACTTTAATTGGAAAGACACTTCCAATGACAAATCTCTCATGATCAAGGGGCACGAAATGACCTTTGTCCAACACATCTGGGGCAGTCAAGTCAAGATTCAAAGATTCTCTCAAAGAATTGTTGAATAACCAGGGGAGAATCTCCATATGTATCACTAAAGGGGAAATGTTACGTTGATTAGGGGCTTCGAACAAAATACACTCTGAAGACTTTTGGTACCATTAAATTACTTGTATGTACCAGTAGTATTAGATGGTGTTAGTATCATGTCTTCATATCCTTCCACGACAGTTCTTAGAAAATTCTGAGACTTGACCAAAGATCTTGGGTACCACCAATTCGTTCGTGCCAATAGTATCAGATGGTGTCAGTATCATGTCTTCAGCTTTCTTCCATAACAGTCTTAGAAAAATATCTCTAGGAAGTTCAGGGCTACCGAAAATATGATCAAAATATCAAGCGTCGAAATACATCAGATTAACTCTAGGGGGCAAACAAACTCCAACATAAAGGGTCATGTGTGACCAAGCAAACATTTTCTGGCATTTACTACTAGGGGCAGTGATAAATCTCCCCAAAATCCTTCTCATAGATTGACCCCCAGCCAGAATTTCAATCTCTGAAAATTCATCTCCAGCTGAGTCGACCTCAAGAACCCTCGAGAACTTTCCTCAGTGAAAAAGACACTTATCCAACAGACCGACATCATGGTTTATTTCCCCAACAAACTACAAATCCCTCACAATGTGCAGTTTAATCCCCAGCGGAACGAAACTTCCAGTTATCAATCCCCAGTAGAAATCACCAAAATTCTCAAGATTCCCCAACAGGATTTTACAGGCAGTACACGGTATTTTACTTACAACAGAGTTTATTTCTCTAAAAGAAGATTAATTAACACTTGGATTTCAAGACATGAAGACTTACATATCCTCAGCAATCAAGGATTTATTTTCCTCAGCAATACAATAAATCAGCTTACATGCGCATACATTATATCCACATATCATAGACATTTATAAAACACATATATTGCATCATACATTTCATGCAACATAACTTTGTGTCTCAGCTAACATTTTACCCTTTTCAGGATAAGATTAATAGCTACCGTTTAACAATATACAATCATGATACAGTTTAGATATGCTCCAGACACGGATGCCATTCAGTTACTCATTCAAATTCAAGATACAGTTCAGATACGCTCCAGACACGGATGCCATTCTGTTACTCATTCAGATTCAAGATACAGTTCAGATACGCTCCAGACACAGATTCCATTCTGTTACTCATTCAGATTCAAGATACAGTTTGGATATGCTCCAGACATGGAAGTCATTCTGTTACTCATTCACAATCATGATATAGTTCAGATACACTCCAGACACGGAAGTCATTCTGTTACTCATTCAGATTCAAGATACGGTTTGGATATGCTCCAGACACGGACGTCATTCTGTTACTCATTCAGATTCAGCTTTCAGATACAGTACAGATACACTCCAGACACGAAAGTTATTCTGCTAGTCATTCAGATTCAGATTCAAGATACAGTTCAGATATACTCCAGACACGGACGCCGTTCTATTACTCATTCAGATTCAGCTTTCAGATACAGTACAGATACACTCCAGACATGGAAGTCATTCTGCTACTCATTCAGATTCAACCTTCAGATATAGTACAAATACACTCCAGACACAAAAGTCATTCTGCTACTCATTCAGATTCAGCTTTCAGATACAGTACAGATATGCTCTAGACTCGGAAGCCATTCTGATACTCATTCAGATTTCACACTCTTGATACAGTACGGATACGCTCCAGACACATGCTATTCTGTTTCTCATTCAGATTTCAAGTCTCCAGATACAGTTCAGATACGCTCCAGATATGGAAGTCATTCTGTTACTCATTCAGATTTAAGCTCAGATACAATTTAGATACGCTCCAGACGCGGATGCTATTCTATTACTCATTCAAATTCAACTATCAGATACAGTTCAGATACACTCCAGACACGGAAGTCATTCTGTTACTCATTCAGATTCAGCTTTCAAGATACAGTACAGATACACTCCAAACACGGAAGTCATTCTGTTACTCATTCAGATTTAAGCTCAGATATAGTTTAGATACACTCCAAACGCGGATGTTATTCTATTACTCATTCAGATTCAACTATTAGATACAGTTCAGATACACTCCAGACACGGAAGTTATTCTGTTACTCATTTAGATTTCAACTGTCAAGATACAGTTCAGATACGCTCCAGACACGGAAGTCATTCTGCTACTCATTCAGATTCAGTTTCAGATACAGTACAGGTACGCTCTAGACTCGGAAGCCATTCTGATACTCATTCGGATTTCACACTCTTGATACAGTACGGATACGCTCCAGACACGAAAGTCATTCTGTTACTCATTCACAATCATGATACAGTTCAGATACACTCCAGACACGGAAGTCATTCTGTTACTCATTCAGATTCAAGATACAATTCGGATACGCTCCAGACATGGACGCCATTCTGTTACTCATTCAGATTCAGCTTTCAGATACAATACAGATACACTCCAGACACGGAAGTCATTCTGCTACTCATTCAGATTCAGCTTTCAGATACAATACAGATACACTCGAGACACGGAAGTCATTCTGCTACTCATTCAGATTCAGCTTTCAGATACAATACAGATATGCTCCAGACTCGGAAGCCATTCTGATACTCATTCAGATTTCACACTCTTGATACAGTATGGATACGCTCCAGACACGGATGCTATTCGGTTTCTCATTCAGATTTCAAGTCTCCAGATATAGTTCAGATACACTCCAGATACGGAAGTCATTCTGTTACTCATTCATATTTAAGCTCAGATACAGTTTAGATACGCTCCAGACGCGGATGCTATTCTATTACTCATTCAGATTCAACTATCAGATACAGTTCAGATACACTCCAGACACGGAAGTCATTCTGTTACTCATTCTGTTACTCATTCAGATTCAACTTTCAAGATAAAGTACATATACACTCCAGACACGGAAGTCATTCTGTTACTCATTCAGATTTAAGCTCAAATACAGTTTAGATACGCTCCAGACGCAGATGCTATTCTATTACTCATTCAGATTCAACTATCAGATACAGTTCAGATACACTCCAGACACGGAAGTCATTCTGTTACTCATTTAGATTTCAACTTTCAAGATACAGTTCATATACGCTCCAGACACGGTTGCCATTCTGTCACTTTTTCATATTCATCTTTCAGATACAGTTCAGATACGCTCCAGACACGGATGCCATCCTGATACTCATTTAGATTTCAAGTTCAGATACAGCTCGGATACGCTCCAAACACAGGTGCTATTCTGTTGCTCATACAGATTCAGTCTCTAGATACAGTTCAGATACATTCCTGACACGGACACCATTCTGATACTTATTCTTCCGACTTACAACGTGCAACTCAACAAACATTCTTGGATGACATCTACAAGCCCATCTTCAACAAGACTCTATCACCTCTCTAAATGGCATCTTTAAGCCCATTCCCTAAACTACATTCTGTCGAGTGCAAATTTATGGGCACTCTAGTGTCCAATCATCTTTTACCTTCGAGTCACAAATGGCAAAGCTCGCCAATCTAACTCTTCAGGTCTAAGAAGATTGAACAGTGGCAGCTGTTGTACCCCAAAATTTTCCCTCACATTCTTCAAGGCCTTTCTCACAAGGTTTCCCAAGATTCAAGCCTGCACAAGTACTTTGGAATTTTCAGTACCAAAATTAAAAGGAAACTATCAAAAAAGGAGAAAACAGATAAAAATATTATTTTGACAAAATTTGGAGAAATACAAGTGTTCTTCGTTTCAGCTCCTTCGATTGGCCTTTTGGCCTATTTCGACACAAGCTTGGCTTGCGTCCTTCGACTGGGCATGAGCCTCTGGCACATTTTGGTTTGGATTCACAAAGGAAAAATCCTCTTGTAATCTATTTCATTTCCAAGGCAAAAGGCTCTCTTTTAACATCCTTCGATTTGCACTTTTTAATTCCCTATTTGCCTCTTTCGAATATGAACATTTTGTCCTCCTACATACACTCTTTCGTTCGACCACATATAACCTCTGGCATGCAAGCTTTCGATTGGACATGAGTCACCTTCACACAAAGGCTTCGACTGGAGTTTTGGTTCCCTTCGAATCACCATCTCTCAAACCCAACTCTAAATCCTTCGACGCAATTTTCTTTAGTACATTTCTAGAACTCTTCGACACAAGTGGAAAATAGGATCTTGAAAGGACAACTGATCAAATCTGTGGACCCTGCTACGTGATCTTACTTTACAAGCCTTAATGCTTGTATTTCACTCCATAATTAATTGCTTACATTTTGGATTAAGCTATTGTCTAGGTGATTAAGCCTTTGTCCAGAAGTTTTTTGCATGAAAGTGAACTTGCTAAGTACAAATCCTGTCCCAAAGCTCATGCTTTACTAAAATCATGTTTGTACTTCACCTTAAGTCAGGGAAGTCAGCCCCTTTTAACCAACAACTTCAGTACTTCACCTTGGGATCTTTGAAAATCTGACATAGCTTAATATTCACGTTTCAGCCAAGCCACATCTCTGTTTAAACTTCCAAACCTTTTCTCTATAAATAGAGGAACCATTGACAAAGAAAGGGGCTAGATTTTTGCTAAGAGAGAAAAATCATAAAAATTCTCAAGCACTCAAACTTTCCCATATTTTCAAACTCCTATATTCCCAAACTCTCCAACATTATCAAACCTTTAAAACTCTAGTGTACCTTTCAATTTACTTCCCCTAAACTGAAGCAACCTTCGATTCACCTTTCACCATCATATAGATTCAGTGACTGTCCAAACCAAACAGTAACATAACTAGCTTCAGGAGGATCCCAACAAAGCTCTCCACCATCAAAAAAGGCCACCTACAGCTCTTTCGACTAAGCACTTCAAGAGGTAAGTTCTCTCCAAACTTGGAACTCTTTCATTTAAACATCATGTGTACATGCCAATAAAGAAAAATGTAGATATTTCTTGACCATGTTTAACATTCGATTCTGACTGCCCATACGCTGAAAACTCAACCTTAATTAGTTATACTTTGGACTTTGAGACCCATCGTTTTGTTTTTTTGTGCTAACCCCTGGACTGTAGTTATGTTTGGATGTTGCATTTTAAGAACTTAAGACAGGTTTGTTACACCCTTCGATTGTACGAATTAAGATAAATACAATATAATACAATATTTAAAATGTAATGCAATGTACATATAAGAAAAAGATTTTTGTGTCTTGTTTCTATGTAAAAGAAATTTTAATCTAAACCTAAAAATATAAGGAAAAAGAATTAATTTTTTGAAAGGGGTTTAACCCTAATTTTTATTTAAAAGAAAATAAAGTTTTTATATGTATTATTTTGTGCATTTTCTTGTGTAAAAAATAATAAATAATATTGTATATAAATATTAAAATTATATATATATATATATATATATATATATATATATATATATATATATATATATATATATATATATATATATATATATATATATATATATATATATATATATATATATATATATATATATATATATATATATATATATATATATATATATATATATATATATATATATATATATATATATATATATATATATATATATATATATATATATATATATATATATATATATATATATATATGCAAAAATAGGTATTTATAAGTATGAAATACAAAATAAATTAAACTAAATATATTTAATTATATTTATAAGTTTATTAAGAAAATAAATGATATATATTAAAAATAAAAATATATTTTTATGTGAGAAATAAAATAAAAATAAAATAAAAGTGCAATGTTATTAATTTATATTTTTTAAGATTTTTTATGCATTAAAGAAAATATTTAAAATATTAAATATGAAAATAAAACAAATAAAAATAAAAATGTAGAAAGTTAGCAAAGGGGCTGATGTAGCAGATTTGGTGGTAGTGTACTAGCAAAAATTCCTGGCCCAAACAGACCAAGCCCATCCTGCAAAAAATGAAATGGAAAAGAAAAAGAGTGAAAAAAATACAAAAGTAGCGCGCCCAGGTTCGAATCCAGGACATGGGTCTCACCAGCGCGCTACTTTGCCACTGGGGTGGCTATACTTCCATTATCTTTAGTGAAACGAAAATAATATAACACAAAACGCGCCCTATGCCCTGTACTTCATCTCCTTACTCACGCTTGGCCAGACACCCTGTAACTTTCTCATACTTCCATAAAAATAAAAGTTCATAACATGAAAATTGTAGTGCTTGAACTCACGATTCCAACCATATAAGTTATGTGAACTATTAATCAAAGAACAAAGAGAATTTTAACAGCCCTAAATCTTGACCTAATATTTCCAGAAATTTCAAATTCCAAATTCTCTCAGCACAAGTAAAATCAATGCAAGATAATGATATGTACAACTTCGTTATGATAAGGACTACATTTTTTATTCACAAATCATGGCCTAAGGTTTCCTGTACAAGGAGATAGAGTTTGAAATTTTACCTCCTTCGGTTGGAATCATGAATGGAACTGGGGTGAGTTGAGGGAGGCCTGATGCTTGCTTGAGCTTCCTTGAACTTCCCTGGATGTATCCCAACCCTTGCCTTGCTCTGAAAGTAGCTAGAACTCCTTGGCCAAGTCAAACTGCAAGCTCTGAAGTCAACAATGGCAGATGGGGAAGGAGTGATTATAGAACAGGGATGAAGGCCTGGATTGACTAGGTATCAAGTATGTAAGGTGTTTGAATGATCCAAACTCAAAATGCACGAGCCAAATGGAAGATGGATGTGCTTATGCCAAGTCTGCAGTTTCGGACAATTTTTTGGTATTTTTCTGGTTGAGAGTGTTTCAGGTCCTTGCCAATTGTTTCTTGTGTTGCATATTGTTTGTATATTAGTATTGAAATGGTCTTAGGTCAGCTCTCCAATAGATCTGCAAGCTCTAGCCTTTTTGCAACTTTCCTTGCATTTGAAGTAAAGTGAAATAACTATACTTGCCATGCTTGTACTTGCTCCCTTGTTAGTTTGTACAACTTACTTGAGACCTGTGAGACTTGTATGCACCAAGGGGACAAGTCCAAAGCTCAAAATTGTAAAGTTTGCAAAAGTTGCTCTTTTTCAAAATGGCAATGGAACCTTTTTGCCATAAATGGAATTACAAGTTGGATAAAGGTTCAAAAGCATGGATCAAAGCTTTGTCAAATGAGTAAGCATTTAATTAAGGAGTGTGGAACAAGTTTAGGACCTGTACAACATGAATTATCCAGCATAGGATTGATTTGCAACTTTGTTCTTCATGAAATGGCTTGGACAAAAAGTGAGAAATTGCCAACTTCCTCTCTTCGATTCTCCCTACTCAAAAATGATCTTGGGGAGTTCTTGGACATTTTGGAAATCTTGCAATGTGCTACATAATTCATATTTGAAATGAATTTTGAGGTACGTCTTGGAACTAGGTGAAAAGTTTCCATGAAGTTGCGTCCAAAACCTGCCTAAATTAGGGCAAAATTTCACTAAGTTAACAAGTTCATGACCATGTATTCACAAATTTATATCTTGAGATCCAAGCATCTTTATGGAAAAGTGTGTGAATAAAAGTTGTAAGTTTCATGGAGGTCTACAACTTTCATGTTGGGAACTTTCCTTGAATCATTATGCATCATGGTGAAAAAGTGGTGTAAAGTTGAGAAAAAATAAGAAAATTTTCTATACTTAGAAAATTTCTAAGTTAGAAAATTTTCAAATTCAAAACCCTAATTTTCAAATTTGGTTTTCTTGATGAACAAGTTTCACATTTGGAAATGTTTTGATGAAATATGACCCTTGGCACTTGATTTTAACCAAAAAGTCAAAGTTTGACTTTTCAGTATACAGTTGACTGCAAATTTCATCTGTCAATCTAATGAATTTGAGATGTTTTGAGCCATGTAATTAAGTCAATATTATGCCATTGAATCCTTGAAATCATGCTTTAACTTAATTGGTCATTTTCTAGGTTAAAAATCAGAAATTGCCCTTCCTCAATCAAAACCCTAATTTTGACCATTTTGCCCTTTTTGTGATTTGACCAAATTTTTTGAGGAATTGTGATCCAAACTTGACCAAATGATACACGTGAGCTTAAAATATTGATGTTGATAAAAAATTATGAAGTTTGACTATAAATTGGCCATGGTTGACTTTTTCCCCAATACAACTGATTTTTAGGTCAACTGTCCAATTGATTGATCAAAAATGTGGTTCAAGGCTTGAAACTTGTCATGAGTGATCTTATGGATCCATAATGATGTTTGAAAGTCATATGAAGCATTGATAGTCCAAAAATCCTTGTGCAAACTCAAACCCTAATTTTGGGTTATCAGTGCAAGATGAGATGTCTTGAGTTGACCCAACCCTAATCCAGTCTTGAGTCAAAGAGATCTTGTGAGAGAAGTCTAGATAAATGAGAGGCAAATTTTGGGGTACAACAGGGAGCAACGTAATTCGGAAGTAAACAAAAAATAACGACCAAACAGTACAGATACAGAGATATAACATCCTCTCCCATGCTTTATCAGGGAATAACACTCAGACTTTAACGGAGAATCAAATATTTTCAAAAGTAATGCCTCAACTGGGGATTTGAAAAAAAATTTAAGTAGAGCAGACAGACATCAAATCATCAAAACATTTACTGGGGGATTTGCGCCGACTTCATTGGGGAGGTCAACACCATATTCATAAAGGGAAAACCAATATATGTTCTTCATTGGGGAAAACAGAGGCCCGTGTTCTTCGAGAGTAATTATTGTACCAACTTCTCTGGAAAAAAGAACTTCTATTAAACAAATGAAACCTTCATTGGATAAATCTTGGATTGAATCTTCATATCATGCTAACTCAGAAAAGAGGAGAAATGAACCAAAACTTGACCGGGGATACTGGAGTTACAAACCCAATACGACGAAACATCTTGAAAAAAACTTCTCCGGGAGACAAAACTTCTTAAAAGCAACTGGAGTTCGTCCGTTTCTGGGATCACCACTTTTGTTGTTTTCTCTCTCTTGTTACACAAATTTTAAAGTAAAGGAAAATTGCAAATTCTTTTTGAAAATCAATTTTGTTATTTAATCTTTTCGCTTTGAAAGTTATTATCAATAATAAATGGAGTCTTTGCAAGCTAAATAAAATAAGAAATACAAAGAATTGGGTAAAAGCTCAAATTTCATTAATAGAATGCTAGTATGCGAATGGCGAGACTCCATGGATAATTACAAAGTTTGGAAAATGGTAATATATAATGGAAAAGATACATTGAGATACAATGACCACTATCCCCTCTAACAACTTTTGAAATCCTGAGCAGCACCTTCTGTTGAAGTGTGATGAGGATCCAAGAAGATTGTTGCTCTAATGATCAAGTCTTGTCTGATGTGGTTACTTGCCAAAAAAGTCCCTAACTTTTGCCTAAGCTGCCCTTGCGGGTTTTTAGCTTAGCGGGAAATTTATTCTGTTTATGTCTCTAATTTTTTCCTAGACCGCCCTTTCGGGTTTTCGGCCTACCGAGACGCTCTTTTTTGCCTAGACCACCCTTTCGGGTTTTCAACTTAGCAAGCTGTTCTTTTATTTCTTTAGGCGAAGTATTTCTTGACTGCATCAGCATTCATGGGATGTGGTAACTCCTCGCCATCCATAGTTTCAAGAACTAATGCACCGCCAGAGAAGGCTTTCTTGACAACATATGGGCCTTCAAAATTGGGAGTCCACTTGCCCCTAGAATTAGCATTAAAAGACATGATCTTCCTGAGCACGAGGTCGCCTTCTCTGAATTCACGAGGTTTGACCTTCTTATCAAAAGATTTCTTCATCCTTTTATGATATAATTGTCCATGACACAAAGCTGTCATTCTCTTCTCTTCGATCAAATTTAATTGGTAAAATCAGTTCTGGACCCATTCAACTTGGTTTCCATTATCACACGCAAAGAGGGAATCTTAACCTGGATTGGGAGCACAACTTCCATTCCATACACAAGGGAGAACAAGGTTGCTCCTGTTGAAGTGCAGACAAATGTTCGATATCCATGCAAAGCAAAAGGGAGCATTTCATGACAATCCTTATAAGTAACAACCATTTTCTAGATAATCTTCTTGATATTCTTATTAGTAGCTTCAACAGACCCATTCATCTTTGGCCTGTACGAAGATGAGTTGTGATGGACAATCTTGAATTCTTCACACAGTTATGTCATTATTTTGTTGTTCAGATTCGAGCCATTGTCAGTGATAATTCTGTTCGGCACACCATACCTACATATAAGATTATTCTTAATGAAGCGCACAACCACCTGCTCAGTAACATTAGCATATGAAGCAGCCTCCACTCACTTGGTGAAGTAATCAATTTCTACCAAGATAAAATGGTGTCCATTTGAAGCTTTGGGTTCTATCATCTGATCATTTCAATACCCCACATAGAGAAAGACCATGAGGAAGAGATCACATTGAGAAGTGTCAGAGGCACATGAACCTTGTCCGCATAAATCTAGCATTTATGACACTTCTTTGCAAATTTGTAACAATCAGATTCCATTGTCAGCCAATAGTAACCTACCCTTAGCATCCTTTTAGCCATCGAATATCCATTGGCATGAGTTCCAAATGAACCTTCATAAACCTCATGCATCAACATGTCCGCTTCGTGTCTATCCACACATCTGAGCAAGACTATTGTACCCCAAAATTTGCCCTCCCTTTTTCACAAGAACATTACAATCCCAGGGTTTTCTCTGATTTTTAAGATTATCTCAAGAATCGGTCAAATAGACTTTTCTTTAGCAGATAATCCAGAATTAGGGTTTTCTCTCGCATTCCTCAGAAGAAATTGAATCCTCAGAAATTCAGTTAACTATTACATTGTTTTCATGCTTGTTCAAGATTACTGGTTGTTTCTCAAAACCTAATTATCTGGGATAAGAGCTGAGACTTTTGTTTGGAACCTTAAGGCATTTGCTTGATCAGTGGAGTGAAAGGTTTATGGAATGCTTGTTTGTTTAACTGTACAACGCATATGTTAATTGGAATACTACGCGTATTGTGATTGACGCAAGGTTGCAAGACTGTAAAGTTTGTTGATTATTTATTTTATCTGGATTAGAATTATTGAGATACAGTTTCAATTATTTTGATTTAAGAGCCTTAAATAATTAAATAAACATAAGGGAAAGATGGAAAAGATATTTGACAGTAGAATTTTCTTTTGATAAAGACTTTTATTTACTTCAAATATGGTTACAAATTTATTCGAATATTATAAGATTACAACTTATAATATTTAGGATAATATTTGTTTACAATAAATGAAAAATAAATCTAAGCCTAAACTCCTAAGATCTTTGACTTCTACTGCTTCCTCTATCATCCAACTGGTACTTACCTGCAAAATACAGAAGAAAAAGAAATCAGCGCAATTAACTGAAAAGAATTTTCAAGCAGATGAAAAGAAATCATCATTAAAGTCTGCCGACCGGAATCAGAAATGTTATGTTCATCATATTTTATTTTCCTCTATGTAAATCACAAGAAGACCGCTCTTCTCGGTTCACAGAGAGAAAAATAAAATATATAAATTTCAAGCATACAATCAACTCAAAATGCGAAAACATAGGCAAGTTGCAAGGCAAACTGTACTGAAAACTGAATTCCAAACTGCATTAGTCAAACAAGTCAGCAAGGAAAGCATAGGCAAGCTAACTACAATGCAGTAACCAAGCATGTCAAACTGAGTTACAAGCCAACTAGGTGCAAAAGGCAAAAGTATAATGCATAAAATATGTAAAAAAAGTACACAGTACAGAGATGCAGCAAGTACACAATGCAGAGAGATGAACCAAGTTACAAGCAAGAGCTTGTCCTAGCCATCATCATTTTCTGGCCAGCAAACTTTTCAAAATTATATTAAAATAAGCAAAAGTGCTTAGAGAGAGAGAGAAAAAGAGAAGACCTAGTGAAAAAGGTTTGCAGTTTTGGCTAAAGCAGGCTGTAAAAGGCAGGAAAATAGAACAAAAAGATATAAAGAGAGAGGACTGTATAACAGTCCAGAGGGGGAAAAACATTGAAAGAAAACCTGCATAACTGCAACTGAAACCACAACCTGCAAGTCAAAAAAAACTTGCAAGCTCAAGCAAGCCTGCTTCCAAATCCCAAATCCAAACAAGCTCAAGCCTGCATAGCAAACCTGCTAGCAAGCCTGCAAGCCAAACTTACCAAAAACCAAAACAAACTGTAAACTCAGCCTGCATATCAAGCCTGCTTGCAAAAACTAAAACCTGCAAGCCTGCTTCCAAAAATCAAACAGTTCAAACCTGCTTGCAAAGACTCAAACCTGAAAGCCTGTTTCCAAAACTCAAGCCTGTAAGCCAAGCTTACCCAAAACAAAATACAAGATAGCAAACCTACATAACCTGCATAACCTGCCTGCATTGCAAAACCTGCATAACTCAAGAACACTCAAGCCTGCATCTAAAACTGCAAAACCCAAACTCAAAGGCAAGCCAAAACTGCAACTTGCTCAAAAAACCCAACCAAAACTATCACCAACAAGTTTCAACAAACAAAGAACAAATTATTTCAGAAAATACTCATCATCAACAAGAAGAAATGAAGAGATTCAGAGGTGAAATAGTTTTCAGAATCATCATTATCAATCAATCAGGGCCAAAAGAGAGAGGAAGAGAAAATCAAGCAAAATAAAGTTTCAGAAACGTGATCATCATCAACAATATCAATGAAGCAAGCAAGTTTCAGAAAATACTCATCACCAACAAGGAGAAAGGAAAAGGTTTTCAGAAACTTCAACAAAAGTATCATCATCACCAATATTCAAGTTTTCTGAATCATCATCAACAATATTCAGCAAAGAGAAAGAGAGAGATTCAGAAGTAATAAAGATTCAGAAGCAAAGTTCATCATCATCAAACAACATAATCAAAAGAACAACAAAAATACCAGAAACGCCATCATATTCATCCTCCCTCCGCCTAGCCTCCTGGGAGCGCCACCGACCAACTCACCCTCCCTCTCTCACTTTTCAGAAGCAAAACGCTCAAGGTAAACATTTTCTCAACCACTTTCACTACATGTAAACATCAAAAACCATAAGATTAAAACATGCAAGCAATCAACAAACAAACATTGAAACTGAAAAAACCCTAAAACGCAAATGAAACAATTCGTACCATTCAAGCACAAAAATGTGGGCCATTGTGAGAAGGAAGGGAGTGGATGAAGGCGGCGCACCGGTAGCTAGGCTCGCGGAGGAGAAATCAACGTTTTGGCTTGAGAAAGACGAAGAGAACGAGAGAAGCAGGAGCGACGCCGTTGAAGCAAAAGCTGGCAAACCCTAAAATGAGAAAACCCTAACAAAACATTGTGAAACCGCAACTTGGGCCTCCGCCCCAAACAAAACGCTTAAGCCCAACTTTCTCACTGAACACCCCCCCCCCCCCCCCCCCCCCTTGCTCTTTCTGACTTACATTTTGTTCTTTTTTCATTTGGGCCAAGAATCCTAGGCCCATCATCTTTCTCTTTTTTAATTTTTAAACTAATACTCTTTTTTCTTTACTAATATCATTTTAATTAATTTACTTTCTTTTCTTTAAACCAATACTTTTCTTTTTTATTATTTTCATTCTAAAATAATTTTTTTTGTTAATAATAATAAAAAAAACCAAACAATGCATTAAAATCTTATTTAACTATTTCGATTTTCATGTATACATAGTTTTAATTTTCTTAATATTTGTTATACTAATAAAAATATACAAAATGATAGAAACATTAATTTAAATAATTCTTGGTTTTCTTTAAAACTTTTCCTTTACATAATTCATAAAAAACACATAAAATAATAATCATACTTAATCTTCATTAGGTTAAAATTTTTATTTATTCATTTGTAAATAAATACATGCATCTCATATTTCTTTGATTTTCTTTATCTTACAATTTGTTATAATTTTTACATTAAATTGCGACAGTTCGATTTGGTTGTAACACATATTGGTACATTATTATTCTGATAAGACTCATCCCCATTTGTAAATAATTGTACCCCCATCCCCAGATACTCATTTGTAATAATTTAGACTTTAAATTCCCGCAATTTATCGCTTTCAATATACTGTATAGTAATTAGGGTTTGTATGCGAAGATTCAAAATCAATCGTTATATAACCTAATACAAGATAAATGCATGAAAATCAATACACAATTCACACTTGCACCTCTAGGGTAACCTCGCTTGTTGCCTCGGAAAATGCAATCATGTCCCTCGAGTATGAGACACTCTAGCAAATGCCCCTTCAATAAACAAAGATCGTAGTCCCTCGATGACCCTCGGTGTTGCCTTTGATAAAACGATCTCGTCCCTTACAAAATTGCTAGAGCGTCTTATAAGTTGCTTTCAATGATTGTATGTGATGACCCGCGCTTATCCCGTTTAAACATCCTAACACAAGGTTGTTCATCAAATACAATGGTGAAATAACACTGTCAAAAAGAGTGAAAACATAAGAAAGATCTTTGAGTAAAATGGGGTAGACAACTCTTAGTTACTTGATCAAAAGCTTGCAAAACATCCTTGCCATTTTTCAAACACACTTCACAACACAACTTCAAAACAATTTGAAAAACAACTTTCAAAACATCGAAATATCTTTTCAAAAAGACACACACCTTTGTATATATTCAAACAAGAATCATTACAAAGGTTGCCTAGACAAGGCCTCTTTTTCAAAGCATTTTCAAAAACCACACACAAAGCACCATTTTAAACAATTGAAAAGCAAAGGCAAGTGATCTAAAACAAGTAACTAAGAGCCCATGTAAAACCATGGATGAAAAGGGTGCTAGCACCTTCCCTTTTCTTAATCTACCCCCCGAACCCAAGAAAACATCTCAAAGGTCTTTCCTGTGCTTTTTGACCTTTCCTTAGGATAAAATAAAAAGTCGGTGGCGACTCTTGCTAAACCGCACAAGTGCGAACACAAACGCGAAACCTCAAGTCAGTTCTCCCACCGTATCATAGAACTGGAAACTCTGCTGGGGAGATATTTCTAAAAGTGGGGTTACCTTAGGGTTTTAGATCACCTTTACCTACTTACCTTGATTGTTTTGATTGCTTTACTTTTTGGGTTCCTTGTTTGGGTTTGTTTTAAATCCTACACCCAGATTTGGGGACACCTTTTAGGTAAGTAGCAATAAACTGTGAGGGAACTGTGTGGGGTATACCGACATGGTTGAAGCAGTGGCTACATTAGTGTGACATATTTGTGGGTACCGGTAGCCTGTGAGTCAATAAAAGAGAATACGGGGCCGCTGAGTGATGTCATGAAGCACTAACGAACTCTTAGAACCTTACTTGACCATCTTGGCCTTATTAGGGGTAGTGAGATGACCGGCTTTGGTGCAGCCCGAAGTTGGTAGATACTCGATACTACACTCATTGAGGATTGTTTTCTTGGAATATTTTGGTCGCCAGTTAAGTGGTTAAACCAAAACAATGAACACAGAAAATAATCCAGTGATATTGAGCTCCTTAGAACCCGGTTACTATTTATAGGTCAGGTTGAGCCAACTAACTTCAAGAGGGTACTTACCTACACACCCCATGCAAGCCTGAACCCAAGGACTTGTCTGCTTTGTATGAATGTGATTATCTGTATATACACTTGCTTACTTTTGCATACCTATACATAACATCATAACATCATACCATAGCATTTTCAATAACCCTTTCAAGGATCTCGAGGGTCTTTAATGCAGGGTCACGTTGAACCAGACGTCTACCAAAGGGCAAGAGGATTCATCTTCCTCTAAACAAACGCCGTTGAAGATCAAGTACAACAACTTGAATCGAGGGTTATGACCCACTTGACATGGTGAGCTTGATTCTCGTGGAAAGACATCCACTGATACAAAATTCTCCAATCAAAGACGTTGATCGAAGTTCAATCTCTAACATTTTCTTGTGTTTTACCCCGTGAGATTCTTGAAAAACATGCATCCACATATCATGCTTTGTATCATGACAGGTTTTCCCTTTCAGGTTTCCTTATTCTCCTACTATTTATTTCAGTAGAGATGGCTCTAGAGAGAACCGTCGAAGATATCCAGGCTCAAAACGCTCAATTTCAAGAAATGTTCTTGAACCTGTCCCAGGGGCAAGAAGAAGTGAAAGCTCTCCTCACAAGGGGCATGGTCCTAGGGAATCCAGGCGGCGTCAGGAATGATCAGTTGGAAGAGCTACAGATTGAGTTGGCAACAATGAAGATCCAGATGATGGGACAACTTGTGGGCCACATGGCTCTCATTCAAGACCTGGCTCAAAGACAAGAGGAGCTCAGGGTCCTCGTCAACAAACTGCTTCAAGATAACCAAGTGGGGCAAACAACTAGGGTTGAAGATCAAGTCATCATTCAACCTCCTTTGAGACAAGAAGACAAGGGAAAAGCTCCCCAACTTGCTTCAGGGTCACAAGTCCAACAACAACCTCACCAGCGTCAACGGGGTAATCGGCGTAAGCAAAATACATCTGGAAGACATTTCACTGAGACTGACATACCATCATCTCTAATACTGAAACGCTTGTTGGAGGTCAATCTGCTTGCTTTGAAAGATCCTCTTCAGAATCCCAATACCTCTGCTCCTGGATATCACCCCGACGCATTTTGTGTATACCACTCCTATAGTCCTGGACATGACACCGACGACTGTTGGGCTTTGAAAAACAAAATTCAAGATTTGATTGACAGAGGAGTGCTGGAATTCATGCCGGATGGCGAGATGAAAATCTTCGCTGAGGGTTTTCCATCAGAAATGACAAAGTTCGAACTGAGAGACTTCTATTTCATTTGAATTTTCAAGTTGTAATTTCTTTTGTTATTCAAACAATTATCTGTTGATGTCAAACTCTATTTCATTAATGCATTGCATATGTTTGTCTTGATTTCATCCATTCGTTTTCACTATTCTTGAATTATGCTTCCTAATTTCTTTTGATATTTAACTCTTGATAAAAGTTACAAAGTCTTTAGAGGGAGGATGACGAAAACAATGCCATAATCTCATACAGTATGCTTTTGGACAGACATTGCTAACGATGTACAGGCATTTCTTTCAAATCCTAAACACTGGAGTTATAAGGAAGATAATCCCTAGTCAACCCCTTCGAGCCAAAGAAGTAGAAGTTTTCTATTTTAAACACAAATTGAAACCTTTAAACCTGGGGCAGGGTAGTCTCTCGTTAATTCAAAAGATGCGCATTGAAGTCGCAAACTCTCAGTTCGTAATACAACGAATGACATCAAAAACATTCATTGGGAATCAAAAGACAGTGATGGTTCTTTATCTCATAGGCAGTCATTATATCTCAAAAGAGAAAAGCCCACTGAGCCAAAACCTACAAAGGAGGCTTAAGAAAGCTGGGGCATCCCGCTGACTGTAATCTCGAAAATAGGAACAATCAGGCAAAAATTAGGGATAATGAATCAAAAGAACGAGGTCATTACAAATCCTCAACAACATGAAAAATGTTGCAAAAAAAAGATGATGACTGCCTTCCCACAAAATTCCACTTGTGTGGACCATCACCAAAAACGTCGTTCCAAACTCAAATAGAGTTCAACGTACAATTAACTGAGTATAGGATTGAAGGACATCACGAAGAGCGGGTGGGTAAAAATATACTTTGAGCCTTTATCCTTTGTTTCTTAAACCGTGAACCAAGCCACATTACAACCCTTCAAAAGTCCTAATTGAAGCATGTGTTAATTCGAAAGCATACTGTTACAAAAGGTATCCTGACTCCTGTAAGGCTTTGCTCTAAATCTTGAGCTGAATTTCTCTTATAAAAAGTTTTCTGCTAAAAAACGCATTTTTCAAAACTTCGAGACAAGCATGAACTTTGCATTACTTGAATATCGTTGTTTGCACATGTTTATTTGTTTGACAGCAAAGATATTCACACAGTGAATGTTCGGATGAACAGAAGCTCTCTCAGTGAATAAAATCACTTCAAGTGGGATGACACTCTTGTTGCAAAAATCTCCCATCAACAAAAGGGGATTTGATATGGTATTGTCCAGTAAACCTGGGGCAGTCCAGTCAAGATTTCAACAAATCTTTCAAAGTCCAGTAAACCTGGGGCAGTCCAGTCAAGATTTTAAGAAATCTCTCAACTGTAGATCAACCTGGGGCAAGTCTCCTTCACCATCACTTGGGGCATTTAAACGTCAATCTCATCAAAAGGTTACACACAATCTAAGTTTCCTGGCGGTACCACAAACATCTGATACTAGGGGCAGTGAGGAATCTCTCCAAAGCCCTTCTGAAAAGGAATTCAAGCGTCCTCGAGAAGTTTATCACCTCTCTAAACAGACCAGCAGTCATGGGTTTATTTCCCCAACACTTGTCAAGGATCTATTCTCCAAAAAGAAATTACATTTCAACAACATTCATAACATACACAGATTGATCGGTCGTCGAAGATTCCTTCATCACCTGTTAGAAGTTACGGTCATCAAAGATTCCTTCATCACCTGTTGGAAGTTACAGTCGTCAAAGATTCCTTCATCACCTGTTGGAAGTTACAGTCGTCAAAGATTCCTTCATCACCTGTTGGAGTTACGGTCGTCGAAGATTCCTCCATCATCCGGTTGAGTCAAAATTAATCCAAGACCCTCTCTATTTTGGTCAGATTGACACTAAGATCTCCCTGTTTTCTTATGCCAGTGGAAGATATTCCGGGTTTTTGATATTTCAGATAAATCTCTCAGCGATTTATTCTGATTATCTTCACTACCAGAGATGAAGAATCCGACTCTTTTCTCCTTCATTAGCTCGGGATTTATTTTTCCCAGCGAAAGGTCGTCTTGAAAAACATTACACCTCCGTGCATTAGGACATCATGCAACGCGATCCCATTTATTTTTAGAACGTCATTGTTTGATATATGTCATGCCACTAACCTTTATCTTTCAGGAAAGATGCAATCAAATTCTCACAAAATTCAAGTTATGAAGCCCGGGTATGACCAGATAGTATCCTGATCTCTACAGCATATTATGAAGCCCAGATTACAACTGGATAACAGTATCAGACTACCGCGAAGCTTGGATTATGACCAGATAGTGGTATCTCCTAAGAGCAAGCTATGAAGCCCGGATTCAACCGGATAATAGTTTAATCCCCAACAAGTTATTGTGAAGCCTGGATTACGACCAGATAGCAATGCAAGTTATTATGAAGCCTGGATTATGACCAGATAGCAATGCAAGTTATTGTGAAGTCTGGATTACGACCAGATAGCAATGCAAGTTCATGTGAAGCCTGGATTACGACCAGATAGCAGCCAAGAATACTATGAAGCCTGGAGTTGACCAGATAGTGGTATATCTTTAATACAAGTTATGAAGCTCGGATTCGACCGGATAATATCTTGATATCTCCAAACGCCATGAAGCCTGGGTTCGACCAGATAATGGTATGATACATCGTGAAGCCTAGATTACGACCAGATAGCAATACAACACTGTGCAACCTGGACGTTGACCAGATAAAAGTTAACCATCATCAAAAGGAAGATTCTCATCCTTAAAACCTCAGAAGATTGGCATACTCCCAAGCTCTTGATACCGTTAACAGAATGAAGAGTCTCATCCTTAAAACCTCAGAAGATTGGCATACTCCCAAGCTCCTGATACCATTAACAGAATGAAGATTCTCATCCTTAAAACCTCAGAAGATTGGCATACACCCAAGCTCCTGATACCGTTAACAGAATGAAGATTCTCATCCTTGAAACCTCAGAAGATTGGTATACTCCCAAGCTCCTGATACCGTTAACAGAATGAAGATTCTCATTTTTGCTTCCCCAGTAGATTGTCATACACCCAACCTCCTGATTTTCCCCGACAGAATGAAGATTCTCATTCTCAAAGTGGTATACAATTCAACCTCCTGGTTTTCCCTGATAGAATGAATATTGTCATTCTCAAAGTGGTATACAATTCAACTTCCTGATATTCCCGACAGAATGAAGATTCTCATTCTCAAAGTGGCATACGACTTGACTTCTGGACTTCTTCCAAACAGGAATAAGCCCCTCCAACAGGATAGCTACTTTTCAACAGTATGGCTATTCCCCACAGAGTTCTTACTCCCCAACAAAATCAGGACTCTCATCCTTGATTCTCCGGAGCTTTATTTACTCTTAGCATGAATTTGTCAGAATTTCAAATCCCCTGCAGATCGAAGATTCTCGTTCTTGGCTCCTCAACACCAATTCCCCAAGCAGAATGAAGACTCTCATTCTCAATTCCTCACAGAGTTTTCAGATATTCCTCGGCGAAGATCTCCTCAAAACAGGAATCCCTAGTAGATTGGCATACAACCCAAACTCCTGACTTTCCCCAGCAATATAACTTCTCCCCGCATAGGTTGTCAAAAAGCATGAAGATACACATACTCTTCAACAGTGGTCCCAGGACTTCTCATTTTCAACGATCAAAGGATTTTCAATCCCCAACAGCAGTCAAGGATTTATTTTCCCCGACAGCGGTAAAGATTTTATTATCTCTAGCTATCCAGGATTTACCTTCCTCAGTAAGATGGCTAATCAGCTTACATGCGCATTCATTGCATTCATATATCATAAACATTGATATAACACATACATTGCATCATACATTTCATGCAACATAACTTTGTGTTTCAGCTAATATTTTACCCTTTTCAGGATAAGATTAGTGAACTTCAATTCCGGAATCATGAAAACAGTTTACGGATTCTCCAAACGCAGATGTTAATCTATCACTTGTTCAGACTCAACTCATGAAAGCAGTTTACGAATTCTCCAAACACGGATGCTAATCTATCGCTTATTCAGACCCCCAGCTCAGAGACGTTCCAAAACATGGATACATTTCTGATACTCATTCTTTCACCTCGACATACAGATCAACAAACATTCTTGGATGGCATCTTCAAAGCCCATCTTCGACAAGATTCTGTCACATCTCCAAATGGCATCTTTAAGCCCATTCCCTCAACTATGCTTTGACGAGTGCAAATTTAGGGGCACTCTAGTGTCCAATCATCTTTTACCTTCGAGTCACGAAAGGCAAACTCGCCAATCTAACTCTTCAGGTTCAAGAAGATTGAACATGGGTAATTGTTGTACCCCAAAATTTGCCCTCCCTTTTTCACAAGAACATTACAATCCCAGGGTTTTCTCTAATTTTTAAGATTAGCTCAAGAATCGGTCAAACATACTTTTCTTTAGCAGACAATCCAGAATTAGGGTTTTCTCTCGCATTTCCCAGAAGAAATTGAATCCTCAGAAATTCAGTTAACTATTACATTGTTTTCACGCTTGTTCAAGATTACTGGTTGTTTCTCAAAACCTAATTATCTGGGACAAGAGTTGAGACTTTTGTTTGGAACCTTAAGGCATTTGCTTGATCAGTGGAGTGAAAGGTTTATGGAATGCTTATTTGTTTAACTGTACAACGCATATGTTAATTGGAATACTACGCGTATTGTGATTGACGCAAGGTTGCGAGACTACAAAGTTTGTTGATTATTTATTTCATCTGGATTAGAATTATTGAGACACAGTTTCAATTATTTTGATTTAAGAGCCTTAAATAATTAAATAAACATAAGGGAAAGATGGAAAAGATATTTGACAGTAGAATTTTCTTTTGATAAAGACTTTTATTTACTTCAAATATGGTTACAAATTTATTCGAATATTGTAAGATTACAACTTATAATATTTAGGATAATATTTGTTTACAATAAATGAAAAATAAATCTAAGCCTAATCTCCTAAGATCTTTGACTTCTACTGCTTCCTCTATCATCCAACTGGTACTTACCTGCAAAAGACAGAAGAAAAAGAAATCAACGCAATTAACTGAAAAGAATTTTCAAGCAGATGAAAAGAAATCATCATTAAAGTCTGCCGGCCGGAATCAGAAATGCTATGTTCATCATATTTTATTTTCCTCTCTGCAAATCACAAGAAGATCGCTCTTCTCGGTTCACAGAGAGAAAAATAAAAGATATAAATTGCAAGCATACAATCAACTCAAAATGCAAAAACATAGGCAAGTTGCAAGGCAAACTGTACTGAAAACTGAATTCCAAACTGCATTAGTCAAACAAGTCAGCAAGGAAAGCATAGGCAAGCTAACTACAATGCAATAACCAAGCATGTCAAACTGAGTTACAAGCCAACTAGGTGCAAAAGGCAAAAGTACAATGCATAAAATATGTAAACAAAGTACACAGTACAAAGACGCAGCAAGTACACAATGCAGAGAGATGAGCCAAGTTACAAGCAAGAGCTTGTCCTAGCCATCATCATTTTCTGGCCAGCAAACTTTTCAGAATTATATTAAAATAAGCAAAAGTGCTTAGAGAGAGAGAGAGAGAGAGAGAGAGAGAGAGAAAAAGAGAACACCTAGTGAAAGAGGATTGCAGTTTTAGCTAAAGCAGGTTGTAAAAGGCAGGAAAATAGAACAAAAAGATATAAAGAGAGAGGACTGTATAACAGTCCAGAGGGGGAAAACATTGAAAGAAAACCTGCATAACTGCAACTGAAACCACAACCTGCAAGTCAAAACAAAACTTGCAAGCTCAAGCAAGCATGCTTCCAAATACCAAATCCAAGCAAGCTCAAGCCTGCATAGCAAACCTGCTAGCAAGCCTGCAAGCCAAACTTACCAAAAACCAAAACAAACTGTAAACCCAGCCTGCATAGCAAGCCTGCTTGCAAAAACTAAAACCTGCAAGCCAGCTTCCAAAAATCAAACAGTTCAAACCTTCTTGCAAAGACTCAAACCTGCAAGCCTGTTTCCAAAACTCAAGCCTGTAAGCCAAGCTTACCCAAAACAAAACACAAGATAGCAAACCTGCATAACCTGCATAACCTGCCTGCATTGCAAAACCTGCATAACTCAAGCAAACTCAATCTTGCATCTAAAACTGCAAAACCCAAACTCAAAGGCAAGCCAAAACTACAACTTGCTCAAAAAACCCAACCAAAACTATCACCAACAAGTTTCAACAAACAAAGAACAAATTATTTTAGAAAATACTCATCATCAACAAGAAGAAAGGAAGAGATTCAGAGGTGAAATAGTTTTCAGAATCATCATTATCAAGCAATCAGGGCCAAAAGAGAGAGGAAGAGAAAATCAAGCAAAATAAAGTTTCAGAAACGTGATCATCATCAACAATATCAACGAAGCAAGCAAGTTTCAGAAAATACTCATCATCAACAAGGAGAAAGGAAAAGGTTTTCAGAAACTTCAACAAAAGTATCATCATCGCCAATATTCAAGTTTTCAGAATCATCATCAACAATATTCAACAAAGAGAAAGAGAGAGATTCAGAAGTAATAAAGATTCAGAAGCAAAGTTCATCATCATCAAACAACATAATCAAAAGAACAACAAAAATACTAGAAACGCCATCATCTTCATCCTCCATCCGCCTAGCCTCCTGGGAGCGCCACCATCCAGCTCACCCTCTCTCTCTCACTTTTCAGAAGCAAAACGCTCAAGGTAAACATTTTCTCAACCACTTTCACTACATGTAAACATCAAAAACCATAAGATTAAAACACGCAAGCAATCAACAAACAAACATTGAAACCGAAAAAACCCTAAAACGTAAATGAAACAATTCATACCGTTCAAGCACAAAAACATGGGCCACTGTGAGAAGGAAGGGAGTGGATGAAGGCGGCACACCGGTAGCTAGGCTCGCAGAGGAGAAATCAGCGTTTTGGCTTGAGAAAGACGAAGAGAACGAGAGAAGCAGGAGCGGCGCCGTTGAAGCAAAAGCTGGCAAACCCTAAAATGAGAAAACCCTAACAAAACATTGTGAAACCGCAACTTGGGCCTCTGCCCCAAACAAAACGCTTAAGCCCAACTTTCTCATTGAACACGCACCCCCCCCCCCCCCCCCCCCTTTGCTCTTTCTGACTTACATTTTGTTCTTTTTTCATTTGGGCCAAGAATCCCATGCCCATCATCTTTCTCTTTTTTAATTTTTAAACTAATACTCTTTTTTCTTTACTAATATCATTTTAATTAATTTACTTTCTTTTCTTTAAACCAATACTTTTCTATTTTATTATTTTCATTCTAAAATAATTTGTTTTGTTAATACTAATAAAAAAAAACCAAACAATGCATTAAAATCTTATTTAACTATTTTGATTTTCATGTATACATAGTTTTAATTTTCTTAATTTTTGTTATACTAATAAAAATATACAAAATGATAGAAAAATTAATTTAAATAATTCTTGGTTTTCTTTAAAACTTTTCCTTTACATAATTCATAAAAAACACATAAAATAATAATCATACTTAATCTTCATTAGGTTAAAATTTTTATTTATTCATTTGTAAATAAATACATGCATCTCATATTTCTTTGATTTTCTTTATCTTACAATTTGTTATAATTTTTACATTAAATTGTGACAGTTCGATTTGGTTGTAACACATATTGGGACATTATTATTCTGATAAGACTCATCCCCATTTGTAAATAATTGTACCCCCATCCCTGGATACTCATTTGTAATAACTTAGACTTTAAATTCCCGCAATCTATCGCTTTCAATATACTGTATAGTAATTAGGGTTTGTATGCGAAGATTCAAAATTAATCGTTAGATAACCTAATACAAGTTAAATGCATGAAAATCAATACACAATTCACACTTGCACCTCTAGGGTAACCTCACTTGTTGCCTCGGAAAATGCAATCATGTCCCTCGAGTATGAGACACTCTATCAAATGCCCCTTCGATAAACAAAGATCGTAGTCCCTCGATGACCCTCGGTGTTGCCATTGATAAAATGATCTCGTCCCTTACAAAATTGCTAGAGCGTCTCATAAGTTACTTTCAATGATTGTATGCGATGACCCGCGCCTGTCCCGTTTAAACATCCTAACACAAGGTTGTTCATCAAATACAATGGTGAAATAACATTGTCAAAAGGAGTGAAAACATAAGAAAGATCTTTGAGTAAAATGGGGTAGACAACTCTTAGTTACTTGATCAAAAGCTTGCAAAACATCCTTGCCATTTTTCAAACACACTTCACAACACAACTTCAAAACAATTTCAAAAACAACTTTTAAAACATCAAAATATATTTTCAAAAAGACACACACCTTTGTATATATTCAAACAAGAATCATTACAAAGGTTGCCTAGACAAGGCCTCTTTTTCAAAGCATTTTCAAAAACCACACACAAAGCACCATTTCAAACAATTGAAAAGCAAAGGCAAGTAATCTAAAACAAGTAACTAAGAGCCCATGGAAAACCATGGATGAAAAGGGTGCTAGCACCTTCCCTTTTCATAATCTACCCCCCGATCCCAAGAAAACATCTCAAAGGTCTTTCCTGTGCTTTTTGACCTTTCCTTAGGATAAAATAAAAAGTCGGTGGCGACTCTTGCTAAACTGCACAAGTGTGAACACAAACGCGAAACCTCAAGTCAGTTCTCCCACCGTATCACAAAGACCATGTCATAATTTCTCTTGTACAACACATCTTCACTGAGGAAGAAACTGCCAACCAATCTTCTCAATGTCTTTCCATCTTTATTCAATGCACCAATCGGGTATTCCTAAGTTTGAAGAAAATGCTTGATATCATAATACCAAGGTTTCTCATCTGCTACCTCTTCTGTTGTAAACACATGAGCGGGTATATCCAGTCGCTGAACCATAATTCGAGGTATATCATTCCAAGTATTCACTTGATACATAGAAGCCAGAGTTGCCAAAGCGTCCGCCATTTGATTTTTGTCTCTAGGGATGTGATGGAATTTAACTTTGTTAAAGAAGGGTAACAATCTTCTAGTATAATCTTTGTAAGGGATCAAGTCGGGGTGACGAGTATCCCACTCTCCTTTAATCTGATTTATTACCAAAGTTGAATCACCATACACATCTAGAATTTTAATTCTGAGATCAATAGCTTCCTCGAGACCCATGATGCAAGCCTCATATTCTGCCATATTATTAGTACAATCAAATGTCAACCTTGCAGTAAAAGGAATGTGCAATCCATGCAGAGTGACAATCACAACACCCATTCCTTTACCATAAGCATTCACAACTCCATCAAATATCATACTCCAACGAGATTCAGGATCAGGACCTTCCTCAGGCAATGGTTCATCATAATCCTTCACTTTCAGAAACATCACATCCTCATCGGGAAATTCATACTTCACAGACTGATGATTCTCAACTGGCCGGTGAGCAAGATAATCTGCCAACATGATGCTTTTAATAGCTTTTTGAGTGCGATATTCAATGTCATATTTAGATAACAGCATCTTCCAGCAGTCAATTCTCATAGTAAGAGCAGGCTTTTAAAAAATGTACTTGATTGGATCCATTTTGGAGATCAACCAAGTGGTGTGATTCAACATATACTGCCGCAAACGTTTTTCCGCCCAGGCCAAAGCACAACATGTCTTTTCCAGCATGGAATACCGCGACTCACAATCAGTAAACTTTTTGCTGAGATAATAAATGGCATACTCTTTCTTCTATGTTTCATCTTGTTGTCCCAGAATACAACCCATGGATTTATCTAACACTGTTAGATACATAATCAACGGTCTTCCTTCGACTGGAGGGAGCAATATCGGAGTTTCAAGCAGATATTCTTTAATAATTTCAAATTCCCTTTGGCAGTCATCCATCCACACACAACCTTGATCTTTCTTTAACAACTTAAAGATCGATTCACATGTTGCAGTCATGTGGGAAATGAATCTGGAAATATAATTCAAACACCCGAGGAACCCTCTGACTTGCTTTTCAGTTCTCGGTGCTGACATCTCTTGAATTGCTCTAACTTTATCAGGGTCAACTTCAATTCCTTTCTGGATAACAATGAAACCCAATAACTTCCCCGATCGAACATCGAAGGTACATTTATTTGGATTCAAGCAGAGACGATACTTCCTCAAATGCTGAAACAACTTCAACAAATCTTCTACATGCCCTTTTTCAGTCTGGGATTTAGCAATCATATCATCAACATATACCTCAATTTCCTTGTGCATTAGATCATGGAATAGGGTTGTCATAGCCCTCTGGTACGTTGTACCAGCGTTCTTCAACCCGAAGGGCATCACTCTGTAACAGAATGTTCCCCAGGGTGTGATAAACGTTGTTTTTTCCATGTTCTCTGGAGCCATTCTTATTTGATTATACCCAGAAGATCCGTCCATGAACGAGAATACTTTGAATTTTTCTATGCTATCTACTAACATATCAATGAGTGGCAATGGAAAATCATCTTTTGGACTAGCTTTATTTAGATCTCTGTAATCTACGCACATGCGAACTTTTCCGTCTTTTTTTCGGTACTGGGACAATATTGGCAATCCATTGAGGATACACTGATGTCACAAGAAAATCAACATTAATCTGCTTTAGAACCTCCTCTTTGATCTTCACTGCCATATCTGGGTGAGTTCTTCTCAACTTTTGTTTGATTGGCGGACACTCTGGCTTCAACGGAAAATGGTTCTCTACAATATCTGTATCTAGACCAGGCATATCTTGATAAGACCAAGTGAAAATATCCACATACTCTTTCAATAGCTCAATCAACCTGCTCTTCACATTAAAATGCAGCAATGCTCCAATCTTGACTTCTTTCGGATCTTCTTCTGAACCCAAATTGATTACTTCCAATGGCTCTTTATATGGATAAATGGCATTTTCCTCGCGCTCAAGCAACCGTGAGACCTCTTCTGGAATCTCATCATAGTCTTCTTCTTCGGCCCCATACACAGGACATTCAAAATTGGGAGAGGGTGCAGGGTCATTGTATTCAACGATTTTTTTAATTAATCTGCACATATGCTTTATGATTGTTTTTAGAAACTGACACATATAACAAGTGATCATGCAGATTGAATTTCAGTTATTATTTATTTTGAAAGGTTTTTTCTGATTACCATTTTCCAAGAAAAATCAGAAAATAAAGACACAATTTGGGAAACAAAGACAACTTTTATTAATGATTTTAAACGTCACAGCAAACAGATAAGCCCTAACAACATTAATACTTCCACCTTTGGATGAGTGAAAGCTTTTCAAAAAATATTAACAAAACAAATTACTTTGAAACATGTATGCAAGAGGGAACATCAATGGTGATCCAGTTCTGAACCCTAACTCCGTGCGTCACATAATTTGGCATTTCCTGCTCTGCTTCATCTTCCACAATGGCATTAATCCCAGAAACAGTCGGATGAAGATAACCCCTGCTACAGAAGATGTCTTAATACTTGCCTGCAGTAGACTTCGGCTTCATGCTCTTACCTCTGTCATTCTTCAAAGAGAACCCCAAGCCGACTCTGTTCTTGTTTATAGGTGGATCAACAATATGTCCCCATACTTCACTTGGACCCTTACGCACAACTTACTGCGCATCCTTAAGCGAAACCATAGAATTCTCGTTTCCTCTTATGTTGTCAATGGATAAGGCTTGGAACTGGGTTCCAACAGCAGCTTCATCCGCCTCCACAATGCTGAAAGAGGACAAATGAGATATCAATAATGCCTGTTCTCCGTTTATGATTACCACTTTTCCTTCACGTACAAACTTCAGTTTCTGGTGTAAAGTTGAAGTGACAGCCCCTGCCTCATGTATCCACGGCCTTCCTAGAAAGCAGCTATAAGCAGGTACAATATCCATGACCTGGAAAGTAATCTGAAACAAATGTGGGCCTATATGAATAGGCAAGTCTACTTCACTGATAACAGATTTCCTTGATCCATCAAACTCTTTCACAATAATGCCACTTGGGCGCATGGGAGTTCCTTGATATTTCAAATTCATAAGTGTGCTCCTCGGTATAACATTCAAAGTGGATCCATTATCAATCAACACATTGGATAGTGAATCATTCTTGCAATTTATAGAGATATGGAGGGCCAGGTTGTGATTCCTTCCTTCATCTGGAAATTCATCATCGCAGAAACTCAGGTTAATACATGACGTAATGTTCCCTACCACACTGCTGAATTAGTCTATAGGCATCTCACTTTCCACAAAATCTTGATCCAGTACCCTCATCAGAGATTCTCTATAAGCAGAGGAGTTCATCAATAAAGCCAAGATATATATTTTTGAAGGAGTCTGCAGTAGCTGATCTATAATTCTGTAGTCGCTCATCTTTATTATCTTCAAAATATCATCCACTTCTTTCTCTAATGTAGCTCCACTAGATTCACCCGTAGCCTTCTTGGATTCAACATTCTCAGCAATTTTCTTTCTAGCACTAACATCTCCTCGAACGACTGGTGCAAATACACGACCGTTGCGGGTCACTCTGCTAGTCTCAACAATATTTCCAACATTAGGCATTGGCTGGATGAGAATTTAAACACCATCCTCTAAGATTGTAGCGTTATATTTATAGGGTACAACCTTATCTGACTTGTAGGGGACATGACCTGGCAAACTAATCACCAATGGGGTAACAACTGGCTTTCTATAATACTCAACTTCAAAATGGGCGGGTGCACCAAAATAAGGCACAATGACGTTTACCCCTTCTTCAATGCAATCAGTCATTATTGAGTCATCTCTGGAAAACAAATCCTCATCTGAGGATAAATACTCATCTGCAGAGGCATACTCATCATCCAACTCTTCTTTATCCAAACAGACCTCAATCACATCAACTTCATGGTAATCATCCCTTTGACCTGTAACCTTGATAGTTCCATTATACAACAACAACTAAACACCTTTCTTCAGGATTGAACATCCTCGGGAGTCTCGACTGCAAATTCGGAAAGATCCATACTGATGTTCCACCTGACCAGCCAAGTGGCAGAAAGTAGCATGAAATTGCACAAGGTCTTCATTGATATACTCCACATCAAAAATTTTGAACTCTCCAAGACATCCAGAAACCATATTCACCTCCTCTTCATACTCTGCCCTAGGCATGATTATATGGATGAGGACCTCATCCATCATCTCCTGCAAATCAGCCTTTATCTTGTCGCAACCTTGTATGTTTGTACTGCAAATAGCACAACCGGAATGGTCATGCATATAGTAGCTAAATTCATAGAGGTCTGCATGCATTTTCACCAAATCACCTCTAACCAGATGGATATCAAAAATCCAGAAGTCTCCTGGACAACCGGCCACCATATTCACCACATTTGCTCCTCCATGTTTGGGTAGAGGATTGTCTTTCACATTAGGACCCACATAATTGAAAGATAAAATACCAGATTTCACTAATTTCTACACCTCAGTATTCAAAGGATAACAATTCTCAACATTATGCCCTGGTGCTCCATGATGAAAAGCACATGTTTGGTCTGCCTTTTAATACCAAGGCAAAGGTGATGGTATAACGGGAGATGGTCGGGTCTGCACCAACTTCTTCTGAATCAATGCCAGTAGTAACTCCGTATAACTCATAGGAATAGGGTCATAACTCTCCCTTCTCTTATTATACCCTTGATTCCCCTGTTGGGATGGTCTCTGATAAGCAACAATGATTGGAGCTACACCAACAACTAGTGTAACTAAGGCGACTTGCTGATGACGCTGATAATTTCTTTTAGGAGGATTAACCCTCCTCTCTTGCATAACAACATTTGTATCCCCTTCCTTATTCTTGGTAAACCCATAAGATGGCTTCTTTGCACCCCCAGATCCTTCAATCTTCGTTAAACGGCCCTCTCTTACAGCCTATTCTAGACGGATACCCATGGCTACCATTTCAGTAAAGTCACTTGGCGCACTTGCTACCGTCTTTTCATAGTAGAAAGCACCCAGAGTCTTCAAGAAAATATTATTCATCTCCTTCTCTTCCATGGGAGGAATCACTTGGGCGACTACCTCACGCTATCTCTGCATATTCTTTGAATGCTTCCCTGTCTTTCTGAACCATGGCCCTAAGTTGATCACGGTCCGGCGCCCATGTCCATGTTATACTTGTATTGTCTGATAAATGCTTCTCCCAAGTCATTGAAAGTATGGATGTTGATGCTATCCAAACTCATATACCACTTCAGCGCAACACCGGTCAAACTATCCTGAAAAAAGTGAATCAGTAGGCGCTGATTATCAGTATGGGTAGACATTCTCCTTACATACATTACCAGATGAGCATGAGGGAAAGTGTTGCCCTTGTACTTCTCAAACTCTGGGACCTTAAACTTTACAGGTATCTTAACATTCAGAACCAAGCATAATTCATTCACATTCTGCCTGAATAACTCTTTTCCTCTGAGGGCCTTCATCCCCCTCTGCATCTTGTCAAACTGCTCTTGAAAATCATCAATTCTGTCATAGAGACCCAAGTCTTCGCTTGGTGGAGGAAAAGGACGATACACATCATTGTTAACAAATGAAACCATATTCACCGAAGGAGGTGCAGCAGGAGCAGCATGCACCACCGGAGGTGCAGGAGTAACAATAGTCAGAAAAACTGGAGTATCTTGAGGACCAAGATTGAAACCTTTAGGAACAAAGTTCTCTGGAATTCCCCATGGATAACCTTGAGTCATGCGATTCTGAACAACAACTGGAATAGCGGATACAGGAACAGTCGGAGCTTCAGCAATAGCCCTTGTCAGTTGAGGTTGAACACTTGGTGGCTGATTCTGAGCAGCCACAAGAGATTCCATCAGAGTAGTAAGATTGGCCATGCCGGCCTTCAAAGCAAAAACCTCCTCGCACAGCTCGTGATTCTCTTGTTCTAAGTTGTCTATCTTCCTTCTGAAATTAGCCCGAGTGTTGTAGTGGTGAGTCAGCTTGCTGAACAAAGTAAAGAAGCTTGGTAAGACACCTGGATATGCATAACAAATGCAAGAAATATGTGCAATATGATGCATGATATGCAATGCACATGATTTTATTTTTTTATTTAATATTTCAAGGGATTTAAAGTTTTATAGACACATTGCAAATATCAAAGTAATAACGCATTTGAAATACCTAAATTATTTATTATAATAACTTCAAAATAGGTTACAAGTCTCAATAATCCCAAGTACAAGATGAAAATAAAGTCTAAAACCCTGAGAAGTAAAGCTATTGGAGATCACTCTATATGCTGGCGCTTCCCCGTAAGCCTGGAAATCTGAGCCTTTAACCTCTGATTTTCTTCCGCATACCTGGTGGCAACCTCCTTCCAATCACCTGAATCAGGAAGTGAGTAATCAGCATCTGATTGAGGCTTAGGAGAAAATAAATCCGCTTGCCTCTCCATAGTCTCTACCGCTCGACTCTTAAGGATCTAAATCAAGTTGTCTTTTTCCTTCAAGTATGCTCTAAAGGAAATCTCTAAAGTTTGGCACTTGTTCTTCCAAGCATCCTTTTCCTGTTGCATCCAGACCAAAGCAAGCTGCAGCTCTTCTAGATCATCCAATAAAGGAGGAGTGATTTTCACAAACAAATCAGGCATAAGTGTTTCCTGGGAATATGACATTTTCAACTGAATAGCCCTTGCTTGGACCCACTGAATATATGGCTCCAAAGAAACAACCCCTCTTGGTCCCAAATCTTTCCTACTCTTCTTATGAATGTGACGCCAGGCCTTCGCAATTTGCTCCCTAGCTTCCTTATGGTCTTCTCCCTCCTTCAGAAATAAACTACTCAAATGAATGTTATTTGGCTTATCCTTCATTGGATAACCAAGCTGTCGTTGTGCAAGAACAGGGTTATAGTTAATTCCTCCCTTTGTACCAAGAAGAGGTATATTGGGGAAACTACCACAACTGTCGACAATCTCTAAATCCTAGTAAGCTCGATGATACCAATCAATATCCAAGTGAGTAAGTGCCATAATCTTAGGAGCCCAACGGGGTTCCTTTCTGACATCCCAGAAAGCATCAGACTGAGGCATATGAGAGATAAACCACCGGTACAACAAAGGCGTGCAACAGATAATCATCCCTTCATGATAAGAATTCTGAAGATGGATAGAGTAATAAGCATCACCCAACAACGTAGGAACTGGGTTTCCAATCATGAAGATCCTGATCGCATTAATGTCAACAAACTTGTACACATTAGGAAATAAGAACAACCCGTAAGCAAGTAGAGCAAAAAAGGCCTTAAAAGCGACTGTACTCTTCATCCTGGCAAAGTAACGAGCTTTCTCCAATAAGAACTGGGCCAGTAATCCTCTAATCCCTCCTTTAGTAGTCATATGGGCTTCCACCTCAGACTTCCCCAGATGAATCAAAGCAGCAATCTCATGTGGTTTTGGCTCACCCTTCAAACTAGTAAAAGGAACACGATCGGTAACAGGTAAATCCAACAGATAAGAATACTCCTCCAATGTAGGCATTAACTGATAGTCGGGAAAAGTAAAGCAATGATACACCGGATCATAGAACTGTACCAAGGTCGAGAGAATACCCTCCTTCATCCTAAGCTTCATAAGAGGAATGATGGATCCATACTTATTCCAAAAATCTGCAGAACACTCGATCTCGGGAATTAGACTGATCAACTCATCTATCTTGGGATCCTTGAAACTGTACTTCTCGGTCTTTCTTTTTCCAGAATCCATGGTTAAAAAGTACCTGAGATATTTACAAATGGTCAACTTTTAAGTCCCTTGAAATAATATTTCTTCAAAAGATGCTTATGAGTGCATGGATGCATGATGCAACAATCACACACAAGATCACACATATAGGATTCATAGGTTCAACTTCATGAGCATGAGGTCGAAGGTACAACCCATAAGGTGTTGGTCTAAAAGTTATCACCTACCAAACAAGGTTCTAGAGGTTCCCAGAGTCTACATCCTTCCTTCGGATATTACCAACTTCTTGATTAACTCAGTAATTAGTAATATTCTCAAGAAAAACTCGTCTGAGCGTAGCATCGCGTGACAACTATTTTCGGATTACTCCGTCATAGCTTCCGCACTACACCTAAGAGGCCAAGATGGGTTTGGTATTCTACGGTCCTCAGCTTCAGTAGGCTCCCAGGTCGAAAGCAGTACGTCTTCCCGATTACTCGGTAAATGACACTACAGTCAAAGGGGCCTCCACTGAGTGGGGGATCTCATGCCTCTTTTTTTGGGATTACTCCCTCAAAGTTAACATGACTATATTGCCCGTCCTATCCTAAAGTTTTCCCAAGTCCGGGTATAGGACTTATAAGTAATCACCAAGCACCCTGAAAACCAGGAAAATCTAGACAAACATATATATAACACATAAACAACAATAGCACATATACAGATAAAAACAGATATGTTCAACCCACTTAGGGATGGACCAACAAGAGGTCAATCTTTCCCCAGTGAAGTCACCATTTTTTCTGTAGCGGTAGAAATGTTTAAGACTAAGCCATTGGATTGATTAGACTTGTACAAATCAAAGTAAAAGTCGCCACCACGCTTTATTATTTCTAAAGGAATGGGAAAAGAGCGAATAACCCAAAAAGATGGGGAAAGATTCTAGGTAAGGGGGTTGGTTATGTAAAGGGAAGGTATTAGCACCCTGAACATCTACGGTACTCAGCAGGAACCTCTTTGTAAAATTTGTATATTTTGGCTATAAAATGTTGTATAAAAATAGATGGTGGAGGTGAGAAAAGAAATATTTTTTATGATTTTTGCACCCACCGCGGTTGTGTACCTTTAGTGCCTACGTACCACCTTTCATGCAATAGGGGATCAGGGTACACGTAGTTCACCTTTGAAAAATTTTAAAACACAAGTGTGTTGGTTAATTTTATGAGATAAGACATCGTCATCATTGTCCGTGTGGAAAAACCTACTTACTACCCACAATCATGAGAAAGGAGAATTTTCATCATCTCAAAGTGGAGGATATGGCTTGGATTTTAAAAATCAACAATGCCTCACTCAACACCCAAGTGGAAAATATCTCTCTTTACTACATATTGTAGAAGTATAGTTGTTTGAATCACTACAAAGATTGACAAGAGTCTAATCTTTTGAGAAAGTTTAAGATGAAAACCAAGATCGCAAAATGGTTTGAATGAGATTGATTGATTTTTAGTCTTCTCATAAAAAAATGTCAAGGTATTATTAATGTTGATTGAAGTTTATTTGTGAAAGATGTTTTGAAAATGCATGGACCTAAGTCCAAGTTTATTATGAAAGTGGTTCAAGTTTTAAAAAAAAAACAGAAGAGTTTTTCAAAGGGATGGAGAAGATTTTTGAAATTAAAGAAGATGGGAGGAGAAGAAGAGACTATCCTAAAGCATACAGTAAAAGCTATGGATAAGATCCATCTAACCAACAAGAAGCCAATACTTGACATTATGAGCCAAGATAGACTTCCCATTCTTTGATTGAAACCAAGCAAGCGAAGATACTAGACCTCTTGTGAGAACCAAACTTCAAGTGTATTAAGTCTTCACAAAAATTGGGCAGAGTAATGGCTATATACGGGTGAATTCCAGATTACAAACAAAGGATGTAATCACAATAACCTGCACACAAAATAAACAAACAACCCAATGTCTTGAGGTAAACCTCAAGAACTTCCAGACGAAGTATCTATCAAGGTCACAAGGTCTCCGACATAGGCCAAGGTTTCTAATCCTAAGTCCAAGAAGTCCAATGCTCCATAATGCCAAGGATAGTAACCAAGTAGTCCAAGTATCATTAAAGTTTTTTTTATGGTTCATGTTGATTATTAGGTGTCTTAGAAGAGAAAAGAAAAGGTTCAAGTGAGCAAAAAAAAAAGACATGAAATGTAATGCTTAAAGTAAATGGTACATAAAGCATAAAAAATAAAAGGGCATAAAGTAAAAACAATTTAATAATTAGTGGTTAGTTGGATGACCATCTTGAAACTTGCATTTGGAACTAATTAGATGATTGGTAGAACCAAATCCTCCACACAACAAGTTGCATTTTCTTTTTATCAAGTATATCATCCATTTGGAATCCTCAAAAGTACCATTTAATGATCAAAAATGTTTAAGTGACCCGCGTCGACCAAAAGTGTTGTAGATTCATTAGAGGATTGGTAGACCAAAGCCTCCACACAATGAATCTCAAGGTTATTGGATCAAAGAGATTAAATTAACATACTTGGGCTTGCAAACATAGGCTTGGGCCACAAATGATCATTTATTCGAATCGGGACAAAATTTAGCGCTATGTTAAGCAACCGTAAGTGGACTTATGTAGAAGTCGCACCTATTTTGAGGCCGGTCAATAGCAATCGATGCATCATTTGTTTTGAGACATGATATAAAGATCATGCTCCAATAACACTTAGTGCAATGAGAAAGGGATGAGATGAAGAGGGGTGGGAGAGAATATACAAACCACATTTGAATTAAATTTAAATCAAACTATTATTAAAATCATTCATCCATTTTTGTGGAGTTAGATTCAACACCATGGATCCAATGATGTTAACAAAGTTCACGACCAAAAATTTAATCCAAGATCAGCAGAAAATAATCACAAAATAATATTGTATTTAATATATACATAAAAAAGGTCTTAAAAAAAGTTTTAATATAGAAATAAAAGAGAAAAATATCAACCATATTCAAATTAATCAAGAAAATAAAAGTAAGACCATAGAAAAATCAGAAATGAACTAAAATGATTTTATAAAATTTTTGGTAATTTTTAAAAGTCAGAAACTATTTTTAAAATTAAAATAAATGAGTAAAATAAACCAAAAATGATAAAAAAATAACAAAGTCAGAAATAAAAAATAAATGAGGTCACCAATATTTATCACAATATCATTGAATTGGATCATTTCATAATTTTTTCAGAATTTAAAAATGCATAAAAATATTTTTAAACATTTAAAACAATTAAAATAAAGTGGAAATTTATAAAAAAAATATCAAAACATAAAATAAAATTGTGAAAAAATGAAAATCAGAAAGAGAAAAATCAAAAATAATATTCATAAATTTTTCAAAATTTTTTGACTAAAAATGAGTTTTCTATGGTTTTTTTGAAATTTAAAACAATTAAATATAAAATTTTGAAAAGAAAAATAAAGTCAAAAATATGTGGACCATTGGATGAGAGTCGAAATGCGTTAGTAATCAAATCCAAGGGATCTGGCGCGCTGTGCATATCATGGTCATTAATGAATAAAACACTGAATCAAATGAAAATCAGAAATTCAAAAAAAATCCAAATGGCGATGTTTCATTGGTTGAAGGATGACACGTTGGTCATCTTCAACCTCCAGCCAGTCCTAAAACCAGGTTGCTTAATCTGTAAAATTAGAGCAGGAGACCTATGTCATTCGCTTCGTCTCTTCAAGACGAAGACAACCACACCTTCGTGATAAATTTATATAAACTGTAGCTCAAGCAATTTGAAAAGAAAGTTTTGAAAAGGGATTTGAAATTTCATGGTCAAAACAAGTTTCCAGATAAAAGTAAGTGTTGCGACTAGAACCAAGTCAATGAGAGCATCACAATGATATCAAAGTTTTGAAGAATTGATGAAAGAATCTACCTATTGAAGTTGAGTTGCAGAGCTCTGAAACTGGACTTCTATGGAGCAATATAGGGCACGACTCTTGAATGTAATTATATGGTTAGCTTCAGGGAAGATCAAGGAAGGTAAATTGATAGAAAAATTGGATTGAAAAAGGCTTGAAAATAGATTTCGAAGTTGCAGAAATTTGAGTTATGGAACAAGTTTGGTAGGGTGATTCTGGCTATCCAAGCTTGAGGAAATGAATGGGGGATGAACCTCTATTTATAGGGAATCAAATGGAATGTCCAAGCATGTGAAATGATGAAGTTTGGAGGGAAATCGTGTGAAGTTGCAAACAAGAAAAGTGTGACTTCTAATTTGATCAAAACTCATCCAAAATGCGTGTTTTTTGTGCTAATCACTTATGGAAGTTCACTAAACATGTTTAGAGGAAAAAATGCGCAGAAACAAAGTGTTTAGAAGCTAAACCAATGATTTCAAATTCTGACTTTTGAAGAAACTTCAGTTCCAAGTTACCAAGTTCAAATCAATGGCATTCTCAGCTCAAGGGGTCTTAGGGCATGATTCTTGATGCTTTAGAAAGATGAGGTTACAAGATTTGCAATGGAAAAAGAATGGAATCAAATGGATGCTTGAGTTGAAATTTGCATTGAGTCAAAGTTGGGAAAAAGAAGTTGACTTTCCATACTTAGAAATATTTCAAGTTTTTCTTCAAAAGTGACCTATAATATTTTGCATCCAAACATGGCCTTCCACTTGAAATTTACTCTTGACCAAAAAAGATGGAATGACATAGACCTCTTGAATGAAATTTTGAAACTTTAACCATTCAAAATCTCCAAAAATTGAGAGAGTTATGAATTGTTGAAGTTGGCAAAAAATCATGAAATGACCTATAATCTTTTGTATCCTTAGGTCATCTTCCATCCATTTTCTCACTATGCACATAAAAGAAGGCATAAAGTTGACATCCTCAAGATAATTGTGGAAAAAGAATGGTCTCAAGGTGATAAAAATTGACCAAGTTATGATCATTTGAAGTCACACATGAGAAAATGGGGGTTCATCTGGAGGACTTGTACTCTTTCTTCATCATCAAGTTTATTCCACATGAAAAATACTTGAAACTTTTAAAGTGATTTGTTGATAACCATTTGAAGATAAGGATGTTTTTGGAATCACTCAAAAATGCGAAAAGATGAGAAAGATATGCTTCTTTGAAGTTCAAAACCCTAGCTCCTAGATCAATAAAATGCTTTGAGGAAATTTGACAATTTTGAACAAACTTCTTGTACCAATACAAATGCTTTGTAAATAGAAGTTGTTGAGGATGAAAATGAGAACTCATAGCCACCAAAACCACTTCCATATCTTGAGAATTGAGAGAAATATGAACTTGTGACCAATGGGAGCAAAGCCTTGTCCAAACATGACAATTCTTCAATCAACCACTTGTACTTTTGAATCAAATTTGATAACCTTGAAATGTGGTGAACCAAAATAACTTTGCCATGCCATTTCTTCCAAAAAAATCCAATAGTGAGGTTTGAACTTCCCAAGCTTTATTGACTAGGGCATGGAAATAAACTCATGAACCCATGGAGAAACTTTCTAAATCTCATTGCCTTTACCAACATTAGTAACAAGCAAGAAAAACCAACATTGCATTTTATTAACTAACAGGAAAAATCAAGACAAAATATTCATGACCACAAAAGAAAACAAGTCAAGGTGCTTGGTGATTCCTTAAAGAGCAAAGATAAAGGTAGGGAGGAGGACCAAAAGCCCTAATGTGATCTTGTTGTGATTGAATCAATATGGTATGATGAAGGGATCTTAGGGGGGAAAATTGGGGTACAACACTACCATGGACGATGAATATTTTTCACACCCTGTGAACGCGGACATAGTAAAAAATACTATACATAAAAGAGACCCACTAGATTGACAGGCCTAGGAAAAAATAAGGACATCCCGACGAACCAAAATGTTTCGGGCAAAAATTAGGGACATATAAATAAAATTATACACCCGGTAAGTCAAAAACCTAAAAAGGCAGCTTGCGAAAAAAGGGTATCCTGATGGACTGAAAACCCGAAAGGGCGATCCAGAAAAAGTTATGGATTAAAGCATACAACTATGTCCCGTTGGATCATCTACTTACAACCAGTGTTATTACCAATGACAAGTTCAGATGGTACAGATCAATCTAGTCATCTTCTTCTGACGACAAGTGATGAGATGCTTGAAAACATAGGGGCAATAGCAGAGTTGAAACTCGATGGGATCATTTCCACATAGCTATTTTTTCTTTGTTTACCAGTTTGTACTTTTCAGATTTTACGAGGATTTCCTCTTATGAGGATGTCTGTCTCTTTGTATAAAACTGCCTATTTATAAGCAAACTTTCAGAATCAATG
The DNA here is from genome assembly GCA_948472305.1 of Vicia faba. NCBI lineage: Eukaryota > Viridiplantae > Streptophyta > Magnoliopsida > Fabales > Fabaceae > Vicia > Vicia faba. The sequence continues at coordinate 1,326,315,565 of OX451735.1, read as the reverse complement.
CAATTAGAGTTCAAAGTTCAAAATTGTTTTACTTTCTCTGTTTTGTTTGTAAATACGTCCAATGATTACATTGAATGAACATATACATTTGAACATGATTACTGTTAACAAAATATATGCATAAAAACATGATTAGCATTTACTGAAGACTGTAGGAGTTGGGATAATGTTCAAGTCATCCACAAATCTACACAGAGCAATCTCCACGGAACTATCTCTACAGAGCTATCTTCACAAGCTCATCCTAACAGAGATATATTCCAAAAAAATCTAATATGCCATTAGACAAAAATTGGGGCATCTTCCAGCCGTTCACCTCTATATCCATGATGGATAGCTCGACATGATCATCTTCCCTAATAGGCCCCCTAGAGGATAAGAAAGTTTGATAATTTCCCCAGCATACGCTGGAAACTTCCTCAGCGCAGCCTATGAAATCCCGATCCCCATCAGAGATTATTTCCTCAACACAGTTTACAGGGTTTATTTCCCCAATGGAGTTTATTTCTTTGATATTGCAATTCCCCGACAGGATTCACTTCCCCGACCAGATGTCATTCAACTTTATCCTCCCCAGAAGAGTTGATATCCATATCTGAAACTTGGTCAGACAACACATCAGAGGATTATCCATCTTTTTTGTCCCCAGTTAATGTACATAAGAATAAAATCCTTCAAAAAACAATGAACGATCAATTTTCCTGGAATTCTTCTATCCTCAAGAAGAAGTCGAACATCCCCAGCAGAGTGTCCTTAAATAGAAAGCGGGAATCCGCAACAAAGACGTTCTAAATTTTTTTGAGAAACTATTGTCTTCATCCCTAGCAACAGTCAGTGATTTATTTTCCCCAGCCAAAGATGTTATACGAAGATACCGATACGTTCCAACGACATATTGCACCCATACATCATTTACAAAATATCGTAGCATATGCATACGAAACGCATATAGTATTCCCATTTATTTTAAGAGCATCATTACACAATGCATTTCATGCATCATGACATTGCATAAAAGTAACTTTGTTTTTCAGGTTAGTTCACAAACAGATAAATATTGTCAATAGTTTATCATCCTTCAGATACAATCAATCGATGATTCATTCTGATACTCCTTTGGATACAGTCGGGAGTAGACTTATTGTAGTATATATTCTAGATACAGTTCAAATATGATCGAGGTATAGATTCATTCTGATACTCATTCCAGTACATCTTCTAGATACAATTCAAATACGATCAATATATAGATTCATTATGATATTCATTCCAATACATCTTTTAGATACAGTCAAGCGTAGACTCATTCTAATACGGATCTCAGATATAGTCGAGCGAAAACTCATTCTGATCCTCTTATAGATATAGTCAAGATATAGACTCATTCTAGAATATTATTTAGATATAATCGAGATATAAGATTCATTCTGACACTCCTCAGCACATCTACTAGATACAATCGGACACATACTCATTCTAGTATACTTCTCAGATACCGTCGAACATAGACTAATTCTGATACTGCTATCAATAGACTCTTTTGATGGCATCTATAAGCCCATCTCTGACGATACTCTATCACCTCTCTGAATGGCATCTTTAAGCCCATTCAAGCAATACAATCAACCAACAGTGTTACTTCGTGCACGTGTGAGTTTAAATTTCTGGCACTTAAGTGTTCAATCCTCTTCCACCTTCAGATCACGAATGACGAACATATCAATCTAACTCTTCAGATTTAAGAAGATTGAACAGGGACAACTTTTGTACCCTAAAATTTTCCCGCCCCATTTTTAAAATATTCTTAAACTTGGTTTCATAGTTTTTTGGGTATCAATAACATTTGGTTTAACAGTAATTTATTTTGCTTATTTAAAATATATACTAATTTACTTTAAATTATTTGTATTTTTAAAATAACAAAATATTTTTCCACCTTCATATGCTTCTATATGCCTTTTTATCTCGAATAGAATGACATAACACAATTGGTAAGAGAGTGAAGCTTGCAAGTAGGTGGAAGGTCTTGAGTTCAAGTCTCGTTACACTAATTTTTGGTATTTATCCTCCAAATTTCAATCAAATCTCAATTGGTATAAATCTTCCTAAAACATCATGTTTTTTATTATTAAATTATTATTTTCGTATTTTTTAATTAATAACTTTTCAAAAATAGTTTTTTTTTTCACTTTTTTAATTTTTTAATTAAAAAAATAAAAAATCATATAAAATATAAAAATAACAAAATCACATGATTTGTCACTTTCTGATTGGTCACATGTTGTCAAAACTAATTTCTCATTAGTCAGAGTTTGTAGACTTGCTGACCAAGATAAAATCATAAACTTTGGTCTTTTCTTGGTGTGGGCTATTTCCTTTTTGGGTTGTCTTTAACGTAATTTTAAATATACAAATAGACCATTCTTTTACACTATTTTTCATCTACAATTTCACAATCATCCACAACTCACTAGAGTTCTCCTAATGTTGTTGTTCTTCACATCAAAGAACAACAACAAATAAGCTCCAAGCCTTCAGAATTCGGTATTCATCTAGGCAATCACATTGGAGAAAGGAAAGAAAAAGCATGAAGAATAAATGGAGGAAGCAACTTAAGTGGGTCACTGCATTCTAGGTTGGTAAAACTGAACATTTAATTGTATGACTGAATATTTGCATATGTTTGAATTTTTGTTTGATTATGTTAGTTCGTTGATCTAATATTTGTTGTGAGATTTATTATAATAGGTTTAAACCCTTTTTATATTATTATATAATTATCTATTAAACTTTTTTATAATTAGTGATTAATATTTTCTATAATATATTAAGCTTTTTTTTCTTCCAGAAATTAGTTTTTTGAGATTATTTCAAACCCTTTTTCTAGTTTATTTCATTATGGAAAATTCAAAAGAATTAATCTTCTCCTAACTCTATCTCCATCTCATGCATCTTATTTTCTCAGTTTTCGAACCCTTGTTTTTCATCCCTTTTAATTATCTATTTTTCTCATTAAACATTAACCATTAATTAAATTAGGCCTAGTTTTTTTAATTAACTAGAATTAGAGTTTGGATTTTAATTAATTAATTAATTAATTAGACCTTAGGTTTTAATTAAAATTAATTAGTTTTAGAGTTTTAGCCAAATAATTCTTCTTAATTAATTAGACATTAGGTTTTTTTTAAATTAACTTAATTAATTAGCTATTAGGCTTTAATTATCATCCATAACCCTAGATCATTTTCTAAAAATACAAAAAAAAACATTAAAACATTTTTTTCTAACATCTTTTCTTATTTCTTATTATTATTTAAATTCTGAGACAATTGTATAGGTTACAACAATCGATGTAATAGCTTAGATTTATCTTTTCGCATTTTTTCCTAATTATGTAACTGCTTACAGGATGTAATAGCTTAGATTTAATTTTCCGCACTTTACATTTCACACATTATATTTTTACCTATTAGTAATTAGGATTTGTATGGAAAGACTAATAATTGGACATAGAAAACCTAATTCTCAAGACTAAATAACTGAATTAACACACAACCACACTTACACCTTTAGGGTAACCTCTCTTGTTGCCTTTACAAATATTGGTCATGTCCCTCGAAAGTGGGGATACTTTAGAAAAAGACCCTCGATCAAATCATCATGTCCCTTTCGAATAAAGACCATAATCCTTCGATGACCCTTCGAGCTGCCTATAAAATGATCTAGTCCATTTGAGTTGCCTACAAAATAATGATAGTCCCTTCGACACAATTGCTAAAGTATCCTTACTTGTTGCCTTCAATAACCATACGATGAACCTACGCTTGTCCCTTCACATTCAATAAATAGGGCTACCTACCAAATAATGGTATAAATAGTACTATCTCTAAAGGAGAAGGAAAAGAATAAGAAAGATTTTAGTGGGTAAGAAACTCTTAATTGATTACTCACAACTTTTCTCAAAACTTTTTTCACACTACACTTTCAAACAAATATTTTTAAAAATAACACTTTGTATACATTCTTGAGGACTGATACAAGAATCATTATAAAGTCAGCCTTACATTGGCGATTTCAAAATATTTTCAAACAAATCACACACACAAAGCAAGATTTTCAAAAGTGAGCTAAGCAATTAAGAGCCCGTAGATAACTACGGATGAAAAGGGTTATAAAACCTTCCCTTTTCATAACTTACCCCCATAACTCAAAATCTATCAAAGGTCTTTCATGTTCTTTTCACCTTTCCTAAATATTGGATAAAATAAAAGTCAGTGGCGACTCTAGCTATCCGCGTATTTGGATAAAACCAAAAAGTCAGTTCTCCCACCATATTACACCATGCATGTGATTCTACGATTTTACCATGTGCCCTCATTGTATGTCCTCTTGATCATCATCACACGATCCCAAAATACGCATCCATCGTAACATTATGCATCTGCCCGTATAAGGGCCAAACAGATCCTCCTAAACACTTGTAATCTTAGGCCTAAGCCCATTATGGATTGCACCCCTTGTTTTTTGGTTTCACTTCAAATTTTAGAAACGTACCCCCCCGCCATGCGCTACTGGGCCCAGTTCAATATCTGAACTTGGGTCCTTGCTAAACCAGACCCCCTTTTTACGTCCCAGTACAATTATGCACCCCCATCTACGTTTGGGCCTGAATTTAATATCTGAATTCAAGGCCCTACTTTCCACACCCCTCTGGTTTACTTAATCCAAATGAAATACACCCCTTGTGTTTTTTTAATTACTTTATTTTTATATTTTATTTATTTTTATATTATATTTAATATTTTTATATTTTAATATATCTATAACATTCTGCATTTATTTTATTATTATCACAAAATTCATTTTTTTTATCCATCCAAATTTTTTTATGGTATTAAAATTATTTCTTTTCATGCATTTAACAAGATTTTATATATATATATATATATATATATATATATATATATATATATATATATATATATATATATATATATATATATATATATATATATATATATATATATATATATATATATATATATATATATATATATATATATATATATATATATATATATATATATATATATATATATATATATATATATATATATATATATATATATATATATATATATATATATATATATATATATATATATATATATATATATATATATATATATATATATATATATATATATATATATATATATATATATATATATATATATATATATATATATATATATATATATATATATATATATATTAATACATTTAAAAAATAATTAACCAACACCATTTTTTTAATAACTTAATTAGTTTAAAACAATTTTCAAAAAGGATTATGAGGATGTTTTTAAATCGACTGCGAACTTCGTCTAATAACTCCGTTATTCACACACCTAGACTAAGTACAAGGGAAATTCAAAACATCTTCATAATCCATAAAAAACACCAACCAACTACGAACTACAAATTGGGACTCTGATTTCTCATAAGAGGATACTTAGGCATACGACTAAAATCGTGGCGAGTTCCCCTAAAAAAAATTAAAACCCTATTTCCTAAGCTGTAATTCTAAACCCTGGTATCCTTGTGAACAAGGTAGATGAGGGGTGCCTAACACCTTCCCTTCGTCTAAGAACGAGTCCAACAACGTAGAATCTCTGACTACATTAGGGTTATCCTTTACATTCCTTCCTTAGGATAAAAATTAAGGGTGGCGACTCTCAATTTAAAATTGATCATAACATAATGGTCCCAGTATGTCTGCTCCCCATTGATAGAACGACCATGGAGAGAATATGAAGTGTAGTAATTCTGTTGGGGAGTGTATGAGCGGTGAGTATACCTGGTACTTGTCACAATTGCTTACAAGCTCAACGCAATCCTATAACATTCGGGGCCAATTATATCCAGCTCAGCGTATCTCCCCGGACAGGGCTCTTCCTCTGATGTGGCTTCCGCATGCTCCTTCGTGGACCTTCTTCATTACTAAGGTAACCTCTGCTTCCATCACACATCTCAGCATGGGTGTGGACCTCCCCATTTTGTATAGACTATCATACACTATCAAATAGCGAGTGGATACCTTCTTTATGAGGCTGGCTTCATTGGTGTCTTCTGGCAAGGTTCCCTGTGTTAGGTATTGGATTATCGGGGCCATCTAGTCCGTGATATGCTCGATCAACATGGTATCTTCCTAGTCGATGCTCGATTTTTCTATGATTTATTGTATCAAAATTTTATTTAACCATGGTCCTTTGGTACTGGTGAGCTGGGCTAGTACATAAGCCCGTATATTCTCTTCCCTAGGGATGTGATTAATCCTAAATTCTTCAAATGTTTATGACGGCCACTGCTCTATCTAGAGATATTTCAACAATGCTGAATCCCTTATCCAATACTCTCCTTTCATCTGCACTGTAATCAATTGAGAATCAGTGTTATCCGCTAGATGGGTGACTCCCACCTTCTTAGCTAATTTCATCTCTGCTATGAGGGCCTCGTATTCTGCTTAGTTATTTTTAGCCTGAAACTTGAAGCCCATAGAGTATTCCATCATAAAGTTGTCGGGTCCCTCGAGGACGACCCTGACCCCACTTCCCTTAAGTTTGAATGATACGTCAACATGAAGGGTCTACTTGCTCGTATTTTCTTTGGGTACCGGGTCTCTTAGTTCCACTACAAAATCATCTAGTGACTGTGACTTAATGTCAATCCTTGGGGTGAACTTGATATTGTATTTTGACAACTCTACCGCCCATGTGACCATCATGCCAGCCGGATCCGGCTTCTTCAATATCTGCTTGATAGGGTAATTAGTTTTCACGGTTATCAGATGACCCTAGAAGTAATGTCTTAACTTCTAGGCCTCCATAATCAATGCCAACGCCAACTTTTCAATCTTATGGTATCGCAACTCGGCTCCTTTCATAACCTTACTAACAAAGTACACCGGTCTTTCCCCCTCTTCTCCTTCTTGGACGAGTACTGAGCTTATAGCTTTTTCAGAAACCACCATGTATAAGATCAAGGGTGCATTCTCTTCTAGTCTCATTAGAATCGGTGGAGAAGATAAAAAGTGTTTTACTCTTTGAAAGGCTTCCTAGAATGTTGTCGTTCATTCGAAATCTTCCGACTTCCTGAGGGCTGCGAAGAAGTGGATTTCCCTTTCCTCTGAGCATGATAGGAATTAGGACAAAGTGGTCGATCTTCCTGTTAGTTATTGTACTTCCTTTTTTGAAGATGGACTGTGAATATCTATGACTGCTTAACACTTTTCTGGATTGGCTTCTATTCCCCATTTTGTGAGCATGAACCCCAAGAACTTTTCGGGTTGAACTCTAAAGATACATTTGTCTAGGTTTAGCCTCATGTCTTACTGCCTTATGGATGTGAACATTTCTCTCAGGTCTGCCACGTGCTGCTTTTCAACAGTGGTTTTGATGACCATGTCATCTATGTATACCTCCAAGTTCCTGCTGATTTGAGTGGTGAATACCTTATCCATTAATCGTTGTTAGGTGGCTTTCGCGTTCTTCAGACCGAACGATATCACTTCGTAATAATAATTGCTCCAGTCTGTCATAAAGGCGGTCTTTGGCACATCCGTTGGGCTCATGCGGATCTGGTTATAACCAGAGTAGGCATCCATGAAGCCGAGGAGCCTGTACCCTGAGGTGTCTTCCATGAGTCGATCTATTTGTGGCAGCGGGTATGAGTCCTTGGGACACGCCTTGATGATATCTGTGAAGTTGGTGCACATGCACCACTTTCCTGTCTTCTTCTTGACCATTACCATATTAGCCAAGTAGGGTATTTAACTTCTTTGATGAAATCGACATTGAGTTACTTCTCGACCTCGTCTTTTATGGCCTTCTTCTTCTCTTCTCCACCTTTCCTTTTCCTCTGAGATACCAGTTTGGTATCCAAATTCAAGGCAAGATGGTGGCACATGAAGTTGGGATCTATCCCGGGCATATCTGATAGATTCCAAGCAAACATGTCTACATTTTCTTTCAATAGCTATGTGATCTCTGTTTCTTCTACTCGAGAAAGATTGCATCCAATGTAAGTTACCTCGTAGGGCGTGGCTCTGATCTAGACTTTATTTCATTGTGGGAAGAAAGGCTTTCTTCCCGTGTATCATCCCGATGATCTATGTCAATCATGTTGATTTTCAGCTCATTGGATCATCTGGGACCTTCAGATTGTACCTTTTTTTAACTTCAGGCTATCCTTGTAGCATTTCTTGGATAATCCCTGGCCGCTCTTGACCACTCCGACCCGACCATCCCCAGAGGATATTTCATAGTGAGGTATAAGGTGGAAAATGAAGCCTCTAGGGCATTGAAGGAAGGTCTCCATATGATGATGTTATATGGTGAGGCGACATTGACGATCAAGTACCTTATTCTGACAATTTTAGCATTTGCACTGCTCCCGAAGGTAGTGAGCACCAGGAGGTGTCCCAATACTTGCACTTGTTCTCTGAAGAATCCGACCAAAGTGTTGTTGGAGGGCAGTAACTCAGACGCATCGAATTCCATTCCTTTGAAGGCTTCCCAGTAGAGTACACTGGCTGAGCTACCAGGATCCACCAACACCATTTTTACACTCCAGTCCTGGATTTGCACATAGGGTCATTTCGTGGGCCATTATGCAGACCACACCCTTCTTAGAGAAGCTAACCGGATTGAGGTCTTGTTCCTGGACCTTGGATATGTCCCTGGATACGTACATCACAGTCAGAGTGTACTTCTTTTTGACTGAGTTGGTTTCTCTGTCGCCAACGAATCCACCAGCAATGGTGTTGAGGGTGTGGTGATCTGTCTTAGTCTCATGTACCTCTTCAGCACCCTTTTCTTTCTTTTGGGAAGGCTCCTCTGAGTCTGTGTCTTTTTGTCGAGTATCTCTTTTGTCGGCTGGGTTTTTTCCCTCTTAAACATAAGTTAGCAAGTGCCCTCTTTGTATCAATTTCTCTATTTCTTTCTTTAGCTAGAGGCAATCGTCAGTGTGATGTCCTTGTAGCCGGTGATAGTTACACCAAGCCCCATTATCATTCCCTAGTACAGTATTGACTCTCCGGCTAGGGGGTGCTTCAGGGATTAGGTTCAAGTGCGCCACCTCTTGTAGAATTTTGTTTCTCCTCGTGCTTAAGGGTGTTTCCGTGTCACCTAAATTAAAGGGGTGCCAATTGGATCACTGAGTCATGCGTTCCTGGGGCCTGTCTCTTGAGGTCGCCCGAGAATACTTCAGTTTCTTTCCCGATTCCTTTTATTTGGTCTTGTTTCTCTCTGGGGAATCTCTGGACCATTTTTCCATATTGTTCTCTTCGCCTTTTATGTAGCAGTCCGCCCTAGTGATGGTTTTGTTCATGTCAGATGCAGGCTTCTGGGCTAAGGATTCATTAAACTGTCCTGCTCAGAAGTCGTGTTGGAATGCTTCAATGAATAATTCTTGGTTTGGGTGAGACACTTTGGTGGTCTCCTTGTTGAACCAGGCCAGGTATTCTCAGAGATACTCTGCTTGACCTTGTCGAACGTTGAACAGGCACATCGTAGACACCTTGTGATGTTTGTTAGCTGAGAAGTGTTAGATTAACTTCTTCTCCAGGTCCACGTATCTTTCCATGGATAGTCATGGTAAGCTCATGTACCATCACGGGGCCACGTCCTTGAAGGTGCCGATCATCATTTTAAATTTCAATGAATCGGTGAAGCTGATTATTGCCATTTGGTTGTTGATGGTGATAACATGTTCTTGAGGGTCAGTTTTACCGTCATATGTCATTAATGATGGCGATTTGAAGTTCTCTGGGACTTGGTCATCCCAGATAGTCAGCGATAAAGGTTGAGGTTCCAGAAGCTCCTCTTTCATACCATTATCCCCTATGGTTCTTTGTTGTAGGCCTGTAATGCTGTCCTGCAGAGTTTTATTTTGTTGCCTAGGGGCCTCCACCATGGCTAGTAGTTGTGCCATGTCTGGGGGATCTTTAGGTGATGACATTCTGCAGGAGGCGAGTTGAGGTATGGCCTAGAAATATTTTTACCAAGGCCCCATGGTGGGTGCCAATGTTCCTGTGTAGAATAAATATTTTGTCGACTTCACAAAAGGCAAGTAGGGAGAGCCTACTGGAGTGAGTTTATGAAATGATTGGGGGATTTTGGAGCTATGAAAGTGATGCGTCAGTCCCAAGACGAGTGTCTTGCTTATCCCTTATGTGGGTGCACCTTTATATAATGAGTGTCTTGGCTTCATCAAGAGCCTCATTTAATGTGGGACTCTTGAGTTCCATAACTGTGTAACCACCGTGGTCTCCATGAATGAAGATGATTAGTGATGTGTAACATAGAAATGAATGCACCTCCAACGGTTACATGCTTTAATGGGCCGAGATGATGATTAGTTATGAGCAGGTGCTACCCGATCATCTTCCTCCTCTGGGTTGACTATGAGGGCGAGTTACTACCTGGGTTAATGGGACATATGGTATTCCCTCAGTCGGTTTATACCCCGAGTATCTTCACCTTAAGTCGTTTACTATTTTACCCTTTTCTCCTTGTCGGTTACACTATCCAGTAGAGTCTGTTATTTTCGGGATGTACATCTACAAAGAGGATGTCGAATATGATGTTCTAACATGATTGTGCTTGTGAAGTCTAACTCCATATTGCTATGTTGTTGTGTTCAGTAGTTTCTGAGGACTACTGTTGATGGATTTTTTTTTCTTTATTGCTGTAATATGGGTTGTAATTTTTATTATTTGTTTTAGCCAAAATTTGCCAAAGGGAGAGATTGTTAATTCTCTATTTTTAGGATTGACATTAATTTTAGTAAAACAAATATAGAAACAATATGTTAGATATGTGTTAACTTGCTAAACATGAACAGGTTAAGCAAGAACGCATATCTTATGAAGGAACATGTTGAGATGAAGTGTTCCAACATCTGGAGCAACATGTCAGATAAGATATCCTATGCAGGGTCATACGACATCATGCCTAAGCTGAGCTAAACAGTTGGATTATGTTATGATTTAACAGATGCAAAATATCATGGGAACATTATGCAATATTATGTGGTGCTAATTTGTAGGTCAAGAAGAATAAAAAAGAATATTGAAGAATATTGACTTTCTAAATAAGGATACTTTTTAGGAAAGATTTGATTGAAGACCTATTTTGTATCAGAATCTTATACAGACTTGTAAAAGCTAAAGAGCTATGATTTGAAGCCCAAATCTAATTGGAAGATAGGTTATAAATAGAATCGTTGTAACCTAGGTAAAGGTACCAGTCGAGAATTGAAAAGATGTAATCATTAAGGCTCAGTCTGTACCACTCTCTAGGAGAGTTGGTTGTGTAATCCACTCAACATGTGAGTTGGATTGTGTTCCTTGAATTGAAAGGTTCTATTATCATACATAAGCCTTCAGGTAAATGGTTAATTATTGTTCTCCTTGAAGTTGTGAAGCAATCATGAGTACTATTCTAGGAGGAAGCTTTTAAGAAACTCCAAGTTGTGTTCTTAGTTAGGAGTAAAGTTGTAAATGGTGGAGTTTAGCTTTAGGTCTTGACTGAGTATTATCATGGAAGTGTGTCTTCTATTTTTATGTCATGGAAGTGTGTCTTCCTGTTTGTGTCTAATCGATGTTTGTGATTGACGAGGGATTAAGGGGGGCCTCATATCTAGGTGAGTCTTATATAGAAGTATAGCACGGGTAGTGATTAAGCGAGTAGATCATAAACTGGTATGTTTGTTGTATGGTCTATGAATTGATACTATCATAGTGGACTTATCCCTGGATTGGTATGCCCCCGAGTAAGATAGTTGCTTTGAACTGGGTTAACAATTTCTGTGTGTTGTTTATGCTTTTTAGTACGGTTTTTATTGTTTATACCTTACATGTATTGTTTAAGTCGGATCAAATGTCCCAACATGTCATTGGACATCTGAATTTCTGACCTACCAGAATTTCAATTGGTATCAGAGCAGGTATCCTGTTCTGTTTCTTGATGAGATCCTATGGAAGATACTTTCTGGTCAAGGGTAAGGAAGAAGGTATCTACTGAAAAGATGTTTGAACTTGGAGAGCTCATATTGTTGTTTGAGTGGTCTCTGGAAGTGGAGGACATACTGTTCATGACAAGGTGTGTATTGGAACTGTCTAGTGTTATCAGGCATGTAGCTTTGGTGGTGAGCTGTTGTGTTGAGGTTTGATTTATTTTTAAACCTAGGTTATTTTGTTTGCACCTGGATTTTGGTGGTTGTATGCAAGGTTTTATGTTGTTCCTGATGGATGTTGAGGAGCGTTTGGTATGTTTTTCCACTGCATGGTATCTGTTGTAACCATGGTTGGCATGTCATTAGGGTTTGGTCTCCTCAACAGGTTTATCCTATGGTGATAAGATATGTGCAATTGTTTCAGCCATCTGTGTAAAGTTTCCAATGATACTTGAGTTTTATTTCTCAAGTCCACTCATAAAGGAAATTTGGTGTGTGGTTGATATATTTTTCAAGAAATCTGTTGTTTATCTGACAAACCATTGAAGAAAGGACAAAGCCATTTATTAGGGCCTCTGAAAGAGTCTTCTTAATTCTTTACCTAATTAGGAAAGTGACTTTGAGTCTTGCTTGTTGTTGGTGTAGCTGGAGCTTGGACTATTTTTGAAGACCTTAAAGGTGATCAAGGGATCTTTTGATTTTCTGGAAGCAGTAATGGCTTCAGAACCAAGCTTAGTTTTGTGTTCCAAGAGAAGGGAATTGATGTCCTACCAGATGTTGGGACATCATGTCAGCAGGTGTGCAGCTTCCTGTTGAATAACAGATGCTCTGGGTACTAAACAAATGTGTAATGATCACATGTGTTTGGAACCTACTCCTGATTCGGAAGAGGAGGCATCTGGGATGTCTATCTAAGATGTTTTGTCTAGAAAACATGTCTTAGATTGGTGGGCTGGTTGAATGTTGATCAACCAATTGGTTACTTCTTGGTTCAGTTTATTTCTAATCCAAGTTAGTAGAAGTGCAATGGCTGAGCTCTAGTGTCCAATAGAATTGTGTTGTCTTAGCCAAGTTCCTTGCACATAAAGGTCAAATGTCAAGGACATTCTCTCTGACATCTGGGTTATTCTTCTGATGAAAGGAGCCTGATTTATAGAATCTTGTTTGTGTCCATAAAACAAAGTCTGCTTGAGGGGAGTAATGGTGGTGTGCACTAATCACTTGTTGTACTTCTATTAAAGGAGGAGAATGTTTAAATCTCAAGGTGTTCCTAGCAGTTGGTGAAGAAGAATCCCTAATATGGAGTTGGAGATTCTTGAAGAAATGCCAGATTTAATGTCTTGACATCCTTGTATTGAGAATTTATTTTTCTCAATATGATTGGTGGTGTTTCTCAATAACAGGATAAAGGTTGTTTACTTAAAATTTATATCACTTATCAAGTCTATGGGACCCTGGAACTCTTGTTCTATTATTATGGAAAGGTCTTTCAAGGGCTGTGTGTATTGGAGATGTATCAACCAAAATTTTGTGGTTGATTGGTGTCTACATTGTTGGTGTGTCATCTGAATCACCTAGGATGATCATTTTTTATTTCTGTCTGGACTAAGAGAAAGAGTTTGTTTTGGAACCAAAGGAGTATGGTTTCTAGGTATCTGCATGAGAAGGTTCTCCTTAAGCTAGAGTTCAGTTATATGGTGTCCTCACATAATGGTACATTTATTTTTGCAAGGATTTAAGGGCATCCTTGTGTTTTGGAAGATTAGGAGAAGCAGACTTAGTCTGAACAGTCTACTTATGACGTATATGCCATGTTTATTGAAATCTACTCCAAATACTTGTTATAGGTAATCTCCTCTTTAGGTACAGAAGAACAACGTTTAACACCTCAAAGTCAGACAGGAGGTCCGAAATTATGCTTATGAGAAGAAGATTCTTGAGGTGTGCATGCTCTGCATGTATTTTGGTATGAGTTTGAAGGTTAATCAGCTACTAATGGTTGATATTCTTGTATCCCTTGCAAGATATGTGTTTGGATTACTATGGATGTTGTCTCCAGAACCATAGTAATTGGTAACATCATGTGATTGAGATTGATGTCAGAATTGATGTTGAAACATCATCTCAAGGATTTTCTTCTTCATCCAAGGAAGCTTATTTTACTCATGGTGGAGTGTAAGGTCAAGCCACTGACCTAATCTGGAATGATTTGTGGTGTGAATGAATGTCATGACTGTTAGTTATGAAGAAGAATTAGCATGTGCAAGAGGTGTGCAGAAGAATAATGTCTGACTGAATGTCCTACCTTGTGTGAGAAGGTAATCTTATTTGACTTCTAAAGTTGATGTAGTGTTGCAATGGGAGACTCTGAAGTCTGCGATTGAGATTAAAAGTTTTCTTGGTCTACATGTTATTACCGAAGGTTCATTGAAGGATTCTCTAAGTTAGCATTACCGTTAACTCAGTTGACTCGAAAGGGTCAAGCTTATGTGTGGGATGTTGCGTGTGAAGAAAGTTTCATAGAATTGAAAAAGAAGTTGACGACTGCTCCGATATTAATTTTTCCTAACCCAAGTTATGCTTTTGTGGTATATTGTGATGCGTCGAAGATGGGTCTTGGTGGTGTGCTAATGAAAAATGGAGAAGTTGTGGCTTATACTTCTAGACAATTGAAGATTCATGAAAGGAATTATCCTACGCATGACTTAGAGCTAGCAGTTGTGGTATTTGTGTTGAAGATTTGGAGACATAATCTTTTTGGATCTAAATTTGAAGTGTTCAGTGATCATAAGAGTCTGAAATACTTGTTCGACCAGAAGGAGTTGAATATAAGGCAGAGAAGATGGATTTAGTTGTTGAAGAATTATGACTTTAATTTGAATTACTATCCTAGTAAAGCAAATGTAGTTGCCGATACATTAAGTAGAAAATCGTTGCACATGTCAATGCTTATGGTTCGAGAATTGGATATGATCGGACAATTTAGAGATATGATCTTTGTATGTGAAGAGACTCCCGATAGCGTGAATTTCGGAAAGTTGAAACTGACTAGTGGATATAATAAAAGAAATCTGAGAAGGTCAGAAATATGATTTGAAGTTGGTTGACCAGTTGACCTCGACTAACCAAGGTAATAGAGGTGAGTTCAAAATTAATGATAACAATGTGATGAGGTTCAGAAACATAGTGTGTGTTCCGGATATTCCAAAACTTAAGAGAAGTATTCTCGAAGAAGGACATCGAAGTGGGTTGAGTTTTCATCTCGGTGCCACAAAGATGTATCAAGACTTGAAGAAGTTATTTTGGTGGCCTGGTATGAAGAAGGAGATCACTAAGTTTGTTTATGCTTGTTTAACTTGTCAGAAGTCGAAGATTGAACATTAGAAGCCTATGGGTCTTATGCAACCTTTGAGTATTATAGAGTGGAAATGGGACATTGTCTTTATGGATTTTGTGTCGAGTTTATCGAAGACTGCTAAAGGCAATTACTCATTTTGGGTGATTGTGGATAGGTTGACCAAGTCGGCTCATTTCTTACCAATGAAGATTAATCATCCTTTGGAGAAGCTAGCTGAGATGTACATCGATGAGATTGTGAAATTTCATGGAATACCTTCGAGTATCGTATCAGATAGAGATATGAGGTTTACATTGAAATTCTGGGAAGGTTTGTAGAATGCTTTTGGTACTAAGTTGAGGTTGAGCTCTGCATACCATCTGCAGATGGACGGTCAGACAGAGAGGACTATTCAGTCTTTGGAGGATTTGTTGAGCGCTTGTGTGCTAAAACAAGGGGGATCTTGGGATAGTCACTTGTCGTTGATTGAGTTTACATACAATAATATTTTTCATGCGAGTATTGGTATGGAACCATATGAAGCGTTGTATGGTAGGAGGTGTAGAACTCTATTGTATTGGTATGAGTCAGGCGAGAGAGTTGTGCTCGGACCTTAGATTGTACAGGAAACGATTGAAAATATTAAGATGATTCAAGAGAGAATGAAAGCTTCTCATAGTCGTCATAATATTTATCATGACAAGAGGAGGAAGGAAATCGAATTCCAAAAGGATAACCATGCGTTTTTAAGAGTTACTCCGGTGACTGGTGTTGGTAGAGCTTTGAAGTCGAGGAATATTTCGCCATGTTTTGTTGGTCCAACTTAAATTTCGGAGAAGAAAGGTGAGGTGGCTTATTATATTACTTTACCGTTGTCGCTTGCGAATCTTAATGATGTGTTTCATGTGTCTCGGTTGAGAAAGTACATTACGGATCCTTCGCATGTGATTAAAATGGATGATGTACAAGTGAGAGATAACGTGACTGTTAAAGCATCACCCGTGGGGATAGAAGGGTGGGAAGTGAAGCAATTGCAGGGTAAAGACATCACCTTAGTGAAGGTATTGTGGGGTGGACCAGCTGGTGAAAGTTGGACCTGGGAACACGAGGATCAGATGAGAGAGTCTTATCCGAATTTGTTTCCGTCAAGTAATTTTTAAGGGCGAAAATTCTTTTAAGTGGAGGAGAGTTGTAACACCCCAAAATAATTAGATTATTTATTTAATTATTTGATTAATTTATGATGAGTTTTTGTGACGTATTTGTGGTGTTTATATGATGCATTGATGATCATGATGCTTGATATGATGGGGTGGTAAAAATTAAGAAGGTATAAAGTATTTTAGAATAATTTAGATAATTAGAATAATTAATTGGGATTTTTTTAATTAGTTAAATAGAATAATAATAAGAGGTAGAAGCTATAAGGGTAAATTGGTAAATTGTGAATGAATAAGTGAGGGTAAGATGGGAAAACCATAGAAAGAGTCCAAAGGTTAAACTAGGGAAAAAGAGTGTCAGTGTTTATTTTGTGCAAACGTGAAAAGAGAAGGACGCTTTGAAGAGAGCTAGGGCACGGAATAACTCAGAGGGATTTGATAGCGCATGAAGAGAAATCAATTGCTAGGAGAAATCTAAGGTAAGGGGGTTTATCGTTGTTATTATAATTTATCTAAGGTTTAGATAATTGTGGGTTGTGTTGGGGTTTTAGGATGATGATGTTATTATGATGTTTAATGATGAATCCGTGAAATTGTAATGTTTTCTTGTAAAGAAATGATGCATATGGGTATGATAAACTGTGTTGTTGTTATTTGATGAAACCAAGTGGAATTATGAAGATTTGAGACTTGTAATATGATGAAATCGTGTAGAAATTGGGAATGTGTAGTTCAAAAATTACAATAGGGAAGTCCTGATCGCGCTGCAGCACCGGGTGATGGATATGTATCATCGGGCGACGGAGCATTGCTCCAGCAGCTCTGGGCGGTGAAGCAACGGTGGGGTGGGGTGAAAAACATAGCCTCTAGGTTTTATATGGAGAATGGTATGTCTCTGGAGCATCGTCAGTCGATGCAGAAGCAGGAAGTGAGTGTCGGGTGAGCGAAAGGCAGCACCACACGGTGGAGACCATGGGAGAATTAGTGAGGTGTCACTCCCACGTCGTCGGGCGAGCCTCAGGCGAGCAGTCTGCTTCGTCGGGCGAGCACTAAGCGATGGATAGTTGTAGTATTTTAAAGTGTCATAACTTGAGTTTCAGGATTCCGATTGACACGTCATTCAAAGTGTTAGGAAGCTATCGCATTGATCTATACTTTGCTAGAATAAAAAGAGTCTTATCATGTGTTTTCCAATACCTATGTGTTAATGAATAAGATGAATCAGTGATTGTTTTAATATGGTGTCTATGTATACAATAAATTATTGATACTATAATGAAGTTGTTTTATGTTATGAAGTATGTGATGATATCTATAATGATTATGTGAATGATGATATGTTTGACTAGCAGTGGTCATTTGGTTATTAAGATGTTTCGCATCATGTATTCATGGCATAAGTTTGGGAGTAGCCCAATGATGGTTGCAGAATGTTGTTCCAGTGAGTTTTGTAGGACGAATAGTCTAGCGATGGCCTCAATCCCATAGTGTGGATTGAGTGCAATTTATGACGTGCTCTGGTTCTAAGAGGGAATTGATCCTATTGGTAGGGATCTTTGGAGAAAATGATGATGGTGTCATCAATGAAGTTTTCGTACCACATGCAAGAATCTAAGGAAGTTGGATTGAATTAATGTGGCATGGCATTATCATTTGATTGACTGATGTTTTGTGAATGTGTGTTTGTGATAACTGTTAATTGATAATATTACGCGTGTTTGATGTGTGTTATGATGCTTAAAGGTGTGAGTATGACATGAGGTTTTTGATGTTGTATTTCTTTGTTGTTGTATCATGACTACTATATTTACTCCTTATGTCTTTTATAATGATTATGATTTACTAACCCTTTCTTCTTGGAAAAGTTGCCTCTATACGTGGGTAACTTGTAGGTAATTAAAAACAGTTCACTGAGGTTTAGATTTGAACTACCCTTATGGTAATTGAGTTGTTTTGATTTGATGAAGTTATTTAGAAGTATATTAATAAAGATGTTTTGAATTATGAATTTCCGCTGCGAGTAAGTTGAAAAACTATGGTTGTTGATTCCAGAGTACTTAATGTAATTGATTTTTGAAAGCCCGTGTTATGGAGCAGGATATGTTTTATTATGAAGTTTGTTTGAAGCAAATGTGATACCCTTTTTGGTGCATTACTCTGATTTAATTATTGAACTATTCTGCGAATATTCCTTTGGGTTTAGAATGGTGTTACGGGCATCATCTTCATATGCATCTTTCGACAGTTGCAACCTTGGTTCAGCAGGTGTCGAAGTCGAGTTGCATTCTTCCTCTACTGCTCTTGTAGAATTCAATGCGAAGGAAATATGAAATATCACCCAGATCAGACATTTTGAATTCCTTGTTGAGATCACCTTTGAAGTCTTCAATCTCACTTTTGTAGCTACCTTTTATTAACAAATCATCGACATAGAGACATAGTATAAGAAATTCACTATTGTTTCTTATTACATATACTCCATGTTCATTTGTGCACTTCACAAATTCATTCTCCCTTAGAAAGCTATCTATCTTCTAATTCCAAGCTCTTGAAGCTTGCTTCAATCCATACAGGGCTTTATGCAGCCTGTACACCTTTCTCTCTTTGCCATGCTTCACAAACCCAACTGGTTATGCAACATAAACTTCTTTGTCTAAGGGTCCATTCAGGAATGCACATTTCACGTCCATATGACATATGTGCCAACTGTTCATTTCTCCTAGACCAACAACCAACCCGATTGTTTCGATTCTAGCAACAGGTGCAAATACTTCATCGAAGTTAATTTCTTCCTAATGAAGAAATCCTTTCGCCACAAGTCTTTCCTGTGAGTGCAACTTCACTATTAAAGGTTTTGCATGATGTCAAAACTCGGAAAGCTAGTATTTCAGTATGGTGGACAATATCCTTATGTCTTATGGCACTCCCTTGCATTAGAGGTCTTAGGAATCATTTAAAACAACTATAAAATTGGTCCCAATCATGAAAAATCGGGTTTTGCACAAAATCAGCACTTATGTGCCGACCTGAAATTTCTATGTGTCAACACATAGATTTTGTGAATTTTTTTTATTAATAACCAAGTATTAAAAAAATATTTCGCAAATAACCGGGTTTCGGAAAAAATTACGCAAATAACCATGTTTGAGATGACTCCACAAAGGAGGAGCCAAGTCATTTGGCGCATGCACCTAGGGTTTTGCCCTAGGCGCCATCTCACTTGGCGCCTCCATTGGCTTTTAGCCAAGTGAGATGGCGCATGCTCCTTAAAAAGGAGAGGAGGCGCCATCTCACTTGGCGCCTAGGGCAAAACTAGGGTTTTTTGCCGTTTTATAAATAATTCGTCCGTTTCTTTGAAATTTCTCACACTTTCTCGCACTGTATTTTTATTTTGTACTCCCTTATTTACGTAATGACGTCGCATATGATTTTTAGCAGAGATGGTTACGTTATATTCTCCGCCACGAAACCCGCGATGAAAATGAAATTCTGGCACATTCACTCCATGGAGCGTCTGAAGCGGGAGTTGATGCGGTGGCTAGATGGAGACATCGCCGAGGGGGAAAAAATTCGAAGGATCCAGCGAAAACGAACAACAACCTCGCATGCGACAGGAAGACCTAATGTGTGGTTGGAGGAAGTCAAAACAGACAGTGATGTAATGCTGATGATGCATGGGTCAGATGAAATTGTGTTAACAATTGTAATTTCCTAGATTGAATATCGTTAATCATTGTTGTACGCGAAAACCCTAATTTAATTTCCTAGATTGATTATCGTTAATCATTGTTGTACGCGAAAACCCTAATGTAATTTCCTATATTGAATTTCTTAAATTGTGTGAACAGTTTTATTAACGGAAAACCCATAATGTTTACAACACAAATATTGAAAAGATTTATTGTATTACAAAATTTATGTGGTCGAGCCAGACGCCCGATTCGGACAGTTTTTGCGATTGTGTCCGACCTGACGGCATAAACCACACTTTCTTTCCAACCTGTCAAGATCGTCCATTTCTGTTGTTATGCGCCTGCTTTTGGGACGACCCTTCTTGTTCCTTCGCATTTGGTCATTGTGCCAAACTATATCACCGCTGTATTCAGGCCAATAGTCCGGTTTTGCCACCAAAGGAAAGTTGTTGTTGTAAACAGTTAGCAACGTTTCAGATTTATAAACGTTTGATAGCAGTTGAAGCGCGTCTTGATGGGTATGCGCACAAGCGGCAATGACATGAGAGCAAGGCATACGAAAAGCTTGAAACCTGCCACAATCGCACCATTGAGAAGGTAAAATGACCCTGTATTCCTGTCTTGCCAGGCCTTCATTGTGGTCAATTGTCTCTTTCACAATGAAGTTGTGGCTATGGCGGTCAAACCGTGTAACCATGTGAGTGTTGGCTTTTGCACTTTCAGCCTTAATGTATTTCATACAGCTTTCACTCCACAGTTGTCCTGATTGCAAGACCGAATACCACATTTCACCTCTTTTGGCAAATAACGCAGCCATCCTAAAATACGTGGATTTCACCAAGGCAGTGATGGGGAGGTTTCGTATGCCCTTGAATACCCCATTCATTGATTCAATGAGATTTGTTGTCATATGCCCCCATCTTTGGCCATTGTCGTATGACCTAGTCCACTTTTCGACCGGTATGTTGTCGATCCACGTACCGGCTTCTGGGTTAGACAAACGGATCTCGTTGCGGTAATATTTGAATGTGGGCTGTGTCAGTGCGTATCCCGCATTCATCACCGCTTTCCGCAATATTTTGTCCTTGACCTCCCTCGAGAAATTCTGGACGATATGCCTGATGCAATAGACATGCGTAGAGGGAGGGTCATGCCAACCATTTGCCGGATTATTATAGGCACTTTCAATAGAGGCATGTCTGTCCGAGATCAAACATAGATCCGGTTGAGGAGCCACGTGTGTACGAAGATTTTTCAGGAAAAAGCTCCAAGCACCACCGGTCTCCCCCTCGACAAGGGCAAACGCAACGGGGAAAATGTTATTGTTGCCATCTTGTGCAACTGCCATCAAAAGAGTGCCTTTGTACTTGCCATACAACCAAGTCCCGTCTATCTGTAGAATTGGTTTACATGATGCAAACCCTTCGATGCATGGTTGAAATGCCCAAAAGACGCGACTGAATATTCCGTTGCCATGTAGAACACTACCATCTTGGGCGTAAGCGGGCAATGTTTCCAGAACATAAACACTACCTGGAGAATATGTCTTTAGTGCATTGAGGTAGCGGGGAAGTTCTCGGTATGACTCCTCCCAGTTTCCATACACCCTTTCAATCGCCTTAGTCTTTGCTAACCACGCCTTACGGTAAGACGGAGTGTAATTAAAAACTGTGTTGATGTGGGAGATGATTGTTTTCACCTTCAAAGAAGGGTCGTTGCTCACCAGGGGTAGGATTTCTTGACAGATTAGATCATGGTTGAGTTTTCGGTGGTCTTGTGATTGAGTGGAACTTACACAAGTATGGGTTGTCATGGAACCTATGACCCAGCAGTCACCCCTTAGTCTGTATGAAGCGGTCAGCTTGAACATGCAGTCAGGGTGGACACACTTGATCTTGTACCTTTCCGGGTTTACACGATCCACCTTATAATCAACCGAGTTGAGCATGTGAAATTTTTTGATGGCCCTTATGCATTCCTCTCTATTACGAAACTTGTCCTTCTCTTTTAAATTTTCATCTGATTGCATATACGGTTGGAAAAACAAGTCCGTAGAAGGTTCATCTCCGCCCATGTTGAAGTTTGTCATGTGCGTAGGTGGTGTGTATATTTTGTCGGTAGGAATACTTGGGATGCCATCATCGTCAGAATCGTCGTTCACCATTTCATCGAACTCTAACTCGTTATCTTCTTCTTCATCATCAACTGCATCCACCTCGGCTTGCTCATTCTCCAAAGGATCAACCTCCTGTAACACCGGAGGCTCTACCTCCTGTGTCACCGGAGGCTCTTGAAACAGAACGTACAACTCAATAGAGTCGTTTCCAGAATAGACATGGCTGGAAATCATGTTCTGGAAATCCTCGTCATCTTGAATTGCAACCTTATAAAATATGACTTGGTTGTTTCCAAAAAAGACTGGACTCTGATAAAATATCTGGGATGTAGGGCCTCGTTCAAGTTTGGCCTCCAATCTTTTCTTAAAGTAGGAGAAATTTGCTTTCCCGTTTAAGAGAAATCGGACATTGTCGGTGTTTCTAAACAAAAACCCAACTGTGGGACACATGTATGTCTCACCGTTGAAATGTGCTTTGACAACAAATTGTGGTGAAGAGGCCATTGTGTAGAATTGTTTTGGGTATGAAGGTGGGAATGTTTTGGGTTTATTGATTATATGAAGGTATGAATGCTGGAATGTTTGAAGGTTAGATGACTGATTCGAAGGTTGGAAAATTTTACAGTTTATGTGAATGAATGTTATGTTCAACCTAAGGCAAAATATTTCAATTAAGTAAGTGATGCAACCCCCCAAGGCTGCCAATAATATTACATGCATGGGCTTATGCTGCCACCTAGCCTGGCCCTATTCTTCACACATAAAAGTTTTGTCTAAGCCTGCCACCCGTCTACTCCAATGGCCTTGCATGCAACAGAGAAAGGAATCCCAAAGGCTGTCACGTAGCCTGAGACAATGCTGTAAAACGTGACACCTCTTATTCGCCAAATGGGGTGGCGACAACATTCATTTTTGTACTATTTCGCCAAGTGAGATGGCGCCTCCCTTACTGTCCAATAATATTACATGCATGGGCTTATGCTGCCACCTAGCCTGGCCCTATTCTTCACACATAAATGTTTTGTCTAAGCCTGCCACCCGTCTACTCCAATGGCCTTGCATGCAACAGAGAAAGGAATCCCAAAGGCTGTCACGTAGCCTGAGACAATGCTGTAAAACGTGACACCTCTTATTCGCCAAATGGGGTGGCGACAACATTCATTTTTGTACTATTTCGCCAAGTGAGATGGCGCCTCCCTTACTGTCCAATAATATTACATGCATGGGCTTATGCTGCCACCTAGCCTGGCCCTATTCTTCACACATAAATGTTTTGTCTAAGCCTGCCACCCGTCTACTCCAATGGCCTTGCATGCAACAGAGAAAGGAATCCCAAAGGCTGTCACGTAGCCTGAGACAATGCTGTAAAACGTGACACCTCTTATTCGCCAAATGGGGTGGCGACAACATTCATTTTTGTACTATTTCGCCAAGTGAGATGGCGCCTCCCTTACTGTCCAATAATATTACATGCATGGGCTTATGCTGCCACCTAGCCTGGCCCTATTCTTCACACATAAATGTTTTGTCTAAGCCTGCCACCCGTCTACTCCAATGGCCTTGCATGCAACAGAGAAAGGAATCCCAAAGGCTGTCACGTAGCCTGAGACAATGCTGTAAAACGTGACACCTCTTATTCGCCAAATGGGGTGGCGACAACATTCATTTTTGTACTATTTCGCCAAGTGAGATGGCGCCTCCCTTACTGTCCAATAATATTACATGCATGGGCTTATGCTGCCACCTAGCCTGGCCCTATTCTTCACACATAAATGTTTTGTCTAAGCCTGCCACCCGTCTACTCCAATGGTCTTGCATGCAACAGAGAAAGGAATCCCAAAGGCTGTCACGTAGCCTGAGACAATGCTGTAAAACGTGACACCTCTTATTCGCCAAATGGGGTGGCGACAACATTCATTTTTGTACTATTTCACCAAGTGAGATGGCGCCTCCCTTACTGTCCAATCGTATTACATGCATGGGCTTATGCTGCCACCTAGCCTGGCCCTATAATACACACATAAATGTTTTGTCTAAGCCTGCCACCCGTCAGCTCCAATGGCCTTGCATGCAACAGAGAAAGGCATCCCAAAGGCTGTCACGTAGCCTGAGACAATGCTGTAAAACGTGACACCTCTTATTCGCCAAATGGGGTGGCGACAACATTCATTTTTGTACTATTTCGCCAAGTGAGATGGCGCCTCCCTTACTGTCCAATCGTATTACATGCATGGGCTTAGGCTGCCACCTAGCCTGGCCCTATAATACACACATAAATGTTTTGTCTAAGCCTGCCACCCGTCAGCTCCAATGGCCTTGCATGCAACAGAGAAAGGCATCCCAAAGGCTGTCACGTAGCCTGAGACAATGCTGTAAAACGTGACACCTCTTATTCGCCAAATGGGGTGGCGACAACATTCATTTTTGTACTATTTCGCCAAGTGAGATGGCGCCTCCCTTACTGTCCAATCGTATTACATGCATGGGCTTAGGCTGCCACCTAGCCTGCAAGAGTGACACCTTACATTATTTGTAAATGCATGCATGCATATGTGTAACTCCCTAAGCATGCAAATGTGACACCTCGCAGGCATGCAACCACTACATCAGAATTAGTTGCCTATAAATACATACCTTATGAAACATATCTCACACCCACACAACTCTCACTCTCTCACTCTCTGCTACGAAATATTTCTTAAGTCTCTCATACTCCTTATTTCTTCCTAAGTCTTTCATTCACTCAAGCGTTCTGAAGAATGGCCCTTCTAACAATGGGAGATACTCACAGAGGCACAAGGGAAAACATTGCTGCATTTGTAAGTCTCTTCTTTGGTTATACATTTTTCATACTTTAAAAAACGTGTTGTTCATCTTAATTAATCTTACTCTTGTTTAATTATGATCTCAGGATACACAAAGATTAAGAATCCGTTCGCACAAATACCTGGCCCCCGACCCTTTTATCGTCCCTTATCTGGAATATGCAGGTTTTGGACACGTGATAAAGATCTCCAACTGCACCATTGACTCCAAATTCATCCTTGCAATGTTGGAGAGGTGGAGACCGGAGACCCATACATTTCACCTACCAATAGGTGAATGTACCATCACTCTCGAAGATGTCTACATGCTACTGGGCCTCCCTATTGACGGTAAAGCGGTGAACGGGTCGGTTCAACAACCCAACTCACAGTGTGAAGAACTGTTGGGTAGGGACATGGTAGAAGGTGGTGGAGCAAGAGGGCAGGGAATACTACTCACTGACCTGAAACGGCATTATGCAAGTATGGAATTAAATGAAAATTCCTCAGAAAATGACCGAGTAGTAAAAGCCCGAACGTATATTATGATACTTTTTGGTACTTTTTTATTTCCCGAAAGTACGGGAAATAGTGTAAATTTCATGTACTTACATTTACTAACCAATTTTGATAAAACTAGAAAATTTAGTTGGGGTTCTGCAGTATTAGCCCACCTGTACAGTTCCTTGTGCAAAAACGCAGTCAAGGAAAAATGTACATTTTATGGGTGCGCATTTTTACTACAAGCCTGGGGTTGGTGGAGGATGGAGTCCTTAAACCCCATCAACAACAACACTTTTGGTTTCCCTTACGCAACAAAGTAAGTCATTAAGTTATAGCATTTATAACTATTCTTCTCTTTCCAAAATATATGCTAAAAATAACATGTTTCTCATTTCCTATAGGTACTGCGTGAGGGGTATGGATTACGGCAAGAATCCCAGATTCAATGTCGCACTCTACCGGAATCTGTTGGATCACCTAGGCCCAGATGACGTAAGTCGTAGCTTTTAACTTTTGTTCATTTTATTTATTTATACATTACTTTTGCGCTTACCTGATTTAAATTTTATCGCAGTTCGTCTGGAGACCATATTTGGGTCTGGACCATTCTCCAAATCCAGAGGATGCAGCAACTTGGACTGCAAAGACTGCACTCATTCGGTTCAACATTGTGGAGATGCACCACAGCGACCGCGTGAAGATGCAGTTCGGAATGATCCAAGAGATACCGAGTGACCCAACAGATTTGTCCCCCTGGCATCTAAAAAGGGTCGACGCCCAGTGGAATCTAACCAACTGGAAAGACTTTGCTCCAGAATGGTGTAAAATGTGGCAAAGGCGTCACCGCTTCATCTTGCAATCCCCTGTTTTCCTTACTCAAGGTAACATGCGACACACCGATCAATATATGTCGTGGTACAGGTCGGTTAGTAACCCAGATATGCACGTGTCTCATCCGAGGTACTTGGTTGACCCACGCACACAATGGGCACAACCCTCGATTCCCCACCAACAAACCCAAAATCCTTCAACCTCAAACCCACCCCCAAGAAGAAACAGACCAACAAACACACAACCACAATCCCCACCACAACACAACTACAACCAAATGCCGTACTACCAACCACAGTCACCGCCAAACTACCAATACCCAGATATGCCTCAAACCCAACCACAATACCAACCCCAATACCAGCAAACCCACATACCCCATACACAATTTCAGTCTTCCACATATCCCAATATGGGGCCCTCAACATCCAGCCTAAGCCCTGATATGGGAATGTCAGAAGATTACGACCAACCCGACCAAACCTACCATCAACCACCATATCACCAAACAACCCAACATCCACAGTACCAAACACCCCAAGATCCATTTCCTTTCTACCCCCCATACTCAGACGACCAATGCTACCGACCAACCATGGAACCCCACCCACCGCCAACACGACCAAACTTCGAGGGCATGGGTAACCGACTGTACCAGAGCGGATCTTCGAGATATGGAGATCTTACGGATTTTATGGATTCGGATCGCATTGACTTCGCTGGGCCATCGACCTTGCCGCAACAGGAAACGAGACGGCACCCAGCAAGAGAAAGGCGAGGACGGGGATGCGGGACAGGGGGTCATTACCGGGTTCCTGGGGATCATTGATGTATCTTTTTTTTTTTTCAGTATTTTTTGTATCTATTTTTTTACTGTTATTTAAATGTAAAACAGTAGAATGTAATTATTTTTTTACAAATAAAAATTCAATTTTGGTTATCTCTGTCTAATACGCAACGCGCAGGAAAGGAAAAAAAAAATTTTTTTTTTGCCCTAGCTTTACACATAGGCGCCATCTCATTTGGCTTAGGGCTTGCCATTTGCCCTTAGGCGCCAAATGAGATGGCGCCTCCCTTAAAAAATTAGGAGGATGCGCCAAATGAGATGGCTCCTCCTTTGTGGAGCCATCTCAAACATGGTTATTTGCGTAATTTTTTCCGAAACCCGGTTATTTGCGAAATATTTTTTTAATACTTGGTTATTAATAAAAAAAATTCAGATTTTGTATTTCTGCATTTTCTAAAAAGCTTCAGTATGTATCGACAAATAACTTTTTCAGGTCGACACATGTACTGTAATATTAAAGCTTTTAGCATTTCTGCTTTAAAACACAGGCACATATGTCCACACATATGATTTTTAGGTCGACACCTGTACTGCATTTTTAAAGCCTGTAGCTACTGTTTTGCATGTGTCGACACATAACTTTTTCAGGTCGACACATACTATTTTATGGGTCATTTTTTCATTATTTTTTCATTCTGAAACTACCCTCTTTTACCTAAAAAGAGTCCAACTATAAATTTATCATTCATGCATCATTCCAACTTGACGATACCATGAAATTAGCCTACATTTCCTCTTCTTTTTCGACCTTCCAATCTACGCATACACACCAGCATTACATTGTGATGATGTTCTGTAGGAATTTTTTGTAACTATTTTCGTTTTGAATTGTGTGTTGAGTTGCTTATAATCACTTTTGATTATAAGTGTTTTTTGATATCAACACAACACAAAGGAAAATTCTGAAACTTTGATTGCATGCCAAGTGTTTGACAAATTGTTTAGCTTGTTTAACTCAAAGTAAAATTGCAATGTTTTATCTCTTACTTTCATTTACTCTCTATATGTAATGTGTTGAATGTGTCATTTTATTGATTGATTCGTATAGAATTTCTATTTGATCATTAAAGTTTAAGTTGACTTCTTGATTAGCTTATAATCACTTTGATTGTAAGTGCTTTTACATATCAATAAATATCAAAGAAAATTCATAAAAATTGATAGCGCGCCACATGTTCGATAAATTGTCATGTTATATTTTTAATATGATTTCATTGGAAATAGGAAACTGTTGTGTTGGATATTAAATAGTTAATTGAGATATTATTATGTTGATTGATTTTATCATTATGTTAATTCCATATGGCTCATGGATATCATAGTTTCCAAAACTAGGTTCGTTTAGACTACTATATTGATCTAGGCCAAAAACCTTCAGCTCAACATTGATTTCAAATAAGTTTTAAATAGTCATTTTGAAAGGTAACTTTTAGTTGGGGATCTATTAACCCCCTCTCTAGATCTGGTTATGTAGTCTAGCAAGTGGTACCAGAGCTCCAGTTAACTCCGTGCTTCGAAACTCTTATTAGAAAATGGCGTACGAGCCTAAAGGGATTTTCAAAACAGCCCCAAATTTTTTTTCTGGAAGAAAACTATAGTTATTGGAAATCTTGTATGCACATTTATGTTAATTCATATGACAAGGATATGTGTGACGCTATTACTCAAAACAATGCTAATGGCATTGTCACACCTAAGCCGAAAGCAATATGGAAAATGATGATAAGAAAAATTTATCAAATCTCATTAATTGTTTGAACGCACTTTGTATACCTATTTCCAATGTAATTGTTACTAAAAAAGTTTTGTGATTTCTTATTAGGAATTAGTAACTGAAGGCCACCGTGATCAAGGAAGTTAATGATCTTACAACAATTTATCTTATTACATTGATTGGTAAGTTTGAAGAACATGAGTGTGATCGGTGGGAATGAGAACTGACTGTTTTTTAAGCTGGTTTCGCGAAATGTCGCGGTAAGTAAGAGTCGCCACCGTCTTTTATGTTCTCCAACATGGAAAGGACAAAAGCACAGAAAAATTCCTTATTTGAGAATGTCTCTCGGTTCGGGAGGTAGATTTATAGAAAGGGAAGGTGTTAGTACCCTTTCTATCCATGGTTATCCATGGGCTCTTAGGTACTTGCTCTTATGTTTTCAAAATTTGTTTGCTTTTCAAGTGTGTGTGGCTTTTGAAAAAGTTCGTTTGGAAAACTTCTAAGTAACTCTTGTATCAGTCCTCAAGAGTGTATGAAGTGTTTTGTTTGAAAACTTTTTGAAAGTGTGGGGTGCGAAAAGATGTTTTTTTGTTTGTTTTGAAAAGAGCAAGTACTTAAGAGAAATCTACCTACTCTAAGGAATTAAGCTGTGTAAGAGTCCTTTAGACAGTGCTATCCCACCATTGAGAGGCAGGTAGCACCATCGTTGGAGGTATTCGGGTCAATTCGATGATTAGGGACAATGTGGTCACCGAAGCAATGGTAGGATACCTTAGAAGTAACCCTAATGTCCTAGATCCTTTTATCCGAGGCAACCGTTTCGAGGCAACTGGATCTTTTGGACAGAAGGGCGACCTCTAAGACACCCTATACTTGATGACCACGTTTCGAGGCAACCAGTGAAGCGTACCCTAGGAGTGGCATATGCTTTGTGTGTTGTATTCAGTTAATGTTTGTCTTTGTTATTTGTGAACTACGAATTGATTTTATTTACATTCATTCTTTCATGCATTTAACAGTTAGGGGGTGCGGAAAGTAAATTGCGGAAATATAAATTCTACGTTATTACAAGGCGCGGGTCTATACATCGCCAAAAATACAAAGACCCGTTTTGATAAAGTGCAGAAATTAAAGAAAGCAATAAACCTAATTACTATTACATTTTGGAAACAGTTACATAATAATCAAAATAAAGTAAATGCGCGCGAAAAAATTAATCGGGAACGTTCTAAGGGTTTTGACCCTTTTAGGAAAAGAAATTGAATTTTTTGTCTTTTTGTGATTAAATGAAATTAATAACTAATAATTAAAATAATTAATTAATTTATTAAAAGAAAATATTTTTTGTGTTTTTTATGTTTTTATGAAAATAAAATAAAGGAATTAAAAATTCAAAGTTAATTAAAAAACTAATTCTAAACTTATTTTAATTATAAAAAAAAGTTAAAGTTGCCTAATTAAACTATTTTATCTGTTAATATTTATTTTACAAAAATAAAAATACAAATGAAATTAATAATGTTAGTTCTTTTTTTTTTTTTTGATTTTTTTATGAAAACATTAATTGGTTAATTGTTAATAAAAGGGAAAAATAAAATAAGACAAATAAAATATAAAAAAGAAAAATTGCAAACCCAAGGGGGGGGGGGGGGGGGGGGGGGTTGGGCCAAATAGGAGGTGTGTTGAATTCTGGCCCATTAAGAAGCCACGTTTGACTCTCCTTGATTGTCCAGAGCGCGTTTGACTTGGAACATGGTATTCCTCCCTCTCCTGGCCTTTGGATGACTGTCTGAGGACACATGGCATGTTAGATGTGTGAGTCTATGGTGAATTATTTGATGTGATGCTGCACTGGAATATGTTAAGAAAAACATGAAGAAATATACGGGGGACCTGGGAATCGAACCCAGGTCCCATTGTTCACGTTCCAAGGCTTTGACCAACTGAGCTGCACGTTCCATTCATTATCAAAATAACACATAATTATTAAATTAGAAAACAAAAGCATATGCCTGAAAAAAAATATAAAAACGCGCACTTTTTGAAACAACGAATGAGGAGGGGACGCGTCAATGTCTTCTTCCTTTGATACTGTTTTTTTTACCTGCGGATTTTTATCCGCAGGTGGTTTCGCAGGCTTGCTCTGAAAATGCTCCTCAGGCCATGAAAATCCATTTCAAGACCAAAGCTGATCTCGTTTCCACCTCCTGAATCCTTTCATGCTTATGATTTGTCTTGATTGTGCCTGGAGAAAGAATGCCTAAAAACAAACAATGCAAACCCTAGATGCGGGTATCATCATACAAAGCCCCAAAATGAAATTGAACAATATAGTTATGTTAGAAATCAAACAAGGAGTATGATTATGCCATTATTTTCCAGAAAAAATGCAAGAATAGAGAAACACGATTTCGTGTACAGGGGTGAGTTTGTGATGACTTACAGTGCTTGATATGGAGTCTCATGGCGTGGTAAAGGTCTCTTTAGTTTCAGGGTATGGAAATGAAGGATCTCACGTGCTTTGTTTTGTCTGAAACTGCCTGCAACCTTACTTTAGATCTCACACTTTTTTGACAAATTCTGAGTTTTTGCTCTTCCGTTTTAGGGATGCCTTTTTTCGTCCATGAGGGTGGGAAGGCTTGCATATGTGTATATGAATGAGAATCAATCACAATAAGGAGCCTTGAAGCCTTGCAATGAAGTTTTGATTTCCTCCATAACCACCATTGAACAACTTGCCTTTTTTGCTCTAAATTTGAATTTTTATGCTTGAAATAGGATGCACACGAAATTGGTATGTGTTTCATGATGCATTAAGGCTATTCAAACTCAAAGATATCCCTTAATTAATTTCTTTGATTTTTATTTGAATTTTAAAGATTTAAAATGAATTAAATCAAATAAAATTAAATAAAAATAGAAAAATTAATCTTTAATCTTGAAATAAATCATGGGACACGTGGGTGATATGGCAAAGCTGACTCAAGTAGAAAAAGTGGGCCCTTTTTGTCAAAAAATGAAGTTTCATGGATAGTTGACTTTGGCCATTTCACAAAAATTTCCCAACTTCTCCAATGCATATCTTGCTCAATTTTGAAGCTATGAACATGTTCTTGGACATTTTGGAAAGGTATTGAAGTCCTCTAACCAATTCCTTTGGTCCCATGTCATTTTGATTTACCAATCTCAAGTTATGGTCTTTGACTTAAAATGCCTTTTTGTTGACTTTTGAAAATGACCTATAATGTTGAAATTGATAACTTTTTGTGAGAGCATTTATTGGACTTGGAATGTGAAGATGAATTGTAGGAAATGTCCTCCCCTTTAAAATGAGCATTGGATGGGATTTTTATGATGAACCATGAAACATTTATGCCTTGGTCAAGTTACAGTTGACTTTTCAGCTGTCCAAAAATGGAAACTTTTGCATCTTGATGATTTTTGAGCCATTCTTGTGGAATCATGATCAAGACTTGATTAAATGATGATTGTGGCTTCAAAATAAGATGTTGACCAAAAATTTTGACTTTTGACTGCCAAATGACCATTTTGCCCCTATAGTTGATTATGTAGCAATTAGGGTTTTTGACTGTGCAACTTGACCTTGTGAGCCTTGAAACTTGACATGTAGGTGCTTGACAATGTATATGAGCATATGGGACTTGATTGGGCCCTTGAAAACCTCAACTTCCTTGTAAGAACCAAAACCCTAATTTTGCCTGCCTTAGGAGGATGGTTGACTGTGCAACTCCTTGAGTGGACTTGAGTAAATGCTTGCCAAAACTTTGAAGGATATGGGAGGGCAAATTTTGGGGTACAACAATGAGCAAGAACTTACTTTCTTGGACAAGCATGTGAAAGAACGTGAGAAGAAGAAGAAGAAGAAAAAGGATAAAGACACATATAAGAAGGAAAGGACAAAGCCTAAATCTCTTAAGGCGTCAAGTTCAAGGTCCTCATATTGTGAGCACATATACGATAGTGATTTTAGTGATGGTGAAAATTTAAATTGTCACTATGGTTGTATGATTCCCCAAATGCAACCAATTGTTTCACTATCCCCTAAGGACTTAATGAAGATTGAGTACCTAGCCTGTCTTGTTGTTTTTATAGGAACATTTTTTTGACTCTATAAAGAGAATATGGGTTCTCATTTATGGTGGTTCAAGGCATATGAACATATTCTAATTCTATTATATATGGGGAAAGATGATGGATTATGTAACCTACAAAGCAACAACAAGTTTTGTTTTATTGGTAAAAGATGCGTAAGTTACTTTTGATGTTGTATCCAAGAATAATCAGAAAAGGTATTTCATTTTATAATGTAGGTTTATCTTCAAGAGACATACTCAATGACCCCGAAGAAGGTATTGATCACCCCGAATTGGTGAAACATGAGGAGGAGAAAAATAACTAACATGGAAAGGATAAATGATGAGAGTTCAATCAAAATGAATGATCATCAAATTAATGACCTTCTTGGACCCATCACAATTTATATTTTTGGGTACTTTTTCAAAGTGAAAAGTGGTAAGATTGTGTTGTTCTAAAATCTTTGTGGCATACTTTGCATTTGGTTCAATTTTCTTTCAAGAGTCCTGTGTGAAATGCAAGTGCATCCTCCGTCATATTGTACGGTGAGGTAGTATCGATTTAACTTTCGCTTTGTTAGTAAGTTCACTTTTTTTACTTGTTTATTTCTATAAATACATGACATACTTGATGTATGGTATACATATTATGAGTGTTCATTTGCAACATAATTCTTAATTGATAATCACAGAGAGTTATCAATTTATATACTTTAAATGACTTCATCATATTATATTTTCATGTATTTCTTATAAACACTTATGTGTACTGTGATACGGTGGTAGAACCAACTATTTAATACTGGTTTGTGTTTTTTCGTTGTATTTGCAAAATGTCACAGTAAGAAAGAGTCACCACCGACTTTTATTTTATCCAACAAGGAAAAGGAAAAAGAACAGAAAAAACCTTTTTCGAGAATGTTTGAGTACGGGGGGTAGATTATAGAAAGGGAAGGTGTTAGCACCCTTTCTATCTGTAGTTATCTACGGGCTCTTAGGTACTTCCTCATCTTTTAAAAATTGCCTGTGTATGTGCTTGCTTTGAAAATGTTTTACTTCGTGATAACCCTTGTATCAGTCCTCAAGGATGCGACGAAGTTGTTTTGAAAACTCTTTTGAAAGGTGTTTATGTGAAAAGTTTTTATTGAGCAAGTACCTACTAGCATCTACCTACTCGAAAAAAGATTGTTCATTCTATTTCCTTTAGAGAGCGTTATCCTACTATTGAGGAGTAAGTAGCACCTTCATTGGAGTTTGTAAGGGACATTCGAAAGGGACAAGTACAATCACTAAAGCAATAGTGTTGTACCCCAAAATTTGCCCTCCCATTTCCTCAACATTTTCTCACCACAAGACCCTTGGAGTTCAGGATCAAGTTAGGGTTTACTCTGCTCAAGACCCCTCCTTGCACTGTTGACCCAAATTAGGCTTTGTGTTTGCACAAAGATGTTTTGACCTAAAAGGCCCAAAGTGACTTTCATGCTTCATATTGGACCCACAAGTTTATCCATACC
Organism: Vicia faba; assembly: GCA_948472305.1. Classification (NCBI taxonomy): domain Eukaryota; kingdom Viridiplantae; phylum Streptophyta; class Magnoliopsida; order Fabales; family Fabaceae; genus Vicia; species Vicia faba. Next base: position 1,326,280,934 of record OX451735.1, on the reverse strand, counting down.
AAATTTCAAGCCTTGATTCCAATCTTTGCCCAGTCAATTGCACAGTTGACCTATAAATCAGATGTATTGGGGAAAAAGTCAACTGTGGTTAATTGACAGTCAAACCTCATGATTTTTGACCCACATCAACATATTGAACTCATATGAACCATTTGGTCAAGTTTGGATCACAATTCCACAAGAAATTTGATCAGATCACCAAAAGGGCAAAATGGTCATTTTTAGGGTTTTGACTGCACAAAGGCAATTTTTGACTGTTTGACCTAGCCAATGGTAAACCAAGCTCACATATGGACTCAAGGACCCCATGGAATTGTCTTGACATGTTCAACAAGTTCAAAAGATCCCAAATGCACAAGATTGACAGATGAATTTTCCAGTCAACTGAGCCAAATTTGACTGTATACTAAAAAGTCAAACTTTGACTTTTTGGTCAAAATCAAGTGTCAAGATTCATTTTTCATCAAAACATGCCAAAATATGAAACTTTTTCATCAAGAAATCAAGAATTGCAAATTAGGGTTTAAAATGAAGAATTTTCATAACTTAGAAATTTTCTAAGTTATAAAAATCCCTAATTTTTTCCTAACTTTGTCCCATTGTTTCATCAAGATACATTTGGATTCAAGGAAAACTCAAAACATGAAAGTTATAGTCCATTGCAAAATCTACAACTTTTATTCACAAAGTTTCCTCAAAATAAGCTTGTAGCTCAAGTTATAATTTTTGGAACAAGAGTGCAAAACATTCTTAACTTAGAAAATTTTTGACCTATTTTAGGCAGGATTTTTGCCTAACTTCATTGCCACTTTTCACATGCTTCCACTTGGAATTTCAATTTGCATTACAAAGATGGATTGTAGCACACATTCCAAGCTTTCCAAAATGTCCAAGAACTCATCAAACAACCTTGTGGTTAGGGAGAATCGAATTTGGCAATATGAGCAAAAGTCACTTTGATTCATGGCCAAAGGCATGTTCATAACTTGTGCATTTTCAAACTCAGCATATGCAAGCTACATTACAGGCCTCTAATCTCATTTACACTCAAAAATTAAATGCTAAACCATTATGCCAAGATGTTATTCTATGCATTTAATCATTACACAAAGAGTTAAGCCTTAATTGGAAAAAGCAATTTATCCATTTTTGTAAAGTTACACTTTATGTCAAATTTGCAATCCAAGTAGTACAATGCAAATCCTTTTGGCACAAGTTCAGGAACATATCACACTGATCAAGAGGGATGGTTGCAGCATGATTAGGGGGCTTGCACAAGTCTAGAAACCAAGTTGACAATTTTTTCTTAAGTTAGAAGAAACCTTGCATTTTGTAACACAACTCTCATTGCTGCAACCACAAGCTTAGACAAAGTTGTTGAACACATTCGAAACATCAAACCTAAGCTAAGGCACGAGCTAACCAACTTCCAAACCTCATCATTCACCAAAACACCCTCCTACTGCAAAAAACAGAGTCACCTCTGCAGTTGGACTTCTACAACTCAATCCACTCGTGCGCCTTGGCCAAAACCAGTTCATACACACTCCATACCACCTATACAAGCTATCCTAAGCATTGGACATGACCTGTAACACCTCTAACCAACTTCACCATTTTCACTTTTTCTGTTTTGCAGGTTGATTGCCATAGCTTGATTCACTTGGTTTCAAAGCAAGCTAAAGGTTGGAGAAGCATCCCTGACCTTCAAGCAAGCTGTACAAGCCCTCACATTGCACTGAAAGAACCTCCATTGCCAGACACGATCCAAGCTGAACAGGTAAGTTCATGGACTTCTATCTCTCAATCTAGGAAGAGTTAGCTTTAAGTTTATGAATGAAAAATGCACTACTCATGGCCCTGAAGCTATACATATCCTCACTTTCCATTTATATTGCATATGCTGAGAGAATTTAAGACCTGAACATTGACAGAAACTTAGGTCAAGAATTAGGGATGGAGAAATTCTCTCTCATTTCTGAGAGTTAAGTTAAGTTTTTTATATGTCTGGATTCGTCTCTTGATGCTCTACATTTCTTGTGTTATGAGTTTTGCTTGAAAGTCCAGGAATCAAGAGATAGCAGGAAGCACGCGTTGCTCTGTTTGTTTGTTCAGAGGTTGAAGACAAAGTCTTCTTGGGCTGGGCCTGTATTGTTCTTCCTTTTTGCACCATATTCTCACACATGCACCCCCTTGGCCCATTGTATTTTATTTTCATTATTTTTTACTTTTGATTTTTGTTTCTGACTTATTTATTTTTGTCAAAGCATAAAAAATATTAAAATTATTTTTCTCACTTTTTTTGCATTTTATTTGATATTTATTTGGTTTCATTTATGTTTTGTACATAAATAAACATAAATATACTTTTATTTAAAATAACTAAAAATAATACAAATATATTTATTTTCTGATTTCATTTTATTTTATCTTTTTGAAAACATTTTATAAAAAATATACCTTTTTTTTGTAAATATTAAATACTTAATTTTTTGTACATATTTAATATATTTAATAAATAATATACATACTTATATATTTATTAGTATATTTAGGTTAAAAACATAAAAATAATACATTTTTATTTTTGTTAATATTTAACTTAAAAAATCACTTTTTGACAATATACTTTCTTTTTATTTATTTTTTGTACATAATTAATAAATATTGCATATAAAAAATAATTAATACATTTCATTTAGCAAAATTAGGGTTTTACCCTAAACTTGAAAAATATCCAAAATTAACCCTTTTATTTTTTTGTTTATTTGTCACATGAAAAATACCTTTTTACATACATACAAAAATCATTTTTTTGCATCTTGCATATTTTATCTTATTTTATTTAATTATTGTATATTAAATAATTTGTATAATTCAATTTGGATGTAATAGTTTAGGTTTAATTTCTTGCTAAAGTATCCCCATTTGAACATTTGTACCCCCCATCCCATATTTGTGTTGTAATAACTTAGGACCTTTTATTTTTCGCATTTAAAAGCTTTCCAATTATGCCATGTTAGACTTAGGGTTTTGTATGCCAAAATCAACAACAAATAGTTTGACCTAAATTCAAGATAAACAAGCATGAGAATGGACAACACTAATCACACTTGCACCCCTAGGTTATTCCACTTGTTGCCTTCAATAAATGGGCCATATTGCATGTTAGGTATCTTTGGCAAAAACAAAACAAATTCAAATGATCATAGTCCCTCGATGACGCTTTCGAAAGTTGCCTAAAAATGATCAAGTCCATTAAAGGAAAAATTGCCCAAAGATACTTGGCACCATTGCAATCATGGTGTAAACGATGACCCGCGCCCGTCCCGTTCACATCCTAACACAAGATTGTCCACCAAATACAATGGTGGAACAAAATTGTTAAAAGATTTAAAACATAGCAAAGATCTTTGAGAAATTTAGAGTAGACAAACTCTTGGTTACTTGCTAAACTTGCAAAACAAAAACACTTGCCTATTTTTCAAAACACACATCACAACACACTTTCAAAACAACTTTCAAAAACATTGAAAACTTTTTCAAAAGACATACACTTTGTATACATCCCAACATGGATCATTACAAAGGTTGCCACCACATTGGCCTCTTTTCAAAACATTTTCAAAACCCACACACAAAGCACCATTTCAAACAATTGAAAATCAAGGCAAGTTGATCTAAGCAAGTAACTAAGAGCCCATGGATAACCATGGATAGAAAGGGTGCTAATACCTTCCCTTTCTATAATCTACACCCCGAACCCAAGAAAACATCTCAAAGGTTTTTGCTGTGCTTTTTAACCTTTCCTTAGGATAAAATAAAAAGTCGGTGGCGACTCTTGCTCAACCGAAACAAGTGCGAATACAAACGCAAAACCCAAGTCAGTTCTCCCACCGTATCACAGAACTGGAGACTCTGCTGGGGATTTCTTAAAAGTGGAGTAACCTTAGGGCTTAGATCACCCTCTTGCATGACTAATTGTTTGTTTTGATTGCTTTATATCTTGGCTCTCTTGTTTGGGTTTGCAATCCTACACCCGGATTTGGGGAAACATTCATAGATAGCAATACGTTGTGGAAACTGTGCGGGGTATACCGACACAGTTGAAGCAATAGCTATATTAGTGCGACATATTTGTGAGTACCGGTAACCCTTGAGTTCAATCAAGGAGAGTACGGGGCCTTTGAGTGATGTCACTAAACACTAATGACCTAGAACCTTACTTGACCATCTTGGCCTTTCATTAGGGGTAGTGAGATGACCGGCTTTGGTGCAGTCCGAAGTTGGTAGATACTCGATACTACACTTATTGAGGGTTGTTTTCTTGGAATATTTTGGTCGCTAGTTAAGTGGCTAAACCAAAACAATTAACAATGAAAAAAATCCAGTGATATTGAGCTCCTTAGAACCCGGTTACTATTTATAGGACAGGTTTTTAAGCCAACTACACTCAAGAGGGTACTTACCTATGAAACCCCATGCAAGCCTGAAACTAGGGTTTGGTGTGAATTGCTTGTACATATGTTTGTGCATGCATCATAAACATCATAAAGCATCATATGCATCCACTAACCATTTCAAGGGTTTAGATCTTCATCTTTGTTCTTGTTTTGTAGGTCATGGAAATTCCTCGAAGGAAAACTATCCAAGTCAACCTTGTGAGAATCCCTCCTCAACTCAAGGAGCTCACATCCAGAATTCCGGAAAGCTCTCCCTTCAGTGAAAGACATGGTAGACTGCTCAGCCTAGTCAACACCAGCATTGAAGAGGACATGGTAAAGGTGTTGTTCCAGTTCTTTGGCCCCCTTCACACTGTTTCACTTTCCCCGACTATCAGTTGGTGCCCACTTTGGAGGAATTTTCTCAACTTCTAAGAATTCCTATCCTTAATCAACTACCCTACAACGGTACGGAAAAGGAACCAAAGCCTGAAGATGTTGCTCAAGCACTACACCTACAACCATCCGACATCAAGGGGCATTAGGAAACTAGAAGCGGTGTCAAAGGCTTCTTGGCAAAATTCTTGTTTGAAAAGGCACAAGAGTGTTGGAATTCATTGGACCTACAAGCCTTTGAAGAAATTGTGGCACTCCTCATTTATGGGTTGGTCTTGTTCCCAAATCCTGACCAACTTGTAGATGTCAACGCCGTCAAAATCTTCTTATCCAGAAATCCAATACCAACATTGCTTGGGGACATTCTTCACTCATGTTACACTCGAACCATGAGAAAGAGGGGTGTTCTCATGTGCTGTACTCCTCTCCTTGCAAGGTGGTTTATTTCGCACCTTCCACAATCTGTCTTGAAGAATGACCAAGGCTTAAGGTGGTCACAACGGTTGATGACCCTCACTCACTCTGATGTACATTGGTGTTCTCGGTCCAGAGAAAATGTCATCATCATCGATCGTTGTGGAGAGTTCCCTAATGTTCCATTACTTGGCATTAGAGGAGGCATTACCTACAATCCTTGTTTAGCTTTGAGACAATTTAGATATGCACGAAGAGATGGCCCTCACGACATGTTGATTCCTGACCTAGTTTTTGACTTCGACAATGATGCGCAAGGACTTCTCCAAAGATTCATCAGAGCTTGGAGGATGCCTAACAAGGTTGACAACAAGACACTGGGGCACAAGAATTCCATCCCTCTTGAGCCTTACCTCAAATGGGTACGAGCCCGAGCCCAGAGTCTAATGATGCCTTATCCTCATGTTCTCCTTGTGATTAAAGAGCCCGTTACGGAAGGAGAGGTTCCCTACACCATCCTATATCCTGACATGCCTACATCGTGGGAGGAGATGCAGAAGAGTTGGATCCAACTCAAGGAGGAACAGAACACTTTTGAAGCCAGCTTCTAAGCCAGTTAGAAGAAGGTTTTGGAGCTTACCCGTCGACTCCATGAGGAAGAGACCCTCAACACCTACATCGCACTAAAGAGGATGCGCAACGTCTTTTTACCTTGAGAAGTTTTTTTTGTAATATTTGGCCCATGGGGCATTTATGTACTGACAAATTTCTTCTTATTAATATGACGTGCGTTCTTTTTGTTTGCAACAATTTTGAATTTGCTAAATCCTTGAATGCATTGCATACATAAGCATATCATTCATCATATGCATAAGCAGGTCTCCACACCAGGTTTCCTTATCTTTCTGCTGTTTATTTCAGTAAGATGGATCTCGAACAGACGGTCAAGGACTTGCAGTCTTAGAACTCACAGTTTCAACAACTCCTGATGACCTTGGCTAAGGGTCAGGAGGATCTAAAGGCCCTGCTGGGGAACAAAGACCAAGTGAAAAAGAAGAAGAAAAGAATCGGGGTGGCTACCCTAGGAAGAAGGTTTGAGGGTGAAGCCAGAAGAGTGCTTGAATTTCCCCCTACTTCTGAGGAGGGAACCAGTAAAGGGAATACGACTGCGGTACCTTCCGAATCCGAGGTTGAAGAAGAGGAGGCTGAAGAGGACGAAGACTACTCTGATCAACAATACCCGCCCGCTGATGATAAGTACAAAGGCTTGGAAGACAGGTTGGCAGCTATGGAGCTGCAGAGAGTTCCTGGCTTAGATTTCGAAGATTTGGGATTAGTTGCTGGAATTGTGATCCCCCCGAAGTTCAAAGTGCCAGTTTTTGCAAGATATGACGGGCTATCCTGCCCAAAAATGCATCTCAGATCATATGTAAGGAAGATCCAGCCTTACACTTCCGACAAGAACCTTTGGATCCATTTCTTTCAGGATAGCCTTTCTAGGGCTCAACTCGAGTGGTTCTATCAGCTGGATGGAGCCAGTATCTGAAACTGGGAGGACCTGGCTACCGCGTTTTATAAACAGTATCAGTACAATTCTGACCTCGCTCCTACGCGTACCCAACTTCAGGGTATGTCACTGGGAACGGGCGAAGGATTCAAGGAGTATGCGCAAAAGTGGAGAGACTTGGCTGGCAGGGTGCAGCCATCGCTGACTGACCGTGAACTTGTTGACGTGTTCTTAGGGACCTTGTCTGGTCCGTTCTTTAATCATCTGATTGGTAATTCTTCTGCTGAGTTTACAGATTTGATCTTGACTGGTGAGAGGATAGAAGCTGGTATCAAGTCGGGGAAGATACAGAAAGGTGCTGCTGCGAGTACTGAAAAGAAGCCTTTCAAAAAGGAAGCTAGTGCTGTTTATGGTCCCAGAAGACAAATTAAGCCAGAACGCCGCCAAGCTGTCAATGCATTGGTAATTTCAAAGCTTGTTGCTGCTCCTCAGCAGTTCAATCAACCAAGGGGTGAGAAGCCCAAAAGGCAGTACACTCGGCTCAACATGACTCTGTCTCAGATTTTGCCGCAACTACTGTCAACCAATCTGGTAACTGTCAAAGAAGCTCTGAAGGTAGTAAACACAGCTTCTCCAAAGTACAACCCCAACGCCCATTGCGCTTATCACTCTGATAGCCCGGGGCATACTACAGACGATTGCTGGGCTCTGAGGAATAAGGTTCAGGACCTTATTGATGCTAAAGAAATACAGTTTGAGGCGCCCGAAAGACCCAATGTTGTAACTGCTCCCATGCCCCAGCATGGAGTGAATGCTGTGGAAGAAGACCGGTATGTAGCCTCCGTGGAAGAGATTGTTACTCCGTTATCGACTGTTAAAAGGAATCTGTTGCTAACTGGTTTATTTCCGGGATGTGGTGAAGATTGCCTTCTATGTGCTGTTTCGCCTGTTGGTTGTCCGTTGCTGAAATCAGGTATCCAAAGCCTGATGGATAGCAAGGAAATCTTGTTCGAGAAGATTGTTGTTCCTGCTGTCCCTACCGAAGAAGTTTCTATTGTCACTATTTTCAACAAACCTCCCAAGGCTCCTTCAAAGAAGCCTGTCAAAATCATGTCCACTCAGAAGATTTCTCCTATCATCATTACTGTTCCAGGACCTCTCCCTTATACATCTGACAAAGCTGTCCCGTGGCACTATGGGGCAGATGTTTATGTTCTTGGAGTAAAGCAAGAGTTTTATATAAGTACCGGTGTCAGCAACATCACCGGGCCTGCCAAAATTACTCGCAGTGGTAGGCTGTTCTCGCCAGATATTTCGCCACCAGCTATTCAGAAACCCCTTATCATCACACCTGCAAGTGTGCATGTTCCACTTCCTAATCAAGTTCCTGTTTCTACCCCTGCTGCCGAGTCATCTGACGCTCGGGGCAAAGGGATTGCTACTGATTTGCCTGCCCTGACGGAGGCGCCGAAGACAACCACTATTGAAGCCTCCCAGCAAGAGATGGAGGAGATCCTCAAGATTATCAAGAAAAGTGATTTCAATGTTGTCGAGCAGTTGGGGCACACCCTCTCTAAAATTTCTATGCTATCACTGTTGTTATGTTCAGAGGCCCATGCCAAGGCCCTGATCTCCTTCCTGAAGATGGCCCATGTGCCACAAGAAACATCTGCTGATCAATTTACTGATTGTGTGGCCAACTTGACTGCTGATAATGGTCTGGGCTTCTCTGACGCCGATCTGACTGCAAAAGGAAAAAACCATAATGACGCCCTGCATGTCTCCATTGAATGCAGGGGCACTACTCTTGCCCATGTGTTGGTAGACATCGGTTCTTCATTGAACGTATTGCCCAAGAAGGCCTTAGACAGGCTAGATTGTGAGGGTTTGGAGCTCAAGCCTAGTAACATTGTTGTCCGAGCCTTTGACGGTTCGAAAAGGATGGTACATGGTGAAGTTGACATTCCAATCAGGGTTGGTTCTCAAGTTTTTGATTCAACTTTCTATGTGATGGATATCCGACCATCCTATTCCTGTTTGCTGGGTCGTCGATGGATCCATAAGGCTGGAGCGATGACCTCCACACTACATCAGAAGCTTAAGTACCCGGTTAGGGGGAAAATTATTACAGTTCAGGGAGAAGAAGAGTATATGGTCAGCCACCTTAACTCGTTCCGGTACATAGAAATGGATGGGGAATTCATTGAAACCCCCTTTCAACACTTTGAAGAAGTGCCTCAGACACTGGCGTCAGCTGAAACTGTGATTGAAGACCCTCCTTTAAAGATGGCTTCCTTAAAGGATGCCCGGGCTGTGATTGAGAAGGGTGAATGCGCAAACTGGGGCCGACTTCCTGACTTCACTCCAAAGACTGACAAGTTTGGTTTGGGCTTCACTGCGGAGGCTCAGAAGGTTGTTCGTAAGGCGAGGATTGGAAGACCTCCTGTGTTCATCACCAACCCGGGAGTGAATGCTATTGAAGACGAAGTGGAGGAATCCGAATTCGACAGTTGGATCTACCCAACAACCGACAATGGACCAAGCAACTGGACTGCCAAAGACTTCACACCTATTACTTTTGTCACTCAGTAATGAACTCTTTTGTTTTCAATTTGTAACAAACAATATGTTGAAACTTTTATGGCTCGGTGTCCTACCCGGGGCACCATAGCTCCATTTGTGAGGGCTTTTGTATGACATTTTCATATATCATTAATCAAAACATTGGACGTTTGTTGCATTTAAAATATTGTGCTCCTTTTCTTTCTTTATTATATATTGCAAAACAGCTATATTTACACACACTCACTTATACAGGTTCAAATCCACTCTAGATCTCACTGGTAACGACTCTGCTACTGCCAGTTATGACTTCGAAAATCCGATCAACTTAGCCGAAGACGAAGGTGAAGATGATTGCGAAGTGCCTGGTAAACTTGCAAGACTACTACTCCAGGAAGAGAGGGCCATTCAGCCACATGAAGAGCCAGTGGAAACGATAAATCTGGGTATTGAGACAGACAGAAAGGAAGTCAAGATTGGTGCCAATCTAGAGCTCAGTGTGAAGCAACGATTGATTCAGATGCTGCATGACTACATGGAAATCTTTGCTTGGTCTTACGAAGACATGCCTGGTTTGGATACCGACATTGTGGTTCATCACCTACCTACCAAGGAAGATTGCCCTCCGGTAAAACAGAAGGTCCGCCGTATGCGTCCAGAGATGTCCGAGAAAATCAAAGCCGAGGTTATGAAACAATTTGATGTCGAGTTTCTAGCAGTGACTTCTTACCCTCAGTGGATTGCCAACGTGGTTCCGGTGCCAAAGAAAGATGGTAAGGTCCGAATGTGTGTTGATTACAGGGATTTGAACAGGGCCAGCCCCAAGGATGATTTCCCTCTGCCTCATATCGACGTTCTGGTTGACAACACTGCTCAGCATAAGGTTTTCTCCTTCATGGACGGCTTCTCCGGTTATAATCAGATCAAGATGGCTCCTGAAGACATGGAGAAAACCACTTTTGTTACTCAGTGGGGCACCTTTTGTTACAAGGTCATGCCTTTTGGATTGAAAAATGCTGGGGCAACCTACCAACGTGCCATGGTTGCTTTATTCCATGATATGATCCACCATGACATCGAAGTGTATGTCGACGATATGATTGCAAGGTCCCAAACTGAGGAGGAACACCTTGACCATCTACGGAAGCTGTTTGACCGGCTGAAGTTGTACAAGCTGAGGTTGAACCCGAACAAGTGCACCTTTGGGGTAGGATCTGGAAAACTACTAGGTTTCATTGTAAGCGACAAAGGTATTCAAGTGGATCCTGCCAAGGTGAAAGCCATACAAGAGATGCCAACTCCCAAGACAGAGAAAGAAGTCAGAGGCTTTCTAGGACGGTTGAATTACATTTCCCGATTCATCTCACATCTAACTGCTACCTGTGAACCAATCTTCAAGCTACTGAAGAAAGATCAAGTGGTACGTTGGAACGATGAATGTCAGGCCGCTTTCGAAAAGATCAAAGAGTATCTCCAAGAACCACCCATTCTTATGCCACCGGTTGAAGGGAGACCTCTAATCCTATACTTGACAGTACTTGACAACTCAATGGGGTGTGTGCTGGGGCAGCATGACGAGTCTGGCCGAAAAGAGCACGCTATTTATTACCTGAGCAAAAAGTTTACCGACTGTGAGACTCGATACTCACTGCTCGAGAAAACTTGTTGTGCTCTGGTATGGGCTGCTCGCCGGCTGAGACATTACATGTTGACTCACACTACTCTGTTGATTTCAAAAATGGATCCAATCAAGTACATATTTGAAAAGCTTGCTTTGTCTGGAAGAATAGCAAGATGGCAAATGATCTTGACGGAATATGACATCTAGTACACGACTCAAAAAGCAATCAAGGGAAGTGTATTGGCATACCATTTGGCGCACCAGGCCGTGGACGATTACCAGTCGATGAACTTTGAATTTCCAGACGAGGATATCATGGTAGTAACTGATTGTGAAGTACCTGGACCGGATGAAGGACCTGAGGAAGGATCCCGATGGTCTATGCACTTCGACGGAGCCTCGAATGCTTTGGGTAATGGTATCGGCACTGTGATCATATCCCCTAAAGGCACTCATACTCCACTCACTGCCCGGCTATGTTTCAACTGCACCAACAACATGGCGGAGTATGAGGCATGCATCATGGGTCTTCAAGCTGCAATTGACTTAAGGATCAAGTTTCTGAGTGTCTTCGGAGATTCCGCTCTCGTGATCAATCAGGTCAAAGGCGAGTGGGATATGAAATACACAAATCTTATTCCTTACAAGGAGTATGTGCTGACATTGCTTCCCCACTTCGAAGAGATAACTTTTGAACACTTCCCAAGAGAGGAGAATCAATTAGCGGACGCATTGGCTACGATGTCTTCCATGTTCAAAGTCAAATGGGACAACGAGGCTCCTCGGATCATTATCTGGAAATTGGATGAACCTGCATACTGCTGCGATCTCGAGACCGAGGAGGTAGCAGAAAAACCCTGGTATCATGAAGTAAAGAGGTACTTAGAAGCTCAAGAATACCCCGAGGGTGCATCTGTTAATGACAAGAAATTCTTGAGAAGGTTTGCGGCAAAGTTCTTCCTCAGTAACGGCATTCTGTACAAGTGAAACCATGATTCAACCTTGCTGCGTTGTATGGATAAGACTGAAGCAGAAAGGATCATGGCAGAGCTACATGAAGGTACCTTCGGGACACATTCCAGTGGACATACCATGGCTAAGAAAATCCTTCGGGCAGGATATTTCTGGTCCACGATGGAAGCCGACTGTTATCAGCATTCTCGAACTTGCCATAAATGCCAGATCTATGCTGATAAGGTGCACATTCCTTCGGTTCCTCTGAACGTCTTAACGGCACCTTGGCCTTTTGCAATGTGGGGAATTGATATGATCGGCGAGATCAGACCAACGGCATCCAACGGGCATCGCTTCATCCTGGTGGCGATCGATTACTTTACGAAGTGGGTTGAAGCAGCTTCCTACGCCACCGTAACCAAGAGCGTCGTGGCATGGTTCATTCGGAACAACCTGATCTATCGATACGGTATACCTGAAAGGATCATTACGGACAATGGTACCAATCTCAACAACAAGATGATCACTGAGCTCTGCGAGCAATTCAAGATACAGCACCACAACTCTTCTCCCTATCGACCGAAGATGAACGAGGCTGTAGAAGCAGCGAATAAGAATATCAAGAAGATTATGCAGAAGATGACAGTGACCTATAAGGATTGGCACGAGATGTTACTGTTTGCTCTTCATGGGTACCGCACCTCGGCACGGACGTCAACAGGGGCAACCCCCTTTTCCTTGGTTTATGGCATGGAGGCAGTCTTGCCTATCGAAGTCCAGATACCCTCTCTCCGGATAATGAAGGATGCAGACTTGAGCGAAGATGACTGGATCCAGACTCGGCTTGATCAATTAAACCTAATTGACGAAAAGAGACTCACTGCTATTTGTCATGGTCAGACGTACCAAAAACGGATGATCAGGGCATTTAACAAGAAGGTCAGACGACAAGAGTATCAAGTCGGAGACCTGGTAATCAAGCGCATCATTCTTCCTCAAAGTGATCCCAGGGGAAAATGGACCCCTACATACGAAGGGCCATTTGTGGTTAAACATATCTTCTCAGGAGGAGCCATGATTCTAACCACCATGGATGGTGACGACCTTCCTCACCCCGCCAATGCAGACATAGTAAAAAGATACTACGCATGAATCAAAGACCCGCTAGGTTGACACACCTAGGCAAAAATAAGGGCTTCTCGGCGAACCAAAAGGGTTCGGGCAAAAATAAGGGACGAAATGAAAAAATCTGTACACCCGGCAAGTCGAAAACCTGAAAAGGCGGCTTGGGCAAAAATGGGTATCCCGGTGGACTGAAAACCCGAAAGGGCGGTCCAGGCAAAAGTTAGTGATAAAGCGTAATACTATGTCTCATTGGATCACCTTGCATCCAGAATTCGGCATCAATTATCGGGCTCAGACGACATCGATCAATCAACTTCATCTTCAACTAAGCAGCAAAGTGATGAGACGCTTGAAGACATAAAGGCGATAGCAAAGTTGGAACCCAGTGGGATTTATTTTTCACATAGCTGTTTGTTTCCTTTCACAAAATTGTATAAACTCTATATTTCTCGGCGGCGTTCTCTTACTAGGACGTCAGCCTCTTGTACAAAAACGCCTATTTACGGGCAAATTTCAAAATCAATACAAGTTAAATTTCTTAGACAAATTATCCATTGTTTTTCCTTTTTCTGTTTTGTTTTGCGAAGAACGTCCAATGTTCATCTTTGATATATGCATTTGACATTAATTGCTAATCATAATTAGTTGTATTCGAAACAAAGGACTGATTACAGGTGACATCAGAAACAGGGGCAATGTAGAGTTGTCCAAGCAGTCTAGTTGCTCTGTCCACCAAGGTACCAAGGTAAGTTCAGCTGAAGAACGTAACCAAGTCATCTCAACTCCCCACAGAGTAGGACCAGATTTCAGCAATACTCTCCCGTCAGCCCGAAAAGGCACAATATTCCCCTAGCAAGTCAGAAATTTTCTCCTCAAGCAGAGTTAGTCTACTGTCAGCCTTAAGGAAGTTGGGTATCCCCAGAAGATCTCAACATTCCCCAGCGGAGTATAGACATTCCTCAGCAAGCATCCCCGGTAGTCTTAATATAAGATTGTTCCCCGGTGGAACCATCCCCAAGTACAACCTAAAGTTTCCCAGGAGAGTGGAATCCATATCCCCGGCAGGTCTTGGAGCTTATCCCTAGTAGATTCTGGAAGCTTATCCCCTGCAGAGTATGAACGTCCCTCCCCGGTTTCATTCAAAGGTTATTTCCCCACCATGGTATAACTGGGTTATCCTCAGCTAATTACCACGGAAAGTCCGTCCTCGACAAAGTTCTTCCTACCCCCAGCGGAGTTCATCAAGTTCCCCAACATAACTTATCAGCGGAATCCCCAGCGGAGTTTATCATTGAAATCCCCAGCGGAGTTCTCATTGAAACCTCAGCGAAGAATCTCTTCCCACAGAGTATTTCCCCTCAGAGTAATTTCTCCAACAAGTTTATTCCCCAACGGAGTCATCTTCTCCTACCGGTTTATTCTCACAACCATCATCCCCAGCGGAAGCAGAGAACTCTACTCTTCAACATCAGCCCAGGATTTGATTCCCCGGCCATTCGTCAAGGATTTATTTTCCTAGACGAAAATACACTCATAGACATTTCACATTTCATACATCCTGCTTACATACATGATAAAGTGCATACAACACTATCTCATTTTGAGCATCATGACATCATGCATCTCATACATCATAACTTTGCATACAACTGTTGTTTTACGTTTTCAGGAAAAGATCAATCCAAAAGATGATTACTATCAACTATCGCAAGTCCAGATTCGATACCTGTATATAGCCAGGGCATATCTGTGAGTGATTGATTGTAGATTCGATACCTGTATCTAGCCAGGGCATATCTGCATGAAGAGTTTGAAGATCAACCCCTGTAACAGGCCAGGAAATTATCTTTCATTCTCAGGACGGAGGCTTACACCTGTATCCAGCCAAGAAAGCTATCTCTACCAACCTTTTGCAATTCCGGATTCGATTCCTGTATCTAGCCAGGGCACATCTGTGAGTAACTAATTCCAGATTCGATACCTGTATCCAGCCAGGGCATATCTATAGACGACAATTCCAGATTCGATACCTGTATCCAGCCAGGGCACATCTGTAGACAACAGTTCCAGATTCGATTCCTGAATCTCGCCAGGGCACATCTGTGAGCAACCAATTGTAGATTCGATTCCTGTATCCAGCCAGGGCATATCTGCATGAAGAGACTGAAGATCCACACCTGTAACAAGCCAGAAAAACATCTTCCTTTCTCAAAATATGCAAGTTCTCGCTAAGGAATCTCTTACGCGATCAACACTTCCAATGGTATCTATAAGCCCATTCCCGACAAGGTTCTGTCACACCTCCAGATGGCATCTATAAGCCCATCCTCCTATCCATCCTATCTCCAAATGGCATCTATAAGCCCATTCCCACCATCACATTGCTGATACTCCAGCATGCGAGTGCAAATTTCAGGGCACTCTAGTGTCCAATCTCCTTTTACCCTCGAGTCACGAAAGGCAAACCTGCCAATCTAACTATTCAGGTTCAAGAAGATTGAACAGGGGCAACTGTTGTACCCCAAAATTTGCCCTCCCATTTCCTCAACATTTTCTCACCACAAGACCCTTGGAGTTCAGGATCAAGTTAGGGTTTACTCTGCTCAAGACCCCTCCTTGCACTGTTGACCCAAATTAGGGTTTGTGTTTACACAAAGATGTTTTGACCTAAAAGGACCAAAGTGACTTTCATGCTTCATATTGGACCCACAAGTTTATCCATACCAAATTTCAAGCCTTGATTCCAATCTTTGCCCAGTCAATTGGACAGTTGACCTAGAAATCAACTGTATTGGGGAAAAAGTCAATTGTAGTCAATTGACAGTCAAACCTCATGATTTTTGACCCACATCAACATATTTAACTCATATGAACCATTTGGTCAAGTTTGGATCACAATTCCACAAGAAATTTGATCAGATCACCAAAAGGGCAAAATGGTCATTTTTAGGGTTTTGACTGCACAAAGGCAATTTTTGACTATTTGACCTAGCCAATGGCAAACCAAGCACACATATGGACTCAAGGACCCCATGGAATTGTCTTGACATGTTCAACAAGTTCAAAAGATCCCAAATGCACAAGATTGACAGATGAATTTTCCAGTCAACTGAGCCAAATTTGACTGTATACTGAAAAGTCAAACTTTGACTTTTTGGTCAAAATCAAGTGTCAAGATTCATTTTTCATCAAAACATGCCAAAATATGAAACTTGTTCATCAAGAAATCAAGAATTGCAAATTAGGGTTTAAAATGAAGAATTTTCATAACTTAGAAATTTTCTAAGTTATAAAAATCCCTAATTTTTTCCTAACTTTGTCCCATTTTTTCATCAAGATACATTTGGATTCAAGGAAAACTCAAAACATGAAAGTTATAGTCCATTGAAAAATATACAACTTTAATTCACAAAGTTTCCTCAAAAGAATCTTGTAGCTCAAGTTATGATTTTTGGAACAAGGGTGCAAAACATTCTTAACTTAGAAAAATTTTGACCTATTTTAGGCAGGATTTTGCCTAACTTCATGGCCACTTTTCACATGCTTCCACTTGGAATTTCAATTTGCATTACAAAGATAGATTGTAGTACACATTCCAAGCTTTCCAAAATGTCCAAGAACTCATCAAACAACCTTGTGGTTAGGGAGAATCGAATTTGGCAATATAAGCAAAAGTCACTTTGATTCATGGCCAAAGGCATGTTCATAACTTGTGCATTTTCAAACTCAGCATATGCAAGCTACATTACAGGCCTCTAATCTCATTTACACTCAAAAATTAAATGCTAAACCATTGTGCCAAGATGTTATTCTATGCATTTAGTTATTACACAAAGAGTTAAGCCTTAATTGAAAAAAGCAATTTATCCATTTTTGTAAAGTTACACTTTATGTCAAATTTGCAATCCAAGTAGTACAATGCAAATCCTTTTGGCACAAGTTCAAGAACATATCACACTGATCAAGAGGGATGGTTGCAGCATGATTAGGGGGCCTGCACAAGTCTAGAAACCAAGTTGACAATTTTTGCTTAAGTTAGAAGAAACCTTGCATTTTGTAACACAACTCTCATTGCTGCAACCACAAGCTTAGACAAAGTTGTTGAACACATTCCAAACATCAAACCTGAGCTAAGGCACGAGCTAACCACCTTCCAAACCTCATCATTCACCAAAACACCCTCCTACTGCAAAAAACAGAGTCACCTCTGCAGTTGGACTTCTACAACTCAATCCACTCGTGCGCCTTGGCCAAAACCAGTTCATACACACTTCATACCACTTATACAAGCTATCCCAAGCATTGGACACGACCTGTAACACCTCTAACCAACTTCACCATTTTCACTTTTTCTGTTTTGCAGGTTGATTGCCATAGCTTGATTCACTTGGTTTCAAAGCAAGCTAAAGGTTGGAGAAGCATCCCTGACCTTCAAGCAAGCTGTACAAGTCCTCACATTGCACTGAAAGAACCTCCATTGCCAGACACGATCCAAGCTGAACATGTAAGTTCATGGACTTCTATCTCTCAATCTAGGAAGAGTTAGCTTTAAGTTTATGAATGAAAAATGCACTACTCATGGCCCTGAAGCTATACATATCCTCACTTTCCATTTATATTGCATATGCTGAGAGAATTTAAGACCTGAACATTGACAGAAACTTAGGTCAAGAATTAGGGATGGAGAAATTCTCTCTCATTTCTGAGAGTTAAGTTAAGCTTTTTATATGTCTGGATTCGTCTCTTGATGCTCTACATTTCTTGTGTTATGAGTTTTGCTTGAAAGTCCAGGAATCAAGAGATAGCAGGAAGCACGCGTTGCTCTGTTTGTTTGTTCAGAGGTTGAAGACAAAGTCTTCTTGGGATGGGCCTGTATTGTTCTTCCTTTTTGCACCACATTCTCACACATGCACCCCCTTGGCCCATTGTATTTTATTTTCATTATTTTTTACTTTTGATTTTTGTTTCTGACTTATTTATTTTTGTCAAAGCATAAAAAATATTAAAATTATTTTTCTCACTTTTTTTGCATTTTATTTGATATTTATTTGGTTTCATTTAAGTTTTGTACATAAATAAACATAAATATACTTTTATTTAAAATAACTAAAAATAATACAAATATATTTATTTTCTGATTTCATTTTATTTTATCTTTTTGAAAACATTTTATAAAAAATATACCTTTTTTTTTGTAAATATTAAATACTTAATTTTTTGTACATATTTAATATATTTAATAAATAATATACATACTTATATATTTATTAGTATATTTAGGTTAAAAACATAAAAATAATACATTTTTATTTTTGTTAATATTTAACTTAAAAAATCACTTTTTGACAATATACTTTCTTTTTATTTATTTTTTGTACATAATTAATAAATATTGCATATAAAAAATAATTAATACATTTCATTTAGCAAAATTAGGGTTTTACCCTAAATTTGAAAAATATCCAAAATTAACCCTTTTATTTTTTTGTTTATTTGTCACATGAAAAATACCTTTTTACATACATACAAAAATCACTTTTTTGCATCTTGCATATTTTATCTTATTTTATTTAATTATTGTATATTAAATAATTTGTATAATTCAATTTAGATGTAATAGTTTAGGTTTAATTTCTTGCTAAAGTATCCCCATTTGAACATTTGTACCCCCCATCCCATATTTGTGTTGTAATAACTTAGGACCTTTTATTTTTCGCATTTAAAAGCTTTCCAATTATGCCATGTTAGACTTAGGGTTTTGTATGCCAAAATCAACAACAAATAGTTTGACCTAAATTCAAGATAAACAAGCATGAAAATGGACAACACTAATCACACTTGCACCCCTAGGGTATTCCACTTGTTGCCTTCAATAAATGGGCCATATTGCATGTTAGGTATCTTTGGCAAAAACAAAACAAATTCAAATGATCATAGTCCCTCGATGACGCTTTCGAAAGTGGCCTAAAAATGATCAAGTCCCTTAAAGGAAAAATTGCCCAAAGATACTTGGCACCATTGCAATCATGGTCTAAACGATGACCCGCGCCCGTCCCGTTCACATCCTAACACAAGATTGTCCACCAAATACGATGGTGGAACAAAATTGTTAAAAGATTTAAAACATAGCAAAGATCTTTGAGAAATTTAGAGTAGACAAACTCTTGGTTACTTGCTAAACTTGCAAAACAAAAACACTTGCCTATTTTTCAAAATACACATCACAACACACTTTCAAAACAACTTTCAAAAACATTGAAAAAATTTTCAAAAGACATACACTTTGTATACATCCCAACATGGATCATTACAAAGGTTGCCACCACATTGGCCTCTTTTCAAAACATTTTCAAAACCCACACACAAAGCACCATTTCAAACAATTGAAAATCAAGGCAAGTTGATCTAATCAAGTAACTAAGAGCCCATGGATAACCATGGATAGAAAGGGTGCTAATACCTTCCCTTTCTATAATCTACTCCCCGAACCCAAGAAAACATCTCAAAGGTTTTTGCTGTGCTTTTTAACCTTTCCTTAGGATAAAATAAAAAGTCGGTGGCAACTCTTGCTCAACCGAAACAAGTGCGAATACAAACGCAAAACCCAAGTCAGTTCTCCCACCGTATCACAAATAGTTAGAAAACTTTAGTAGTAACCCTAGAGTCTTAAGATCTTTTCGAGGCAACGTTTCCGAGGCAACATTTCTGAGGCAACATTCAAATGGGACATTTGATCTTTTAGACAGGAGGGCAACCACTAAAATCTCCTATGCTTAATGATTGTTTACCGAAGGCAACCAAAGTGAGGTAAACCCTAGGAGTGGATATGTGCGAGTGATTTGTTTCAATTATTTAATCTTTGTACATTAGGGTTTTCTAACTGTTTTAATTTTTCATGCATTCTTGCCATACAATCCCATTAATACATCTAACAGTTAATAATTTGCAGAAAGTAAAGGCGGAAATAAACCTAGCTATTACATGGCTTTGACAGTTACATAATTGCCTTGACGGGAAATAAAAGTATGAAATTTAAAACCCTAATTGAAACTATTACAACCTTGAAACAGTTACAATAATGATAAGAAAGAAAATTAAAAACACGCGGTAAATTAAATGCGAGAGAAATTAGGGTTTTGACCCTTGACTAAACCTAATTGCAATTGATTAAAGAAAAATCATTTTTTGTCATTTTGTCATTTAAGGAAATAAGGAATAATTGAATTAAAAAAATAACCTAATTACTAATTAACTTTAATTAAGAAAAATAATTAAGTTAACCTATTTTTTGTGTTTTTGTTTGAAAAAAAAAAGAAAATAATTAAATCAAGAATTTAAACCTAGTTTTCTAATTGATTTTTAATTGTAAAAATAAGTTAAGGTTACCCTAAATTAAATTAAGCTAATTAATTTAAAAAATATTTATTAAAAAAATAAATATTTTTGTGATTTTTGATTGGTTAATTTAATAAAATAATTTTTGTATTAATAAAAAAATTAAAAAATTAAAAAAAGAAATCAAAGAAAAATAGTAAAAATAACCAAGTGGGCCTGCTGTTAGCAATTATGGGGGGGGGGTGGGAATCTGAATTTCCCAGCCCATTAAGCTTCCAAGCCCAGTCAACCTTTGGATCTGGTGTAGCATTGACTTGCATGTGTACCATGGGCCTTCAAGGGAGAAACGTTAGATCTGGCCAGTTGGGCATCTAGGGGATGGACGTTGATGGTACATGATAGACGTGTGAGGGAGCATTGCATTGGATTGACCTAAAATTATTAGGAAAATAACAAAATGCACACGACAGGGATCGAACCTAGGACGTGTGCATCAAAGGCATGCCTCCCAAGCATCTACGCTGGATTTGTTAGTTGTAAACATAATAAACAAATAAAATCAAAAGCCAAATAAAGTATCCGGCCAGAAGAAACGCGTGAAATTTGAATGGACCAACCACGCCTTGCCACACCATTGTCTTCTTCGCTGGAACTGTTGTTTTAGGTTCAAACTTTTACCTACAGACGTTTGTTCGTAGCTATAAACCTGCACCCTTCAAAAATCAAGCACTCGCAATATAAATTCATTTGGGGACCATGAATCAACTGGGATTGAAGCCCTGATCATCATGGTACCCATTATCAAACCTAATTTTTCCTAGGTTAAGAAACCCCAAAATGAAGCTCGAAACCCTAGTTATGGCATATTGCGATTCCTGTGCTATAAATGCAATTAAATGGTACCAATAGCTTGCAAACAAGATGATGAACAAGAATATATGATTAGAATAGGTTTATAATACGTAAAACATGGTAAACGATTTTGAGTTCTTAGTGCAAACCGTGGTGGATGGTGGGCACAATTTCAGGCATTTTAAAGCTTGAGGATGGGTGTAATAGCTTCCTGAGACGCCAAGGAGTGTATTGCTGGCCTTGAACTGCGTTGAATCACCCTGTAGAAGGAAATCCGATCCCCACTTTTTGTCCAAAAATTAAATTTTGTTCTTGTTGTTTCACGCCTTTAATCCTTGTGTTTTTGATCTGGAATTGTTATGCACTTATAGTAGACTGAATTAAGTCAACAAAATTGTATCAAATCTTTGAGAGTTATGAAAATTGAATTTGATTTGCTTCATGTATGATATCTTTCCAAAACTTGCTTCAATCCAATCTTTTTCAACCCTAATGAGCCTTGCACGAATTGGCTGGCATGCTAGCTTTACATGGACTCCAAATGTGCACAAAAATCTCAAGATTTAATTTGTTTTCATTATTTTACCATTTAATTTGATTTATTTTGATTTAAATGAATAAAAAATCAAAATAAATGATAAAAGTAATAAAATAATAGGTGGAAAAGCTCAGGGGTCGTGGGTCCTATTAGAAACATTTTCCAAGCAAGAAAACATGGGCCCCTTTGGAAAAAAATACAAATTTGATCAATGTTGACTTTTGATAATTTTCCAAAAATTGCCAACTTTGACAATGCAAAACTCTCTCAATTTTGACCCTAGGAGGGTGTTCTTGGACTTTTTAGAAATACTAGGATGTTCCCTAAACAACCCTTTTGGTTTCATCTCAATTGGATCTTCCATGTTTATGTATGAAGCTTTTAGCCAAAAGGTGTTTTTGTTGACTTTTTAAAATGACCCATAATATAGAAATTCATATCTTTTTGTGGGTGCATATTTTGAACTTGTGATATGAAGGTGAATTGTATGGAATTTCATCCTCTTCAAAATGAGCTTTGGATGGAAAATTTCTGATAAAGTGTGAAGAAGTTATGCTTGGTCAAAGTTGGGTTGACTTTTCCTAAGAAACCCTAATTTAGCAACTTTTGGGTTTTGATGAATTCGGAGCATTCCTTGAGGAATCATGATCAACCCTTGATCAAATGATGGATAACACTTCAAAATGATGATGTTGACCAAAAATCTTGAAGTTTGACTGTATGTGGGCCACAATTGACTTTTGACCTAATATAGTTGATTCTCAAGCATCTGAGCAGTTGACTGAGCAACCTTCTTGTGCAAGGTATGAAACTTGAAACGGATGATCTTGGGAGCATATTAGGATCTTGGAAAGCATTTGGGGATTTTGTGGCTCACCCATCTTGATGAAAATAGAAACCTTGATTTTGAGGTACATTGCCTTACGAGAGAGCTTGTCTGGTCAACTCTTGGACTTCCTTGAGCAACTTGGGGACCTCAATTGCCATTGATTGAGTAAAATGGGAGGGAAACTTTTGGGGTACAATAGTTGCCCCTGTTCAATATTTTTAAACCTAAGGATGTAGATTGGTTGCTCTGGCTTTCGTGATCTGAAGGTGGAAGATGATTGAACACTAGAGTGCCCAGAAATTTGCACTCGCATGAAGTGGCACTAGATTTGTGATATCGAGAATGGGCTTACAGATGCCATTTGGAGGTCGATGATGGAAGATTTTCGAAGATGGGCTTAAAGATGCCATCCTGGATGTGATGGAGAATCGTCAGAGATGGGCTTAAAGATGCCATCTAGATAATGTTGATTTCCTGTCTTGGGAGAAATAGAGTTTTAGGAGCTTCAGTTGTCCATTACTCTACTGGGGAATAACCCCGGCTTGAAGAAGCAGAAGTGTACTACATATCTGGTCGGGGTATATGTTGCGCCGTGATTTACTAGGGAAATGTGAAACCAATCATGTTTGATCGGGTCCCGGTCTTACAGTGTTGTGGACTGCTGTTTGGGGGATAAGAGAGGAGGAACCTGGATAGTAAGGCTATGAGAAGGAACCTGGATAGTAGGGTTTCTTCGATATGAAAGCCTGGATAGTAGGGCTGTGAGAAGGAACCTGGATAGTAGGGTTACTTCGATGTGAAATCCTTGATAGTAGGGATGTGAGAAGGAACCTGGATAGTAGGGTTACTTCGATATGAAAGCCTGGATAGTAGGGTTGTGAGAAGGAACCTGGATAGTATGGTTACTTTGATATGAAATCCTGGATAGTAGGGTTACTTCGATGTGAAAGCCTAGATAGTAGGGCTGTGAGAAGGAACCTGGATAGTAGGGTTACTTCGATATGAAAGCCTGGATAGTAGGGCTATGAGAAGGAACCTGGATAGTAGGGTTACTTCGATATGAAATCCTGAATAGTAGGGCTGTGAGAAGGAACCTGGATAGTAGGGTTGTGAGAAGGAACCTGGATAGTAGGGTTATTTCGATATGAAAGCCTGGATAGTAGGGCTGTGAGAAGGAACCTGGATAGTAGGGTTACTTCGATATGAAAGCCTGGATAGTAGGGCTTTGAGAAGGAACCTAGATAGTAGGGTTACTTCGATATGAAAGCCTGGATAGTAGGGTTGTAAGAAGGAATTTGGGTAAAACTGCATCTGAACTGAGAAGGAACCTGGGTAAGGTTGCTTTGAGATATGACAGCCTGGATAGTAGGGCTGCGAGAAGGAACCTGGATGGTAGGGTTACTTCAAAGTGATAATATAGATTAGTTGAACCGTTTGATTTCGGGAACTGAGCTTCCATTAGTCGTCTGTAAATATGATCTGTATAGCTGCTGGATTCGTTGAAGCTAATCGTCTTTTCCTTAGAAGATATCAGGGTTAGTTATATGCGATGCATGAAATGCAGGGTGAGATGATGTTCTCAAAATAAATGAGATTATGCTGTATATGTTATGTATGCGTATGTCATAATGTATGTTTATGAAATTCTATCGGGGTATGCTCGCGTTTGGGAAAATAAATCCCTGATTATTGCTGGAGAGTTGTAAATATTCTGTCGGGAAGAAGATGCTTGAGAATAAACTCTGCGGGGACCAAACTTTGGGGGAAGAGATATTATGTTGGTAGACCTTTCGATCTGGATGAACAAACTTAGCTGAGGATGAAATTAAGTTGCTGGAGGTGATGAGCTCTGTTGGAGATGGAGCTTCTGTATCTGTGGAAATAAACTCCGCTTGAGGGATGAATTTTACTGACTAGCCCGCGATTATGAACCTTGGCTGGGGATAGTTACGTCCTGTTTCGAAGAAACTGACATCAATGCCTTTGGGTACTTTTACTCTGTGGGGAGTGTATGTACCAATAATCATGTTCCAAAGCTAACTCTATCCTGATATCTGTTGGGCGGAGGAACCGTCGGGTTTGGCACTTCTTGTTTTTCCCTGTTTCTGGAATTACGAGTAATTGTCTTTTGTTTCTTATGTAAATCTTTATGAGTAGAAATAATTTTGAAATGCATATACCAAAAATAAATCATTGGACGTTCTTGCAAAACAAAACAGAAAAACAAAAACAGATTGAAGTTCCTTGTGAACATGATTTATATTGATTTTGAATTTGGCCTGTAATAGGCATTTTGTACAAAGAGGCTGACGTCCTAGTAAGCGAACGCCGCCGAAAGATAGAAAGTATACAATTTTTGTAAAAGAAATAAAAACAGCTATGTGAAACGACTCCATTGGGTTCCAACTCTGCTATTGCCTTTATATCTTCAAGTGTCTCATCACTTTGCTACTTGGCCGAAGGTTGATCAGATTGATTGGCGTCGTCCGAGCTTGACAGTCGATACCGAATTCTGGTCGCAAGATGATCCAATGAGACATAGTGATACGCTTTAATCCCTAACTTTTTCCTGGACCGCCCTTTCGGGTTTTCAGTCCACCGGGATACCCCTTTTTGCCCAAGTCGCCCTTTCGGGTTTTCGACTTGCCGGGTGTACAGATTTTTTTCATTTTCATCCCTTACTTTTGCCCGAACCCTTTTGGTTCGCCAGGAAGCCCTTATTTTTTCCTAGGCCAGTCGACCTAGCGGGTCTTTGATTATGCGTAGTATCTTTTCACTATGTCTGAATTGACGGGGTGAGGAAGGTCGTCACCGTCCATGGTGGTTAGAATCATAGCTCCTCTCGAGAAAATGTTCTTAACCACAAATGGACATTCGTACATGGGAGTCCATTTGCCCCTGGGATCACCTTGTGGTAGTATGATGCACTTGATCACTAGATCCCCAACTTGATATTCCTGGCGTCTGACTTTCTTGTTAAAAGCCTTTATCGTTCGCTTTTGATACGTCTGACCATGATAGATACTAGTAAGCCTTTTTTCATCAATTAGATTTAACTGACCAAGTCGGGTTTGGATCCAGTCATATTTGTTCAAACCCGCATCCTTCATAATTCTGAGAGAAGGTATCTAGACCTCTATGGGTAGGACTGCCTCCAAGCCATATACCAGAGAGTAGGGTGTTTTCCCCTGTCGACGTCCGTGCTGAGGTACGGTATCCATGAAGAGCGAATGGTAACATCTCATGCCAGTCTTTGTATGTCACCATCATCTTATGTACAATCTTCTTGATGTTCTTGTTAGAAGCTTCAACAGCCCCATTCATCTTCGGCCGGTAGGGAGAAGAATTATGATGTTGTATCTTGAACTGTTTACAGACCTCGGTGATCATTGTGTTGTTGATATTTGTACCATTGTCAGTAATAATCATCTCCAGTACACCATATCAATAGATCAGATTGTGTAAGATAAACCGCGCCACGATATTCTTGGTTACCGTAGCAAAAGAGGATGCCTCAACCCACTTCATGAAGTAATCGATGGCTACTAAGATGAAACGGTGCCCGTTAGACACAGTAGGTCTGATCTCACTGATCATGTCGATGCCCCACATTGCAAAGGGCCAAGGAGCTGTCAAGACGTTCATAGGAACTGGAGGTACATGCACCTTATCGGTATAGATTTGGCATTTATGACAAGTTCCAGAGTGCTGATAACAATCGGCTTCCATAGTGGACCAGTAATATCCTGCCCGTAGGATCTTCTTGGCCATGGTATGTCCACTTGAATGGGTTCCGAAAGTGCCTTCATGTAGATCTGTCATGATCCTCTCTAATTCACTCTTGTCTACACACCATAGTAGTGTGGAGTCATGGTTGCGTTTATAGAGGATCCCATTACTAAGGAAGAACTTTGCAAAGAACCTTCTCAGAAACTTCTTATCATTGACAGATGCCCCTTCAGGATACTCCTGATCCTCGAGGTACCTTTTGACTTCGTGAAACCAGGGTTTCTCTGCCACTTCTTCAATATCGATCTCACAGCAGTGTGCTGGTTCTTCTAACCTCTCAATGGTAATCTGGGGAGCTTCATTATCCCACCTAACCTTGAACATATAAGACATGGTAACTAGCACATCCGCCAACTGGTTCTCTTCTCGTGGGAAATGTTCAAGGGTTATCTCCTCAAAGTGTGGGAGCAATGTCAGTACATACTCTCTGTAAGGAATGAGATTCGGGTGCTTCGTATCCCACTCGCCTTTAATCTGACTTTTTACCAGAGCGGAATCCCCGAATACACTTAAGAACTTAATCCTCAGGTCAATAGCAGCTCGAAGACCCATGATACATGCTTCATACTCCGCCATGTTGTTGGTGCAGTTGAAACATAATCGGGCAGTGAACGTAGTATGACAGCCCTCGGGAGATATGATTACAGCGTCAATGTTGTTACCTAGTGCATTTGAGGCTCCATCAAAATACATAGACCATCAGGATCCCTCCTCGGGTCCTTCATCAGGTCCGGGGTCTTCGCAATCAGTCACCAACATGATATTCTCATTCGGGAACTCAAAATTCATGGACTGGTAATCATCCACGACCTGATGAGCAAAATGATCAGTCAATACACTCCCCTTTATTTCTTTTGGGGTTGTATATTTATGTCGTATTCGGTTAAGATCATTTGCCACCTTGCTATCCTTCTGGAGAGAGCGGGCTTCTCAAAGATATACTTGATCGGATCCATCTTTGATATCAACAAGGTAGTATGAGCCAGCATATACTGTCTCAGTCGGCGAGCAGCCCATGCCAAAGCACAGCAAGTTCTCTCGAGCAATGAGTATCGTGTCTCACAGTCGGTAAACTTTTTGCTAAGGTAATAAATGGTGTGCTCTTTTCGACCAGGCTCGTCATGCTGACCTAACACACACCCCATTGAATTGTCTAGCACTGTCAAGTATAATATCAAAGGTCTTCCTTCAACTGGAGGCATCAGAATTGGCGGTCCTTGAAGGTATTCCTTGATTCTTTCGAAAGCGGTCTGGCATTCATCATTCCACTTTACCACTTGATCTTTCTTCAGCAGCTTGAAGATTGGCTCGCAAGTAGCAGTCAAATGTGAAATGAATCTGGCGATATAATTCAGACGTCCCAAGAAACCTCTAACCTCTTTCTCTGTGCAGGGTACCGGAATCTCTTGTATGGCCTTTACCTTCACAGGGTCTACCTGAATACCCTTGTCACTGACGACAAAACCCAGAAGCTTACCAGATCTTACCCCGAAGGTACATTTGTTTGGATTCAACCTCAGCTTGTATGTCCTCAACCTGTCGAATAACTTTTGGAGATGATCAAGATGCTCTTCCTCAGTCTGAGACCTGGCTATCATGTCATCAACATACACTTAGATCTCATGGTGAATCATATCGTGAAACAAAGCGACCATGGCGCGCTGATAGGTTGCCTCAGCATTCTTCAACCCAAAAGGCATCACTTTGTAGTAGAAAGTGCCCCACTGCGTAACGAAGGTTGTCTTCTCCATGTCTTCAGGATCCATCTTGATCTGGTTGTAGCTAGAGAAACCATCCATGAAGGAGAAGATTTTGTGTTGCGCGGTGTTGTCGACCAGAACGTCAATGTGAGGAAGTGGGAAGTCATCCTTGGGGCTTGCCCTGTTCAGACCTCTGTAATCAACACACATATGTACCTTATCGTCCTTCTTAGGTACCGGAACGACGTTGGCAACCCATTGTGGATAGGAAGTGACCGCTAAGAATCCTGCATCGAACTGTTTCATGACCTCTGCCTTAATTTTCTCTGACATTTCAGGGCGCATACGATGGATCTTCTGTTTAACCGGAGAAAAGTCTTCTTTAGTCGGTAGGCGATGTACCACAATATCAGTGTCTAAACCAGGCATGTCTTCGTAGGACCAGGCGAAGATCTCAACATAGTCGTGCAACATCTGTATCAACTTCTGTTTGACGCTAAGCTCCAGATTTGCACCTATTTTAACCTCTTTTCTGTCTTCCTCAGTACCCAAGTTCACTGTCTCCACCGGATCTTCATGAGGCTGCATGACCCTTTCTTCCTATTGTAGTAGTCTAGCAAGTTCTCCAGGCACCTCACAATCATCCTCACCTTCATCTTCGGCTTGGTTGATCGGATTTTTAAAGTCATAACTGGAAATAGCAGAGCTGTTATCAATGGGATCCAAAGGGGATATGGATCTGCATTATGATACGTGAGTGTGTGTAAGAGAATAGCTGTTTTGATAAAGTGAAAAACAGAAAAGAAAAATAGAGAACGCAAAATTTGTATGCCAAAAACACCTAATGCTTTATTAATGATTATGAAATGACAAATAATAGCCCTCACAAGCAAAGACAAGGTGCCTTGAGCAAGGCACCAAGCCGTAAAGTTTCACATTGTTTATTACAAATCTTAAAACAAATAAGTCAATTACTGCGGAATAAAAGAAACAGGTATGAAGTCCCTAGCCGTCCAGTTACTCGGTCCACCGTTGGTAGTTGGGTAGATCCAGCTGTCAATGTCTGATTCCTCTTTACTGTCTTCATTGGCGTTAATCCCACGATTGCTGATGCGTAGGGGAGGTCCTCCAGCTCGAGCGTGTCTAACAGCCCTTTGAACCCCTATAGTAAAGCCCAAACCAAATTTGTCAGTTTTATGAGTGAAATCAGGGAGCTAACCCCAATTGGCACACCCACCGTCTTCAATCACAGCCTTGGAGTCCTTTAGAGAAGCCATCTTCAAAGGAGGTTTGTTGCTAGTAGTTTCAGTCGATGCCAAGATCTGAGGGACCTCTTCAAAATTCTGACAAGGAGTTTCTATGAATTCCCCGTCCATCTCTACATAGCGGAAGGAGTTGAGGTGACTCACCATATATTCTTCTTCACCCCGCACTGTGACAATCTTTCCTTTCACTGGATACTTCAGCATTTGGTGGAGTATGGAGGTGACTGCCCCAGCCTCGTGGATCCAAGGACGACCCAGCAAGCAAGAATAAGACGGCCTGATATCCATCACATAGAAAGTGGACCCAAAAGTCTGAGAACCTACTTTGACAGGGATGTCCACTTCCCCGTGCACCATTCTCTTTGATCTGTCAAAAGCCCTCACCACAATGTTACTAGGCTTTAGAGTTAAACCCTCGCAATCCAACCGGTCCAACGCCTTCTTCGGCAGAACATTAAGTGAAGACCCAGTATCTACCAGCACATGAGCCATAGTGGTGCCCCTGCACTCAATCGAGACAAGCAGAGCATCATTATGCCTCTTTCCTTTCGGTGTTAGATCTGCATCTGAAAAACCCAGCCCATTGTCAGCAGTCAGGCTGGCCATATAATCTTTGAACTGATCAGCTGAAGTTTCCTGTGGCACATGCGCAGTCTTGAGAAATGCAATCAAAGCCTTTGCATGGGCTTCAGAACACAATAGGAGAGACAACATGGATATCTTCGATGGGGTCTGCCCCATCTACTCGACCACGTTGTAGTCGCTCTTCTTAATGATTTTCAGTATCTCCTCCATTTCTTGCTTAGAGGCTTCCATAATAATTTTTCTAGGCGCCTCCGTCCGGGAAGGCTCACCTATAACTTCTTTTCCGTGGGTATCAGATGATTCGCCGGCAGGGGTAACAACTGGAGTAAGAACAGGAACAGTAGCAGATGTACTAGCAGGAACAACAGATGGGATAATAATAGGCTTGTTGACAGTCTTAGGGGAAATCTCGGGAGAGAAAACCCTTCCACTTCGGGTAACTTTGCTCGTTCCGACAATGTTACCAATATCAGGATCAACCTCTTCATCTTTCAAGTCTTGTTTGATGCCATGATAGTACACATTGGCACCATAATGCCACGGGACAGCTTTATCCGAGACATACGGGACAAGACCCGAAATAGTGATTATCAACGGAGCAATTCTTGGAGCAGATGTAATCCTAAAAGGTCTTCTCGAGGAGACCTTGGAAGGATTGGCGTAAATGGTTATAATAGCGACATCTTCATATGGAATAACGGGAACCAAGGTTTTCTCAAACATGATTTCTTTGCTATCTATCAGGCGTTGGACACCTAACTTCAGCAAATTGTAACCAGAAGGTAGAAACAAACACATATGGCAACCTTCACCACAACCCGGAAATAAACTGGCCAACATAAAATTATTCTTGACAATCATGAGAGGAGTAGAAACTTCATCGACAGAGGTAACAAACAAATCAGTATCGATAGAATTAACTCCACGACCGTGCTTAGGCATGGGAGCAGTTATGACATTTGGCTTCTCCGGAGCATCAAAATCTATCTCCTTAGCTTCAATCAAGTCTTGTATTTTGTTTCTCAGAGCCCAACAGTCATTTGTATCGTGGCCAGGACTCTCAGAATGATAGGCACACCGGGCATTCAGATTATATCGGGGAGATGTAGTATTTGGATTCTTGGGAGCCTCTCTCAAGGTTGCCAAGTTAGAGCTTAGCAGATGAGGTAGAACTTCAGCCAATGTCATGTTGATGTGGGTAAACTGTCGTTGTGGTCTTTCCACCCTTTGTTGATTGTTGCATTGTAGAGCGACGACAGGTCTAGGTATCATCACGGCACTTACTGTCTGGCGATGTTCAACCCTGTTTTGGTCCCTCGGGCTGTAGATGGCACTGGCTTCCTTCTTACCAGCAAAAGGCTTCTTCATTGAACTTGAAGAGGCATCCTTCTGTATTTTTACGCTTCAAATCCCAGCTTCTACTCTTTCCCCAGTTAGGATCAGCTTAGTGAAACCAGCTGATGAGCTGCCGATCAAATGATTGAAAAATGGACTAGATAGCATCCTCAGAAACATATCAACCAATTCCCTATCAGACAACGGGGGCTGAACTCTCCCAGCCAAGTCTCTCCATTTTTGTGCATAATCTTTAAAGCCTTCACTTGCACCCATGGACATACTCTGGAGTTGAGTACGGGTGGGAGAAAGGTCGGCATTATAATGATACTGCTTGTAGAAAGCAGCAGCTAGATCTTCCCAGTTCCAGATATTTGCTCCCTCTAGTTGGTAGAACCATTCAAGTTGAGTCCCTGACAGACTATTTTGAAAGAAGTGAACCCATAGATTTCTATCAGCTGTGTGGGGCTGGATCTTCCTGACATAAGAATGGAGATGGAGTTTTGGGCAGGACACACCATCATACTTAGCAAAAAATGGAGCTTTGAACTTCTGCAGGATGACTACTCCCGACACCAATCCCAATTCTTCGAAATCTAGTCCAGGTATCCTTTGAACTTCCATGGCACTCAGACGGTCTTCTAACTGCTTATATCTATCCTCAACAAGAGGATATTGCTCATCATTATAATCAATATCATTATCATAGACTGCAGGACTAGGGTCCTTCTCTTCTTCCCGATTCTCCCCTTCCTTGGATGAAGAGATCAAATCAGTTTGTCACTTCAACGACTCTCCAAACCTTCTGCCCATATTCAGAATACCGACAACCTTCTTCTTTTTCTTCTTCTCTTTCAAAATGAGGGCTTTCAGATCCTCTTGCCCTTTTGCCAGACTGATGAACATTTGTTGTAACTGGGCGTTCTGTGCCTGAAGATCCTTGATGCTTTATTTGGAAGACATTTATGCTGAAATAAACAGTGAAGAAGATGAGAAACCTGTAATGGTACCTGTTTATGCAATGTTATGAATGATATGCGTATGCAATGATTTCAAGGATTCTTAAAGGCTCAGATTTGTTTAACCAAAAGAAACACACATTAATTGCATTAATAAGTTCAAATTGCTACAAAGAATGCCTTTTAGGCTTACAATTAAACAAAACAAAACTTAAAGAAAGCAACTAGGTCTCATAGGAGCGCATCCTCTTTGGCGCGATGTAGGCATTTATGTTCCTTTCTTCATGAAGTAGCCTAGTGAGCTCCAGGACCTTCTTTTCGCTGGCATATAACCGAGCTTCAAACGTGTCCCGCTCTTCTTTGAGTTGAACCCGAGACTTCTATAATTCTTCATGATCAGTTGGCATATTGGGATAATGACCAAGTGAAGTAGTGTCTCCTTCAGTAGCTGGCTCCACGGTTATTGGTAGGATGGATGGGTAAGGCATCCTAAGACTTTGGGCACAAGCTCGTATCCACCGGAGATAAGGCTCAAGAGGAATGGAATTCTTATGCCATAACGTCTTGCTATCAATTTTATGTACCATGCCCCAAGCTTTTATGAACCTTCTACGATATCCTTGAATGTCGTTCTCGTAATTGAAGGCGATT
This sequence comes from Vicia faba, assembly GCA_948472305.1. Classification (NCBI taxonomy): domain Eukaryota; kingdom Viridiplantae; phylum Streptophyta; class Magnoliopsida; order Fabales; family Fabaceae; genus Vicia; species Vicia faba. The sequence continues at coordinate 1,326,248,075 of OX451735.1, read as the reverse complement.
CCTTGGATAATCGTATCACGAGGACCATCTCTTCTCGCATAACCAAACTAACGTAAGGCCAAACAAGGACATTAAGGAATTCACCACAACGATCGATGATGGTAATATCTTCCGAGAACCGTGAACACCAATAAATGTTTGAATGCTTAAGGGACATCAGCCTGCGACACCATTTCAAACCCTATTCATTCTTCAAAACAGCCCTGGTTAGGTGCGAAATAAACCACCTAGCCAATAGAGGAGTGCAACACAGGAGGGTTCCCCTTCTCTTTAGAGTGCGAGCATGCAGAATATCCTCGAGTAATGTAGGTACTGGATTATGAGACAGTAAAACCTTGATAGTGCTCACATCTACAAGTTGATCAGCATTAGGGAAAATTACCGTCCCATGAACGAGAAGTTCCAGTACCTCTTCGAAAGCTTGTAAATCTAAGGTATCCCAAAAACGATAGGCCTTCTTAAATAGAAACTTAACCGAAATTCCTTGGACACTCCCTCTAGTCTCCCAATTCGCCACTATGTGAGACCGGTGTAAAGATAGAGCTTTAACAATTTCTTCAGGCTTTGGATGTTCTTCCGTACCATTGAAAGGAAACTGGTTAAGAATAGGTACCCTCAACAACTGAGAAAACTCCTCCATAGTAGGTACTAGCTGGTAATCCGGGAAGGTGAAACAATGGTGCACCGGGTCGAAGAACTGAAACATCACTTTTAACAACTCTTCATCAGGTTTTGCAGTGACCAGATTGAGCAACTGACCATTCTTTCTAGTGAAATGAGAACCTTCAAGAACCCTTAATGCCATATCCTTTAGTTGGAGAGATACTTTCAAAAGGTTGACTTGTATAGTGTTCATACGGGTAGATTCCATGTCCTACAAAACAGAGCAAAAATGAGCCCTAGGGAATCCTTGAAATGGTTAGTCATGATATGCTATGCTTATGATGTATGATGTCATGATAAAACACAGGTATATCAAACATAGGTATAGCAAGCACAGTCAAATCACACAAAGTCCTTAGGTTTAAAGCTTGCATGAGGTCAAAGGCAGTACCCTCTTGAAGTTAGTTGGTTTCAAACCTGTCTTAAAAAGTAACCGGGTTCTAGAGGATCTCAATATCACTGATCATCCTTTATCGGCATTGTCTCAGCTCACACAATCTTTTCTTGCGGCCGAAATATCCCGAAAGTTTTCTCTCAATGAGTGTAGCATCGAGTATCAACTAGTTCTCAGCTCTACACCGAGGCCGGCTATCTCACTACTTTCTAATGGCCAAGTAGGGCAATTAAAGGTTCTAAGGTCAGTTGATGATTCACGACACCACGCGGCGGCCCCGTACTCTCCCTGATTGACTCAAGGGTTACCAGTACCAACCAAAGTGCCACATCAAAGTAGCTACTGCTTCAACCGTGCCGGTATACCCCAACATAGTTCCCTCACAGTTTATTGCTACTTACTTAAAAGTTGTTCCCCAGATCCGGGTGTAGGATCAAATAACCCAAACATTTCCCATAAATATAAAGCAAGCAAGACAATCAAGAGAAAGCAATTAAATATGACCTAGATCCTAAGGTTTACCCCACTTTATATTAATCCCCAACAGAGTCGCCAGTTTTGTGATACAGTGGCAGAACCGACTGTTTAATACTGATTTGCATTTTTGCGTTTTGTGTTTGCAAAATGTCGCGGTAAGCAAGAGTCACCACCAACTTTTATTTTATCCAACAAGGAAAAGGAAAAATAACAGAAAAAACCTTTTTCGAGAATGTTTGAGTACCGGGGGGGGGGGGGTAGATTATAGAAAGGGAAGGTGTTAGCACCCTTTCTATCCGTAGTTATCTACGGGCTCTTAGGTACTTGCTCATCTTTTAAAGATTGCTTGTGTGTGTGCTTGCATTGAAAATGTTTTACTTCGTGATAACCCTTGTATCAGTCCTCAAGGATGTGACGAAGTTGTTTTGAAAACTGTTTTGAAAGGTGTTTATGTGAAAAGTTTTTATTGAGCAAGTACCTACTAGCATCTACTTACTCGAAAAAAGATTGTTCGTTCTATTTCCTTTAGACAACATTATCTTACTATTGAGGAGTAGGTAGCACCGTCGTTGGAGTTTGTAAGGGACATCCAAAAGGGACAAGTACAATCACTAAAGAAATAGTTAGAAAACTTTAGTAGTAACCCTAGAGTCTTAAGATCTTTTTGAGGCAACGTTTTTTAGGCAACATTCGAATGGGACATTTGATCTTTTAGACAGGAGGGCAACCACTAAAATCTCCTATGCTTAATGATTGTTTACCGAAGGCAATCGAAGTGAGGTAAACCCTAGGAGTGGATATGTGCGAGTGATTTGTTTCAATTATTTAATCTTTGCACATTAGGGTTTTCTAACTGTTTTAATTTTTCATGCATTCTTTCCATACAATCCTATTAATACATCTAACAGTTAATAATTTGCAGAAAGTAAAAGCGTAAATAAACCTAGCTATTACATGGCTTTGACAGTTACGTAATTGCCTTGACGGGAAATAAAAGTACAAAATTTAAAACCCTAATTAAAACTATTACAACCTTGAAACAATTACAATAATGATAAGAAAGAAAATTAAAAATGTGCGGTAAATTAAATGCGAGAGAAATTAGGGTTTTGAGCCTTGACTAAACCTAATTGCAATTGATTAAAGAAAAATCATTTTTTGTCATTTTTTTGTCATTTAAGAAAATAAGGAATAAATGAATTAAAAAAAAGAACCTAATTACTAATTAACTTTAATTAAGAAAAATAATTAAGTTAACCTATTTTTTGTGTTTTTGTTTGAAAAATAAAATAAAGTAATTAAATCAAGAATTTAAACCTAGTTTTCTAATTGATTTTAATTGTAAAAATAAGTTAAGGTTACCCTAAATTAAATTAAGCTAATTAACTTAAAAAATATTTATTAAAAATAAATAAATCTTTTTGTGATTTTTGATTGGTTAATTTAATAAAATAATTTTTGTAATAATAAAAAAATAAAATAATTAAAAAAAGAAATCAAAGAAAAATAGTAAAAATAACCAAGTGGGCCTGCTGTTAGCAATTCTGGGGAGGTGGGAATCTGAATTTCCCAGCCCATTAAGCTTCCAAGCCTAGTCAATCTTTGGATCTGGTGTATCATTGACTTGCATGTGTACCATGGGCCTTCAAGGGAGAAACGTTAGATCTGGCCAGCTGGGCATCTAGTGGATGGACGTTGATGGTAAATGATAGGCGTGTAAGGGAGCATTACATTGGATTGGCCTGAAATTATTAGGAAAATAACAAAATGCACACGCCTGGGATCGAACCCAGGACGTGTGCATCAAAGGTATGCCTCCCAACCATTTGCGCTGGATTTGTTAGTTGTAAACATAATAAACAAATAAAATCAAAAGCCAAATCAAGTATCCGGCCAGAAAAAACGCGCTAAATTTGAATGGACCAACCACGCCTTGCTACGCCATTGTCTTCTTCACTGGGACTGTTGTTTTAGGTTCAAACTTTTACCTACGGACGTTTGTTCGTAGCTATAAACCTGCACCCTTCAAAAATCAAGCACACACAATATAAATTCATTTGGGGACCATGAATCAACTGGGTTTGAAGCCCTGATCATCATGGTACCCATTATCAAACCTAATTTTGCCTAGGTTAAGAAACCCTAAAACGAAGCTCGAAACCCTAGCAATGGCATATTGCGATTCCTGCGCTATAAATGCAATTAAATGGTACCAATAGCTTGCAAACAAGATGATGAACAAGAATATATGATTAGAATAAGTTTATGATACGTAAAACATGGTAAACGATTTTGAGTTCTTAGTGCAAACCGTGGTGGGTGGTGGGCATGATTCCGGGTGTTTTGAAGCTTGAGGATGGGTGGAATAGCTTTCTGAGACGCCAAGGAGTGTATTGCTGGCCTTGAACTGCGTTGAATCACCCTGTAGAAGGAAATACGATCCCCACTTTTTGTCCAAAAATTCAATTTTGTTCTTGTTGTTTCACGCCTTTAATCCTTGTGTTTTTGATCTGGAATTGTTATGCACTTATAGTAGACTGAATTAGGTAAACAAAATTGTATCAAATCTTTGAGAGTTATGAAAATTGGATTTGATTTGCTTCATGTATGATATCTTTCTAAAACTTGCTTCAATCCAATCTTTTCAACCCTAATGAGCCTTGCAGGAATTGGCTGGCATGCTAGCTATACATGGACTCCAAATGTGCACAAAAATCTCAAGATTTGATTTGTTTTCATTATTTTACCATTTGATTTGATTTATTTTGATTTAAATGAATAAAAAATCAAAATAAATGATAAAAGTAATAAAATAATAGTTGGAAAAGCTCAGGGGTCGTGTGTCCTATTAGAAACATGTTCCAAGCAAGAAAACATGGGCCCCTTTGGAAAAAATGCAAATTTGATCAATGTTGACTTTTGATAATTTTCCAAAAATTACCAACTTTGACAATGCACAACTCTCTCAATTTTGACCCTAGGAGGGTGTTCCTGTACTTTTTATAAATCTTAGGATGTCCCCTAAATAACCCTTTTGGTTTCATCTCAATGGGATCTTCCATGTTTATGTATGAAGCTTTGACCCAAAAGGTGTTTTTGTTGACTTTTCAAAATGACCCATAATATAGAAATTCATATCTTTTTGTGGGTGCATATGTTGAACTTGTGATATGAAGGTGAATTGTAGGGAATTTCATCCTCTTCAAAATGAGCTTTGGATGGAAAATTTCTGATAAAGTATGAAGAAGTTATGCTTGGCCAAAGTTGGGTTGACTTTTCCTGAGAAACCCTAATTTAGTAACTTTTGGGTTTTGATGAATTTGGAGCATTCCTTGAGGAATCATGATCAACCCTTGATAAAATGATGTATAAAACTTAAAAATGATGATTTTTACCAAAAATAGTGAAGTTTCACTGTATGTGGGCCACAGTTGACTTTTGACCTAATACAATTGATTCTCAAGCATCTGAGCAGTTGACTGAGCAACCTTCTTGTGCAAGGTATGAAACTTGACATGGATGATCTTAGGAGCATATTAGGACCTTTTAAAGCATTTGGGGCTTTTGTGGCTCACCCATCTTGATGAAAATAGAAACCCTAATTTTGAAGTACATTGCCTTAGGAGAGAGCTTGTCTGGTCAACTCTTGGACTTCCTTGAGCAACTTGGGGACCTCAATTTCCATTGATTGAGTAAAATGGGAGGCCAAATTTTGGGGTACAACATGTACATAATCATGTTTTACTTCATTAAATATCAAGCATAAAACATTTGACATTACATCATATTTGATTCTACTAATATGCGACTTGTCAAAGAATCATCTAAGCTTATGTATGGAGTATTTGAAATGAATCTTATAGAGAGTTGAATTACTCTCCCAGACTCCAAATAAAGTAACTCAAGAAAGGAACACATGCGTGGGGAATTACCTTCGCGATCATGTTGAAAAAAGGAATGTTGTGTTCGTGCATCTTGATAGTGAAAACCAACTTGCTGGCGTTTTCACAAAAGCGTCTGCAACCAAACCGTCTTTCAACAAACATATGGAATTGGAGATTTTTAATGTCTCCAATGTTGCCTTATTTATTATGATGCTTTCACTTTTATACTTTTTCTATAACACTTTGTTTAAGTATTTACATTATGTGAGTACAACTTCTATTCCATTAAGAGTGAGGTATTATTGTTCCAAATTTCTCCTTGAAAGTAAGATTTTCTTAGTACATGTTTAGTTGATGAAAAATGCTTGCTATGTTCTCAAATGATGAAAACCATGAATTTTCATTTCAAAAAAATTTGATTGATAATCTTTGCGTGTTTTCGATGTATATGCTTATAATGACTTCATGTATTAATTCTTTCACATTTGTATAAGTTTAGTCTTGTATGTACAAATATGTGTTTCTATTATCATTTGTGCATGAGTTGAATGTAAGCATGTTAACGACATGTACGGTTCTTATTGTAGTTGAGTCACATTTTATGGAGATATTTTTATTTTGGATTAAGTAGTGACATGTTCTTGTCTTTATGCTAGGAACATGCGTGTGCAGCATCGGGAGTTCCATTATGCTGTGTTACGTAATCGTGACGCTATAGAAGCCACTTGACTAGCTCTTTCTGGCATCACATTCATTATTATTCATGCAATTGCATTACATGTTTGGTAATGTTTCATGATTTTTATCTATTAGTTTTTGAATCATTACATATATATGAGGATATGTAATTGTATGCTCTTTGCAAAATTCCTTTGTGTGATATATTAGTATTGGTATTGGAATATGATACTTCTCATGATTTTCCTTCTTTCTTTTTAATATTGTCAAAGGGAAAAAGATTATGCGAGATGAAGATGGGAATCATCACGGGGAGCCTTCGATAACTACATGAAATGCATCGTCGCAAGTTTTGCCATCATCAAAAAGGGGGAGTTTGTGAGTGCAACTTCACTATTAGAGGTTTTTCATGATGTCAAATTTCGGAAAGCTAGGTGTAATACGGAGGGAGAACTGACTTGGATGTTTTGCGTTTTATCGCAAATGTTGAGGATAGCAAGAGTTACCACTGAATTTTCTTTTATCCAATAAAGGAAAGGGTAAAAAGAACAGGAAAGACCTTTTGAGTTATTTTCTTGAGTTCAGGGGGTAGGTTATGAAAATGGAAGGTGTTAGCACCCTTTTCATTCGTAGTTATCTACGGGCTCTTAATTTCTTGATCACTTTTAAAATTATTTGTGTTTGTGTAAGTTTGAAAATATTTTGAAGACGCCTAAGTTTCATAAGCTTTGTAATAATTCTCGTATCGTTGAGAAAGTATACAAAGTGTTGGTTTTGAAAATATTTTGTTTGAAAAATGAGTGTTTGAAAGCATATTTGAAAATTCCAATGTATGACAATTTTGTAATGATTCTCGTATCGTTGAGATGTACACAAAAATGTTTGTTTTGACAAATGTTTTAAAAGTGTGAGGTGCAAATGGTTTTTTTAGCAAGAAATTACGAGCAATCTACCTACTCAAAAAGTCTTTGTTCTTTTCCTCCTCCTTTAGATAGTGCTTGTCTACCATTGGTTGGTAATGATCCATATCATTGGATGTGAGGGACGGGTGTGGGTCGTTGTATAGTCATAGAAGGAAACTTGTAAGATGTTTTAGCAATTTTTGTAAGGGACTAAGATCGTTTACCGAAGGCAACATTTGAAGGGTCATCGAGGGACTACAATCTTTTAATCGAGGGTCTTTGCTAAAACATCCCACATTCGAGGGACATGACTCTTTTATCTGAGGCAACAAGTGTGGGTTACCCTAAAGGTGCATGTATACAAAGTGTATTGTTTTCATTTATATTTTTCTTGGATTAGGGTTGTCTAATCTTGATTTTAAATCTTTCCATACAAATCCTAATTACTAACAATAATATGGAAATCGATAAATTGCGGAATTTAAATATCCTATGATATTAGAATACTTTTAGGGATGGGGGATACAAATTCACAAATGGGGGTGTCAAGTAAAATAAACCCAAATTACTATTACAAGACTTTTACAATTACATAAATTGTAATGCGAAATAGTAAAATGTATAAAAATGTAATGATAAAGAAAAGAAAATTGTTTTAGGATTTTTGATAGAAAAAGGTTTAGCCTAATTAAACTAATTAATCTTATTTACAAAAGAAGTTAATTAATAGTTTAATTAAAGCCTAATAAATAAGTTAATTAAAATAAAACCTAAGTCTAATTTACTTTGTTTAGAAAATGATTTTTTGTTAATCTAGAAAAGAAAATATTTTATGATGTAAAAGAACTAATAAAAACTAATTTAGTAAAAAAAATAAATAAAGTATTTAAATCAAAATATTTTTTAATTTAAGAAAATATATTTTTGTATTTTAAGTTTAAAAAAATAAATAAAAAAATAAGAAAATATAAAGAAATATGAAAGCATTGGGCTTGGGGGTTAAAAAAGTGAAAATGGGGGTTAAGAATAGTAAACAAGGCCCAAGACAGTTTTTGTTAGAATCAGAAAATAAAATAAAAAAGGAATAAAGTGAATGGGCTTGTGTTGAGTTTAGTAAAATGGGGGTGAGAATTAGCAAAAAAACAAAAAAAAAAGAACAAGGCCCAAACTCTGAGCCCAACGCCTGTTTTGCTCTCATGTTACTGCCTTATTGGAGTGTATCATGGACTACACATGTCATACGTTGGATCTGCTTGGAATTAGATCTGATGGTGATGGAATGAGGAACACAATGTGCACTCTTATCTTGCTTGCACTTGATTAGTATGAAATAAAATGAAAATAACAAAATGTCCCACGCTTGGCTCGAACCCATGACCAGGTGTAGGAATGCCTTATACGTGCGCGCTCTGCCACTAGGGTGGCTGTTACATCTGGAAGTAAGACAAGTTGTAATAAATATAAAATGAACTCCTTCCTAATGGTACTTCATCCCTAACCTCGCGCCAACTTCTTCATCGCCATTTTTGAATTTTGTAACTTCCTCATTTCTCAACCAAATCAAAAAATGTAAACATGAAACTTGCTCTATTTTTCAACACGAATTTAACCATATAAATTTCATGGGCTATAAATCAAAGATGAATGATAGTTTTACTGGTACCAAATAAAACCTAATTTTTTTCAGGAAGTTCAAACTCAAAACTTGCATCACTCGGGAAACATAAATAAAAACTAAGGGCATGGTTAGCTTCAGAGCTATGATGTTTACATTTTTTATTTACAAAGTAACCATTAATGATGCTTGTATGAGAAGTTCAAAGTTGAGAAAACTTACCTCAAAATTGGAAATCATGTATGGAGTTTGAGCACTTCTGGAGGTATGGTGATGATCTGGATAGCTTCAATGGGCTCCTAGAAAGCTAATGCAACTCTTACTTTAGATTAAGAGTGACTGAAACTTCCTATAGAAGTCAATATACAGAGCTTTGTTTTTGAGTTTGGGAGATGATGAATATGGAGTTACAGTTGTGAAACAGGCGTGGGGATGAGTTGTTAATGATTTATAGATGCTTTGTGATTGATTTGGAGAGGAAATGCACGAGTGGATTGTGAGATGGAGGTTCAAGATCAGAAATGACAAGCTATGGAGGTTTTTATACAATTCTGAGTTTGAGGACTTGTGAATTCGTCTTTGGCTTGCAAAATAGGGCCTCTATTTATAGGGAAAGGTTTGGACACTTCAGGTGATCAGAATCACAAGATCACATGTTATGGATTTTGACTTGTTTTTGAAGCAAACTTGAAACATCTTGTTGCAATGCATAGTATAAGGCTTGTAGAGTGGTTGAACACTTTAAACATGCTTCTTCTGATCTTGTAGGTTTAGTGTGTGCATAAGAAACAAGTTAGAAGCTCAAGACAGGTTGACTTTGTGATTAAAGCAACTTTTCAAGAATGGCAATGGTGCCTTTGTGCCATAAATGGAAAAATCATGTGGACAATGGCTTAATCACTTGGATCATATCTCAATCAAACGTGTAAACATTAAATTAAGGAGTGATTATCAAGTTAGAAACCTGCAAAACAAGATTTATGCAGCATGGCTTGGGATTTGATCAAGTGTTCATCATCAAAATGACTTGTAATTCAAGAATGGATGCCAACTTCTTGTCTTTGATTATCTTAGATCAAGCATGATCTCTTCAAGTTATTTGACATTTTGGAAAACTTGAAACATTTTCTACAGAATTCATGTTGACAACTTTGGCTAAATCATCTTGGAACTAGGTGAAAATTGGTCAAGAAGTTAGGTCAAAAATCTGCCTAAACTAGTTGAAAATCTCACTAAGTGTTTTATGAAAAATGTCATGTCTTCATGAGCCTATATCTTCAAATATAATAATTTTTTGGATATCAATCCTCTAACACAAACTTGTAGAGTTCATAAATATCTACAAATTTCATGTTGAAAGTTTTCCTTGAATCATCTTGCATCTTGGTGAAAATTTGTCATGAAGTAATGAAATTATCAAGGTTAAAAATAAGTATTGAAAACTTTGACTTTTGTGGACTTTCTTGATTCTTGATGATCAAGTTTGATATTTTTTAGTATCTTTATGAATCTTGACCTTTGAAATTTAATGTTGACCAAAAAGTCAAAGTTTGACTTTTTGTGTATCAGTTAACTTTTCATCAGTTGATCAAATTTCAACTATCAATCCAATGATCTTGAGAAGTGATTTGAGCCATGAAATAAGGTAAATGTATTGTGTTTGAATCATTAAGATCATGGTTCAAGCCATTAGGTCATGTACTAAGTCAAAAGTCAATGATCAGTCATTCTCAGTCAAAACCCTAATTTTAACCATTTTGCCCCTTTGATGATTTTAGTGCTTTTCTTGAGGCACTATGATAAAACCTTGGTCAATTGAACTATCACTTACAAATGTTAATGTTAGCCAAAAATTATGATGTTTGACCGTATTTTGACCAACAGTTGACTTTTTACCCAATACAGCTGATTTTTAGTCATCTGAGCAATTGATTGAGCAAATTTGTAGTGCAAGACTTGAGACTTGGTATGATAAATATTAGAGACCTATAATGAACCATGAAAGTCATTTTAGGCATCAAGAGTCTAATTGTCTTTGAGAAAAACAAAACCCTAATTTGGAGGCTCAATGCTTAGGAGGTGAGCTTATTTGATCAAACTCTTGGAACTTCTTGAGAATTTGAGATCTTTTGCGAGAAACGTATTGAGAATAGAGAGGGAAAAGTTTGGGGTACAACAGCTTCCCCTGTTCAATCTTCTTAAATCCGAAAAGTTAGATTGGCTTGTTCGCCATTCGTGACTTGAGGGTAGAAGATGATTGAACACTTAAGTGCCCAGAAATTTGCACTCGCTTGTGCACGAAGTAAGACTGTTTTCTGATTATGTCAGGAATGGGCTTAAAGATGCCATTCAGAGTTAATTGTTGACAGAAGTATCAGAATGATTCTACGCTCAAACATATCTGAAGAAATATCAGAATAAATCTTTGGTCGATTTAATCTGAGCTAGAAAAGGTCTACCGAGAGAAGTATCATAATAAATCTTTCATTGATTTAATCTAAGCCAACAGATGTCTTTAAATCTTTAACTGAGATTAGTATCAGAATAAATCTTTTGTCGATTTAATCTGAGCCATAAAAAGGTCTATTGAGAGAAGTACCAAAATAAATCTTCGGTAGATTTAATCTGAGCCAGCAGATGCTTGAAAATGTTAACTGAGATAAGTATCAGATAAATCCTTGGTCGATTTAATCTAAGCTAGAAAAAGGTCTACTGAGAGAAGTATCAGAATAAATATTTGGTTGATTTAATCTGAGCCAGCAGATGCTTAAAAACCTTTAACTGAGAGAAGTATCAGAATAAATCTTTGGTTGATTTAATCTGAGCCAAAAAAAGGTCTACTGAGAGAAGTATCAGAATAAATCTTTGGTCGATTTAATCTGAGCCAACAGATGCTTGAAAATCTATAGCTGAGAGAAGTATTAGAATAAATCTTTGGTTGATTTAATCTGAGCCAAAAAAGGTCTACTGAGATAAGTATTAGAATAAATCTGGTTGATTTAATCTGAGCCAGCAGAAGGTCTACTGAGAGAAGTATCATAATACATTTTTGGATGATTTAATCCGAGCCAGTAGGTGTTTGAAAGGAGTATCCATCATATAGATATTTTCCTTGTCTTGTTTCAGGGAATGACCTATAATCTGTTTTGACAGTTAAAGATATTCATCTGTTGACTGACTTTTTCTGAAAAGGTAAAGATTAGTTGTATGCAATATCATCATGTATGAAATGAATTGCGTAATGATGTTCTCAAAATAAATGAGATTGTGCTATATGCATTTCGTATGCATATGCTATGATGTACGGATGTGTAATGTTGTTGAAGTGTATCTTTATCTGGGAAAATAAATCCCTGACTATTACTGGGGAATGAAGAGTGTGTGTATCTTCAATCTTGTCTAGAATGCTTCCGCTGGGGATTCCTGTTTGTTTATTTAAGGAAAACTCTGCAGGGGTCGTATTGATTTCTTTTTGGGAAATAGAGTTTAAAAATGTTGGTCGTCCGTTGCTCTATTGGGGAATTTATTTCTTATATACCCTGACTGGGGATAAAAGAGATGGTTAAACTTCTGACTCATTTGGGGAGGATAAAGTTAACTGTTATCTGGTCGGGTTCCAGGCTTTGCGACAATTTTTTGGGGATAGAATTTTGTCAATGATTTGTACTAGTCTTAGGAATAGACTTAAGTTGAGGAATTTGTAGATTGTTGGGGAGATAAACCCTGTTGAGGAAATAAACCCTTATTGATGGAGTGTTGCTCTGCTGAGGAAACCCTTTTATACGTAGTATTTTTTGACTATGTCCACATTCACAGGGTGCGGGGAATCTTCTCCATCCATAGTGGTTAGCATCATACCACCGCCCGAGAATACTTTCTTAACAACAAATGGCCCATCGTAAGTGGGGGTCCATTTTACCCTGGGATCGTCTTGTGGTAAAATGACGCGCTTTATTACCAAGTCACCATCCCGGTATACCCGATGTTTGATCTTTTTGTTGAAAGCTTTGATTATACGCCTATGGTATATCTGACCATGACAAATAGAATCCAGCCTCTTCTCGTCAATCAAACTCAATTGATCCAACCTTGTCTTAATCCATTCGTCTTCGTCTAGGTATACTTATTTCATAATCCTTAGAGAAGGAATCTGAACTTCGACAGGCAAGACAACTTCCATGCCATAGACCAAAGAGAAAGGGGTTTCCCTAGTTGATGTCTGTGCCAAAGTACGTTATCCATGAAGAGAAAGTGGTAGCATCTCATGCCAGTCTTTATAGGTCACCATCATCTTTTACAAAATCTTCTTTATATTCTTATTAGCAGCTTCCACTGTGCCATTCATCTTAGGTCTGTATGGAGAAGAGTTATGATGCTTGATCTTGAACTGCATGTATATCTCAGTGATCATGGCATTGTTAAGTTTGGTGCCATTGTCAATGATGATCCTCTTAGGGATACCATACTGGCAGATGAGGTTGTGCTTGATGAACCGGAATACGAAATTCTTGGTAACTGAGGCAAATGAAGTTGCTTCAACCCACTTGATAAAGTAGTTAATGGAGATAAGAATGAAATGATGTCCATTAAAGGCAGTAGGTTTGATTTCTTCAATCATGTCGATTCCCCATATTGCAAATGGCCAAGGAGCAATCATGACATTCAAAGGAATCAGAGGCACGTAAACCTTGTCAGCATAAATTTGGCACTTGTGGCAACTCCTCGAGTGGTGATGACAATCGGTTTCCATGGTCGACCAATAGTAACCAGCTCACAGAATCTTCTTGGCCATAGTATGTCCACTAGAGTGAGTTCCAAAGATACCTTCATGCATATCCTCCATGATCTTCTTTGCATTCTTCTTGTTCACACAACGAAGCATAGTTTAATCATGGTTGCGCTTGTATAAGATCCCATTGCTTAGGAAGAACTTGGCTGAGAAACTCCGCAAGAATTTCTTAGGTCAATCTCATAGCAGTGTGCTGGTTTATCAAATATTTTGATAGTAATTTGGGATGCTTCATTGTCCCATCTGACCTTAAACATAGAAGACATGGTAGCTAAAGCATCTTCCAACTAATTTTCTTCCCTCGGGATATTTTCAAAGGTGATTTCTTCAAAGTACGGGATCAAAATTCTTAGGTCAATATCAGCCTTGAGACCCAAGATACATGCTTCGTATTCGGCCATATTGTTGGTACAGTCGAAGCAAAGTCTAGCAGTGAAAGGGTATGGCAACCTTCGGGAGAAATGATCACAACACCAATTCCTTTACTAAGAGAATTAGAAGCTCCATCAAGAACCATAGTCCATCAGGATCCTTGTTCAAGTCCTTCCTACGGTCAAGGATATTCACATCCTGTTATCAGCATGATATTCTCGTCCATGAATTCAAAGTTCATAGATTGTTAGTCATTCATAGCTTGATGTGCCAAATGATCTGCCAGCACACTTCCTTTTATTGCTTTTTGTGTAGTGTACTGGATATCATACTCAGTTAAGATCATTTACCATCGGGATATCCTTCTAGAGAGAGATGGCTTCTCAAAGATATACTTAATGGGATCCATCTTAGAGATTAATATAGTGGTATGAGTCAATATATACTATCTTAGTCGGCGAGCAGCCCATGCCAAAGCACAACAAGATTTCTCGAGCAGTGAATATCTTGTTTCATAGTCGGTAAACGTTTTGCTAAGGTAGTATATTGCATGCTGTGATACGGTCGGAGAACTGACTTGAAGGTTTTGCATTTTTGTTTGCAAATTTTGCGGTTTAGCAAGAGTCGCCATCGACTTTTCTTTTATCCAAAAAAGGAAAGGTGAAAAAGCACTGGAAAGACCTTTTAGAGATGTTTTTGAGTTCGGGGGTATATTATGAAAAGGGAAGGTATTAGCACCCTTTTGATCCATGGTTTTCCATGGGCTCTTAGTTACTTTCTAGATCACTTGCTTTTGTTTGAAAAATGTGCCTTGTGTGATTTTTGAAAGTATTTTGAAAAGGCGCAACCGTTTAGGAAAACTTTGTAATAGTTCTCGTTTGTAAGAATGTATACAAAGTGTTGAGCTTTTGAAAATATTCCATGTTTGGAAAGTGTTTTGAAGATGTTTTGAAAGTGTATGTGATTGTTTTTGAAAATAGAAAGGATGTTTATTTTGAAATTGAGCAAGCAACTAGGAGAAATCCACCTACTCAAAAGGTCTTAGATGTGATTTTCATCCTTCTTTAGATGTGGTTATCTTACCATTGATTTGGTAAGAAGCCCCATCATTGGATGTGAAGGGACGGCCGTTGGATGTTTGTATAGTCATAGAAGGTAACATATGGGACGTTTTAGCAATGTCGTTTAGGGACTAGATCGTTTACCGAAGGTAACATCGAGGGTCATCGAGGGACTACGATCTTTTATCGAGGGTCTTTGCTAAAACGCCCATGTTCGATGGACATGTCAATTTTTTCCGATAGGCAACAAGTGAGATTACCCTAGGGGTGCATGTGTGCAAGTGTGTTTGATTGCATGCATTTGTCTTTGATTTTTGGTGGTCTACTTATTGGTGTTATCTTACCATACACACCCTAATTACTAGCATTTACATTTGAAAGTGATAAAATGCGGAAATGTAAAGTCCTACACTATTACAATATTTAAGGGATGGGGGTACATATTTACAAATGGGGATTGCAAGTGAAAATAAGTCCTAAGTTACTATTACAACCATATTGAAATGTACAATATAAGAAATAAATGGACTTGTTTAGGAAATGTTTTTGTCTTAATGAAAAAAGAAATAAATAAATTAGTAAAAGGAAAATATTTTTATGTTAATATTAAAAATGATGAAAAGGGAAATAAATGAAAGGCAGAAACAGCGTGTTACTGCAAACAAGGAAACAAGGATCAGAAGTTCTGAAGCCAAAAGCGCTGTGACTCAGCAGGAGATGTCTGTGGAATCAGAATTTCTCGATTGTTACATTCTGAAGTCCTGCAAAAAATGTCAGAGGGAAAACACAGAGGTTCTGGGTGGCGTTCAGCTAGTGAACCAAAAGTCATAAGTTTTGTATTAAACTAAAATAATGAGTAAACGTCAGCAGTTTAGTACATTGTCAGCATAAGAAAATCAGAAACTCTGAGTGTTTGAAAACAGCTGATGGAAACATCATAAGTTCAGTGTATTTGACATGTAAGGAGAACTCAGAAGTTTTGTGCTGTGTTAGAATAGTGAGTGAATCCTAGAAGTTCTGTGCGTTATCAGCATGTGAAAATCAGAAGTTCTAATTGTTAAAACAGTGAGTGAATCCCAGAAATTATGTGTGTTAACAGTGAGGAGAACTCAGAAGTTCTATGTGTGTTAACAGTGAGAAAAATCATAGAAGTTCTGTGTGTTAAAACTATGAATAAACATCATAAGTTTTATGCCATATTTCAACTCTCAATCAACACATCAGCAATTTATCCAGTTCTTTTTAAACAGCAAATCAGCATGATAACAGCATAACAGTTCATAGAAGTTCTAATCCTAAGTCTGAGCCTAGCATTATTCTAGAAGTTCTGATCCATAGTTTTTCTATTCATGCAATGATATGTACAACATTAATACTATGGTATTTACATGTTAATGATGTTCAGAATGAAAAACAAGCAAAGTCAGAGAGACTTACCTTGAACCTGGAGCGTGCTTGGAGCTTTGAGTGGCTGCCTTTGGATGTTCTGGAATCAGCAAGAGTAATGGAAGAGAAAATGTCAAGTTCTTTGATTCAAAGGGAAGAACAAAGGTTTGTTTCTGTTTGAGTTTTTTGGGTTTTTTTATGAAAGATTACACATATTTCTTTTCTCTCTTTTGGCCAATCTCTCTCTCCAAAACCCAACCTCTTTTCCCAAAAACCACCCCCTTGAACGTGTGATGGAGCCAAGTATTTATAGATGAATTTGCTGTGATTTTATTTGGGGGGGGGGGGGAACAAGTGGGATTTGAACCTTTTTGGCATCCTGCTCCCTTTCTTTTTCATCACAGTTGTCGTATGCTAGTTTGGTGTAATTATGGGATGCAGGCGTAGGCTGAAAGTAGCTGCTGATTAGCAGCTTTTAACCATGCTTAAGTTGGAGTTGTTAGCAGGATTTAAGGAAAAGCAAAATAAAAGAATGGGCCTAGTACCAGAGTTTGCTATCCCAAGACAGTAGAGGTACACGTGGTGGAAATCCCTTGGATAAAGACTCAGAAGGTGGTTGTGAGCATTAAATGAGCATTAAATGATTATGAGACTTATCACAACCAGAAATCCTGCAACGTGAGATTCTACACCAAGGCTTAGTTTTGGATCAGAAGTTCTGAGCTTCAGCATAGCATCCAACCTCTGATCTTTGTATCTTCTGGTTTCAGCATGTTCTGGAGGATCCCTCAGACTTTCCAGTAAGCTTGCAGCACGCTTTGTAATCTTCTTTTATTTACCCTTGCAAGCTCTGACTGAACCTTTGTGAAAACTTGCCCAGAAGTTCTGACCAAACTCTGCCTTGAGAATATCCAGAATTTGTTGAGTGTGAACACTGGCCCAGAAGTTCTAAAATTGTCATATTTCTTTAAACACTTAGAAAAATTTCTAAGTATTTAGAAATTTGACTTTTCCAAAGTAAAATTGACTTTTGAATTTTTAGATGAAACAAACTTCATATTTCAACATGTCTTGATGAAATATGATTCTTGAAACTTGATTTTGATCCAAAATTCAAAGATAGACTTCTCGGTGTGCAAATGACCATTTTGCCCTTGTGAGTGATTTTCTTGGAAAATTGCAGTTCAAGGCTTGGAAGCAAACTTGAGGATCCAGGGTGATTCTTTAAGAAATGAGAGGGCAAATTTTGGGGTACAACACATGCTCTTTTCGACCAGACTCGTCGTGCTGCCCCAACACACACCCCATTGAATTCTCTAACACGGTTAAGTACATGATCAGAGGTCTTCCTTCAACTGGTGGCATCAGAATTGGTGGTTCTTGCAAGTACTCCTTGATCTTATCAAAAGCTATTTTGCAGTCGTCATTCCATCTTACCATTTGATCTTTCTTCATCAACTTGAAGAATGGTTCACAAGTAGGAGTTATGTGAGAGATGAATCAGGAAATGTAGTTTAGTCATCCTAGAAAACCTCTGAACTCCTTCTAAGTACGAGGAGCTGGAATTTCATGGACATCTTTGAGCTTGGCGGATCAATCTCAATACCTTTGCCACTGACGACAAAGCCTGAGAGCTTACCAGACCTTACCCCAAAGATGCATTTGTTGGGATTCAACCTCAGCTTGTACTTCCTCAGTCTTTCAAACAACTTGTATAGATGGTCAAGGTGTTCTTCCTCAGTTTATGATCTTGCTATCATGTCATCCACGTAGAATTCTATCTCATGATGGATCATGTCGTAAAATAAAGCCACCATAGCCCGTTGATAAGTTGTTCCTGCATTCTTCAGCCCAAAAGGCATGACCTTATAACAGAAGGTGCCCTATTGTGTGACAAAAGTAGTCTTCTCCATGTCTTCGGGTGCCATTTTGATTTGGTTGTAACCCGAGAATCCATCCATGAAGGAAAATAATTTGTGTTGAGCAGTGTTTTCAACTAAGACATCAATATGCAGTAGTGGGAAGTTGTCTTTGGGGCTTGCCCTATTTAAATCCATGTAGTCTACGCACATATGGACCTTACCGTCTTTCTTTGGCACTGGAATAACATTTTCAACCCACTAGGGATACAACATTACTGCCAAGAAACCTGCATTGAATTAATTCATTACCTCGGCCTTGATCTTTTCAAACATGTCAGTACGCATGCGACGAACCTTTTGTTTGATTGGAGAGCAACCCACTTTCATTGGTAGACGTTGGACCACAATATCAGTATCGAGCCCCGACATGTCTTCATATGACCAAGCGAATACGTCAACATAGTCATGCAACATATGAACCAATCTACTCTTGACACGGTCTTCCAAGTTGGCGTCAATCTTGACTTATTTCTTATCTGTCTCAGTACCCAAGTTTATCACTTCGACCGGTTCTTCGTGCGGTTGGATAGCTGTTTCCTCTTGTATTAAGAGTCTGGTGAGTTCCCTAGGTATCTCACAATCTTCTTCACATTCATCTTCAACTTGATAGATTGGATTCTAGAAGTCATAGATGGCAATAGCAGAATTGTTGTCAATGAGACCCGGAGTCGATGTGGATATGCAAATTTGCGTGTGTGCATGTAAGGTCACATGGCTATTTTAAAATGCAATAAAGTAAGAGAAAGACAAGGAGCACAAAATTTGAATGCAAAATCGTCTAATGTTTTCATTAATGAGCATATGATATATGAAACGACAAACCCTTAACAAATGGACCATTGTGCCCCGGGCAAGGCACATGGTTTAAAGTCATTGTTTTGAAGGAAATTATACAGACAAAGTTCTTTTAAAGCAATAAAAATAGGAAATAAATTACTCTTGGTTGAAGGAGATTGAGATGAAGTCTTTGGCCTTCCAGTTGTTGAGTCCGCCGTCAGGAGTTGCGAATATCCAATCGTCCAAGTTACCATCACTATCAGTGTCCTCCAGAGTCTTGACTTCATTGTTGCTAATACGGGGAGGTGGTCCACTAGCACGAGCACGTCGAACCTCTTTCTGAGCCTTTGAAGTAAAACCCAACCCAAAATTTTCAGATTTGTAGGGGATGTCAGGAAGTTGTCCTCAGATAGTGCAACCTCAATCTTCAACAACAACCCTAACATCCTTTAAAGAGGTCGTTCTTGATGTGTCCTTGACAGTCATGGGGTAGCAGACATAGCTTTAGCAACAACAATCGTTGGAGGGATCACTTCAAATGCTTGACAGGGGTTTCAATGAGTTTTCTGTCTATTTCAACGTATTTGAAAGAATTCAAATGAGTGACCATATATTCTTCCTCTCTACAGACTGTGACAACCTTCCCTTTCACTGGGTATTTCAACATTTGATGTAATGTAGAGCTAACTGCACCTTCCCCATGAATATATGGGCATCCTAACAAGCAAGAATAGGTCGGGAGAATATCCATTACATAAAAGGTTGAATTAAAAACATGAGACCCCACTTTGATCGGTGGGTCAACCTCTCCGTGGACCATTCTTTTTGAACCATCGAAGGCTCTTACCACAATATCGCTGGGTTTCAGCACCAGCCCTTCACAGTCCAATCTATCCAAAGCACCTTTGGGTAAAACATTGAGGGAGGGCCCAATATCTACTAACACATGTGCCAGAGTGGTGCCTTTGCATTCAATAGAAATGTGGAGAGCTTCGTTGTGATTCTTCCCTGCTGGAGTCAAATCAGCATCAGAAAATCCCAAGCCATTATCAGCAGTTAGGGTTGCAACACAGTTCTCAAATTGATCCGTAGTGGTCTCTTGTGGTACATGTGCATTATTCAGAAATTTCAACAGAGCTTGGGCATGTGCGTCAGAGCATAACAACAAGGACATCATGGATATCTTGGAGGGTGTCTTCCCCAGTTGTTACACTATTTTGTAATCACTTTTTCGGATGATCTTTAGAATTTCTTCCATCTCTTGTCTAGATGGATCTTCAATTGTTACTTATTTTAAGGGTACCTTCATCAGGGAAGGCTCAACAACTTTCTCTTTACCTCGGGTATTAGCAGTTGGTCTAGTAGCAGGAATGCAAACAAGTGTTGTAGTAATTGTTAGGGGAGAGATCTCCGGAGAGAAGATCCTTCCGGTTCTAGTGACTTTACTAGTTCCAGCAATGTTTTCAATTTCAAGCTCTTCATTTTTATTAATCTCCAAGGCACGGCTTTATCGGAGGAATAAGGGACTGACCCCGATGTAGTAATGATCAAGGGAGATACTATTGGCTCAGCAGAAATCCTTATAGGGCCTTTAGAGGTGATCCTAATAGGAGTATTTGAAATGGTGATTATGGAAACATCTTGAGGTAAACTTTTCACAGACGGAGCTTTCTCGAACAAAATTTCATGGCTATCAATCAGACGTTGGATACCTTTCTTCAGCCACATACAACCATTGGTCTGGGAAGCACAATGGTAAAAAAATTTAGAGCAGCCAGGAAATAAACCCGCTTTTAGTAGATTCTTCTTAACAGTCAATAATGGAGTAGTCAAATCATCAATAGTGGAGACAAAGGAAGCCTCGTCAATAGCTTGATACCTTTACCATGACTAGGCATGAGAGCAGTAATGACATTAAGGGTTTATGGAGGGTCAAACTCAATCACCTTGTTATCAATAAAATCTCGGATCTTGCTCTTTAAGGCCCAACAATCATTGGTATCGTGCCCCCGGCTATTGGAATGATAGGCACATTTTGCATTTGGGTTGTATTTCGGAGATGAAGTATTGGGGTTTTGAGGAGGATTCCTCAGTGTTGCCAAATATGCCTTTAACAGATGTTGTAAAGCTTGAGACAGCGGCATGTTGATTCTAGTGAATTTCCTTCTTGGGGCATCAGGCCTTTGTTGATTGTTTGATTGTTGTGGTCGTTGAACTGGGGTCGGATTTGAAATCAATATAACTCCTACTGAATGATGATGATCGTTCTTGACACGGATCCTTTGTCCATAAATAACATTAGTTTCCTTCTTAGAAACATATGGTTTCTTTACAACAGTAGAGGTTGAGGCCATGGGGATCTTTCCGCTTTTGATTCCACTTTCAACTTGCTCGCCAGTCAAGATCAACTCGGTAAACCCTGAAAAAGAACTCCCAATCAGTAAATTAAAGAATTGGCCATTCAAGGTGCCCATAAACATGTCCACTAATTCTCTGTCAGTCAATGAGGGTTCCACCCATCCAGCCAGGTCCCTCCACTTTTGAGCATACTCTTTGAAGCCTTCATTTTGTGAGAAACCCTTTTCTTTGAGTAGTTTTGTATGATAGCAAATATGTGTGATATAATTATTAATGAATGTTTATTGTGTTTGATCTCTATGTGTGCATGATATGGTAATAGTGTAGCATGTTCTAAAAGAGTCAAAAATGTGTTTTACACATGTATCATGATTTTAGGTCAATACAAAATGCTTTGCATTGACACATACTTAAGCTAAAATCACAAAAACAATTCTGCTTCAGTATGACTCGAGTCATTCGTACTTTGCATCGATACATGTCATGTTCATGCTTCTGGAAAATGTTTTAAAACCTTTATGCATCGATACATATCATTTCTTGTTCTCTGGAAATCAAAACCAACTCAGTATGAATCGACACATTCGCATTTTGTGTCGACACATACGAAATCAAAGGTTCTAGATTATGTATGGACAACCGTTTGTATTGACACATAATGCTTTGTATCGACTCATCCCATGTTTTGTACCTAACATGAGTCGACTCATATGAGATATGCATCAACTCATACTGCAGTTTTACTTCTAACATTTTTCTGTTACATATATAAGTCAGTTTTGCAACCAAAATCTGAACGGGTGTCGCAAATACAGTTGGTGTGCATCTACTTTTATGAGCATTAGAAACCTGAAAAATACTTCATCTTCATCATATTCTCAATAAAATTGGTTCAATAACATCAAAACATAATCATCTTCGTTCATAGGATCAAGGGATCTTAGAGATAACGTTCAGTGGTACGATATATGATCTTAGCTGAGTTGAAGATTCAGAAGGGGGTTTCAAGGAAAAACAAGAGGGTTTGTCCTTCAAAAACGGGTGTGTTCTTGTGGGTTTGTCAGGCACGATTGCACAGGTCAGATTCAGCCATAGCATAGGGTTTGGAAATCAGGGCGATTTCGCAAACAGGTCGTGGAGCGGAGGATTGTCTATGGATCTTGCAGGTGGTATGTTGATCAACTCATATCAAGTAAAGGTTCATACGAGAAGAAGAAGATCTTAGTGATTAGGTTCTATCTTTGTATTGTAACCTTGTAAACAACATTCAGCACATTGAAATAACAAGTCTCAATTTCAGTTTGGAATTGAGAGGGAGACGTACCCACACGCGAGGACGACAATGGAGAACTTCCTTACCAAACTCCATGTGTAACGTTTTCTTTCTCTCTTTCTCTTTATGTTTTCCGTACATTTGTGATTTAATTGGTCTGCTGGTTTTTCTGTTCAATGATACAATAGTGGTACAAACTCTTTCGCTAAACCACCATTATTGTTGATTATCGAACAAGCATACGCCAATTGTTCGACAAAAGTGCTTGCATTTTTTTTTGCTCATTGGAAATAGCATTCTTGTGATAAGCACATTGAAACATACATTTGATTTGTGTTAAATTTCATCTATTTCATATTAATAAAAATCCATCAAGTTTATCGTATGTCCGATTTTCTAGTAGTCGATTCAAAATAGACGAAAGTCGATTCGGGACTGTGTTTTTCCGCTGTTTTTAATCAACTTTGATAAAAGATTTTAAATCCTTGAATAATAAGGAAGTGATCTATTCACCCCCTCTCGATCACTTGTACCACCATCTAACAAGTGGTATTAGAGCTCTGGTTCGCTGGTGCTTTGTGTCTACTAGTAACGCTATGGCTTTTGAACCAAATGGGGCGTATAATAGAGCTCATGTTTTCAATGGTGAAAAATATGGCTACTGGAAAGACTGCATGCGAGTACACATAAATTCCATTGACAAGAATGTACGGACTGCCATTTAAAATGGTCCTTTTCAAATTACCATGAGGAATGTTGCAGGTACTATGGTACCTAAACCTGAGGATCAATGAAATGAAATAAATGAAAAGAAGTGGTTGAGCGATTGGAGAGGTTGAAGTATGATAATTTCAGCACTTGGTGTTGATGAGTATTATCGGGTGTCCCATTGCACGACTGCTAAAGAAATGTGGGATTCTTTAGAAATTACCCATGAGGGCACTACTGAAGTTAAACCGTCCCACATTAACACACTCAATCAAGAGTTCAAGCTCTTTCGTATGAAACAAGGAGAATCTGTTTCAGACATGCAAAGGAGATTCGTTTATCTCAACAGTCGTTTGAATGCACTTGGAAAACATGTTTCCAATAAAATTGCTACTAACAAAATTCTGAGATATCTTAGCAGGGAATGGCAACCTAAAGTTATAGCTATCAAGGAAGCCAACGACCTCACTACGCTTACAATCATAACTTTGTTTGGCAAGCTGGAAGAACATCAACAAGAACTGGAAAGTCTTGAAAAGAATGAGAAAAAGAGTAAAAAGGAGAAGAATAGAGACAAGGAGAGTGAGAAGAAGTCAATAACTCTTATGACTTCTAGCTCCAAGTCCTCACACAAAGAGAAAAATGATAGTGACTCAAGTAGTGACAAAGATTCAGATGAGGAAGAAATGGGACTCTTCGTTCGAAGATATAATAGGTTTATTCGAAAGAATATTCACTACGCTAAAAATAAGATTAGACAGCACGCCTAAGGCAGTGCTTCTTATCAAAAGTGCTGCTAAAAGTGCATTCTAAAAACACGAAAATTTTGTCATATGCCTTAGACATCGCTTTCTAGAAAAGTGCTGCCTAAGGGGGTGGATATTGTTTGATAAAGTGCTGCTAAAGGGGGTAGGTCCTGAAGCGCTGCCTAAATGGTGGTCTTACAAAGCACTTTTCAAAAGAGCTGCCTAAAGGGCGGGCTTAAGCAGCGCTGCCTAAAGGGGGTTAATGTGAATTTATAAAGCGCTGCTAAAGGGGGTGGGCACTGTAGCGCTTTGGAGAAGCGCTACCTAAAGGGGGGGATTAAGCAGCGCTTTCTTAAAGAGCTACCTAAAGGGGGGATTAAGCAGCGCTTTCTACTACAAGCGCTGCCTAAAGTCATGTTATAAAAAAATAAAACACGCGCCCAACATAAAACACAGTAACACGTTATTATTTGCAAAAACCATTTTTAGAATACAGTACTTACGAATAAAACCCACTTTGATGCTATTTTTCGTTTGATTCTTGACAAAATCGTTGCATCCTTTCTTCAAGATTCTCATCCTTCTTCCATTCAAGACTGTTGCATCCTTTCTTCCATTCACAACCAAAGTTCTCTTCTCCTCTAGGTATGATTTTTGATATGTTTGATATATTTGATAATGTTGATATATAAAGTTGCATTTGGTTTAGTTGATAGTGTTGATAGTGTTGTTTTAGTGTTGATTTAGTGTTGATAATGTTGCATTATGGTGTGTTTTGTGTGGCATGTGGTTTTTGCATGTAAGGTGTTTGGGAAAATGTCACAATGAGATTGCATGTAAGGTGTTTGTGTAAATGTCACAACGAATATTGCATGTTGTGATACGGTGGCAGAACAAACTGTTTATACTAGTTTGTATTTTGTATTCGCAAATGTGCGGTAAGCAAGAGTCGCCACCGACTTTTCTTTTATCCAACAAAGGAAAGGATGAAAAGAACAGAAAAATACCTTTTTTCGAGATTTTCTGAGTAAGGGGGGTAGATTATGGAAATGGAAGGTGTTAGCACCCTTTCCATCCATGGTTTTCCATGGGCTCTTAGGTACTTGCTCATCTTTTGAAAATTGCTTGTATCGGTGTCATTTGAAAAGCTTTGAAAATGCCTTAGTGCGGCGATTCACTTTATGGTAACCCTTGTATCAGTCCTCAAGGGTGTGATAAAGCATTTTTGAAACTTTTTGTTTGAAAAGTAGTATTTGAAAGTGTAAGGTGTAAAAATTTGTCTGAGTAAGTACCTAACAATTATCTACCTACTCGAAAAGGTCATTCTTTTATCCCTATCCTTTAGACAATGTTATCCTACTATTAATGAGTAGGTAGTTGTTGCACCCCAAAATTTGCCTTCTCACTTATCAAGAATTTTCTCACAAAATTTCCTTGGGCTCAAGACTGCACTAGGGTTTGATCATCTCAAGACACCTCCTTAGGCACTGATGACCAAAATTAGGGTTTGAGTTTGCACAAGGATTTTTGAATTATCAAATATTCATATGACTTTAGTGGACCATTGTGGACCCTCAATATTACTCATGTCAAGATTCAAGCCTTGGATCACACTTTTGATCAGTCAATTGAACAGTTGACCTAAAAATCAATTGTATTGGGAAAAAGTCAACCATGGCCAATTTATAGTCAAACTTCATAATTTTTTATTCACATCAACATTTTAAACTCATATGTATCATTTGATCAAGTTTGGACCACAACTATTTAAGAAATTTGATCAAATCTCATAAAGGACAAAATGGTCAAAATTAGGGTTTTAACTGAGAAGGGGTAATTTCTGATTTTTGACCTAGCAAATGGTCAATTGGTTTGAAGCATGATTTCAAGAGTTCAATTGCATAATTTTGACCTAATGGCATGACCCAAAACATTGCTCAAGATCAATTGGATTGACAATGAATTTTCAGTCCATTGATCAAAAGTCAACTATACACTGAAAAGTCAAACTTTGACTTTTTGGTCAAAATCCAATGTCAAAGATCACAATTCATCAAAACATGTCAAAATATGAAACTTATTCATCAAGAAATAAAAAGTAAAGATTTCATTTTGAAAAGTCAAAGTTTTCTAACTTAGAAATTTTTCTAAGTGTTAGAAAGTTAACATTTTTTCATAACTTTGTGCCAAATTTCCACCATGATGTAAGATGATTCAAGGAAAACTTCCAACATGAAATTTGTAGATCTCAATGAGATCTAAAACATTGTAGGGCAGAACTTTTCTATAAATTCTTGGATTTCAAGTTATGAATTTATGAAGATATGTCCATGAAACTAAAAATACTTAGTGAAATTTTGAGTATTTTAGTCAGGATTTTGACCTAACTTCATGGCAACTTTTCACCTAGTTCCAAATTGATTCTTCAAAAATGTCCAACATGAAAGTTGTATAGGATGTTCCAAGCTTTTCAAAATATCCAAGAACTTGAAGAGATCATTTTTGAGCTAGGAGATTCGAAGACTTGAAGTTGGCATGATAAACTTGAATTATAAGTCATTTTTGTGATGAACTCATAATCAAATCTCATAACCTTATCATTCAATCTCACTTTTCAGGCCATGTTGCTTCTAAGTCTCTCCATAATTAAGTAATTACACAGACCCTATGTGTATTACACAAGGATTTGATGTTTTGTCCAAGTCTTGATACCATCTATGGTTGAAATTGCAAAAAGTAACATATCCATTATTGTAAAGCAAGCTTTTTCACAATGTCAACCCTTTCTTGAGCCTCTCAATGACTCCATCTGCACACACTCATCCTAGAAACTCAGAAGAAGCATGTTTAAAGTGATTCAACCATTCTACATAGCTTGTACCACACATTGGGATTTTTGTTTTCCACTTTGCTTCAAAAACAAGCAAAAATGCCATAACATGTGATCTTGGTAATCTGATTATCTCAATTCTCCAAACCTTTTCTATATATCAAGACACTCTTATGAAAATGAGGGGACGATTTTATAAGCCCTTAAACCCTATCATACACTCTTAAACCCAAATTGGCCAAAAATCACCATTTTTAAGCTTTTGAAACCTTAACTTCGAAACTCATCACTCTTGCAACTATTGTCCAAACAAATCATCCAAAAACTTCATATATATCATATAGAAACTACCCATACCCTTGTTTCCTCACTGTAACATCATTTTCATCATCCACCATTTTCCAAATCCACCATTACAACTTGACTTGAGTTGACTAATCCAGACACTTTCAGGGCAAAGTAAAAGTTGCAACATACTCACTAAGGTTCCAGGAAGCTAAAACAATCATCATATTTCTTCTGGAAGTCGTGTAGAGGCCATTGAATTTTTGCATCAAGAGGTAAGTTTTTCCAACTTTGAAATCTTGATACAAGCATCATTTGTACTTAATTTCAAAAGATAAAATGTAGATATCATGTCTATGAAGCTAACCATATCCTTAAATTTCATTTTAATTGACTGTGAGATGAGAATTTTGAAATTGAATTTTTCGGACATTTACGTTTTCAGTTTGGTACAAATAGAAATTCGTGAGTTATAGTGGGAATAAATAAAAGCTAATTACATATTTGAAATCCTTGCGAAATTCTAAACAAGTTTCATTTTTACATTTTTGAATTTGGTTGAGAAATGAGGAAGTTAGAATTTTTTGAAAAAAAATGGAAATATGTTGTTACAGTAACAGTAACGATAGATGCGGGGAAGAAGAAGAGAAAAATCAAATTTTGAAAACGAGTTTATTTTATATTTAATGATTGTTGTTTTATCACTGGATGTAACAGCCACCCCAGTGGCAAGCAGCACGCGTTTCATGTCACTTTCACCTTAAGGGTGTTGGTTCGAACCATAGTGAAACCCCTTTTTGCATATTTTGTGTTATTTTGTGATTTTGTGATTTCAGAAAGCAATGTTCTCATATAATATTATGCAAGCGCATGGTTGACAAGGAAACATGCCTGGCCTAGTGATATTATTTTGAGCCAGCAACTTGAATATCTTGAGTTCAAGCCTTGGCAGGACCAAGAATCTTATTTTTATCACTTGACTCATTTTACATTTTTAACAAACTTCAACAATTTATTTAACCCATCAACTTAACTCCTTTTGAACTAATTTTATTGCACACTACTAGTTTATTAGGTCTATTTTATGAATATATAAAAATCTCACCAAAAATATTTTTATTTTCATTATTCGTGATTTATTCAAAGTAGTTTCTTTTAGTTTTTTATTTATTTATTAAAAACAAAAAAAAAACATTTTTCTTAACAAATTTCTTTTCTTGATTAAATTAATTTTTAACTTAGTTTTTTCTTTGAATTTCTTTTATAATTAAATCAAATTAGAGTTTAGGGATTTTAATTAATTAAATTCTTTCCTTCTATTAGTTTAATTAAATCAAGACTTTTCATAAACAAAAAAACCTAAAAATGCTTTCTTCATTAATTTTATTTCTTTTAAACTAGGGTTTAATTTTTACTTATTTTAATTAATTATTTTTTTTAGATAATTAGGTTAAAACTATTTTCTTCAAAATCTAAACAAAAATCATTTCTTTTCCATTATCTCCTTGTTTATTTATTCAATTATTGTACATTTATTCAATATGGTTGTAATAGTTAATTAGATTTAATTTTCTTGCAATCCCCATTTGTTAATTTGTACACCCCCTCCCCTAATAATGTAATAGCATAGTAATTTTACTTTTCGCAATTTATCGCTTTATATAAATGCTAGTAATTAGGACTTGTATGGAAAGATAAAATCAACAAGTAGCAAATTCTAATCAAAGACTAAACAAAGCATGAAAATTAATACACTTGCACACAAGCACCCCTAGGGTAAAATCTACTTGGTTGCCTTACAAAAATGACCATATTATGCATATGAGGTATCTTAGCAAAAAACAAGCCAAAATACAAGATCATAGTCCCCCGATGACGCTATCTATGTTGCCTTTTCAAAATGATCTTAGTCCCTAAAGAAAAATGCTAAGATACATTGCAACATTGCTAATCATGGTTATACGATGACCCACGCCCGTCCCGTTTACATCCAAAGATAGGGTTACTTACCAAATTAATGGTAAGATAACAATGTCAAAGGAAATAGGAAATGAACATAAAAGACTTTTGAGTAGGTAGAATGCCCCTAGTTACTTGCTTACTTTCAAAACAAAAAATCCTTGCTATTTTCAAAACAAACACCTACACTTTCAAAACATCTTACAAACTTGAAAACATTTTCAAAAGATCAACATCTTTGTATACATTCTTACTAACGAGAATCATTACAAAGATTGCCTAAAAGATGGCCTCTTTACAAAATACTTTCAAAAACCACACAAAGCACAATTTCAAACAAAAGCAAGTGATCTAGCAAGTAACTAAGAGCCCATGGAAAACCATGGATGAAAAGGGTGTTAATACCTTCCATTTTCATAATATACCCCCCGAACTCAAGAAATAAATCTCGAAGGTCTTTCCTGTTCCTTTTCACCTTTCCTTTTGGATAAATAAAGTCGGTGGCGAATCTTGCTAACCGCAACATTTGCGATCAAACACAAAACACCCAAGTCAGTTCTCCCACCCTATAACAGAACTGGCGAATCTGCTGGGGAGAATTCTAAAAGTGGGGTTACCTTAGGGATTAGATCACATTTATTTGCTTACATTGTTTGACTTATATGCTTTACATTATGGTTCTTTGTTTGGGTTTGAATCATCTACCTGGATTTGAGATACATTATAGGTAAGTAGCAAAATGTTGTGGAAATTGTGTGGGGTCATGAAGCACTAATGACCCAAAGAGAATACGGGGCCGCTGAGTGATGTCATGAAGCACTAATGAACTTCTAGAACCTTTACTTGACCAACTTGGCCTTTAGGATGTAGTGAGATGACCGGCTTTGGTGCAGTCTGAAGTTGGTAGATACTCATTTAGATTTGGTTTCTTGGTATATTTCGGTCGCCATTAAAGAGGCTTGAGCTGAAACAATGACCAAGGAAACAATCCAGTGATATTGAGCTCCTTAGAACCCGGTTACTATTATTAGGACAGGTTGAGCCAACTAAACTTCAAGAGGGTACTTACCTACAAACTCCATACAAGCCTAAACCTAAGGACTTGTCTGCTTTGCGTGTATATGATTATTTGTATAAGCTTGTTTACTTTGCATACTTGTGAATAATATCATGACATCATACAATAGCATTTTCAAAAACATCAAACCATAGAATTTCGAGGATCTCAAGGGTTTTTGATACATGGTCACGTTGAACCAGACGTCTATCAAGAGGCAAGAGGATTTATTTTCCTCTAAACCAAGCACCGTCAAAGATCAAGTACAACCACTTGAATCGAGGGCTTTGACCCACTCGACATGGTGAGCTTAATTCTCGTAAAAGGACAAACACCAATACAAAGTTCTCCAAATCAAAGCTGTAATTAACTACTAACATTTACCCTGCGGGATCTTTGAAAACATTTGCATGTCATACACGTCATTGCATAACAGGTAGCCTCTAGTGCCGGTCTCTCATGTTCTCGCTGTTTATTTCAGCAATGGCTCTCCAACAAGACAACAGAGATCTTCAAACTCAAGAGGCTCAGTTTAGGGAAATGTTCCTTAACCTATCCAAGGGACAGGAAGAATTGAAAACACTCCTCGCTAGGAATCTGACCAAGAAGCATCCTGATAACAACAAGGATGACCAGGTTGAACAGCTGCAGGTTGAGATGGAAGCAATGAGAATCCAAATGATAGGTCAAATGGCTCTCATCCAAAACTTGGGTCAAGGACAAGAAGAGCTAAGGAATCTCGTCAACAAACTTCGTCAAAACGGATGTAACCAAGTGGGGCGAATAACTAGAAGTAGGGGTCAAATCATTATCCAGCCACCTACAAAACAAGAAGCCAGTTCAAGAGAAAACAGACCATTTCAAATTGTTGCCACGTCACGGGTCCAACAACGGCCTCGTCAACATCAATTGGAAAATCAACAAAGGCTAAAAGAGCCCAAAAGACAGTTTGCTAACGTCAACATGCCACTGTCTCAAGCTTTGCAACATATGTTAAAAATGGATCTGATTACACCAATAAGACCACGTCCTAATCCCAAAACGTATGCTCCCAGTTACAATCCTGATGCCAGGTGTGCCTATCATTCTGACAGTTCTGGACATGATACAAACGATTTTTGAGCATTGAAGTACAAGATTCAAAACTTGATCAACAAAGGAGCATTGGAGTTCACACAAGATGGTCAACTGGAGCTTTTTTCTATCACCCCTCAAAGGCTCACCACTTAAAGTGACAAGTCCAGACAAAGAGGATTCTGTTTAGTGGAAATTTCAATTGTAATCTCTTTTGTTGCTTAGAAAATTATCTATTAATGTCAAACTTTATTTAATTAATGCATTGCATATGTTTGTGTTGAATCTGTCCATTCGTTTTCACTATACTATGCTTTTTACTCTCTTTATGACATTTAACTCTTGCTAAAAGTTACAAGCCTTTAGAGGGAGGATGACGAAAACAATGCCATAAATCTCATACAATATGCTTTTGAACAGACTTTGCTGACAATGTACAGGCGTTCTTTCAAATTCTAAACATTGGAGTTATAAGGAAGATAATCCCTAGTCAACCCCTTCGAGCCAACGAAGTAGAAGTTTTACCTTTTTTTACAAATTGAAACCTTTAATCAAAGCCTGGGGCAGGGTAGTCTCTCAGTTAGTTGAAATGCGCGTTCAAATCACGAACTCTCATCTCGTAATACAACGAGTGACATCAAAAACATTCTTCTGAAATCAAAATACAATGATGGTTCCCTACCAAAAAGGAAGTCATTATCTCTCAAAAGCCCACTAAGTCAAAAAAAGACTCAAGGAAAAAAAACGGGGGCATCCCGCTGACCGTAATCTCAAAACAGGAACAGTCAGGCAAAAATTAGGGATAACAAATCAAAAGAAAGAGGTCACTATAAATCCTCAACAAAAACAAGGTGTGTTACGAAAAATGATTGCCTTCCGACAAACCTAACTTGTCTGAACCATCACCCAAAACGTCATTCCATACTCAATTGGAGTTCAGACGTGCAATTAACTGAGTTTAGGACCGAAGAACATCACGAAGAGAGGGTGGGTACAAATACACTTTGAGCCTTTATCTTTTGTTTCTTAAATCTTTAACCATGCCACGTTACAACCCTTCAAAAGTCCTAATTGAAGCATGAGTTAGTTCGAAAGCATACTGTTACCAAAAGGTACCCTGACTCCTGTAGGGCTTTACTCTAAAATCTTGAGTTAAATTTTTCTTACAAAAAACTTCTTTACTTGCTAAAATACATTGTCAAAATTTTTGAGACAAACATAAACTTTGCATTACTTGAATATCACTGTTTGCATATGTTGATTTGTTTGACGGAAAAGAAATTCACACAACGAATATCCAATGAACGAAATCTCTCAGTGGACAAAATCACTTCAATTGGAAAGACACTTACAATGACAAATCTCTCATGATCAAGGGGCACGGCATGACCTTTGTCCAACACATATGGGGCAGTCAAGTCAAGATTCAAAGAATCTCTCAAAGAATTGTTGAATAACCAGGGGAAATCTCCATATGTATCACTCAAGGGGAAATGTTACGTTGATCAGGGGTTCGAAAAAAATCCACTCTAAAGACTTTCGGTACCATCAAATTACTTGTTTGTACCAGTAATATCAGATGGTGTCAGTATCATGTCTTCAGATCCTTCCACGACAGTTCTTAGAAAATTCTGAGACTTGACCAAAGATTTTGGGTACCACCAATTCGTTCATGCCAATAGTATCAGATGGTGTCAGTATCATGTCTTCAGCTTTCTCCCACAACAGTCTTAGAAAAATATCTCTAGGAAGTTCAGGGCTACCGAAAATATGATCAAAATATCAAGCGTCGAAATACATCAGATTAACTCTAGGGGGCAAACAGACTCCCACATAAAGGGTCATGTGCGACCAAGCAAACATTTTCTGGAATTTACTACTAGGGTAAGTGATAAATCTCCCCAAAATCCTTCTCATAGATTGACCCCAGCCAGAATTTCAATCTCTTAAAATTCCTCGCTAGCTGAGTCAACCTCAAGAACCCTCGAGAACTTTCCTCAGTGAAAAATACACTTCTCCAATAAACCGACAACATGGTTTATTTCCCCAACAAACTACAGATCCCGCACAGTGTGTAGTTTAATCCCCAGCGAAATGAAACTTCCAGTTATCAATCCCCAGTAGAAATCACCAAAATTCTTAGGATTCCCCAACAAGATTTTACAGGCAGTACACGGTATTCCCCTTACAACAGAGTTTATTTCTCTAAAAGGAGATTCATCAACACTTCGACTTCAAGACATGAAGACTTACATATCCTCAGCAACATTCAGGGATTCATTTTCCCCAATCCAACAAACAGCGTAATAGACTAGCTCACATGCCCATACATTGCATTTGTATATCATAAACATTGATAAAAGAGAATGCATGATATCATACATTTCATACAACATGACTTTACATTTTAGCTAAACATTTTACCCTTTTCAGCATAAGATTAACAACTATCATTAACAATGTTCAGCATTCAGATTCCGATTTTTGATACAGTTCAGATACGCTCCAGATAGAATGATATCCTGATACTCATTCAGTTTCAACCTTTTAATACAGTTCAGATACGCTCTAGATACGGATGCCATCCTGATACTCATTCAGATTCAACCTTTTGATACAGTTCAGATACGCTCCAGATACATATGCCATCCTGATACTCATTCAGTTTCAACCTTTTGATATAGTTCAGATACGCTCCAGATGCAGATTCCATCCTGATACTCATTCAGATTCAACCTTTTGATACAGTTCAGATACGCTCCAGATAAGGATTCCATCCTGATACTCGTTCAGTTTCAACCTTTTGATACAGTTCAGATACGCTCCAGATACGGATGCCATCCTGATACTTATTCAGATTCAACCTTTTGATACAGTTCAGATCGCTCCAGATACGGATGCCATCCTGATACTTATTCAGTTTCAACCTTTTGATATAGTTCAGATATGATCCAGATGTGGATGCCATCCTGATAGTCATTCAGTTTCAACTTTTTGATACAGTCCATATACGCTCCAGATACTGATGCCATCCCTGATACTCATTCAGATTCAACCTTTTGATACAATTCAGATACGCTCCAGATACGGATGCCATCCTGATACTCATTCAGATTCAACCTTTTGATATAGTTCAGATACGCTCCAGATATGGATGCCATCCTGATACTCATTCAGATTCAACCTTTTGATACAATTCAGATACGCTCCAGATACGGATACCATCCTGATACTCATTCAGACTCAACCTTTTGATACAGTTCAGATACGCTCCAGATACGAATACCATCCTGATACTCATTCAGATTCAACTCTCATATACAGTTCAGATACACTCCAGACACGAACTCTGTTCTGATACTCATTTAGATTCAACTTTCAGATACAGTTCAGATACGCTCCAGACACAGACGCCATTTTGATACTCATTCTTTCAACTTACAAATTACAACACAAACAATCACCTTTGGATGGCATCTTTAATCCCATCTCTTACAACTTTCTATCACCTCTCCAAACGGCATCTTGAAGCCCATTCCCTCTACCATCACATCACCGAGTGCAAATTTCTGGGCACTCTAGTGTCCAATCATCTTCCACCTTCGAGTCATGAATGGAAAAATTCACCAATCTAACTCTTTAGGATTAAGAAGATTGAACAGGAGCAGCTGTTGCACCCCAAAATTTTCCCTCTCACTTATCAAGAATTTGCTCACAAAATTTCCTTGGGCTCAAGACTGCACTAGGGTTTTATCAGCTCAAGACACCTCCTTAGGCACTTATGACCAAAATTAGGGTTTGAGTTTGCACAAGGATTTTTGAATTATCAAAGCTTCATATGACTTTCATGGACCATTGTAGACCCTCAAGATTACTCATGTCAAGATTCAACCCTTGGATCACACTTTTGATCAGTCAATTGAACAGTTGACCTAAAAATCAATTGTATTGGGAAAAAGTCAACCATTGCCAATTTACAGTCAAAATTCATAATTTTTTATTCACATCAACATTTTAAACTCATATGTATCATTTGATCAAGTTTGGACCACAACTCTTCAAGAACTTTTATCAAATCTCAAAAAGGGCAAAATGGTTAAAATTAGGGTTTTGACTGAGAAGGGGCAATTTCTGATTTTTGACCTAGCAAATGGTCAATTGGTTTAAAGCATGATTTCAAGAGTTCAATTGCATCATTTTTACCTAATGGCATGGCCCAAAATATTGCTCAAGATCAATTGGATTGACAGTGAATTTTCAGTCAACTGATCAAAAGTCAATTGTACACTGAAAAGTCAAACATTGACTTTTTGGTCAAAATCCAATGTCAAATATCATAATTCATCAAAACATGTCAAAATATGTAACTCATTCACCAAGAAATCAAAAGGTCAAGATTTCATTTTGAAAAGTCAAAGTTTTTTAACTTCGAAATTTTTCTAAGTGTTAGAAAGTTAACATTTTTTCATAACTTTGTGCCAAATTTCCACCATGATGCAAGACGATTGAAGGAAAACTTCCAACATGAAATTTGTAGATCTCAGTGAGATCTAAAACATTGTAGGGCAGAAATTTTTCTAGAAATGCTTGGATTTTAAGTTATGAATTTATGAAGATATGCCCATGAAACTAAAAATACTTAGTGAAATTTTGAGTATTTTAGTCAGAATTTTGACCTAACTTCATGGCAACTTTTCACCTAGTTCCAAATTCATTCTTAAAAAATGTCCAACATGAAAGTTGTAGAGGATGTTCTAATCTTTTCAAAATTTCCAAGAACTTGAAGAGATCATTTTTGAGCTAGGAGATTCGAAGACTTGAAGTTGGCATGATAAACTTGAATTATAAGTCATTTTTTTGATGAACTCATAATCAAATCTCATAACCTTATCATTCAATATCACTTTTCAGTCCATGTTTCTTCTAAATCTCTCCATAATTAAGTAATTACACAGACCCTAAATGTATTACACAAGGATTTGATTTTTTGTCCAAGTCTTGATACCATCTATGGTTGAAATTGCAAAAAGTAACATATCCATTCTTGTAAAGCAAGCTTTTTCACAATGTCAAACCTTTCTTGAGCCTCTCAATGACTCCATCTGCACACACTCAATCTAGCAACTCAGAAGAAGCATGTTTAAAGTGATTCAACCACTCTACATAGCTTGTACCACACATTGGGATTTTGGTTTTCCACTTTGCTTCTAAAACAAGCAAAAATGCCATAACATGTGATCTTGGTAATCTGATCATCTCAAGTCTCTAAAACTTTTCCTATATATCAAGACACTCTTATGCAAATGAGGGGACGATTTTATAAGCCCTTAAACCCTCTCATACACTCTCAAACCCGAATTGGCCAAAAATCACCATTTTTAAGCTTTTGAAACCTTAACTTCGAAACTCATCACTCTTACAACTATTGTCCAAACAAATCATCCAAACACTTCATATATATCATATAGAAACTATCCATACCCTTGTTTCCTCACTATAACATCATTTTCATCATCCACCATTTTCAAAATCCACCATTACAACTTGACTTGAGTTGACTAATGCAGACACTTTCAAGGCAAAGTAAAAGTTGCAACATACTCACTAAGGTTCTAGGAAGCTAAAGCAATCATCATATTTCTTCTGGAAGTCGTGTAGAGGCCATTGAATTTTTGCATCAAGAGGTAAGTTTTTCCAACTTTAAAATCTTGATACAAGCATCATTTGCACTTACTTTCAAAAGATAAAATGTAGATATCATGTCTATGAAGCTAACCATATCCTTAAATTTCATTTTAATTGACTGTGGGATTGAAATTGAATTTTTTGGACATTTAGGTTTTCAATTTGGTACAGGTAGAAATTCTTGAGTTATAGTGGGAATAAATAAAAACTAATTACATATTTGAAATCCTTGAGAAATTCTAAACAAGTACCGTTTTTACATTTTTGAATTTGGTTGAGAAATGAGGAAGTTAGAATTTTTTGAAAAAAAATGGAAATATGTTGTTACAGTAACAGTAACGATAGATGCAGGGAAGAAGAGAAAAATCAAATTTTGAAAACGAGTTTATTTTATATTTAATGGTTGTTTTTTTATCACCAGATGTAACAGCCACCCCAGTGGCAAGCAGCACGCGTTTCATATCACTTTCACCTTAAAGTCGTGGGTTCGAACCATAGTTAACCCCTCTTTTGCATATTTTGTGTTATTGTGTGATTTTGTGATTTCAGGAAGCAATGTTCTCATATAATATTACGCAAGCGCATGGTAGACAAGGAAATATGTCTTGCCTAGTGATTTTATTTTGAGCCAACAACCTGAATGTCTTGAGTTCAAGCCTTGGCAGGACCAAAAATCTTATTTTTATCACTTGACTCATTTTACATTTTTAACAAACTTCAACAATTTATTTAACCCATCAACTTAACTCCTTTTGAACTAATTTTTTTGCACACTACTAGTTTATTAGGTCTATTTTATGAATATATAAAAATCTCACCAAAAATATTTTTATTTTCATTATTCGTGATTTATTCAAAGTAGCATATTTTAGTTATTTATTTATTTATTAAAAACAAAAAAAAAACATTTTTCTTAACAAATTTCTTTTCTTGATTAAATTTATTTTTAACTTAGTTTTTTCTTTGAATTTCTTTTCTAATTAAATCAAATTAGAATTTAGGGATTTTAATTAATTAAATTATTTCCTTTTATTAGTTTAATTAAATCAAGACTTTTCATAAATAAAAAACCCTAAAAATGCTTTCTTGATTAATTTTATTTCTTTTAAACTAGGGTTTAATTTTTACTTATTTTAATTAATTACTTTTAGATAATTAGGTTAAAACCATTTTCTTCAAAATCTAAACAAAAATCATTTCTTTTCCATTATCTCCTTATTTATTTATTCAATTATTGTACATTTATTCAATATGGTTGTAATAGTTAATTAGGTTTAATTTTGTTACAATCCCCATTTGTTAATTTGTACACCCCCTCCCCTAATGAGGTAATAGCGTAGTAATTTTACTTTTCGCAATTTATCGCTTTATATAAATGCTAGTAATTAGGGCTTGTATGGAAAGATAAAATCAACAAGTAGCAAACTCTAATCAAAGACTAAGCAAAGTATGAAAATCAATACACTTGCACACAAGCATCCCTAGGGTAAAATCTACTTGGTTGCCTTACAAAAATAACCATATTATGCATGTGAGGTCTCTTAGCAAAAAACAAGCCAAAATACAAGATCATAGTCCCTCGATGACGTTATCTATGTTGCCTTTTTAAAATGATCTTAGTCCCTAAAGAAAAATGCTAATATACCTTGCAACATTGCTAATCATGGTTATACAATGACCCACACCCATCCCGTTTACATCCAAAGATAGGGTTACTTACCAAATCAATGGTAAGATAACAATGTCAAAGGAAAGAGGAAATGAACATGAAAGACTTTTGAGTAGGTAGAATGCCCCTAGTTACTTGCTCACTTTCAAAATAAAACATCCTTGTTATTTTCAAAACAAACACCTACACTTTCAAAACATCTTACAAACTTGAAAACATTTTCAAAATATCAACATCTTTGTATACATTCTTACGAATGAGAATCATTACAAAGATTGTCTAAACGATGACCTCTTTACAAAATACTTTCAAAAACCACACAAAGCACAATTTCAAACAAATCTACCCCCCGAAAATCATGGATGAAAACCATGGATGAAAAGGGTGCTAATACCTTCCCTTTTCATAATCTACCCCCCGAACTCAAGAAATAAATCTCAAAGGTCTTTCCTGTGCTTTTTCACCTTTCCTTTTGGATAAAAGAAAAGTCGGTGGCGACTCTTGCTAACCGCAACATTTGCAATCAAACGCAAAATATCCAAGTCAGTTCTCCCACTGTATAAAAGTAGCCATATCGTTGGATGTATGAGGGACAGGCGCGGGTCATCATTATGGTCATAGAAGGCAATATATAGGGATACCTTAGCAGTTCGAAGGGACTGTCATCATATATTCATAGGCAACATCGAGGGACAAGATTATTTCTCGTAGGCAACTTGAGGGACATTAAGAGACTATGATCTTTATGATGACTTTAACCGAGGATATTTGCTAAGGGTATCCCCACGTTCGAGGGACATGACCATTGTTTCTATGAAGGCAACAAGTGAGGTTATCCTAGAGGTGCAAGTGTGAAAATGATTCAGTTCGGTTATTTATCTTGAAATTAGGGTTTTTTATCGTTCATTTTTATCTTACCATACAATCCTACTAATCTAAGCATTGTATAAAATATAGTAGCTGAAGGTAAAGGCGGAAATGTAAATCTAAACTATTACAGAGTTTTGGGGCAGTTGCATAATAATGAAGAGTGCGGAAAAGAAATCTTAAAACTATTACATCCAGGAAGCAATTATATGATAATGATAAAAAAAAGCGGGAAAAATAAAGCTACGTTATTATAGTTGAACGCGCCCTATACACTTTATCTAGGAAAATAAAAATAAGATGAAAATAGCGAAGAAAATGTTTTGCTGAATTTTTTTATGAAAAATGATTTATGATAATTAATTAAATAAACCTATAAAACCTAATTATTTTAATTAGTAAAAAAATGTTAATTTTGAAAAAAGTTAATTAAAATACCTAAATCCTAAATAGTTCAAATTAAAAAAAAAGGTTAATTTTGGAAAAAAGTTAATTAAAAAAAACCTAAAAACCTAATTAATTTTAATTAAAAAAAGGTTAATTTGGAAGAAAAAAAGGGTTAATTAAAAAAATCTAAAACCTAATTAATTTTAATTAAAAAAAGTTTATATGTAATGATTAACAAGAAAGAATTAAGATTGCCAAAAAATAGATAGGGGAAGAAACATCAATGAAAAATAGGGTTAAAAAATACAAATAATGCAAATGTCAGGGGTGGGTGTTGAACCAAAAATTAATTTAAAACCTAAAATTAAATTTAAAATAAAACTAAAATTAATTATTCTAGTTTATTATGAAAAATCAAAGATTTGTGAAAAATGTTAAGTTTTATGAAAAAAAGGTTTTAAACAGCAAAAATGAAAATAGGTAAAAGGATAAATAGAATCGAAGAAAACCAAAACCAATAGGGGTAGGTGTTGAACCCATGCCCTTAGCCTCCCCAGGATGCCTGCCTTGCCAAGAGTCATGCATTGGTTATTGTTTTGTTTTGGCCTCAGCATTTTGTAATAAACCTGCATGGGACCCTGTCTAAATCTACAGTGTTGAATCTCATGAACACATTAAATAAATTACTATATCATGAAATACAAAGAAAACAAATATATGAAATTTTATAACGTTAAAACCGATATGGCGTGTATGAATGCTTCTACATCCTTTTGATCATGGAGATCAAACCAGTCTTACCCTTACTTGAGAAGTAGTGAGATGAGGGTTTGTAACAAGGATGGCTTGTTTGTTGTGAGATGGGGGTTTGTAACAAGGATTTCAAGATTTTTAAGGTTCTTGAAAGAATTTGATATTTTGACAGGGATGTGGAAAAGGTTTTTTTTCGTCGTGTTTGTTTGAAAAGAATGAGATTATATAATGGAAATTAGAGCAAAGATATGGGATTTGAATGTGCAATTGGGCCTCCAATAACCATAATCAATATTGCAGATTTTTATTCGTTCTAAGCTAAATCGCAGGGACTTAAGTGAAATTTTTGAAGTTGAAATGTGAAAACAAAATGTAGCCGACATTGAGAAAAAACTCTTGTCCGAAAATGGGCTCAATCAGATAAACGGTGAATTAGTATGAATTTTTGAAGTTTCGCCTCAGACAAACATATTTTGGGCTCCAGTGTCAACTCTGACACGTTCTTCAATAAAAAACTGGTATTGATCGGAGCAGAACCCGGACTCGATTTGGAAGTAAAGTTGTAGATCTCCGAGTCAATGACCTTGTGTAAAAAGATGGGCTCAATCCGATAAAAATTGACCGATTTATGAATTTTTGAAGTTTCGACCCAGATGAAAAAATATTCAGCATTAAAGACTTTCGGCGCATCAAATGCACTCTAGGAAAAAAAAGGCCTTTTGGATACCGTTCGAACTTGATACCTCCTGTGAAAACGTATCCAACTCAATTTGTGAAACTTTGGCGTTGGAACCAGCTCCAAACAATGAAAATCGACCAAGTTGTGATTTTTTGAACATGACGCAGATAAACTTCTGTCATAAATTTTCTGTATGAAAATACTTGATAAATCTTCATTTTTGAAGATCTTCTGATCAAAATTGGTTTCCAGCCGTGAGAGATGAAAACATAGATGACGTCAAGACAAAATTTTGGCCGCTGGAACGGGTTAAAAACGAGACACGATCTTCAAGTTACGAATCTTTTAGTGCATAAAAACTGCACTTTCAGCACACTTTTTCACCATATTTCTTCGAGAAAACTCGCACATTCGGAAACCTTCTTTAAATAATTGGCTCTCGAGCAGAACCTGAATTTGAGAATATGTTATCAGGGATATCTTGGCGAAAGAACACCTGAATATGATGCGCCGGGTTGGACTTGTGAATCTTTAAACCCCGAATTGTTGCGAAACAGCGAACCGATCTTTAGCACGGAAAATACTCTGAGAACACCCATTGGCGAAATAAACGTCACTTGTAACCTAACGAAGCTTGCTAAATATACCTTGATTCCAAAACCATAAAACCAATTATATACATGCATGTAATATTGAAATGTAAGCCAAAAAGTTCGAAATAAAGAGGGTAAATTTTGGGGTACAACAGCTACCCCTGTTCAATCTTCTTAAACTTGAAGATTTAGATTGGCTAGTCTGCCTTTCGTGATCTAAAGGTAGAAGATGCTTGAACACTAGAGTGCCCAAAAATTTGCACTCATCTGAAATGATACTTGACTGCATAGATAATATCGGGAATGGGCTTTTATAGATGCCATTTGGAGAAGATGACGGAAGTTCGTTGGAGATGGGCTTAAAGATGCCATCCGGAGAGTCGTCGGAGAGTCATCGGAGATTGGCTTAAATATTCCATTTAGAACCATGTTGATTTCATGAGATATTCCTT
Source organism: Vicia faba (assembly GCA_948472305.1). Classification (NCBI taxonomy): domain Eukaryota; kingdom Viridiplantae; phylum Streptophyta; class Magnoliopsida; order Fabales; family Fabaceae; genus Vicia; species Vicia faba. The sequence goes on along the minus strand of OX451735.1, from coordinate 1,326,205,780 downwards.
CGCTGAGAATTCATATGCCTGTTGTTGGGGAGGACTCCACTGAGGAATGTTGGTCTTTGTTCGGGAAATAGAATTTAGAAGCTTTAGTTGTCCATTACTCTACTGGGGAGTCATCTCTTGATTGAAGAGATGGAAGTGAACTGCTATCTGGTCAGGATCCAGGCTTCACAGTAACTTGCTGGGGGAATGAGATTAAACTGTTATCTGGTCGTGCTCTAGGCTTTGCAGTTTCTTAAACTGTTATCTGGTCGGGATCCAGGCTTTGCAGTTTCTTAAACTAGAATAGAAATAAGAAAAATCTTAGTGTCGATTTAACTGAACCAGAGAAAGGTATTTAATTAACTTTGACTGGAATGGAAATCAGAAAATTCTTAGTGTCGATTTAACTGAACCAGACAAAAGTCTTGGAATATCCTCAACTGGAATAGAAATCAGAGAGATCTTAGTATTGATCCAACTGAACCAGAGAAGGTCTTGAATTAACTTTGACTGGAATGGAAATCAGAAAGATCTTAGTATCAATCCAATTGAACCAGAGAAGGTCTTAAATTAACTTTGACTGGAATGGATATCAAAAAAATTAGCGTCGATTTAACAGAACCAGACAAAAGTCTTGGAATATCTTCAATTGGAATAGAAATCAGAGAGATCTTAGTATCGATCCAACTGAACCAGAGAAGGTCTTGGATTAACTTCGACTAGAATGGAAATCAGAAGAATCCTAGTATCGATTCAACTGAACCAGACAAAAGTCTTGGAATATCCTCAACTAGAATAGAAATCAGAGAGATCTTAGTATCGATCCAACTGAACCAGAGAAGGTCTTGGATTAACTTCGAATGGAATGGAAATCAGAAGAACCTTAGTATCGATTCAACTGAACCAGACAAAAGTCTTGGAATATCCTTAACTGGAATAGAAATCCGAGAGATCTTAGTATCGATCCAACTGAACCAGAAAAGGTCTTGAATTAACTTTGACTGGAATGGAAATCAGAAAAATCTTAGTGTCGATTTAACTGAACCAGGAAAAAGTCTTGGAATATCTTCAACTGGAATAGAAATCAGAGAGATCGTAGTGCCGATCTAACTGAACCAGAGAAGGTCTTGTGAGGACACCTTTCTCTGATGTTGAACAAATAGTCATATGTGAATAATGGTATTTTAAGAATGCAAAGCATATGTCTGTCTTGAAGTTTGAAAATTCTTTTTTTTATTAAAACAAACAAATTTTGTAAAAGTGTGATGTCAGCTCAGGATTTATAGCGAATCCTACAGAATTCAGGATACCTTTTGTAATAGTATACTTTCGAACTAACCCATGCTTCAGCTAGGACTTTTAAGGGTTATAACGTGGCCTGGTTCATGGTTCAAGAAACAAAGGATAAAGGCTCCAATTTTATTTGTACCCAACCTGTTCTTCGTGATGTTCTTCGATCATATGCTCAGCTAATTGTGCGTTCAGATCCCAATTGAGTCTGGCATCTTGTCCTTGATGTTATGGTGATGGTTTGGATACTGGAAGTTTATTTTGAAGAGGCAGTCATTTTTGTAATCTTCTTTTTGTCGAGGATTTGTAGTAACCTCTTTTTTGGTTTTCGTTATCCATGTCTTTTGCCTGAACTGTTTCTTTTGTGATTACAGTTAGCGGGATGCCCCTGTTTTTTTATTAAGTCTCTTTCATAGGTTTTGACTTAGTGGGCTTTTATTTTGAGAGATAATGACTGCCGATTTTAATTATTATGCGGAACCATCACCATCTTCTGATTTGGAAGGACGTCTTTGATGTTATTCATTATGTATGAAGTAGAATATTGCGACTGAACGCGCATCTGAATTAACTGAGAAAACTACCCTGCCCCAGGTTATGATTAAGGATTTTAATTTGTGTGAAAAGAAAAACTCCTACTTCTTTGGCTCAAAGGGGTTGACTAGGGATTATCTTCCTTATAACTCCACTGTTTAGGATTTGAAACAATGTTTGTACATCTAATGAATAAAAGCCTCTTTGTCTGATCTTGTCACTTCAGATGGTGTGCCTTGGAGGGATAACAGAAGAATTCAAGTTGACCGTCTTGTGCAAATTCTAATGCACCCTCATCGATCAGGTCTTGAATTTTGTATTTTAATGTCTGACAGCTATCAGTATCATGCCCTGGACTGTTGGAGTGATATTCACACCTTGAATTTGGATTGTACATTGGAGAGGCAGTATTGGGATTTGTATGAGGATCCCACAACGTGACCAAATTCACTTTCAACATGTGTTGCAACTTGTGACATTGGTATGCTGAGTTTGGTATATTTCCTAATGAATGAATCCCGCTTACGCTGATTACATGTGCTTGTTGGCGAGGTTGTGGTTGGGCTCGTGATGTAGCAGTAAATTGGAAAGGTCCACTCTCCACCAAGCCAAATCCTTGTCCCGTCAGGGGATGATTAACGACTTGATCCTTAGCCTCAACCGTTTGTTTCATACGGTTGCGACCGTCTTGATGAAGTTTGCTGACGAGGATTCTTAGCTCCTTTTGTCCTCGGGCTAGGCTTTGGATAAGAGCCATTTGACTGATCATCTGGGTTCTCATCCTTTCCATCTCAGCTTGCAGTTGTTCAACCTGGTCATCCTTGTTGTTGTCAGGACATTTCTTGGTCAGATTCCCAACGAGGAGTGCTTTCAATTCTTCTTGCCCCTTGTATTAGTTTAGGAACATTTCCATGAACTGAGCCCCTTGAGTATAGAGATATTTGTTGTCTTGTTTGAGAGCCATTGCTGAAATAAACAGCGAGAACATAGGAGACCTGTACTGGAGACTACCTGATATGCAATGACATGTATGATATGCAAATGTTTTTAAGGATCTCGCGGGGTAAACAAGAAAAATGTTAGGCGTTGAACTTTACAGCTTTAGTTAAAGCACTCTGTATCGTTGAAGGTCCTTCTACAAGAGTCAAACTCACCATATCAAGTGGGTCATAGCCCCTGACTGAAGTTGTCACTTTGGTCTTTTGACAGTGTTGGCTAGAGGAAAATGAATCCCCTTTCCCCTTGTTAGACATTTTCTTTATCATAACCTGCATCACAGGCCCTTGAGATCCTTGAGATGATTAAGGAAATGCTATGGTATGATGTTATGATGTGTATTATATGCATCAAGCAAAAATGCAAGGTAAGAAACCAATTTATTGGATTTATACAAACAAGGTCCTGAAAGGACTACAAACAAAACCCTACAATGAGTTCAAATTGTTAGGCAAAGAGAGAAAACAAGTCACACAAGTAGCCTTAGGTTTAGGCTTGCATGGATTCCATAGGTAAGTACCCTCTTGAAGTTTAGTTGGCTCAACTTGTCTTAGAAATAGTAACCAGGTTCTAAGGAGTCTCAATATCATTGATCTTTCTTTATCGAGCATTATTTCAGCTTAGAATCTTTTCTTGCGGCCGAAACATCCTGAAAGTTTGATCTCAATGAGTGTAGTATCGAGTATCAATTGATTCCCAGCTTTACTCCGAGGCCGGCTATCTCACTAATTTCTAATGGCCAAGTTTGTTCAACTAAGGTTCTAAGGTTTGTTAGTGCTTCGCAACACCACGCGGCGGCCCCGTATTCTCCTCGATTCAACACAAGGGATACTGGTACCAATCAAAGTGTAACACAAACATAGCTATCCCTTCAACCATATCGGTCTATGTCGTACAGTCTCCATGATCTATTGTTATTTACCTAAAAAGATGCCCCAGATCCGGGTATAAGATCTATAGTAACCTAAACAATACCCTTTAAAGATAAAGCAGTCAAAGCAAACAGAAAAAGCAATTTTAAAATGATCTAGACCCTAAGGTAAACCCCACTTTATAATTATCCCCGACAGAGTCGCCAATTCTGTGATACGGTGGCAGAATTGACTGTTTATACTGATTTACATTTTGTATTTGCAAATGTGCGGTAAGCAAGAGTCGCCACCGACTTTTCTTTTATCCAACAAAGGAAAGGATGAAAAGAACAGAAAAAGACCTTTTTTCGAGATTTTCTGAGTAAGGGGGGTAGATTATGGAAAGGGAAGGTGTTAGCACCCTTTCCATCCATGGTTTTCCATGGGCTCTTAGGTACTTGCTCATCTTTTGAAAATTGCTTGTGTCGGTGTGATTTGAAAAGATATGAAAATGCCTTAGTGCGGCGATTCACTTTATGGTAACCCTTGTATCAGTCCTCAAGGGTGTGATAAAGTGTTTTTGAAAACTTTTGTTTGAAAAGTAGTATTTGAAAGTGTATGGGGTAAAAATTTGTCTGAGCAAGTACCTAACATTTATCTACCTACTCGAAAAGGTCGTTCTTTTCTCCCTGTCCTTTAGGCAGTGCTATCCTACTATTCATGAGTAGGTAGCCATATATTGGATGTATGAGGGACAGGCGCAGGTCATCGGTATGGTCATAGAAGGCAACATATAGGAATACCTTAGCAGTTCGAACGGACTGTCATCATATATTCGTAGGCAACATCGAGGGACAAGATCATTTCTCATAGGTAACTCGAGGGACATTGAGGGACTATGATGTTTATGATGACTTTAACCGAGGGTTTGCTAAGGGTATTCCCACGTTCGAGGGACATGACCATTGTTTTTCCGAAGACAACAAGTGAGGTTACCCTAGAGGTGCAAGTGTATAAATGATTCAGTTTGGTTATTTATCTTGAAATTAGGGTTTTCTATCGTTCATTTTTATCTTACCATACAATCCTATTAATCTAAGCATTGCATAAAATATAGTAGCTGAATGTAAAGGCAGAAATGTAAACCTAAGCTATTACAGAGTTTTGGGGCAGTTACATAATAGTGAAGAGTGCGGAAAAGAAATCCTAAAACTATTACATCCCGAAAGCAATTACATGATAATGATAAAAAAAAGCGGGAAAAATAAAGCTACGCTATTACAGTTGAACGCGCCCTATACACTTTATCTAGGAAAATAAAAATAAGATGAAAATAGCAAAGAAAATGTTATGGTGATTTTTTTATGAAAAATGATTTATGATAATTAATTAAATAAACCTAAAAAACCTAATTAATTTTAATTAATAAAAAAAATGTTAATTTTGAAAAAAGTTAATTAAAATACCTAAATTCTAATTAGTTCGAATTAAAAAAAAAGGTTAATTTTGAAAAAATTTAATTAAAAAAAACCTAAAAACCTAATTAATTTTAATTTAAAAAAGGTTAATTTTGAAAAATTTAATTAAAAAAAACCTAAAAACCTAATTAATTTTAATTTAAAAAAGGTTAATTTTGAAGGAAAAAAAGATTAATTAAAAAAAACTAAAACATAATTAATTTTAATTAAAAAAAAGGTTTTAAAAAAAGTTTATGTGTAATGATTAACAAGAAAGAATTAAGTTTGCCAAAAAATAGACAGGGGAAGAAACATCAATAAAAAATAGGGTTAGAAAATACAAATAATGCAAATGTCAGGGGTGGGTGTTAAACCAAAAATTAATTTAAAACCTAAAATTAAATTTTAAAAAAAACCTAAAATTAATTATTCGAGTTTATTTCGAAAAATCAAAGGTTTGTGAAAAATGTTAAGTTTTATGAAAAAAGGTTTTAAACAGCAAGAATGAAAATACGTAAAAGGATAAATAGAATCGAAGAAAACCAAAACCAATAGAGGTGGGTGTTGAACCCACGCCCATAGCTTCCTCAGGATGTCTGCCTTGCCATGAGTTATGCATTGCTTGTTGTTCTGTTTTGACCTCATCGTTTTGTAATAAACATGCATGAGACCCTGTCTAAATCTGCAGTGTTGAATCTCATGAACACATTAAATAAATTACTATATCATGAAATACAAAGAAAGCAAATATATGAAATTTTATAATTTTAAAACCGATATAGCATGTATGAATGCTTCTACATCCTTTTGATCATGGAGATCAAACCAACCTTACCCGTACTAGAGAAGTAGTGAGATGGGGGTTTGTAACAAGGATGACTTATTTGTAGTGAGGTGGGGGTTTGTAACAAGGATTTCATGATTTTTAGGATTCTTGAAAGAATTTGATATTTTGACAGGGTTGTGGAAAAGGTTTTTTTTTCGTCGTGTTTGTGTGAAAAGAATGAGATTATATAATGGAAATTAGAGCAAAGATATGGGCTTTGAATGTGCAATTGGGCCTCGAATAACCACAAGCAATAGTGCAGATTTTTATTCGTTCCAGGCTAAATCGCAGGGACTTAAGTGCAATTTTTGAAGTTGAAATGTCAAAAAAAATATAGCCGACATTGATAACAAACTCCTGTCCGAAAATGGGCTCAATCGGATAAACGGTGAATTAGTTATGAGTTTTTGAAGTTTCGCCTCAGACAAACTTATTTTGGGCTCCAGTGTCAACTCTGACACGTTCTTCAATAAAAAACTGGTATTGATCTGAGCAGAACCCAGTCTCAAATTTGGAATCAAAATTGTAGATCTCTAAGTCAGTGACCTTGTGTAAAAAGATGGGCCCAGTCCGATAAAAATTGACCGAGTTATGAATTTTCGAAGTTTCGACCCAGATGAAATAATATTCAGCATTCAGGATTTTTGGCACGTCATGCGCACTCTAGGCAAAAAACGAAGTCCTTTTGGATACCATTCTGACTCGATACCTTTTGTGAAAATGTAGCCAACTCAATTTTTGAAATTTTGGCGCCAGAACCAGCTCCATACGAGGAAAATCTACCAAGTTGTGATTTTCTGAACAAGACAGAGATAAACTTCTGTCACAAATTTTCTGTACGAAAATAATTGATAAATCCGAATTTTTGAAGACCTTCTGATCAAAATTGGCTTCCAGCCGTGAGAGATGAAAACATAGATGACGTCAAGACGAAATTTTGGCCACTAGAACGGGTTCAAAACGAGCCACGATCTTCAAGTTATGAATTTTTTTATGCGTAAAAGCTGCACTTTCAGCACACTTTTTCACCATATTGCTTCGAGAAAACTCGCACATTCGGATACCTTCTTTAAATAATTGGCTCTCGAGCAGAACCTGAATTTGAGAATATGTTATCAGGGATATCTTGGTGAAAGAACGCCTGAATATGATGCACCGGGTTGGACTTGTGAATCTTTGAACCCCGAATTGTTGCGAAACGACGTCCCAATCTTCAGCACGGAAAATACTCTGAGAATATCCATTGGCGAAATAAATGTCACTACTAACCTGACGAAGCTTGCTAAATATACCTTGATTCCAAAACCATAAAACCAATTATATGCATGCATGTAATAATGAAATGCAAGCAAAATAGGTCGAAATAAAGAGGGTAAATATTGGGGTACAACAGTTGTCCTGTTCAATCTTCTTAAACCTGAAGATTTAGATTGGCTAGTCTGCCGTTCGTGATCTGAAGGTAGAAGATGATTGAACACTAGAGTGTCTAAAAATTTACACTCGTCTGAAATGATACTTGACTGCATAGATAATATCGGGAATGAGCTTTTATAGATGCCATTTGGAGAAGATGACGGAAGTTCGTGGAAGATGGGCTTAAAGATGCCATCCACAGAGTCGTCGGAGAGTCATCGGAGATGGGCTTAAAAATGCCATTTAGAACCATGTTGATTTCATGAGATATTCCTTTGTTGAGAATTCATATGCCTGTTGTTGGGGAGGACTCCGCTGAGGAATGTTGGTCTTTGTTCGGGAAATAGAATTTAGGAGCTTCAGTTGTCCATTACTCTATTGGGGAGTCATCTCTTGATTGAAGAGATGGAAGTAAATTGCTATCTGGTCAGGATCCAGGCTTCACAGTAACTTGCTGGGGGAATGAGATTAAACTGTTATCTGGTTGTGCTCCAGGATTTGCAGTTTCCTAAACTATTATCTGGTCGGGATCCAGGCTCTGCAGTTTTTTAAATTGGAATAGAAATCAGAAAAATCTTAGTGTCAATTTAACTGAACCAGAGAAAGGTCTTTAATTAACTTTGACTGGAATGGAAATCACAAAAATCTTATCGTTGATTTAACTGAACCAGAAAAAAGTCTTGGAATATCCTCAATTGGAATAGAAATCAGAGAGATCTTAGTATCGATCCAATTGAACCAGAGAAGGTTTTGAATTAACTTTGACTGGAATAGAAATCAGAAAGATCTTAGTATTGGTCCAACTGAACCAGAGAAGGTCTTGAATTAACTTTGACTGAAATGGAAATCAAAAAAATCTTAGTGTCGATTTACTTGAACCAGATAAAAGTCTTGAAACATCTTCAACTGGAATAGAAATCAGAGAGATCTTAGTATCGATCCAACTTAACCAGAGAAGGTCTTAGATTAACTTTGACTGGAATGGAAATCAGAAGAATCTTAGTATCGATTCAACTAAACCAGACAAAAGTCTTAGAATATCCTCAACTGGAATAGAAATCAGAGAGATCTTAGTATCGATCCAACTGAACCAGAGAAGGTCTTGAATTAACTTTGACTGGAATGGAAATCAGAAAAATCTTAATGTTGATTTAACTGAACCAAACAAAAGTCTTGGAATATCTTCAACTGGAATAGAAATTAGAGAGATCTTAGTGCCGATCTAATTGAACCAGAGAAGGTATTGTGAGGACACCTTTCTGAGGAAAATTTTGAAATAGCCCTTCATCATACATAGTTTTTGATAAGACTACCAGGTCACGTAAGTAGTCAACAGTGTTTGTTGATTTGATCTTTCCTGAAAACGGTAAAGAGTTAGTCGTATGAAATGTCATGATGTATGAAATGCATTGTGATGGTGGTCTCAAAATAAATTAGATTATGATGTATGCGATGTGTATGCGCATGCCACGATGTATGAATATGGGATGCTGTTGTGATATTTCCTAGTCTGGGAAAGTGAATCCCTGACTGCTGCTAAAGAGTATTGGGAAGCTGAATCCTTCATTTCCGCTGAGGATGATGAATGGATATGATTTGCTGGGGATTTCCTCTTTTTGTTTGAGGATATTCTGTCGGGGATTGACTCTGTGGAGAGAGATAATGCTTTGTTGAAAGGCTCTGCCGATGTAGAGAAATAAACTCTGTTAGGGCCTGAACTTCCGCAGTTAGAGAAATAAACTCTACCCAGGAGGAGGTTTAACAAACTGTTTGCACTTCTAAAACTTGGTCGGGGAATACATATTTCAGCTTTCTGAAGGAACTTTGCTGGAGGAGGTAGTTCCTGCTTGGGGAAGAAGAGATCAAAACTCTGGTTGTTTCTACTCCTTGGGGGACATAGACGTCACTGGGACGTATGCTGCGGACGTAGAGGTGACTTTGCATCAAGACGTTTCTGCCCCTGTACCTGTTGGATAAAGTACCTGCGGAGGACTTGTGGATGGATCTATGTGTTGAAATAAGTGTCAGAATGACATCTGTCTCTGGATCGTATATGAACTGTATTTGGAATTTTTATTAAATGAGTTTCATAATGACATTTGTCTTTGGATCGTATCTTAACTCTATTTGAAACATGTGTTGAATGAGTGTCAGAATGACATCCGTCTCTGGATCGTATCTGAGCTGTATTTAGAAAATGTATTGAATGAGTGTCAGAATGACATCCGTCTCTAGATCGTATCTGAACTGTTTCTAGATGAAAATCTTCTTTATTTAGAATGTTTCTGCTGGGGTATGAGAACACTTGACACCATTAGGTTGCATGCTGAGAATATGGCGGTGACCTTGTAGTAGAATGCCCATGTCTCGATACCTGTTGTAGAAAATATCAACCGGGGTTTTTGTAGATGGTTTGACTGTTATCCCAACTCTTGGAGTCCTTGGTGAATGTAGATCAGGGTAATAAACCTTCTACTGATTAGACAAGTGACAAGATGACGGGACGTAGTTGTACGCTTTATTCCCTAACTTTTTCCTGGAATGTCTTTTCAGATTTTCAGTCCACTGGGATACACATTTTTGCTCAAGCCGCCTTTTCAGGTTTTTAACTTGTCAGGTGCACCAATTTTTTTCATACGTATATCCCTAATTTTTGCCTGAACTCCTTTTGGTTCACCGTGATGCCCTTATTTTTGCCTAGGCCAATCAACCTAGCAAGTCTTTGTTCATGCGTAGTATTTTCCGACTATGTCCATGTTCACCAAGTACGGAGAATTTTCACTGTGCATAGTAGTAAGTGTTGCCACACTTCCAGAAGATGTTTGTTTTATCATACATGATTCGTTGCTGGAATTCATGTCCAATGCCCCAAGTGATTTAGATGGAGATCTGCCCCTGGCTATTTGGCATTTTTGAGAGATTCTTTGCATATTGACTTGACTGGCCCAAATCAACTGGACACCATGCTATGCCCCTTGATTATGAAAGGCCTATCACTGGAATGTCTTTCCATCTGAGGTGATTATATCCATTGAGAAGATTTATGTTCATCGAATATCCGTCGTGTGAATTTATCTGCTGTTGAACAATAGTCATATGCAAATAATGGTATTTTAAGAATGCAACGCTTATGTCTTTCTTGAAGTTTGGAAATTCATTTTTTATTAAAACAAACAAATTTTGTAAAAGTGTGATGTCAGCTCATGATTTATAGCGAACCCTACAGGAGTCAGGATACATTTTGTAATAATATACTTTCGAACTAACCCATGCTTCAGCTAGGAATTTTAAGGGTTATAACGTAGCCTGGTTCATGGTTCAAGAAACAAAGGATAAAGGCTCAAATTTTATTTGTACCTAACCCGTTCTCCGTGATGTTCTTCGATCCCATGCTCATCTAATTGTGCATTCAGATCCCAATTGAGTCTGGCATCTTGTCCTTGATGTTCCGGTGATGGTTCAGATACTGAAAGTTTATTTTGAAGAGGTAGTCAGTTTTGTAAACTTCTTTTTGTCGAGGATTTGTAGTAACCTCTTTTTTTGTTTTCGTTATCCCTGTCTTTTGTCTGAACTGTTTCTTTTGTGATTACAGTCGGCGGGATGCCCCAGTTTTTTTCTTAAGTGTTTTGACTTGGTGGGCTTTTATTTTGAGAGATAATGACTGCCGGTTTTAATGATTATGTGGAACCATCACCATCTTCTGATTTGGAAGGACGTCTTTGATGCCATTCATTATGTATGAATTAGAATATTGCGACTGAATGCGCATCTGAATTAACTGAGAAAACTACCATGCCCCAGGTTATGATTAAGGGTTTTAATTTGTGTGAAAAGAAAAACTCCTACTTCTTTGGCTCAAAAGGGTTAAATAGGGATTATCTTTATTATAACTCCATTGTTTAGGATTTGAAACAACGCCTGTACATCGTCAGCGGGGTCTGTTCAAAAGAATACTGTAGAGATTGTGGTATCGTTCTCATCATCCTCCCTTTAAAGGCTTAGAGCTTTTAATCAAGAGTTTAATATCACAAAAGGGAAGTAAGAAAGCAGTTCAAGCATAGTGCAAACAAATTAATTCAAGACAAACATGTGCAATGCATTGATGAAATAAAAATGTTTGATATGAATAAATGTTCGAACAATCAAAAGAAAATTACAAATGGAAAAATATAATGAACAAAAGCCTCTTTGTCTGATCTTGTCACTTCAGATGGTGTGCCTTGGAGGGATAACAGAAGAATTCCAGTTGACCATCTTGTGCAAATTCCAATGCTCCCTCATCGATCAGGTCTTGAATTTTGTATTTTAATGTCCGACAGTTATCAGTATCATGCCCTAGACTATTGGAGTGATATGCACACCTTGCATTTGGATTGTACATTGGAGAGGCAGTATTGGGATTTGTAGGAGGATCCCTCAGCATGACCAAATTCAATTTCAACATGTGTTGCAACTTGCGACATTGGTATGCTGAGTTTGGTATATTGCCTAGTAAATGAATCTCGCTTACGCTGATTACCTGTGCTTGTTAGCGAGGTTGTGGTTGGGCTCGTGATATAGCAGCAAATTGGAAAGGTCCACTCTCCACAAAGCCAACTCCTTATCTCGTCATGGGCTGATTAACGACTTAATCCTCAACCTCGACCGTTTGTTTCATACGGTTACGACCGTCTTGATGAAGTTTGCTGACGAGGATTCTTAGCTCTTCTTGTCCTCGGGCTAGGCTTTGGATAAGAGCCATTTGACTGATCATCTGGGTTCTCATACTTTCCATCTTAGCTTGCAGTTGTTCAACCTAGTCATCCTTATTGTTGTCAGGACATTTATTGGTCAGATTCCCAACGAGGAGTGCTTTCAATTTTTCTTGCCCCTTGTATTGGTTTAGGAACATTTCCATGAACTGAGCCCTTTGAGTTTGGAGATCTCTGTTGTCTTGTTTGAGAGCCATTACTGAAATAAACAGCGAGAACATAGGAGATCTGTACTGGAGACTACATGTTATGCAATGACATGTATGATATGTAAATGTTTTCAAGGATCTCGCGGGGTAAACAAGAAAAATGTTAGGCATTGAACTTTACAGCTTTGATTGAAACACTCGGTATCGTTGAAGGTCCTTCTACAAGAGTCAAACTCACCATATCAAGTGGGTCATAGCCCCTAACTCAAGTTGTCACTTTGGTCTTTTGACAGCGTTGGCTAGAGGAAAATGAATCCCCTTGCCCCTTGCTAGACATCTGCTTTGTCATAACCTGTATCATAGGCCCTTGAGATCCTTGAAATGGTTAAGGAAATGCTATGGTATGATGTTCTGATGTGTATTTTATGCATCAAGAAAACATGCAGGGTAAGAAACCAATTTATTGGATTTATACAAACAAGGTCCTACAAGGAATATAAACAAAGCCTTGCAATGAGTTCAAATTGTTAGGCAAAGAGAGAAAACAAGTTACACTAGTAGCCTTAGGTTTAGGCTTGCATGAATTCCATTGGTAAGTACCCTCTTGAAGTTTAGTTGGCTCAACCTGTCTTAGAAATAGTAATCGGGTTCTAAGGAGACTCAATATCACTGATCTTTCTTTATCGAGCATTATTTCAGCTTAGCAATCTTTTCTTGCGGTCAAAACATCCTGAAAGTCCGATCTCAATGAGTGTAGTATCGAGTATCAACTGATTCCCAACTTTACACCGAGGCTGACTATCTCACTACTTTCTAATGGCCAAGTTTGTTTGACTAAGGTTCTAAGGTTCGTTAGTGCTTCACAACACCGCACGGCGGCCCCGTATTCTCCTCGATTCAACATAAGGGATACTGGTACCAACCGAAGTGTCACACCAACACAGTTATCGCTTCAATCATATCGGTCTACACCGTATAGTCTCCATGATCTATTGTTGTTTACCTAAAAAGATACCCCAGATCCGGGTATAGGATCTATAGTAAACCAAACAATACTCAAAAATAAAGCAGTCAAAGCAAACAGAGAAAGCAATTTTAAAATGATCTAGACCCTAAGGTAAACCCCCACTTTATAATTATCCCCAGAAGAGTCTCCAGTTCTGTGATACGGTGGCAAAACCGACTATTTATACTGGTTTGCATTTTGTATTTGCAAATGTGTGGTAAGCAAGAGTCGCCACCGACATTTCTTTTATCCAACAAAGGAAAGGATGAACAGAACAGAAAAAGACCTTTTTTTCAAGATTTTCTGAGTAAGGGGGGTAGATTATGAAAAGGGAAGGTGTTAGCATCCTTTTCATCCATAGTTTTCCATGGGCTCTTAGGTATTTGCTTATCTTTTGAAAATTGCTTGTGTCGGTGTGGTTTGAAAAGCTTTGAAAATGCCTTAGTGCGGCGATTCACTTTATGGTAACCCTTGTATCAGTCCTCAAGGGTGTGATAAAACGTTTTTAAAAATTTTTGTTTGAAAATTAGTATTTGAAAGTGTAGGGTGTAAAAATTTGTCTGAGTAAGTACCTAACAGTTATCTACCTACTCGAAAAGGTCGTTCTTTTCTCCCTATCCTTTAGACAGTTCTATCCTACTATTAGTGAGTAGGTAGCCCTATCGTTGGATGTATGAGGGACATGTACGGGTCATTGTTATGGTCGTAGAAGACAACATATAGGAATACCTTAGCAGTCTGAAGGGACTGTCATCATATATTCGTAGACAACATCGAAGGACAAGATCATTTCTCATAGGTAACTCGAGGGACATTGAGGGACTATGATCTTTATGATGACTTTAACCGAGGGTCTTTGCTAAGGGTATCCCCACGTTCGAGGGACATGACCATTGTTTTACCGAAGGCAACAAGTGAGGTTACCCTAGAGGTGTGAGTGTGCAAATGATTCAGTTCAGTTATTTATCTTAAAATTAGGGTTTTCTATCGTTCATTTTTATCTTACCATACAATCCTATTAATCTAAGCATTGCATAAAATATAGTAGCTGAAGGTAAAGGCGGAAATGTAAACCTAAGCTATTACAGAGCTTTAGGGCAGTTACATAGTAGTGAAGAGTGCGGAAAAGAAATCCTAAAACTATTACATCCCGGAAGCAATTACATGATAATGATAAAAAAAAACGAGAAAAATAAAGCTACGGTATTATAGTTGAATGCGCCCTATACACTTTATCTAGAAAAATAAAAATAAGATGAAAATAGCAAAGAAAATGTTTTGGTGATTTTTTTATGAAAAATGATTTATGATAATTAATTTAATAAACCTAAAAAACCTAATTAATTTTAATTAATAAAAAAATGTTAATTTAAAAAAAAGTTAATTAAAATACCTAAATCCTAATTAGTTCGAATTAAAAAAAAGTTAATTTTGAAAAAAAGTCAATTAAAAAAAAACCTAAAAACCTAATAAATTTTAATTAAAAAAAGGTTAATTTGGAAAAAGGGTTAATTAAAAAAACCTAAAACCTAATTAATTTTAATTAAAAAAAAAGTTAAAAAAAAAAAGTTTATGTGTAATGCTTAACAAGAAAGAATTAAGATTGCCAAAAAATAGATAGGGGAAAAAACATCAATGAAAAATAGGGTTAAAAAATACAAATAATGCAAATGTCAGGGGTGGGTGTTGAACCAAAAATTAATTTAAAACGTAAAATCAAATTAAAAAAAAAACCTAAAATTAATTATTCGAGTTTATTATGAAAAATCAAAGATTTGTGAAAAATGTTAAGTTTTATGAAAAAAGGTTTTAAACAGAAAAAATGAAAATAGGTAGAAGGATAAATAGAATCGAAGAAAACCAAAACCAATAGGGGTGGGTGTTGAACCCACGCCCTTAGCCTCCTCAAAATTCCTGCCTTGCCAAGAGTCATGCATTGGTTGTTCTGTTTTGGCTTCAGTATTTTGTAAAAAACCTGCATGGGACACTGTCTAAATCTACAGTGTTGAATCTCATGAACACATTAAATAAATTACTATATCATGAAATACAAAGAAAGCAAATATATGAAATTTTATAACGTTAAAACCGATATGGCATGTATAAATACTTTTATTTCCTTTTGATCATGGAGATCAAACCAGTCTTACCCTTACTGGAGAAGTAGTGAGATGAGGGTTTGTAACAAGGATGGCTTGTTTGTAGTGAGATGGGGGGTTTGTAATAAGGATTTCAAGATTTTTAGGGTTCTTGAAAGAATTTGATATTTTGACTGGGTTGTGGAAAAGGTTTTTTTTCCGTCGTGTTTGTGTGAAAAGAATGAGATTATATAATGGAAATTAGAGCAAAGATATGGGCTTTGAATGTGTAATTGGACCTCCAATAACCACAGACAATAGTGCAGATTTTTATTCGTTCCAGGATAAATCGCAGGGACTTAAGTGAAAATTTTGAAGTTGAAATGTGAAAACAAAATGTAGCCGACATCAAGAACAAACTCCTGTCCGAAAATGGGCTCAATCGGATAAATGGTGAATTAGTATGAATTTTTTAAGTTTCGCCTCAGACAAACTTATTTTGGGCTCCAGTGTCAAGTCTAACACGTTCTTCAATAAAAACTGGTATTAATCGGAGCAAAACCTGGTATCGACTTTGGAAGAAAAGTTGTAGATCTCTGAGTCAGTGACCTTGTGTAAAAAGATAGGCTCAATACAATAAAAATTGACCAAGTTATGAATTTTCGAAGTTTCGACCCAGATGAAATAATATTCAACATTCAGGATTTTCGGCGAGTCACGTGCACTCTAGGAAAAAAACGAAGGCCTTTTGGATACTGTTCGAACTGGATGCCTCCTTTGAAAACGTATCCAACTTAATTTGTGAAACTTTGGCGCTAGAACCAGCTCTATACAATGAAAATTGACCAAGTTATGATTTTCTGAACATGACGTAGATAAACTTGTGTCACAAATTTTCTGTACGAAAATACTTGATAAATCCGCATTTTTGAAGACCTTTTGATCGAAATTGGCTTCCAGCCATGAGAGATGAAAACGTAGATGACGTCAAGACGAAATTTTTACCACTGGAATGGGTTCAAAACGAGCCAAAATCTTCAAGTTATGAATTTTTTAGTGCGTAAAAACTGCACTCTCAGCATACTTTTTCACCATATTTCTTCGAGAAACTCGCACATTCGGAGACCTTCTTTAAATAATTGGCTCTGGTGCAAAACCTGAATTTGAGAATATATTATCAGGGATATCTTGGCGAAAGAACACCTGAATATGATGCGCCGGGTTGGACTTGTGAATCTTTGAACCCCGAATTGTTGCGAAACGGCGAACCGATCTTCAGCACGAAAAATACTCTGAGAACATCCATTGGCGAAATAAACGTCACTTGTAACCTGACGAAGCTTGCTAAATATACCTTGATTTCATAACCATAAAACCAATTATGTGCATGCATGTAATAATGAAATGTAAGCCAAAAAGGTCAAAATAAAGAGGGTAAATTTTGGGGTACAACACATGTATTGAATGCGAGAAAAATGCATTGTAATTGAAATGTGTATACATTACCATTGCGATTATTATTGTGAAAAGTTGGTTTTTAGACAAGAGTCATGGACGAGACACAAGGATGAAATGTTTTATTAAAATTGGTGATTAAAAATTGATAAAGAAATAGTTTATATAGTGATAAAAATTCTAGAGAAAAGAGACATGTTGCATAAAGTATTTATGGGTCAATAGAATTATGGAAACTTAGATTCTCTAATGTAAGAGTCATACTAACACATAAATTAAGATAGTTAAACAAATTATGATTGTTGAATTAAAATTTGAAGATCTAGATTTGAAGTTAGAATATAATTTGAAGGGGAAAAAATGAAAGTTACACTTTATGAGCCATTTGATTAATATAGAGTCACATGAATTGTTTGATTGATTTATATTTTCAATGTAGAATATTAAAATAGATCTTTATTAAACAAAAACTTTTTATTAATATTTTACCTTCATATTTTAAAATCAAATATGTTTAATGATTATTAGTGATTATTTAATGGTGTGTGTGTGTGTGTATATATATATATATATATATATATATATATATTTTAATGTTGTATAAATATTCTAATGTAATTCTTATTCTATAGATTTGTTTTATTATAATGAAATTAATTGATCATTTATATAGGTTACTTGTGAAGAGTGGAGTTTCTGAGCGTTTCCAAGAATATTACACCGTGTGGTTTCAGAAGTTATTGACTTCTCTACAGGTATTTAGTTGTTCTTTTAATTTGCTATAGTTGCTTGAATAAT
This sequence comes from Vicia faba, assembly GCA_948472305.1. NCBI lineage: Eukaryota > Viridiplantae > Streptophyta > Magnoliopsida > Fabales > Fabaceae > Vicia > Vicia faba. Next base: position 1,326,188,197 of record OX451735.1, on the reverse strand, counting down.
TATAATATTTTTATTTTCGATGAATATGCCTAATTGGTATTAAGCTTTTTAGTCTTTGTCCTTTTTTTTTAAGTATTGTTTTTGCTTAGCTTACTTAATAGTAAGACCATTGATAAAAAATGGATGTCTACCAATCGATTCTCCAAAGAATACGAGAATGGGGTATTGGAATTCGTTGAGTTTGTTGTTGAACATGCTGAAGACGCCAATCGAATGAAATGTCCTTGCTTAAGTTGTTATTTTGTGGGTCGGGTTGACGCAGTTGGGTTGCAATCACATTTATTGAGGTGTGGAATTGATCGAAGTTACACATGTTGGATATTCCATAGTGATAAAAGTAACGGGAATGTTGAACCATGGGATAGTACGACATATGCTTCAGACGACAATGGCGGAGATACATACGATTGTGATCGTGTCGAAGAGATTGCAGAAGCACTTGAAGAAGATCTTCAGGATTTTCCCAAAATGTTTGAGAGGTGGGTAAGCGATACAGAGAAACCATTGTATAAAGGTTGCACTAAATTCACAAGACTTTCCGCAGTATTAAAGTTGTACAACTTAAAGGCGGGCAACAGATGGTCGGATAAAAGTTTCACAGAGTTATTAGTCCTTATGAAAGATATGCTTCTGAAGGATAATGTTCTTCCTGATCGAACATATGCGGCCAAAAAAATGTTGTGCTCTATTGGCATGAGCTATGATAAGATACATGATTGTCCAAATGATTGCATTTTGTTTCGAAACGAATATGCATCGTTAAATGAGTGTCCTAAATGTGGTTTATCTCGATATAAGAAAAAATTGTCTCCAGCAAAAGTCTTATGGTATTTTCCTATAATTCCGAGATTTAGACGCATGTTTCATAGTAAAACCGATGCAAGACACTTGACTTGGCATGTAGATAAAAGAATTATTGATGGAAAGTTTCGACATCCTGCAGATTCACCACAGTGGTCGAAAATTGATAATGATTATCCTGATTTTGGAGGAGAAGCAAGAAACCTTTGCTTGGCATTATCTACAGATGGAATGAACCCGCATGATCTTCAAAATATCTCACATTACACATGGCCTATAATTATGATGATTTATAACCTACCTCCATGGCTATGTATGAAGCGCAAGTACATGATGTTATCTATGTTAATTTATGGACCTAAACAACTAGAGAATGACATAGACGTATACTTGACACCGTTAATCGAAATTTAAGGTTTTTGTGGGAGAACGGTGTGGAGGTTTATGATGGATATAGGAAAGAAAGTTTCAATTTGAGAGCGATGTTGTTTGGCACAATTAATGATTTTCTGGCATACAGAAATCTATCGGGGTATATCATTAAAGGTAAAAAAATGTGTCCTATTTGTGAAGAACACACAAATTGGAAGCGATTGGAATTTTGTCAAAAGAATGTATTTCTCGTTCATTGTAGATTCTTAAATTCTAATCATCACTACCGTGGGTGGAGAAAGGCATTCAATGGAAATCTAGAACATGGTAGAGCTCCACCTATGTTGACAGGTGACCAAGTTTTTGAGAAGGTGGAAGATATGAGTCCTCAGTTTGGAAAGCCTTTTGCAAATACGCTTGTCAAAGGTGGGTGGAAGAAGAGGTCATTTTTTTGAATTGCCGTATTGGAAGTCGTTGTATATAAGACATTTTATTGATGTTATGCATACTGAAAAAAATGTATTTGAAAGTGTTATTGGTACATTACTCAATATACAAGGAAAGTCTAAGGATGGCCTTAAAGCAATAAAGGACTTGATAGAGATGGGAATAAGAACCGAATTAGGACCCATGAAGAAAGGAACACAAACATATATGCCGCCTGCTGCTTATACTTTATCTATAAAGGAGAAAAAAATATTGTGTAGGTTTCTAAGTGAAGTTAAAGTTCCAGAACGTTACTCTTCAGATATTAGAAGATTTGTGTCTATGAAAGACCTCAAGTTAAAGAGTTTAAAGACACATGATTGCATGTTATAATGGAGCATTTTCTACCAATAGGTATACGTTCAATTTTTCCAGAAAAAGTAAGAACCGCCATAACTAAATTGTGTTTTTTCTTCCGGTCAATTTGTAGTAAGGTGATCGATCCTGAGATCTTACCAATATTGCAAAAAGAAATAGTTATTACTTTGTGCGAGATTGAAATATATTTTCCTCCCTCATTTTTTGACATTATGGTCCATCTTATTGTTCATCTTGTGAAAGAGACATAATTGTGTGGACCAGTTTATATGAGATTGATGTACCCTGTTGAGCGTTATATGAAAATATTAAAAGGGTACGTGAAACATCAAAGTCGGGCATAAGGTTGTATGGTTGAACGATACATTGTTGAAGAAGCGGTTGAGTTTTTTACTGAATATTTGACTAATATTCAATCTATTGGACTACCCAAATCTCATATTTTAGAGAGGAAGGAAGGAATAAATTTAATCTGAAATAAAATTGTGACAGTATCAAGGGTTGAACAGGATCAAGTGCATTTATATGTTCTACACAATGACAATGAGGTTGAGCCGTATGTTGAAATGCACAAGGATGTACTCTGGGGTTTAAATCCGAATAGAAATGAAAATTGGATTGTACGAAAGCACAATCAAAGTTTTATACAATGGTTCAAAGATCATATTTATTGAAATTTTGATTTAGATCCCGCTTCAATAACATAAAGGTTGAGATGTTTAGCATATGGTCCGAGTTTGCTCATGTTTTCTTATAGCGCATACGCAATTAATGGATACACGTTTTATACCAAAGAACAAGATGATAAAAGCACTATGCAGAATATTGATGTCATTGTTGTAGCTGAAACAATGCACATTTCAAGTATGAATAACTTAAACCCAAAATATGCAAATCTGTCATATTTTGGGGTTATCGAGCATATTTGGGTGTTTGATTATGAGAAGTTTCAGATTCCTATCTTTGGTTGCAAGTGGGTACATAATAGTGGCATACGAATGGATAAGTCGGGATTTTTACAAGTGGATCTTAATAGGGTGGGGAACAAAGATGAGCCTTTTATTCTAGCTTCTCAAGCTAAACAAGTGTTCTATGTCACTAATCCGACAAGTACGAAATGGTCTATAGTGCTTTTATCTAACAAAGTGATTGATGATAACAGTGTAAATCAAAGTGATGTTGATGTTGAGGATGAGTCATATGTTAGAGAGAATGAGTCATATTTACGAAATGATCAAGATGAGAATATTATAGGGGATGAAACATATATTAGAAATGATCATAATGAGGGAATTTGGATCAATCCATCCGTCCGAGTTGTTAAGAGCCAAGTAATTTATATTTCAACCAAGAAACAAAAGAGATGTTAGTGAAAAAGGTACTAGTAATTCATATTGTGTTTATGTTTTTATATTGTGTTTATTAATTCAATGCTACTTGAATTTTAGATGGTGTTTATGTTTTTATATTGTGTTTATTAATTCAATGCTACTTGAATTGTATATGGTGTTTATGTTTTTATATTGTGTTTATTAATTTAGTGCTACTTGAATTTTATATGGTGTTTATGTTTTTATATTGTGTTTATTAATTCAATGCTACTTGAATTTTATATGGTGTTTATGTTTTTATATTGTGTTTATTAATTCAATGCTACTTGAATTTTATATGGTGTTTATGTTTTTATATTGTGTTTATTAATTCAATGCTACTTGAATTTTATATGGTGTTTATGTTTTTCTTTAATATTATAGGTCATATGGCTACCAATGAGGAAAAATCACATCCCGCTTCTAATAATGATGGAAACGAAGGAGATGTTAATGAAATAGGTACTAGTAATTCATATTGTGTTTATGTTTTTATATTGTGTTTATGTTACTTGAATTTTATATGGTGTTTATGTTCTTTAATATTACAGGTCAAATGGATTCTAATAATGATGGAAAAGAATCAACTCATGATGTGGAGAATGATATTAGACGAGGTATAACAATTATGAAGGTAATCATTCGTGCAAGGGATAAAGGTATCAAATTTGACGTACATTGGAATAAAGACAAATAACTAATTGAGCCTAACGATTCAATGTTAACAAGTTACATTGGTTTCATTGTGAGGAGAGAAGTTCCAATCACTTGTGATGATTGGAGAAGGCGTGAGTTGAAACCCGTTAAAGAAAAATTATGAACTGAAATACAGGTGCCATATGTGACGTCTTTCGTTTTTTTTTTGCCGCTTATGTCTTTAAATTACTAACGCTTTTTATATTGTGTTTTTTGTAGAGGTCTTTTAATATTGATGATGATCTAAAATCATATTGTCTTCAATTGGCCGAAAAAAGACTAAGAGGGTTTCGATCTTTTTTGATAAACAAGTTTCTTAGGGATGCCGATAACAATTTTATCGATGCGGAGCATCCACAAGCGTATGCAGGCTTGATTTCGCTTGAAGAATGGGCAACCTTCAAAGAAAAAAGAAGAACCTCCGATTTTCAGGATGTGAGTGGCGTGAATCACCAACGAGCATCAAGTCCCACGTATCCATACAGAAAAGGACGTATGGGATATGCACGCTTACAACAAAGATTCGTAAGTATATATAAATTCTATGATATAATTGTTCATCATGTGTTATTATTGATTTTATTATTTTTCTTAGTGTGTAGTTAGAAGAGGAGAAAAGTTAATAAACATCTCTTCCGGAACATGTTCTGTAAGGCTGCCCGGGTGGGTAAGGATGGAGTTGTTAAGGAAGATGTGTAGAAAATTTATGAGCAATGTGTAAGTATATTAATATCCCTTTAATTAAATATCAATATTATTAAAATAAAGAAATTATGAGTTTAATCACCACTAATTTATTTCATTATGCATATGAATTTCAGGAGAGTCTATCTCAATCTTTAACTCAAGCTGAAGACCATGATTGCAGGAGCATACTTAGTCGGGTATTAAATGTTCCTGAGTATACCGGTCGTGTGAGGGGTAAGGGATTCGGAGTGACTCAAAATATTTGGGTAACCATCTAAACAGGAAAGGTCATAGAAATAAAGAAGTGATGGAAGAGTTAGAATAATTAAAAGCTAAAGTTCGTGAGCTGGAAAAGGACAAAGAAAAATACATGTCAGAAAGGCAAGGTCCAGGCTTCAAGGATACTAGTGACAAAGATAGTATCAACTGTGATTTCCAACAGAAAATTCCCGAGGTAATATATATTTTTATCAGTTAGCACAATTTTTTTTAATTAACATATATACACATTAACAATTTCATATTTATTATTGTTTTTAGGGCATTTCACCTTGTCAGCTATATTTATCGTCACCGACTTATCGCATGGTTGGCAAGGTAAAAGTGCATAACACCTTGGGAGAAGTAATTCACCATAAACCACTCTCTGCTGGATTTATGAAAGTATCAATTGATATTTCTTTAGAGAGGGATACGCCATTACCTTTGCCTGACGATATTTCAGATGCAACATTGTTGGAAGAGGCAATATGATCGTATGTTGCATGGTCGTCAAACCTCATTTGCATAGATGAGGAGGTATGTTTTAAACCATTATGAACCTTTGAGTATTCAAATTTTTTACGACCATTTAACGTACATTTTTTTCATGGAATGTTAGACTCCCACAAAATCCAAATCAAAAGATAAGGGGATTAAGAAGCAAACTGAGTCAGCTGCATCAAAAAAAGAGGTATAACATAATTATATGATATTTATGCATAGAATGATCTTATACTTCACCTAACTAATTAAGTGATATTTATATGCATGCTAAAGAGACTGAGCAAGTCAGTAGGGGTAAGAAGATCGCAGCTAGCAAAAAACCTACTTCTCAGTATAGGTTGTGCCTTCGGACATATATAGGTATAACAACTATTCCAGCAATTGGTAGAGAAGATATTGATCAAGTTTTACAACATTCTACTTTAGGCCTCAGTGTTATCGATACATACATCAGGTATACTCTGATCAACTTTGTCTAATTAAACGAACAATTTATTTACTCATTTCAATGAATATAGTCTAATTTTTATGATGTTTTTATTTAAGGTTTTTGTATGACAAATTGATGTGTCCGCGTGGATTGGAAGAAAGATTCGCTTTCTTAGCTCCCAACACCGTCAACACAGGGTTAATTGTAACAAAACTAGATGATGTCATATCGTATGTACTCGGTTTATTTATGGTCAACAAAGATACAAAAAAGTTGTTCTTTTTACCATATAATACTGGAAACAGGTTAGATTTTCATCCTAACTTCATATATTATAATTTTTCAATTTTTGACGTTGTGTAGAAACTTTCCATCAAACATTTGTTTAATTTTATAGTGGACATTGGTTGTTGCTTGCAATTAATCCTCCTAGAGAGATTGTATACTATCTAAATTCGTTATACAATGATTGGAAAACATACCCATATTTGAAGAAGACGATTGATACGTAAGTGAGATTGTTCTAAATATTCGTGTGTATATTTATTTATCTATCCATGTGGGATTGTTCTAAATAGTCGTTTATATTTTATTATAGCATTTTACAAGCTTTTCGATCACAAAGAGGTATTCAAGTACCAAAGATTAGAGCCAACAACATTACGTGGATCAGAGTGCATGTATATTTTTACAATTTTGATTATATTAGTGATGATACTTGATAAAAAGAAGTTAATGGGTATATCCTGATATATATTTGTATTTTCTTTCCATGTGTAGTGTCCTCGTCAATGTAATGGTATAGATTGTGGTTATTTCATGTTGAGGTTTATGAAAGAAACGCTTCTTTTGGACCGAATAGAGATTCCATCCACGGTATGAATTTCTAACTTATGAATTATTTTGATATTTCTCATAAAATGGCATAGTGTTTTAACTAAATCACATACTATGTTATTTTACTATGTAGTACTTTGATGAATTCAATTGTGCTCATTATTCAAAAGATCAATTAGATGAACTTATGGAGGAATGGTGTCAATTCATTATGGAGTTGAGAATTTTATAAGGTATATTGTCTTTCTTTCATTGATGAGAATTTTGAGTACAAATTTTGAGTACAAATTTTGAGTATTAAGTATAAATTGGAATAAAGTTTTGTTTTATCATGGTATGAATTTCGATCTTTTGGTTTTGTTTCAGGTTATAGGTGCAGATGTAGAAGATAGAGCTAACAAGTTCTTTGTTGTTGTTTTTTAGAAATTCTCGAAGATAGTAATATGTAGATTAAACATCAATTTATAATTTTTAAAATTTTCAAGTTGTAACATCAATTTTCAAGTTGTTGTATATATCATCATTTATATATATGTAGATTTTTTGTATATGCAAAATTTGATGCATATATATTGGATTGAAGCTACCAAATCTGGTGCAAAATGTGGTGAAAACTTGGTGCAAAATGTGGTGAAAACCTGGTGCAAAAAATGGAGAAAATATTTGACAGCGCTTAAGGAAAAAATATGTCTAAAATTTAAAAAAAAAATTGTTAACATTAGACAGCGCTTAAGGAGAAAAGTGTTGTCTAAAGTAGGGAGAAAGCGCTGCCTAAGGTGGGGAACAGACAACGCTTTTCAGAAGCGTTGTCTAAAGTAGGGAGAAAGCGCAACCTAAAATGGGAAAGTGTTGCCTAAGGTGGGGAACAAACAATGCTTTTAAAGAAAAGCGTTATCTAAAGAGATGCAAGAAGCGATATCTAAAGTGCTATCTAAAATGAGAAAGCGTTGCTAAAGGTGTACTTATCAAAGCGCTCTCTGAAGTAAAAGTGCTGCTAAAGGTGTTCATAAGAAAGCGCTCTTAAAGTAAAAGCGCTGCTAAAGGGGACATATAGCAGCGCTTTTACATTAATCCAAAGCGCTGCCTTTTCTTATAGCAGCGCTAGATTAGGCAGCGCTTTAAAGCGCTGTCTATGGCTAAAAAAGCGTTGTCTATGCGCTTGTTTGGAATCAAGAACTCCGATAAGAATCTCATAAATTTTCGAAAACAATCCAAAGAACCAAGACAAGAAGAGAATAAGAAGCATATAGGTAAAGGACCTTGCTTCAATTATGGTAAAGTGGGCACTACAAACCAGATTGTCCAATGATGAAAAAGGACAAAGGAAAAGCTCCACCAAAGAAGTTCAATAGACAAAGAAGAGCTTACATTGCATGGGAAAGCGAGAGTGATTCATCAAATGATGACAACTCAAGTGATAGTTATGAGACTGCAAACTTATGTCTCATGGCGCATACCAAAAATCAGTCTTACCACAAGAAGAACAACTATGACAAGAAAGTAAGACAAGCCTACTATAACAAATTTTCTTCTATGTCTTTTTCTGAACTGAAATTAGCTTTTGAAAAACTACATAACAAAGCTTTAGACGCTTTTAAGAGGCTATCCTCCAACAAACAAATATTTTCCTTTTTGGAGGGTAAAGTCTATAAAGCTGAAAAAGACTTAGAATATCTGAAAGCTAGTATTGCAGAAAGTTCAAAAGATAAGAATGTTAAAGGATGTATTCCAAGAAGGGAGTGTGAAGTTTGTCATATTTGGAAACAAGAGGTTAGAACTCTTAATGCCAAATTGGAAAAAGCTTTACAGCCCAAGGTTACCTTTGTCGTTGATCCTAGGCTTTTTAAGAAAACTTTGAATCCACCATATGCAAAATATTCTTTTGTAGAAAAGACTCCAAAGGATTCAATGAGAAAAAGTAATAAAATACATCATCATGGTTTATGTCATTATTGTTTTCATGCTGGTCACACCATTGAGAAATGCAAGTTTAGGAGATTTCTTGTTACTAAGGGCATTTATCAATGGAGGCCTAAAGGAAATCATGTTACCACTTACCCACACGGACCCAATGAAAATTGGGTACCTACCTCTCTCTTTTGATAATGTAGGATAAGTGTCTTACATCTGTAGATAGAAGATGGTTTCTAGACAGCGGGTGTTCAAGGCACATGACAGGTGACATATCGCTTTTCATTAACTTCAAAGCAAAGAAGAAAGTATATGTCACTTATGGAGACAATAACAAAGGAGCAATACTCGGTAAAGGTAGTGTAGGTAATCCCTCTACCACTACTATTTCTGATGTCCATTTAGTAGAGGGGCTTAAACACAATTTTTTAAGTATTAGTCAATTGTGTGACAAGGGTTATAAAGTTAATTTCACAAACACTTGCTGCATAATTGAACATACTGAACAAAATATTTTGTATAAGGGTATTAGAGTAAACAACATCTATATGCTTGATCTTTTTTATGTATCATTAACAAGCACTAAGTGTCTAGTCACCTTGAACGATGATTCTTGGCTTTGGCATAGACGGCTAGCGCATGTTAACTTTGATTTTCTTAATAAGATTGTATCTAAGGATCTAGTAGTCGGTCTTCCAAAAATAAAATTTTCAAAAGATCACCTATGTGACGCGTGTCAAATGGGAAAGCAAACAATGGTCTCTTTCAAATCTAAAGATGTGATTTCTACTTCACGGTCCCTTGAGCTTCTCCATATGGACCTCTTTGGACCCTCTAGGACAAAGAGTCTAGGTGGAAATTACTATGGTTTTGTAATTGTTGACGACTATTCTAGATTTACTTGAACAATATTCCTTCGTAGCAAAGATGAAACCTTTTATGCTTTTAAGAGTTTTGCAAAACTGTCCCAAAACAGAATGGAATCAAAAATAGTTACAATTTGAAGTGATAATGGAGGTGAATTTCAAAACCATGTCTTTGATAAGTACTGTGACAAGCATGGTGTGATCTGGTTCTGGAACTGACTGTTTAACGCTGGTTCGCGAAATGTCGCAGTAAGCAAGAGTCGCCACCGTCTTTTATTTTCTCCAAATGGAAAGGACAAAAGCACAGAAAAATTCCTTAAAGAGATTGCTCTCGGTTCGGGAGGTAGATTATAGAAAGGGAAGGTGTTAGCACCCTTTCTATCCATGGTTATCCATGGGCTCTTAGATACTTGCTCATTTGTGTTTTCAAAAATGGTTTGTTTGCTTTTCAACTGTGGGTTTTAAAAAGTTTCTTTGAAAATTTCAGTTCGACTCTTGTATCGGTCCTCAAGAGTGTTTGAAAGATTGCTTTTGAAAGCTTTTTGAAAATGTGTTGGTGTGAAAAGTATTTTTGAATTTGTTTTGAAATTAGAGCAAGTATCTAGAGTCGTCTACCTACCCTAAGGAATTCTTCTGTGTAGATGTCCTTTAAAGTAGTGCCATCCCACCATTGAGAGGTAGGTAGCACCACCGTTGGAGGTGTTCGGGTCAATTCGAGGTTCGGGACATGGTGATCACCAGAGCAATAGGAAGACACCTTAGAAGCTACCCTCATGCCAGGTTCCCGGATCATGAGGACTTACTAAGACATCCTCTACTCGACGATCACCTTTCGAGGCAAGGCAACAGTGAGGCGTACCCTAGGGGTGGTGTGTGATTTGTGTGTCAGATTCATTTATTTTTGTCTTGTTATTTGGTGATCTACGCATTGCTTTTATTTGGACATTCATTCTTGCATGCTTTTGATTAACAGTTAAAAATATTTGCGAGGAAAAGTAAATCTAAAGCTATTACAAATGGCGCGGGTCCACATCGCCAAAATTAACCAGGACCCGATTTGACAGAAAAAATAAATAAATTGAAAGTGCGAGAAGTAATTACAAGGCTTCGGGAGAGGTACATAATTATTTAAGCAAAATAAAATAAATATGCGAAATTAAATCGAAACGAGGGCGTTGGACCCTTTTGCAAAAATCAAATTAATGATGAAGTTAATTAATTAAAAAAAAAGATGTTTTTGGTATTTTTAATATTTTAGGATTTACTAGAAAAAAGAAAGAATTAATTAAAATTAACTACTAACCCTAATTCTATTTTATTTTAATTTATTAAGAAGACGTTAAAATTTAACCTAAATTAAACCTAATTCTTATATACAATTTTAATTATGAAAATAAATAAAATAAATAATATTATTGTGAAAAAGAAAAATTAAAAAGAATAAAACATTTATTAAACCTAGTTCTATATTTTTTAGATTTTGTTATGAAAGGAATTAAAATTAAAACCCTAATTTAAACTAATTAATTTACATGCATTTATTTACAAGAAATATTAAAATAAAAATATTTATTCTTTAATTCTTTTTTCTGATTTTTTTTTAGGATGTTTTTTGTATTTTATGAAAATATTTAATTAAATTGGACAGTAATTAAAAAATAAAAATTATAATAAGAATAGAAAAAATAGAGAAAATTAAAAGAAGTTGCAAACCAAGGGGGTGGCAGTCCCCAACATGGAGGTGCAATCATGGAGATTCTGGCCCAATAAGCATGGTCCATTTGACTTTTTCAGACAACCTGCTGGCATATTGACTAGGGTTTAGGGTGTCCCTCCAATCCATGCCTTTGATCTGATCTTGAGATGGACGTGGCACGTTTGATTTGGCAGTGTATGATGGTCTTCAGTTCAAACGCTATACCTGAACATTAATTGCAAAATAACAAATGGAAAGGGTGAAGACCTGGGATCGAACCCAGGTCATTAACATTGCCAATAGCTACGCTCGCCACTGAGCCATTCCATGCGTTGTTAATATATAATGAATAACAAATATTATAAAAGAAAATCAACGCATTAGTGGACTTTGCGTGCGAGATTCAAAAGAGCCAACGAGCGTGTGCCACGAAATCGTCTTCTTCGCTATTCCTGAAACACAAAATATTAAGCAACGGTTTTATACGCGTTTTGTTAGGTGGCTTTTGGGAAAATAGCGATTAGCACTAGGGCAATCATAAATTAGGCGCGAGGGTATATTTGAGATCGTCCAGAAGCGCTGAGTTGAATGGTGGTAGTCTTGAGTCTCAATTTTTCCTTGTTTCAAAATCCCCAATTTAGAACTCTGCAAACCCTAAAACTCAAACATGGCATATTTGCATACAACACATAAAAAGGCAATTAAGTATATTGGTTAGCTTCAGAATTTTATAAGGAACATGAATCAATGAATAAAATGCTATGAAAATGCTTAGATTTGAGAACACGATTATGAGTTTTTCATGGAATATTTGGAGTTCTGTATACCGATTCCTTGAGCTTTGATGAAGGTTTTTGATTGGAATATGTTCAGTGATCTCCAAGGAAGCTAATGGAACAAGAATTATGCTTTGAATCGCCCTGGAAGTGAGTTTGCAGTTTTGAGTTTTTGGAGAAAAATTTCAAGTTTGATTATGGCCTTCTTGCGCAGCTTAGTGTCCTCTGATTAGGGTTGTGATCCTGGCATATGTAGTAGTGAATTAGGTCAAGAAAAATCAATCAAATCCATTGCATTCATTGATTTTGGAAATTTGATTTTCTAAGATTTTTTCATATCTTTTTCCATGTGTTTTTGGTTCAAAATCAATCCAATCAATCCAAATCTTTCCTTATCTGCATATACACGAAATCTTGAGGCTAAAACATGTATAAAAAGATTGGTTAGGTTAAGTTAAATATTTTTCACATATTTAATTGATTTAAGTGAATTATTATAAATAAAAATTCAAATAAATAAATAAAAAATGAGAAAATACTTCCCTTTGGGCCAAGTGGTCGTGCACATGCTTGGAATGATGAATTATGGAGGAAAAATGGGCCCATTAGCAATTTTAGGTCATTTGAATCAATGTTGACTTTTCAAAATATCCAAAAATTTCCCAACTTCCACAAGGCATAACTTGCTCAATTTTTAAGATTTTCTCATGTTCTTGGACATTTTGGAAAGGTCTTTGAGTCCTCTAACCAATGTCTTTTGTCCCATGTCATTTTGATTTACCAATCTCAAGTTATGGCCTTTGACTTAAAGTCCCTTTTTGTTGACTTTTAAAAATGACCTATAATGTTGAAATTGATAACTTTTTGTGAGAGCATTTCTTGGACTTGAAGTATTAAGATGAGTTGTAGGAAATGTCTTTCTCTTCAAAATGAGCTTTGGATGGGATTTTTCTGATAATCCATGTGAAAGTTATGCCCTGGTCAATTTCAGTTGACTTTTTCAGCTGTCCAAATAAGGAAACTTCTGCATCTTGATGATTTCTGAGCCAAACTTTGTGAATCATGATCAAGCATTGATCAAATGATGTTTGTGGCTTCAAAATGATATGTTGACCAAAAATTTGAACTTTTGACTGTCAAATGACCATTTTGCCCCTACAGTTGACTGTAGTGCAATTTAGGGTTTTGACTGTGCAATTTTGAGCTGAATGTCTTGAAACTTGATATGAGGATGCTTGACCATATTTGTAGGCACATGAGACTTGATTGGACCTTTGAAAACTTCATTTTCTTGATCAGAATCCAAACCCTAGTTTTGACTGCTTAGGAGGCTCTTGCACTGTGCAACCCTTGGGGAATCTTGAGACTTTGACTTGGCAAATTCTTGGAGAATATGGGAGGGCAAATTTTGGGGTACAACACATGGCATTGAGCATAACTTTTTAGCCCCTCGAACTCCACAACAGGATGGGGTTGTGGAGCACAAAATCGCATTTTAGAGGAGTTGGCAAGAACAATGCTCAATGAGGGTGGATTACCAAAATACTTTTGGGCTGATGCGATTAGCACAACTTGTTATGTTTTAAACAGAATATTAATTCGTCTTATTTTGGATAAAACCCCTTATGAGCTTTTAAAAGGAAGAAAGCCAAACTTGTCACACCTTCACGTATTTGGTTGTAAGTGTTTTATTTTGAATAATGGTAAAGAAAACCTTGGGAAATTCGATGAAAAAGAGGATAAAGGTATCTTTCTTGGATACTCTCAATCAAGTAAAGCATATAGAGTGTATAATAAGCATTTACTTACTGTTGAAGAGTCAATCCATGTTTCTTTTGATGAGTCTTATCCCAAAGATGTCGGAAAAGGTATTTATTTTGATGGTGCAGGTGTATCTATAAAAGACATACTCGAGGAAACTGTTGAGGAAATTGATCAGTCCAAAACAGTTGACAATGAGGAGGAGGAAGATACTAGTCATGCAAAAGATGAGGAAGAAGGGCCAGCAGAAGTAAATGATCTTCCACCAGCTTAGAAATCCTCAAAAGACCATCCTATTGACAACATATTGGGAGATATTTCAAAAGGAGTGATGACTCGCTCTAAGATAAGTAATTTCTATTATCACTCCGCCTTTATTTCACAAGTAGAGCCTAAAAATGCCAAAGAGGCCTTGATTGATGAATTTTGGCTAATGGCCATGCAAGAAGAGCTTAATCAATTTAAAATAAATGACGTTTGGGAACTTGTCCCTCATCCGCAAGACCATCATATCATTGGTACTAAGTGGGTTTTTAGAAATAAACTTGATAAAAACGGAGTGATAACCCGGAATAAAGCACGTTTAGTAGCACAAGGGTATAACCAAGAGGAGGGCATTGTCTATGAGGAGACTTATGCTCCAGTTGCTTTCCTTGAGGATTTACGTCTCTTGCTCGCTTATGCATGTGCTAAGAATTTTAAGCTTTATCAAATGGACGTAAAGAGTGCTTTTCTAAACGATGTCATAAATGAAGAGGTATACATCTCACAACCTTATGGTTTTGAGAGCAATGAATATCCAAATTATGTTTTTAAATTAAAATGAGCATTGTATGGTCTTAGGCAAGCCCCTCGGGTTTGGTATGAAAGACTTAGAAATTTTTTGCTTGATAATGGATATTCAAGAGGTAAAGTGGATACCACTCTCTTCATTAAACCTAAAGGAAAGCACATTCTTTTAGTTCAAGTATATGTAGACGATATTATTTTTAGTTCAACTAACATACATTTGGTCGAAGAGTTTTTTAAGGTTATGCAAGGTGAATTTGAGATGAGTCTCATGGGGGAGCTAAACTATTTCCTTGGTCTCCAAATAAAGCAGCTCGGTGAGGGCACAATTGTGTGTCAAACAAAATAATGTAGAGAGTTTCTTAAGCGCTTTTGAATGAACAACTCAAAGTCAATTAACACCCCTATTCCTACCAACGAGAACTTAGATAAAGATGAACACGGTAAGAGTGTAGATGTCAAGAAGTTTAGAGGTATGATTGGATCCCTCTTGTATCTTACTGCATCTAGGCCTGGCATCATGTTTAGCATTTGTATGTGTGCACGATATCGATCGGATCCTAAGGAATCCCACTTAAAAGCTGTCAAGCGTATACTTAGGTATCTTTATGGTACATCTAAGTTTGGGCTATGATATTCCAAGGGAAGAGATTGTAGCTTAGTAGGTTACTCTGATTCTGATTTTACTGGCTGCAAATCAAATAGGAAAAGCACTAGTGGCACATGCCATTTGTTTTCAAACTCCTTAGTAAGTTGGCATAGCAAAAAGCAGGTTTCTGTTGCATTGTCGATCGCTGAGGCTGAATACGTTGTAGTCGGTAGTTGTTGCTCCCATATTTTGTGGCTAAAGTAACAACTACAATATTTCTATATCCAATTAAAATGTATTCCAATAAAGTGTGATAACACAAGTGCTATAAACCTAACTAAGAATCCTGTTTTACATTCACGCACTAAACATATAGAGATTAGGCATCACTTTCTTCGCGATCATGTTGAAAAAGAGGATGTTGTGTTTGAGCATGTTGATACTAAAAATCAACTTGCTGATATTTTCACGAAACCACTAGCAACGGAACCTTTCTTCAACATTCGACGTGAGTTAGGGATTTTAGATCTCTCTTACTTGATGTCTTAAGCATGCATGTACCTTAATTATATATATCTCGCCATGCTATTAAGATATGTTCTAGCTTTCGTTCGCGAGTCTTAATTGTTCATCAAATAAGGTAATATTGTTCCTTTCTCCATCTCGCTAAAATTTCGTGATCACCTGTAAAAAAAATTTTAATGTTCCATTAATATTGACTATATATATTTTGTTTAAACTTTGACATAAGCATATTGCATTACATCCTTATGAATGAATAATCATCATTAGATGGCTCATATTGCATAAACATATAGTTGCTAATGGGTCTCATATCCAACTGTCCATCAAAACATGTTAAAGACCAAGTTTTTTTATATGAATCGGCTCATACATGTATGAGTCAACCTATATTGAAGAAAATTGTTAAAACAGAAACTGATATCAGTTTCAGGTCGATGCGTAAGTGTTTGTGTCGATACGTAAATTTGTTTCAATTTGTTTTCTTTAAAATTGTTTCAGTATGTGTCGACACATTCGTGTTTCATGTCGACACATGTGACTTTCTAAACATCATTTTTCCTGATATGTATCGACACATTCGTGTTTCGCATTGATTCATACTGATAACTTTTTTAATTTTTTCTTCTGTTGGATTTGGGTCGACCCATCAGCCCACTCTATGTCTTGAAATCATTCTAATCATCTCATATATCTCATACAGCAACTAACCATAATTATCATTCATCATCTTCATCATCTACTTCATATCCCACTAAATTCATCTCAAGCTCCTAGCCTACACTTCTCCATCAACAACCATGCCTCCTAAGACAAAGGGAAAGGGAAAGGTTGCTGCAGGGCCATCTGGTTCTGCATAAAATCTAGAAACTCCTCCAAATGCACTAACAATCATGCATCCTGCTATAGTAGAGGAGTTTGAGAAATCATTCAAGACAAGGTTAGTAATGAATCCTCACATCTTTAATAAGGAAGAGGTCCTATCTCTTCACATTACAGATGTATGTGATATTCTTGATGCTCAAAAGTTAGGATCGTTCTTAACTGTTAAAGAGGATTATCATGAGGATTTCATTCGGGAATTTTATGTTGGTTTAGAGACAAGACAAGGTTGGTCATTTAGGGTACAAATTAGAACTAATAGGCACGTGTTTGAGGCTAATGATTGGCAAATTGTGTTTGGTATTCCGCTTAGTAGGACAGTGTTGAAAAGCTGTCATGATCAGAGTTTTGATCCTGACTTTAATGAGGAAGCTTTCCTAGCATCAATTATGAAATTGGAAAGACCTCTTGGTGAGATTGAACAAATTACAACTGCAGCGATCAAGAGCATTCCTAGAATGCTTCATTGGATCATCTCACACATTTTATGTCCAAGATCTGGTGGTCATTCTAGGCTGGATAGAGCAGATATTCACCTCTTACATATTCTTCAAAATAGGGTTGCACTAAATTGGCCCAACTACTTTGTCAAATGCATGTTCCTCATGCGCAGTAGCCAGAAAAACATTGCTTTAGGATACACAGCTCAGATAATGAGGATTATCAAATTATGGAATATGGAAATACCTCTTGTCTCTCTAGTTTATCCCACTACTGCCCAAGAATTCAACAGGTCAACTTTGTCTCACATGGGATATTAGTGGCATAAGAATCTTCAATGCCTCTACTTCAAAGAGAAAGGCTCCAACATAAGGGTGTATAACTTTGATGTGTCCTTTGAACAAGTGTATATGGATGATGAACCTATCGATAAAGAAATGTATGATGTTAATGATGATGCCCAACTTGAGGCAAATCCGGATGGTGGTAATATCGGTTGGGGTGAATGGGTCCCAAATAGGTGGTCTCCGACCAACTATCAGTATAATCCATCTGTCCCGCCTTACACTGCTGCTGCAGGTTCTTCCTCGGTAGCTCCTGCTTATCTTACTGAAATGTTCCAACAAATGGAAATTGCAAATCAAGCTCGCCATAAGGAGGCGCGAAGTTTGCACATCCAGCAGAATGAGTGGCACAAAGAACACAGGTAATGGCATGAGGAGCACACCCGGATGTATCACAACCAACACTCATGGCATATGAATTTGGTAAAGTGGAATCAAGTGTTCTATAATGAGATGGAGGGTTTTATGGACGATTGTCGTGACAACCCTGGCATCATGAATAACTTCAAAAATGCTGAAGTCCAAAACATGTTTCGGCAATATAGCTTCATGGGTTAGAATCTGGATCAGAATCCACCTTCGCCACCTCCACGCTACAATTTTGGAGATGCTGATGAATCTTGTGGTGCCCAGAATCCTTGATCAAATCATCCCATCCATTGCATAACATTTGTATTCATGTTCTTAGTTCACTTGTATTTCTTTTCAAACTTTGTTTTCTTTTGATTCAGCTTATGTAATTCACAACTTTCTTAGTTAATGCTTTTACTTCGCTTATCGTGTTTATTATGTTTGCTAGTTATTGCCTATATGTGTCACTCTTTATGAGTGTGCTTCTGTGACTACCATGTTAAGCTTCATTCTTTGTGAATGTCTCTGGTTTTTGTTTCAATTTTGTTGAGTATGCAACTCCATTTTATTTTATATATCTTCAACTGAATATAACTGCTGAAAATAGTTCTTTTCCTCTTTTTGATGTTGACATAGGGGGAGAAGAAAAGACGATGTTAGAGAAGGAGACTTATTGGTATTGTTATACATAAACTCAGGGGGAGCGACTCACTTATTTATGCTTCATCATAACATATCTTACAAGTATTTTCCATCATCAAAAAGGCGGAGTTTGTGAGCAACCCTTTTCTTTGA
The DNA here is from genome assembly GCA_948472305.1 of Vicia faba. Classification (NCBI taxonomy): domain Eukaryota; kingdom Viridiplantae; phylum Streptophyta; class Magnoliopsida; order Fabales; family Fabaceae; genus Vicia; species Vicia faba. The sequence continues at coordinate 1,326,169,712 of OX451735.1, read as the reverse complement.
GTAGTTTTGTATGATAGCAAATATATGTGATATAAGTATTAATGAATGTTTGTTGTGTTTGATCTCTATGTGTGCATGATATGATAATAGTGTAGCATGTTCTAAAAGAGCCAAAAATGTGTTTTACACATGTATCATGATTTTAGGTCAATACAAAATTCTTTGCATCGACACATACTTAAGCTAAAATCACAAAAACAATTTTGCTTCAGTACGAGTCGACTCATTCATACTTTGCATCGATACATGTCATGTTCATGCTTATTGAAAAGTTTTAAAACCTTTATGCATCAACACATGCACTCATGCATCGATACATATCATTCCTTGTTTTCTAGAAATCAAAACCAACTCAGTATGAATCGACACATTCACATTTTGTATCGACACATACGAAATCAAAGGTTCTAGATTCTGTATGGACAACAGATTGTATCGACACATAATTCTTTGTATCGACTTATCCCATGTTTTATAACTAACATGAGTCGACTCATATGAGATATGCATCGACTTATATTGTGGTTTTACTTATAACATTTTTTTGTTACACATATGAGTCAGTTTTGCAGTCAAAATCAGAACGGGTGTCACAAATACAGTTGGTGTGCATATACTTTTATGAGCATTGGAAACCTGATGGATACTTCATCTTCATCATCTTCTTAATCACCTTGGTTCAATAACATCGAAACATAATCATCTTTGTTCATCGGATCAAGGGATCTTAGATATAACATTCAGTGGTATGATCGGTGATCTTAGCTGACTTGAAGATTCAGAAGGGGGTTTTTAGGAAAAACCAGAGGGTTTGTCCTTCAATAACGGGTGTGTTCTTGCGGGTTTTTCAATCACAATTGCACAGGTCAGATTCATCTGTAGCGTAGGTGTGATACATTGGCAGAACCGACTGTTTTACTGGTTTGCATTTTTTGTTCGCAAATGTTGCGGTAAGCAAGAGTCACGACCGACTTTTATTTCATCCTACAAAGGAAAAGGAAAAAGAACAGAAAAAAACCTTTTTCGAGATGTTTCTGAGTATGGGGGGTAGATTATAGAAAGGGAAGGTGTTAGCACCCTTTCTATCTGTGGTTTTCCACGGGATCTTAGGTGCTTGCTCATTTTTAAATTGCTTGTGTATGTTTTGAAAAGTTTTTGTTTAACTTCCTGATAACCCTTGTATTTGTCCTCAAGAGTGCGACGAAGTTGTTTTTGAAAATTGTTTTGAAAGTGTTTGTGAAAAAGAGTTTTTATTGTTTTGAGCAAGTACTTAAGAGTTTCTACCTACTCAAAAAATATTGTTCATTTTCTTGTTTCCTTTAGACAGCACTATCCTACTATTAGTGAGTAGGTAGCCCTATCGTTGGATGTTGAGGGACTATCGAAAGGGACGCTATGGTCATCGAAGGCAACATGTAAAGATATCTTAGCATTCGAAGGGACTGTCATCATATAGGCAACATCGAGGGACAAGATATTTTCTCGTAGACAACTCGAAGGACGTTAGGGACCATGATCTTTATGATGACTTTAGAATTACGGGTCTTTGCTAAGACATCCCTACGTTTGAGGGACATGACCATTATTTTCCGAGGCAACCAAGTGAGGTATACCCTAAGGGTGAATATGTGCAAGGTGTGTTGTGTTCAGTTATTTTAGTCTTGTGTTAAGCTTGCTAATGTTTGATTATTCTTGCCATACAATCCTATTAGTCATACATCTAGCAGTTAATAATTGCAGTAATTTAAAAGTGCAGAAATATAAAATCTAGCTATTACAAGGCTTCGGGAGGGGGATTATGTACATATCCAAAACTGAGGGAAAAAATAAATAAAAGCCGTAAAGGTCCTACTAATCATCTATTACATCTCAATATACAGTTACAATAATAAAATGAAGTGTGAAAGAATAATAACGTGCAAATTTGAAAAGACGTCTAAAAATCCTAAGATATAAAAAATCTTTTTGTTGTTTTTTGTTTTAATTTATAAAAATTGTTTAAGTTAAAAAATAATTGATCTAGATCTATATTTAAAAAAAAAGTTAATTATTAAAGAAACATGAAATTTAAATAAAAGAAATTAATTCTATATTTTTTTGGTATTTTTGTTACGAAATGGAAAATGAATTAAAATGAAATTAAACATAAGTTCTATTAATTTTAATTTAAAAAAAAAGTTAAAGTGATTGGTTAATTAATTTACCAAAATTAAAATTTAATTAAGAAAAAATCCTAAATATATTTTTATGTGATTTTTATATTTGTTTATTGGTTAAAATAAAAAAAGGGATTAAAAGAAATAAATGAAATGAATAAAACAAGAAAATAAAGATGGGCCTAGTAGCAAAAGTAAACAGGGGGTGCAATCCTCACAAATCCCTAGGCCCGAATCTTCGAAAGCTTCATGCCCTAACCATAGTATTTTCATATTCTTGTGCGAAACCTCTGATTCAATCATCCATAATTTTTCTATATAAACTCAAACAAACGTTAGCATGCCATGAAATGTGATTAAAATTAGAGATTCAAAGTTTTAAAATTTTGCCAAACCGGTGTTGTCAAATGGGGGCGTGCTACGCGTGTGATGGATTGCTCTTGGGCCTTATAAGACTCCTGAGGACTTCAAGAGGATGGTTTGAGGCTTGATGTCAATCGAGAGAGACTGGAACCTCGAGATATAACTTGCACCAATTTTTTGATTTCTGGAGAGCTTTTTGAAGAGCTTTTTGAGAGCTTTTTGAAGAGCTTTTTAAGAGCTTTTTAGAGAGGAATTTTGGTGTCTTTCAAGCTTGTATGGATCTATATTTATAGAGGAGAATGAGGAGACAATAAATCATGGAAAGAATCTCCCTCATAATGTTTTGTTTTAAGACCATGATCAAAATTTGAAAAAAATGCCATATTTGATGATTTTATGTCATTTTCACATGTGGATGAACCTGGACATATTTTAAGGGTTATTGCATGAAATCAATTGACATAAACTAGCATAAAACTTGCCCAAAATGGATTCACATCAAAATTTACATTATTTCTATTATTTATTTATTTAATTCTGAATTTTAATGAATAAAATATCAAAATAAATATCATAAATAGTAGAAAAACATATGGGTTGGCTTAGTGGTCGTGGACCATGTTAGAAATGAGTTTAAAACTTGAAAAGATAGGCCCATTTGGAAAAAATCCAAGTTTGGTCAATATTTGCTTCATGCATTTTTTCAAAAATTGGCCAACTTTGACAATGCATATCTCTCTCAATTTTAACCCTATGAGGGTGTTCTTGGACTTTTTAGAAAGCTTAGGATGTCCCCTAAGCAACCTCTTTGGTTTGATCTCAATTGTATCTTCCATGTTCATGTAAGAATCTTTGAACCAAAAGGTGTTTTTGTTGACTTTTGAAAAGGACCTATAATGTCTGAATTTATATCTTTTTATGAGTGCATTTCTTGAACTTGAGGGATGAAGATGAGTTGTAGGTAATTGGATTCTCTAAAAAATGAGCCTTGTATGAGAAATTTCTGATAAAGTATGAGAAAGTTATGCCTGGTCAAAGTTTGATTGACTTTTCCTATAGGAACCCTAATTTAGCAACTTTTGAGTTTTGATGAATTAGGAGCATTCCTTGAGGAATCATGATAAACCCTTGATTAAATGATGGATATTACTTTAAAATGTTGATGTTGACCAAAAATCTTGAAGTTTAATTATATGTGGGTCACAGTTGACTTTTGACCTAGTATAGTTGATTTTCAGGCATTTGAGCAGTTGATTGAGCAAACTTCTTGTGCAAGGCATGAAACTTGACATAGATGGTCTTGAGAACATATTAAAACCATGGAAAAGATTTGAGACCTTTGGAGTTCACCCCTCTTGTTGAAAATGGAAATCCTAGTTTGAGGTTCATTGTCTTAGGAGAGCATTTGTCTGGTTAGTTCTTGGGCATCCTTGAGCAAGTTGATAGGAGTATGTTTTGAGTAAAATGAGAGGACAAATTTTGGGGTACAACAGTTTCCCCTGTTCAAACTTCTTAAACCTGGGGATGTAGATTGGTTGTTCTTTCTTTCGTGATCTGAAGGTAAAAGATGATTGAACACTAGAGTGCCCAGAAATTTACACTCGCGTGAAGTAATACTGATTGGTAATATAGGGAATGGGCTTACAGATGCCATTTGGAAGTCAACGGAGAATCGTCAGAGATGGGCTTAAAGATGCCATCCAAAAAAGATATTGGTTGCATAAGAGATTCCTTTGCGAGAATTCTTGTACCTACCATTGAGGAGGAATTCGCCGGGAAATATTGATTTATATCCTGGGAAATAGAGTATAGGAGCTTCAGCTGTCCATTACTCTAGTGGGGAATTAACTCCTAACTTAGGAAGTGGAAGTAAACTGCATATCTGGTCAGGGTCCAGGCTGCACAACGACTTATTAGGGGAATGTGAAATCGACCGTATCTGGTCGGGTCCAGGTCTTACAGTGTTGTAAACTGTTGTCTGGAGATAAGAGAGAAGAAACTTGGATGGTAAGGTTATGAGAAAGAACCTGGGTCATAGGGTTACTTCGAAACGAAATCCTGGATAATAGGGCTATGAGAAGGAACCTGGGTCGTAGGATTACTTCGAGATGAAAGCCTGGATAGTAGGGCTATGAGAAGGAACCTGGATAGTAGGGTTACTTTGAAGTGAAAGCCAAGATAGTAGGGCTACGAGAAGGAACCTGGATAGTAGGGTTACTTCAAAATGAAAGCCTGGATAGTAAGGCTATGAGAAGGAACCTGGATAGTAGGGTTACTTCGAAATGAAAGCTTGGATAGTAGGGCTATTAGAAGGAACCTGGGTCGTAGGGTTACTTTGAAATGAAAGCCTGGATAGTAGGGATTATGAGAAGGAACCTGGGTCGTATGGTTACTTCGAAATGAAAGCCTAGATAGTAGGGCTTATGAGAAGGAACCTGGGTCGTAGGGTTACTTAGAGATAAAAGCCTGGATAGTAGGGCTGTGAGAAGGAACCTCGATAGTAGGGTTACTTCGAAATGAAAGCCTGGGTAGTAGGGCTATAAGAAGGAACCTGGATAGTAGGGTTACTTCGAAATGAAAGCCTAGATAGTGGGGCTATGAGAAGGAACCTGGATAGTAGGGTTACTTCGAAATGAAAGCCTGGATAGTAAGATTGTGAGAAGGAACCTAGATAGTAGGGTTACTTTGAAATGAAAGCCTGGATAGTAGGGTTATGAGAAGGAACCTAGATAGTAGGGTTACTTCAAAATAAAAGCCTGGATAGTAGGGTTGTGAGAAGGAACCTGGATAGTAGGGTTACTTCGAAATGAAAGCCTGGATAGTAGGCTATGGGAAGGAACCTGGATAGTAGGGTTACTTCAAGATGAAAGCCTGGATAGTAGGGCTTATAGGAAGGAACCTGGATAGTAGGGTTACTTCAAGATGAAAGCCTGGATAATAGGGCTTATGGGAAGGAACCTGGGTCGTAGGGTTACTTCAAAATGAAAGCCTGGATAGTAGGGCTTATGGGAAGGAACCTGGGTCGTAGGGTTACTTCAAAATGAAAGCCTGGATAATAGGGCTATGAGAAGGAACCTGGATAGTAGGGTTACTTCGAAATGCAAGCCTGGATAGTAGGGCTATGAGAAGGAACCTGGATAGTAGGGTTACTTCGAGATGAAAGCCTGGATAGTAGGGCTTATGGGAAGGAACTTGGATAGTAGGGTTACTTTGAGATGAGAGCTTGGATAGTAGGTCTTATGGGAAGGAACCTGGATAGTAGGGTTACTTCAAGATGAAAGCCTGGATAGTAGGGCTTATAGGAAGGAACCTAGATAGTAGGGTTACTTCAAGATGAAAGCCTGGATAGTAGGGCTTATGGGAAGGAACTTGGGTCGTAGGGTTACTTCAAAATGAAAGCCTGGATAGTAGGGCTTATGGGAAGGAACCTGGGTCGTAGGGTTACTTCAAGATGAAAGCCTGGATAGTAGGACTTATGGGAAGGAACATGGGTCGTAGGGTTACTTCGTGGGGAGTTTGGGTAAAACTGCATCTGAACCGAGAAGGAACCTAGGTAAGGTTGCTTCATGAGGAGTTTGGGTAAAACTGCATCCGAACCGAGAAGGAACCTAGGTAAGGTTGCTTCGTGGGGAGTTTGGGTAAAACTGCATCTGAACCGAGAAGGAACCTATGTAAGGTTGCTTCGTGGGGAGTTTGGGTAAAACTGCATCTGAACCGAGAAGGAACCTAGGTAAGGTTGCTTTGTGACGAACCCGTATAAAGCTGCATTTGGTCGCGCAGATAATTACTCTGTTTAGTTTTAGGAGCTAATCTTGGACCTACTAGAAATTGTTGATGATAACCACCTTTCCTGAAATGGTACATGATTAATTGTATGTGATGCATGGAATGCATTGTATGAAGATGTTCTCGAAATGAATGAGATTATGTTGTATGCAATATGTATGCGCATGTCATAATGTATGAACATGAAATGCAATTGTGACATATCCGAGTGGGAAAATAAATCCATGACCGCTGCTGGAGAGTAATGGAAATTGAGTTCCTGACTGTCGTAGAAAAAGTGATTCTTCTACTTCCGCTGGAGATAGTGAACCAGAGATGACTATGCTGGGGATTTGCCCCTTGTTTACGGATATTCTGCCGAGGAGAGACTCTGCTTGAGAACAACTCTGCGGGGGAATAATTCTGTTGGAGAGAGAAGCTTTCATAGCTGAAGGGATAAACTCTGTCGAGGATTGAGCTTCTGTATTCAGAGAAATAAACTCTGTTCAAGAGAAAACTTTATGACCCACTTGCGATTATGAAATTCGGTCGGGGAATATAGATGTCAATTCTCTGAAAGAACTTTGTTGGGGAACGTAGCTCCTGTTTAGGGAAGCCGATGTCGAAGCTTTAGTTGTATGATACGGTGGAAGAACTGACTTGATTGTTTTGTGTTTGATTGCAAATATTGCGGTTAGCAAGAGTCGCCACCGACTTTTCTTTTATCCAAAAGGAAAGGTGAAAAAGCACACGAAACACCTTTGAGATTATTTCTTGAGTTCGGGGGTAGATTATGAAAAGGGAAGGTATTAGCACCCTTTTCATCCATGGTTTTCCATGGGCTCTTAGTTACTTGCTAGATCACTTGCTTTTGTTTGAAATTGTGCTTTGTGTGGTTTTTGAAAGTATTTTGTAAAAGAGGCCATTGTTTAGGCAATCTTTGTAATGATTCTTGTTCGTAAGAATGTATACAAAGATGTTGATCTTTTTGAAAATGTTTTCAATATTTGTAAGATGTTTGGAAATGTATGTGTTTGTTTTTGAAAATAGCATGGATATTTGTTTTGAAATGGAGCAAGTAATTAAGAACAATCTACCTACTCAAATGTCTTTCTTATTCATTTTCTTTTCCTTTGATATTGTTGTCTTACCATTGATTTGATAAGCAACCCTATCTTTGGATGTAAGCGAGACGGGCGTGGATCATCATATAGCCATGATTAGCAATATTGCAAGGTATCTTAGCATTTTTGAGGGACTAAGATCATTTTGTAAGGCAAATTTGAATATCGTCATCGAGGGACTATGATCTTGTATTTGTTTGTTTTTGCTAAGATACTTTACATGCGTAATATGACCATTTTTGTATAAGGCAATCAAGTGGAGTAACCCTAGGGGTGCTTGTGTGCAAGTGTGTCATTTTCATGCTTGATTTTATCTTGAATTAGGGTTTTCTATTTGATTGGTTTTATCTTACCATACAAACCCTAATTACTAGCATATTATGTAAAAGCGATAAATTGCGAAATTAAAAATTACTACGCTATTACAACACTTGTGGGAGGGGGTATACAATTTATGAATGGGGATCGCAATAATATAAACCTAATTAAGCTATTAGAACCAAATTGAATATGTACAAATATTGAAATAAATAATATACAAGATGAATTAAATATGCAAAGATATGTAAATGCAAAGAAGATTTTTGTTTGGTTTTTTTATGTGGAAATTTTCTTAACTTAACCTAATAAATAAATCAAGATTAGCTTGAATCAATTAAGAAAAGAAGTTATTTTTTAGAAATTATTTTTTGAATAAACCCTAATTCTATTTGATTAAAAGAAAATAAATTTCTTTAAGAAAAAGTAAATATTTTTGTATTTTTGTCTTGAAAATAATATATGGCATTTATGAAATATTTTTGGTCTTTTTTACACTAAAATAATATATTTAATAGGTGTGAAGAAAAATAAATATTAAAACTAGTTCTAAATTAATTTTACAAGTTTATTATAAAAAATATATGATATGTAACTAAATAAAAATATTTTCTATGAGAAAAAATAAAATAAAATGAACCAAAATATAAATCTATCATTTTTATATTTTTTGTGATTTTTTAATATTAAGAAAAATATATTTGATAAAACAAAACAAAAATAAAATAAGTAAATAAAAATATTTGGGTCAGGGGTGCTGCAAGCAAACAGGAGGCAGAAGTATAGAAAAAAAATACAAAGCCCATAAAAAAAGGGCCCACGCTGCAAAACAAACCAAAAAAAACTGGAAAAAATATGAAAAATTGCAAAAGGCAGCACGCTGAGGCTCGAACCCACGACCTCTAGCATTTTTGCGCGCTGCCTTACCACTGGGGTGGTTGTACATCCATTTATATAAACAAAAACACAAATATATATTATAAAACACCTACTGAAGGCAACTTCATCTTCAACCTTGAGCCATGGCCGAACCACCTGTATCTCTCTCATTTCTCCATGAAAATGGAAAATCCAAACATGAAAGTGATAGTGTTTCTTCCTACGATTTCAACCATATAACTTATGTAAACTAAAAGTCAAAGATCAAGGCTAATTTTACTGGCCCTAATTTGAAACCTAATTTTTACAGTAATTTCAAATCCAAAATTCTCGATACACAATGAATATAAATGAAAACTATGAACATGGTTGGCTTTAGTGCAAGGATATCTACATTTTGTTTTCACAAATCAAGACCAAATGATGCTTGTATGAAGAGATAGAAGTTTGAGTTTTTACCTCTTTCAGTTGAGATCGTGAATGGAGTTTGAGCAAGTTTTGAGAAGGCCTGAAGACCTGTTTAGCTTGCCTGGACCTCCCTGAGTGTATTCCAATCCTTACTTTGTCCTGAAAGTCTCTGAATCTCCCTACTCAAGTCAACCTGCAAGCTTGAAATTTAAAAATGGTGGATGGAGGAGGAGGAGTTACAGTGAGGGAACAAGGGTCTGGAACACTTAGATATGATGTATATTAATTGTTTAGGTGGTTAAAACTCAAAACGCACGAGTGGTTTTTGAGATGGTTGTGTAAGGTGCAAAACTGTCAAGTTATGACAGATTTTCAATGGAAAAGTGTTTGGGACAGTTTATGAGTTTTAGAATTTGTGTGTTAGGTTGCAATGCACTTGTGTATAAGTATGGAAGAGGTTAGACATCAAGCTTTCTCAAGATTTCTGAGTTATAGCCTTTTGGCTCTATAACTTGCTTTTGAAGAAAAGTGAGGAGACAAGCCTCTATGTGTTTGTACAAGCCTGATCTGAGTTGGTAGAGGTTTTAGACACATTGCTTTTGGTTTATAGGGGTTGTGTGTGCAGAAAGAACAAGTGCAAAGCTCAAGGAGTTGACAATTGTAAAAGTTGTGCTTTATCAAAATGGAAATGACAACTTTGTGCCATAAATGGAATTGTTGCTTGGACAAAGGCTCAAGTGCTTGGATTAAAGCTCTATCAGCTATGTAAACATTTAATTATGGAGTGAGAAACAAGTTTGAGGCCTGCAAAGCAAATATTATGCAGCCTAGGCTTGGATTTGAATTTTTGTTCATCATGAAATGGCTTGAAATCAAAGTGAAAAATTGCCAACTTCATCTCTTCGATTCTCCCTACTCAAGAATGATCTCAAGGAGTTCTTGGACATTTTGGAAATCTTGCAATTTTATCTACAACTCATATTTGAAATTCTTTTAAATATTCCCCTTGGAACTATGTGAAAAATTGGCATGAAGTTAGGTCAAAAACGTGCCTAATTAAGGCAAAATTTCACCAAGTTATTTTAGTTCATGAGCATGTATTCACAAAATTATATCTTGAGATACAAGAATCTTTAGGAGAAATTGTATGAAGAAAAGTTGTATATTTCATGGAGATCTACAACTTTCATGTTGGGAACTTCCTTTGAATCATCTTGTATCATGGTGAAAATTTGGCTTAAAGTTGAGAAAAAACAAGAAATTTTTTATACTTAGAAAATTTTCGAAGTTAAAAATTTCAAATTTTCAAAACCAAAACTTAAACCCTTGCTTTCTTGATTAAAAATTTTCAAATTTTGACATGTTTTGATGAATTATGATCTTTGGCACTTGAATTTGACCAAAAAGTCAAAGTTTGACTTTTCAGTATACAATTGACTTTTGATCAGTTGACTGAAAAATTCAATTGTCAATCCAATGGATTTGTAATATTTTGAATCATGATATTAGGTCAAAATGATGTTATTTAACTCTTGTAATCATGCTTCAAACCAATTGATCATTTTCTAGGTCAAAAATCAGAAATTGCCTCTTCCCAGTCAAAACCCTAATTTTGACCATTTTGCCTTTTTGATGATTTGATCAAATTTCCTGAGGAATTATGGTCCAAACTTGATCAAATGATACATATGAGTCTAAAATGTTTATGTGGATAAAACATTATGAATTTTGACTGTAAATTGTCCATGGTTGACTTTTTTCCCAATACAGCTGATTTTTAGGTCAACTGTCCAATTGACTGATCAAAAATGTGATTCAAGGCTTGAAACTTGACATGAGTAATCTTGGGGGTCCCTAATGATCCTTGAAATCCATATGAATAATTGATAGTCCAAAACTCCTTGTGCAAGCACAAACCCTAATTTTGGTCATCAGTGCATGAAGAGGTGTCTTGAGCTGATCAAACCCTAATCCAGTCTTAAGTCAAAGAGATCTTGTGATAAAATTCTTGATAAGTGAGAGTGAAAATTTTGGGGTACAACAAGTTTCCTCTACTCTATGGGGAGTGTAGATGTCACAGGATCGTATGCTGAGGATACGAAAATGACTTTGCATCAGGACTTTTCTGCCTCTATACCTGCTGGAGAAAGTACTCGCGGAGGCTTTGTGGATGGCTTGTGTGTTATCCCAACTCTTGGAGTCATTGGTGAATACAGATCAGGGTAATACACCTTCTACTGATTAGACAAGTGACGAGATCACGGGACGTAGTCGTACTCTTCAAATCCCTAACTTTTGCCTGGACTACCCTTTCGGGTTTTCAGTCCACCGGGATACCCTTTTTTGCTCAAGCCGTCTTTTCAGGTTTTCGGCTTGCCGGGTGTACATATTTTTTTTGGTTTTATCCCTAATTTTTTCCCGAACCTTTTTTGGTTCGCCAGGATGCCCTTATTTTTGCCTAGGCCAGTCAACCTAGCGGGTCTTTGTTCATGCATAGTATTTTCCGGCTATGTCCATGTTCACAGGGTACGGAGAATTGTCATTGTCCATAGTAGTAAGTGTTGCCACACTTCTAGAAGATGCTCTTTTGATCGTACATGATTCGTTGCTGGAATTCATGTCCAATGCCCCAAGTGATTCAGATGGAGATTTGTCCCTGGCTACTTGGCATCTTTGAGAGATTCCTTGAATCTTGACTTGACTGCCCCAGATGATGGACAATGATCCTGCCGTGCCCCTTGGTTGGAAGTGTTTTTCCAGTTGAGGTGATCCTTTTCATTGAGAAGGTTTTTGTTCATCGAATATCCGTCGTGTGAATTTCTCTGCTGTTGAACAAATAGCCATATGCAAACAATGGTATTTTAAGAATGCAAAGCTTATGTATGTCTTGAAAAACAAAAAATTTTGAAAATGCAATTTTTTAGTAAAACTGATTTTGCAAGAGAGTGATATCAACTCGTGATTTATGGCAAACCTTACAGGAGTCAGGATACCTTTTATAACAGTATGCTTTCTAACTAACCCATGCTTCAGCTAGGACTTTTAAGGGTTATAACGTGGACTGGTTCACAGTTCAAGAAACAAAGGATAAATGCTCAAAATTTATTTGTACCCACCCGCTCTTCGTGATGTTCTTCAGTCCTATGCTCATTTAATTGCACGTTTAGAATCCTAGTTGAGTTCTAGAATATTGTCCTTGATGTTCCGGTGATGGTTCAGATACTGACAGTTTATTTTGAATAGTGTGATACGGTGGGAGAACTGACTTGGGATTTTGCGTTTGTGTTCGCAAATGTTTCGGTTTACCAAGAGTCGCCACCGACTTTTTATTTTATCCTAAGGAAAGGTCAAAAAGCACAGAAAAGATCTTTGAGATGTTTTTTTGGGTTCGGGGAGTAGATTATAGAAAGGGAAGGTATTAGAACCCTTTCTATCCATGGTTATCCATGGGCTCTTAGTTACTTGCTTAGATCACTTGCTTTGCATTTCTATTGTTTGAAATGGTGCTTTTCAATTGTTTGAAATGGTGCTTTGTGTGTAATTTTGGAAAATGTTTTGAAAAGAGGCCATCGTTGTGGCAACCTTTGTAATGATTCTTGTTTGAATGTATACAAAGGTGTTTTTGTCTTTTGAAAGGTTTTCAATGTTTGAAAGTAGGGTTTTAAAATTGTGTTGTGGAGTGTGTTTTGAAAAGTAGCAAAGATGTTTTTTGCAAGCCTGATCAAGTAACTAAGAGTTATCTACCCTATTTTACTCAAAGATCTTTCTTATGTTTTTAATCCTTTTAACAGTGTTGTTTCACCATTGTATTTGGTGAACAACCTTGTGTTAGGATGTTAACGGGACAGGCGCGGGTCATCGTATAGACCATGATAGCAATAGTGTTAAGTATCTTTGACAATTTTCTTGAGGGACTTGATCATTTTGTTTAGGCAACTCAGATATCGTCATCGAGGGACTATGATATTTTGTTTTGTTTTTGTTTTGCCAAAGTACTTGACATGCAACCATGGCCCATTTTTAAAGGCAACAAGTGGATGAAACCCTAGGGGTGCAAGTGTGCATTGTGTTTGTTTTCCATGCATGTTTATCTTGGATTAGATCAAACTAATGGTTGATTTCATTTGCATACAAACCCTAGGTCTAAGCATGGTATAATTGAAAGCTTTTAAATGTGCGGGAATTTAAATGATATACTATTACAACATGATATAGGGGGGGTACAAATTTAAATTGGGGATATTTGACAAGAAATTAAACCCTAGATTACTATTACGACCAAATTGAATGTACAAGATACAATATTTAAATGTACAATAATTGAAATAAATATAATAAATAAATGCAAATAAAATGTATTATGCTAAAATGTTTTTTACTATGTAAAAAGTATTTTTTCAAGGTGAAGAGTAAAATAAAAAGATCAATTTTAATTATTTTTCCTATTTAGGGCAAGAAACCCTAATTCTTAATAAATAATATTATTTATTAATTTTATACAAATATATATTAACAAAATAAAAGTATATTATAAAAAATGTTTTTTTAGTGTAAAATATTAATAAAAATGAAAATGTGATATTTTTGTATTTTTTAACCTAATTATTTAATAACAAGTATATAAGCATATATATATATATATATATATATATATATATATATATATATATATATATATTATTAAACATATTAAATGTACAAAGATAAAAGTTAATTATTTACAAAAATGGATATTTTCAAGAAAATGTTTTCAAAAGTAAATAAAAATAATAAATGAAAATAAGTATATTTTTTGTATTATTTTTGAGTTTTATTACAAAAGAAAATAGTTTATTTACATTGTGATACGGTGGGAGAACTGACTTGAGGTTTTGCGTTTGTATTCACATTTGTTCGGTTTAGTAAGAGTCGCCACCGACTTTTTATTTATCCTAAAGAAAGGTCAAAAAGCACAGGAAAGACCTTTGAGATGTTTTCGTGGGTTCGGGGGGTAGATTATGAAAAGGGAAGATACTATCACCCTTTTCATCCATGGTTATCCATGGGATCTTAGTTACTTGTCTTAGATCACTTGCCTTTGTTTTTTCAATTGTTTGAAATGGTGCTTTGTGTGTGTGGTTTTGAAAATGTTTTGAAAAAAGATGCCTTGTCTAGGAAACCTTTGTAACAATTCGTATTTGAATGTTTTACAAAGGTGTTTGTCTTTTTGAAAAGATGTTTCAATGTTTTTGAAAGTTGTGTTGTGGAGTGTGTTTTTGAAAAGTAGCAAGGATGTTTTTTTGCAAGTTTTGATCAAGTAACTAAGAGCTATCTACCCTAATTTACTCAAAGATCTTTCCTATATTTTAACCCTTTTAACAGTGTTGTTTCAACATTGTATTTGGTGAACAACCTTGCGTTAGGATGTTAACGGGACGGGCGCGGGTCATCGTGTACAATCATTGAAGGCAACTTGTGAGACGCTCTAGCAGTTTTGTAAGGGACGAGATCATTTTATCGAAGGCAACATCGAGGGTCATCGAGGGACTAACGATCTTTGTTTATCGAAGGGACGTTTGCTAGAGTGTCTCATACTCGAGGGACATGATTGTATTTTCCGAGGCAACAAGTGAGGTTACCCTAGAGGTGCAAGTGTGAATTATGTATTGATTTTCATGCATTTGTCTTGTATTAGGTTATCTAGCGGTTGATTTTGAATCTTCGCATACAAACCCTAAGTCTAAGCATGGCATAATTGAAAACTTTTAAATGCGAAAATTTAAATGCTAAGCTATTACAACATGATATAGGGAGGGGGGTACAAATTTGGATTTGGGGGATATTTGACAAGGAAATAAAATCTAAATTATTACAACCATATAGAATATACAAATATTTAACATTTAAATAAATACAATTTAATTAAAATATCAAAATGCAATGTATTATGCAAAAAAGATTTTGTTATGTATGTAAAAAAGGGTTTTCATGTTTGAAGTATAAACAAAATAAAAAAAAATTCATATTTTTGATTATTTTTGTTGTTTAGGGCAAAACCCTAATTTTTGAACAAATAGTAATTATTTATTAATTATGTACAAGATATGTTAATTTATACAAGAATATAAAAAGTATATTATAAAAAAAAAGTATTTTTAGTGTTAAATATTAATAAAAGTAAAAATGTATTATTTTCATATTTTTATCCTAAGTATTCTAATAAATGTAATATACAAGTATTTATATATATATTTACTAAACCTATTAAATATAAAAGATAAAATTAATTATTTATATAAAAAAAATGTATATTTGATAAAATATTTTCAAGATGTAAATAAAAATAGTAACTAAAAAATAAATATATTTTTGTATTATATTTTTGAGGTTTTAATAAAAAGGTATTTATATTTATTTATATACATAAGCTATTAAAATGAAACAAATATCAAATAAATAAGAAAAAAATGTGGAAAAATATTTTTGGTGTTTTTTATGTTTAAGCAAAAAATATGAAATCAGAATAAAAAATAAGAAGTCAAAAATAACAAGTATTTAATTATTTGGGCTAGGGGGTGCAAAATGAGAAAAGGGGTGCAAAAAGTAAGGATGGCTCAGGCCCAGCCCAAGCCATCATCTTCAACCTTCAGCTTCTTGTTCAAACAGAAAAAATGCGCGCCTCTCTTTGTCCAACACAAACTCCTGATTCCTTGATTATTTTGCAAAACTCATAACACAAACATTATAGAGCATCAAATCACGAGTTCAAACATGTAAAAAACTTGGATTAACACTCAAAGGCCAGAGAGAATTTCTCAGGCCCTAAATTTTAACCTAATTTTTCCCTCATGTTCATGGCTAAAATTCTCACAGCACGCTTAACATAAATGAAAAGTAATCATATATATGGCTTCAGGGCTATGAGTAAGACATGTTTCATTCACAAACCTAAGCCTAACTCTTCCTAGATTGAGAGATAGAAGTCCATGGATTACCTGTTTCAGCTTGAATCGTGTACAGCAATGTGGCCAACTTCAATGGAGTTTGAGCTCCTGTATAGCTAGCCTGAGGTCCAAGGAAGCTTTTCCCACACCTAGCTTGCTTTGAATCAACCTGTATCGTGCTATAGAAGTCCACCTGCAAAACTGAAAAGTGAAAATGGCAAGTGAGGTTAGGAGTGTTACAGCTTGTGTTTAGGGCTTGGAATAGTTTAGGTAGATGGAAAGGAATGTGTTGGAACTTCTTTTGGCCAAAACGCACGAGTGAATGATGCTATGCAAGTTAAACTGCAGGGATGCCCCGTTCTTGCAGCAAAACAGTGTTTTTGTGTTTTGGGAGGTATGAGGAATGGTTGGATCGTGTTTTAGGCTTGTCTTGGTGTATGGAAAATGTTCACAAGGTTTGTGTTTGGCTGTGTTGACAGGAAATGGAAGTTGGAGTGTTTTTGCAAAGTTGCTTCAAGTGTAAGTAAGAAAGTGTGTGTTTGTATACAAGCCAATACAATGCCTAATGTATGCAGCAAAACAAAGCTCTTGGTAACTGGAATGTGTAGATTTGATTTGGCTCTCATATTTGGCCTCATGCCTCAAGGATTTGGTATTTGACATAAAGCAACTTTAAGCAAAAATGGCAATTCACCTTTTACTACTTAAGGCTTAATTTTGTGTGCAATGTCCAAATGAACAAAATAATGCATTAGCTCAGTGGATTTGCATTCAATGAAGGAGTGTAAAATGGTTTAGAGGCCTGCAAGCTAGCACAAACCAAGCTGATTTGAAAATGCCATTTGCTATGAACATGTATTGGTCATGAACAAAAGTGAGTTTTGGCCAACTTTGTGAATTCGATTCTCTCTAACCACAAGGGTGTTTGAGGAGTTCTTGGATAATTTGGAAATCTTGGAACATGTACTACAATCCATCTTTGTAATGCATCTTGAAATTCCTCTTGGAACTATGTGAAAAGTTTCCATGAAGTTAGGTCAAAATCCTGCCTAAAATAGGGCAAAATTTCACTAAGTTAAAAAGTTTATGGACCCTTATTCCAAAAATCATAACTTGAGATACAAGATTCTTTTGAGGAAACTTTGTGAATCAAAGTTGTAGATGTTGCAATGTACTACAACTTTCATGTTGACATTTTTGTTTGAAACCATTTGGATCTTGGTGAAAAAGTGGGACAAAGTTAGGAAAAAATAAGAAAATTTCATAACTTAGAAATTTTCTAAGTTATGAAATTTCTTCATTTTAAACCCTAATTTGCAATTTTTTGTTTCTTGATGAACAAGTTTCATAATTTGACATGTCTTGATGAAAAATGAATCTTGGCACTTGATTTTGACCAAAAAGTCAAAGTTTGACTTTTTAGTATACAGTCAAATTTTGATCAGTTGACTGAAAAATTCATCTGTCAATTCTATGCATTTGAGATCTTTTGAACTTTTTGAATGGGTCAAGACAATGTCATTCAGTCCTTGAGTCCATATGTGAGCTTGATTTGCCATTGGTTAGGTCAAACAGTCAAAAAAATTGCCTTTGTGCAGTTAAAACCCTAAAAATGACCATTTTGCCCTTTTGATGATCTGATCAAATTTCTTGTGGAATTGTGATCCAAACTTGACCAAATAGTTCATATGAGTTCATTATGTTGATGTGGGTCAAAAATCATGAGGTTTGACTGTCAATTGGCCACAGTTGACTTTTTCCCCAATACAGTTGATTTCTAGGTCAACTGTCCAATTGATTGGGCAAAGATTGGAATCAAGGCTTGAAACTTGGTATGGATAAACTTGTAAGTCCAACATGAAGCATGAAAGTCACTTTGGGCCTTTTAGGTCAAAACATCCCTGTGCAAACTCAAACCCTAATTTGGGTCAACAGTGCAAGGAGGAGTCTTAAGCAGAGCAAACCCTAACTTGATCTTTAGTTCCAAGAGTCTTGTGATGAGAAAATGTTGATGAAAAGGGAGGGCGAATTTTGGGGTACAACAGTTGCCCCTGTTCAATCTTCTTGAACCTGAAGAGTTAGATTGGTAGGTTTTCCATTCGCGACTCGAGGGTAAAAGGAGATTGGACACTAGAGTGCCCAAAAAATTTGCACTCGTCCAAGCGTAGTTGAGGGAATGGGCTTAAAGATGCCATTTGGAGATGGGCTTAAAGATGCCATCTGCAGATGTGACAGAATCTTGTCTGGGGATGGGCTTAAAGATGCCATCTGGAATGCATGTTGTAGGTGAAAGAAATCAGTATCAGAAAGGTGTCCATGTTTTGGAACATCTCTGAACTGGGGGTCTGAATAAGCAATATATTGACATCCATGTTTGGAGAATCCGTAAACTGTTTTCAGAAGTCTTGGATCTGAACAAGCGATAGGTTAACATCCGTATCTGGAGAACCCGTAAACTGTTTTCAGAAGTCTTGAAGCTGAATAAGCAATAGATCAGCATCCATGTTGGGAAGCGTCCGTAAACTGTTTTCAGAAGTCGAAGCTTATTAATCTTATCCTGAAAAGGGTAAAATATTAGCTGAAACACAAAATTATGTTGCATGAAATGTATGATGCAATATATATGTTATATCAATGTTTATGATATATGAATGTAATGAATGCGCATGTAAGCTGAGTAGCTGTCTTGCTGAGGATAGATGAATCCTAGATAATGAAATCTTTGAATGTTGCCGGGGAAAGTAAATCCTTGACTGCTGCAGGGGATCGAAAATCCTTTGATCGTTGAAAATGAGAAGTCTTGGGACCGCTGTTGGGGAATCAGGAGTTTGGGTTGTATGCCAATCTACTGGGGATTCCTGCCTTGAGGAGATCTTCACTGGAGAATATCTGAATACTCTGTGAGGAACTGAGAATGAGAGTCTTCATTCTGCTTGGGGAATAAGAATTTTGTGGGGAATAGCCATACTGTTGAAAAGTAGTTATCCTGTTGAAGAGTAAAACTCAGGATTCTGGAAAAAGCTTATTCCTGTCTGGAAGAAGTTCAGGTTTAGGTTGTATGCCACTTTAAGAATGATAATCTTCATTTTGTTGGGAATATCAGGACCTCGGGTTATCTGCCACTTTGAGAATGAGAATCTTCATTCTGTTAGGGATATGAGGAATTCAGGTTGTCTGCCACTTTGAGAATGAGAATCTTCATTCTGTTGGGGATATCAGGAACTCAGGTTATATGCCACTTTGAGAATGAGAATCTTCATTCTGTTGGGGATATCAGGAATTCAGGTTATATGCCACTTTGAGAATGAGAATCTTCATTCTGTTGGGGATATCAGGAACTCAGGTTATCTGCCACTTTGAGAATGAGAATCTTCATTCTATTGGGGATATCAGGAATTCAGGTTATATGCCACTTTGAGAATGAGAATCTTCATTTTGTTGGGGATATTAGGAACTCAGGTTATATGCCACTTTGAGAATGAGAATCTTCATTCTGTTGGGGATATCAGGAACTCAGGTTATATGCCACTTTGAGAATGAGAATCTTCATTCTGTTGGGGATATCAGGAGGTTGGGTGTATTCCAATCTGCTGGGGTTTCAAGGATGAGAGTCTTCATTCTGTTAAGGGTCGGAAATTGGGAGTATACCAATCTTCTGAGGTTTCAAGGATGAGAGTCTTCATTCTTGAGAGAAACAGATTTTTAGGAGCTTCAATTGTCCGTTATTCTGTTGGTGGTTGTAACTTCCAGCAGGTGATGAAGGAAATTTGATGATGATCGTAACTTCCAGCAGGTGATGAAGGAAATTTTGAACGACCTTTCAACTTGAAATGTAATTTGCTTTGGAGAATAAATCCTTGACAAATGTTGGGGAAATAAACCCATAACTGAAGCTGGGGATTGAAAATCCTTGGTGACTTGTGGGGAATGAGAATTCTGACGATCTCTACTAGGGAATTTAAAACCTGGGAGACTTATGCTAGAGAAATGAGACTGAGAATCTTCAATCTGATGGGAAGTATCTCTGTGGGAGAATGTTCACTAATCTGGTTCCGCTGGGGATTGATAGTTGGAAGTTTTAGCTCCGCTGGGGATTGATAGTTTTGGATCCACTGGGGATTCTGAAACTTACCTCTGAGGGGAATTAAGTTCTGGAAGGCTCTCTTGGCTGGGGAAATCAGCTTTGAGAAAGCTTTTGTTCTGCTGAGGATCCTGAAGTTTAACTCTGTTTGGGGATTTCTTCTGAAAGGGCATCAAGATATCTATCTGTACCTTCAACCTATCAGCAATCATCTTTCTTGATTTGTAAGAAAATGATTATGTTCAAATGCATATGCCTATTTAACAAAACATTGGACGTTTCTCAAATAAAACATAAGTGTAAAAAGCAAAAGGAAGACAAAGCAAATTTCTGTATTTGGAAAAGTGTTTGTACTAACTTTTTATGAGTATCTTTGTACAAAGGAGACAGGCATCCTAGTAAGAGGATGTTGTCGTAAAAAATTGAAAATTTTATACAAAAGAAAGATGGCTACGTGTAACAACTCCATGGGATTCCATTCTGTTATAGCCTTTACAACTCTGAATATCTTGTCCATTCAATGCTTCGTTCGTCGATGATTGGATTGATCAAAAGCTCGGAGCTTGTTGATGAAGAGATTGTTCTTTAAAGTGATCCGACGAGACATAGTCATACGCTTTAATTCCCTAACTTTTTCCTGGATCGCCCTTTCGGGTTTTCAATCCACCGGGAAACCCTTTTTTTCCCAAATCGCCCTTTCGGGTTTTCAACTTGCCGGGTGTACAGATTTTTTTGTTTTATCCCTAATTTTTGCCTGAACCGCCCTTTCGGGTTTTCGGTTCACCGGGATGCCCATTTTTTCCCAAGTCGCCCTTTCGGGTTTTCAACTTGTCAGATTATTTTATACGTAGTATCTTTTGACTATGTCTGCGTTCGCAGGGTGTGGCAAATCGTCGCCGTCCATGGTGGCCAGAATCATTGCACCACCAGAAAAGATGCTCTTGATTACAAATGGTCCTTCGTAAGTAGGAGTCCATTTGCCCCTGGGATCACTTTGCGGCAAGATGATCCGCTTGATTACAAGATCTCCGACTTGGTATACTTGACGTCTGACTTTCTTGTTGAAAGCCTTGATCATCCGTTTTTGGTACGTCTGACCATGGCAAACAGCAGTGAGTCGTTTCTCGTCGATCAAATTGAGTTGATCAAGTCGGGTCTGAATCCAATCGTCTTCACTCAAACCAGCGTTCTTCATAATCCTTAAAGAAGGAATCTGAACTTCCATGGGTAGGACAGCTTTTGTGCCATATACCAAAGAAAATGGGGTTGCCCCTGTTGAAGTACGTGTCGTAGTACGATATCCATGCAGAGCAAACGGTAACATCTCATGCCAGTCCTTGTAGGTAACTGTCATTTTCTGAATGATCTTCTTGATGTTTTTGTTCGCAGCTTCAACAACACTGTTCATCTTCGGTCGATAGGGAGATGAATTGTGATGATAAATCTTGAACTGTTCGCATAGAGCGGTGATCATAATATTGTTCAGATTTGTACCGTTATCTGTGATGATCCTGTCGGGGACACCATACCGGCATATGAGATTCTGCTTGATGAAGCGGGCAACCACATTCTTTGTAACAGAGGCAAAGGAAGCTGCTTCGACCCACTTGGTTAAATAGTCAATAGCGACCAGGATGAAGCGATGTCCATTGGACGCTGTGGGCTTAATCTCTCCAATCATGTCAATGCCCCACATTGCGAATGGCCAAGGAGCTGTCAGAACATTGAGAGGAACAGGAGGAATATGAATCTTGTCGGCATAGACTTGACATTTGTGGCAAGTACGGGAATGTTGATGGAAATCAGCTTCCATGGTAGACCAGTAATAGCCTGCCCTTAGAATCTTCTTAGCCATCGTATGTCCGCTCAAGTGGGTGCCAAATGTGTCGTTGTGTATCTCAGTCATGATTAATTCTGCTTCAGCTTTGTCTACACATCGGAGTAAAACACAATCATGGTTGCGCTTATAAAGGATGCCATTTCTTAGGAAGAACTTGGCCGCAAATCTCCTTAAGAACTTTTTGTCATTGACGGAAGCTCCTTCGGGATATTCTCTAGTCTAGAGATACCTTTTGATTTCATGAAACCACGGTTGTTCCACTACTTCTTCAGTATTAATCTCATGACAATGCGCAGGTTCATCCATTCGCTCGATGGTGATTTGGGGAGCCTCGTTATCCCAGTTGAGTTTAAACATGGAAGACATTGTAGCCAGAGCATCTGCTAGCTGATTTTCTTCTCGCGGGAAATGCTCGAAAGCAATCTACTCGAAATGCGGCAGCAATGTCAAAACATGTTCTTTGTATGGGATAAGATTAGGATGTTTGGTGTCCCACTCTCCTTTGATTTGACTGATAACCAAATCCGAGTCCCCAAATACGACCAAAGATTTGATCCCCAAGTCTATAGCAGCCTTGAGACCAAAGATGCAAGCTTCATATCCGGCCATGTTGTTGGTACAGCTGAAACAAAGTCGGGCCGTGAAAGGTGTATGGCAACCTTTTGGGGAAATGAGTACCGCACCGATACCGTTTCCAAGTGCATTTGAAGCATCATCAAAGTACAGGGTCCATCGGGATCCATTTTCAGGTCCGTCATACGGTCCGTTACCTTCAATGTTGTCCAAAGTCATGATGTCCTCGTCCGGGAAGTCGAATCTCATGCATTGATAATCTTCGATAGCTTGATGAGCTAGATGGTCAGCTAGTACACTCCCTTTTATAGCTTTTTGGGTAGTATACTGGATGTCATATTCAGTCAGAATCATTTGCCATCTAGCGATTCTTCCAGATAAAGCAGGCTTCTCGAAGATATATTTGATCGGGTCCATTTTGGAAATCAGCAAAGTGGTATGAGTCAACATATACTGCCTTAGTCGGCGAGTAGCCCATACCAAAGCGCAGCAAGTTTTCTCGAGCAGTGAGTAGCGAGTCTCACAGTCGGTAAACTTTTTGCTAAGGTAATAAATGGCATGCTCTTTTCGACCAGACTCGTCATGTTGGCCTAGTACGCACCCCATTGAGTTGTCCAAAACAGTCAGATACATGATCAGCGGCCTTCCTTCGACGGGTGGCATCAGAATAGGAGGTTCTAGCAAATACTCCTTGATCTTATCAAAAGAAATTTGACAATCATCGTTCCATTCGACTACCTGATCTTTCTTTAATAGTTTGAAAATTGGATCACAGGTAGACGTCAGGTGAGAGATGAACCTGGCGATATAGTTCAAGCGTCCCAAAAATCCCCTAACCTCCTTTTCAGTACGGGGGGCAGGCATTTCTTGTATAGCTTTCACTTTCGCTGGATCGACCTCAATGTCTTTGTTGCTGACAATAAATCCCAGAAGTTTACCAGACCTAACTCCAAAAGTGCACTTACTTGGATTCAGTCTGAGTTTGTACTCCTTCAACCTGGCAAACAGCTTTTGCAAATGTTCAACGTGTTCCTCCTCTGTTTGTGATCGAGCTATCATGTCGTCTATGTAAACCTCAATCTCATGATGTATCATATCATGAAACAAAGCTACCATGGCGCATTGATAGGTTGCCCCTGCGTTCTTCAGTCCGAACGACATCACCTTGTAGCAGAAGGTACCCCATTGTGTAACAAAGGTTGTTTTCTCCATGTCCTCGGGGGCCATTTTAATCTGGTTGTAGCCCGAGAATCCGTCCATGAAGGAAAATACCTTGTGCTGAGCTGTGTTGTCAATCAAAATGTCGATATGTGGCAGCGGAAAATCATCTTTAGGGATAGCCCTGTTCAAATCCCGGTAGTCCACACACATTCTGACCTTGCCGTCTTTTTTGGGAACGGGCACAATGTTAGCAACCCATTGCGGATAGGATGTAACAGCCAGAAAGCCATCGTTGAATTGCTTCATTACTTCAGCTTTAATCTTCTCAGACATGTCGGGCCTCATTCGGCGAACTTTTTGCTTGATCGGTGGACAGTCTTCTCTTGTAGAGAGACGATGAACCACGATATCTGTGTCTAACCCTGGCATGTCTTCATAAGACCAGGCGAAGATTTCAATATATTCATTCAACAGCTGTATTAAGCGTTCCTTGACACTTGGTTCCAGATTGGCACCCACTTTGACTTCTTTCCTGTCTTCCTCTGTTCCTAAGTTGACGGTTTCCAACAACTCTTCATGAGGCAAGATGGCCCTCTCTTCTTGTTGTAGAAGTTTGGCTAACTCTCCCGGTACTTCACAATCTTCGTCATCTTCGTACTCAGCCTGATTGACCAAATCTTCAGAGTTTTTGAAGGATAAAACAGAATAGTCACCCATGGAATCCGGAGTGGATAGGTACCTGCATTTGTGAGTGTGGGTGTGTGTAAGGGATAGTCATCCTTAAACAAACAAAAATGCAAAAGGAAAGAAAATGAACACAGCAGTTTATAAATGAAAAACGTCCAATGATTCATTAAACATGGCATATGATTATGAAGAGAATCAAGCCCTTACAAATGGACCTACATGTTAGAACAATGTTTGAATCTACTACCCTATATTTGAGTTTTGATGATAACAAAGTGAAAAGATGTAGTATTTATATGTTTCATGTTTGAACTATATGCTGCCTAAAATTACTATGCTCTGACTTGCAGATACGCTGATTAAAATAAGCAAGATCACTTCTTCAGCATCAGAATTTGATTTCATACACCAGCATCAGAAGTTGCTGAATCAGAACGTCAAGATCAGATGATCAACTCACGCACATGCTGAAGCTTGATGAACAGAACTGCGCGTAAACACTCTGATACAGAAACACAACAGTTCATCAGCAGCGAAGCAGAATCAGAATGAGCCAAGCCAGAACGTGCATTGAAGACGCAACGGTACTGTGCATTGAAAGCTAATCAATTCCAACGGCCTCATTCTAGACAAGATCTGCTCAAAAAGGAAAGCTTGTTATTAGCATTGAATCAAGAATATTGCATTCAACGTTCATCTTCTCAAGTGCTATATAAACAAGGCTTCGAAGATTATAATGGCTAATGCTCTCAAAATCTCTACACGCACAAAGCTGAACAATAATCTTCATCTACCAGTTTTGCTAAACCACAAACTCTGATACTTCATTAGTGTTTAGCAATCTAGTTTCTAAGCTTAATTTGTGTATACATCACAGTTGTGATAAAGTTTTGTAGAAAACATTCACACACATTGTTTTATACCTTTGTAAGAAAGTGTTGCCTTGACAAACCGGATTGTGGTTTGAATCAAGAAGGCTTTAGCAGTTGTTAAAGCAGTCTGTAATATTCAGTTGAATATAGTGAATTAAGACCTCGTTGGAGAGAGAGGCGAAATCACCTTGACGGGTGGACTGGAGTAGTTTGAGATCAAACGAACCAGGATAAAAATATCTTGTCAATTGCTTTAAGATTTCAGTTTTACAATTCAACCCCCCCTTCTTGTGTTTTTCACCCATTCAATTGGCATCAGAGCGCCTGGTTCTGAGCTAAAACACTTAACCGTGTCAGTACAAGATCCAGCGTCAGAAAAACACAATGGCAGGAAACAACTCTCATTTCAGCAATGACAACAATGAGGACAGAGACAGATTCAGCGGCAAACCTCCAGTTTTTGATGGAGAAAACTTTGATTACTGGAAAGACAAAATTGAAAGCTTCTTTCTAGCACATGATGCTGATCTGTGGGATATGGTGACAGATGGATACACGCACCCTGTGAATGCAACTGGTCAGAAGATTGATAGAAAATCAATGACTGATCAACAAAAGCGTGACTTCAAGAATCACCATAAGGCCAGAACCATCCTCCTCAGTGCCATCTCCTATACTGAGTATGAAAAGATCTCCAACAGAGACACAGCTAAGAACATCTTTGATTCTCTCAGAATGACGCATGAGGGCAACGTTCAAGTCAAAGAAACAAAAGCTCTGGCGCTCATTCAGAAGTATGAGGCGTTCAAAATGGAAGAATCTGAATCCATTGAAACTATGTTCTCTAGATTCCAGATTCTGGTAGCTGGTCTCAAAGTTCTGGACAAAGGATACTCTACTGCTGACCATGTCAAGAAGATAATCAGAAGTTTACCCAAGCAGTGGAGGCCTATGGTTACTGCTCTGAAACTAGCGAAAGATCTCAACAAAATCACTCTGGAGGAACTTATAAGCTCCCTCAGAAGTCATGAGATAGAGCTAGAAGCTGACGAGCCTCAGAAGCAAGGTAAGCCTTTAGCTTTAAAATCTAACAGAAAATCTGAGTCTAAAGTTTTGCAGGCAGTTGAAGAAACATCTGATGGATCCTCATCAGAAGAAGACGAACTTTCCCTTCTCTCCAGAAGAGTAAATCAATTGTGGAAGCAAAGACAAAGGAAGTTCAGGAATCCCAGAAGATCTGATCAGAACGAGTCTTCTTCCAGATACAGAAGGACAGATTCTTCCTCTGGATACAGAAGATCTGAAGGCTCCTCCAGTAGCAAGAAGCCAAACACAAAAGACATCATCTGCTACGAGTGCAATGAGCAAGGACACTACAAGAGTGACTGCCCAAAGCTTCAGAGGGAAAAGCCCAAAAAGAAGTTTGGAAGAGAGAAGAAGAAAAGTCTCATGGCCACATGGGATGACTCTGACTCATCTGAAGCTGACTCAGAATCAGATGATGAAAGGGCAAACATAGCGCTCATGGCTAACATTCCAGATGATAGTGAAGCTTCTGAATCAGACTCAGAATCAGACACAGAAGAGGTATTCCCTAACTTCGCTGTTAATTTTACAAAGGCTGAACTTGCTGAAAGCCTCAATGAAATTCTGGAACGTTATCAGCAGATTAGAGCCAAATTCAGAGATCTGAAAAGGAATCTTGAATATGACTCTAATAAGTCTGAGAGTCTCAAATTGGAAAACTCTGAGCTGAGAGATAAAATTTCAAAATTAGAAAACTCTTTACAAAACTCTCAGAAGGAACCAATTTCTGAAACTCCCAGCAACGCTGATGAGATCATCAAGGAGTATGATCACAGTTTCCAGAAGTTCCTTGCTAAAAGCATAGATAGAAGCAGAATGGCTTCAATGATCTATGGAGTTAGCAGAAACGGCAGGAAAGGAATAGGATACCTAGGTAAGGTTCCTACACCAAAGAATGTCATGGACTTGACCATTAAACACACTCCTCTAAATTCACACTTTGTGTATGGTCACACACACGACATCAAATATACTAGCAGTAAGCACTCTGTGAAACCAAAATTCAACCAGAGTTTTGGTAAAACTAACAAATCAGGACCCAAGAAGATCTGGGTACCTAAGGATAAAATAATACATGTTGCAGATATCTTTAGCAGCAAGTCAGAAACACCAGTCAAGGTACCTGGACTCTGGCTGCTCACGACACATGACGGGAAGAAGGCATATGTTCCAAAGCCTGGAACTTAAGCCTGGAGGCCACGTTGGCTTTGGAGGCAATCAGAGGGGAAAGATAATTGGCTCTGGAACTGTAGGTAATGGAAATCTTCCCTCTATTAATAATGTTCTGCTAGTTGATGGATTGATGCATAATCTGTTATCCATAAGTCAATTAAGTGATAACGGTTATGATATAATCTTTAATCAAAAATCATGTAAAGCTGTTAGTCAGAAAGATGGGACTATCCTGTTTAATGGTAAGAGGAAAAACAACATTTACAAAATCAAACTTTCTGAACTAAAGAGTCAGAATGTAAAATGTCTTCTGTCTGTTAACAACGAGCAGTGGATCTGGCACAGAAGATTGGGGCATGTTAGTATGAGAAGAATATCTCAGATTAACAAACTCAATCTGGTCAGAGGACTTCCTAATTTGAAGTTCAATTCAGATGCTCTGTGTGAAGCATGTCAGAAAGGCAAATTTGCAAAACCTTCTTTTAAATCCAAAAATGTTGTTTCCACCTCTAAGCCATTAGAACTTCTGCACATTGACTTATTTGGACCAGTTAAAACTGCTTCAGTCAGTGGTAAGAAGTATGGGTTAGTAATCGTAGATGACTATAGCAGATGGACATAGGTAAAGTTCTTAAGACACAAGGACGAGTCACACTCTGTGTTTGTTACCTTCTGTAACCTAGTTCAGAATGAAAAAGATCTTAGAATCGTTAAAGTCAGAAGTGATCATGGTGGAGAATTTGAAAATAAAGATTTTGAGTCATTCTTTAATGACAGAGGCATTCTGCATGATTTCTCTTGTCCTAGAACTCCCCAACAAAATGGAGTTGTAGAACGAAAGAACAGAACATTGCAAGAAATGGCCAGAACCATGATCAATGAGACAAACGTTGCTAAGACTTTCTGGGCAGAGGCAATAAACACAGCGTGCTACATTCAGAATAGAATCTCAATAAGACCTATTCTGGAAAAGACTCCATATGAATTGTGGAAGAACAGAAAGCCCAACATTTCGTATTTTCATCCATTTGGATGTACTTGCTTTATATTGAATACGAAGAATTATTTGAACAAGTTTGATTCTAAGGCACAGAAGTGTATTATGTTAGGATACTCTGAACACTCAAGAGGGTACAGAGTATACAATACAGAAACACAGATTGTGGAAGAATCAATCAGTGTTCGTTTTGATGATAAGCTTGACTCTGAAAAGTCAAAGCAGAATGAAATTTTTGCAGGTATAGAAATTGAATTCGCAGGTTCTGAAGACAAGTCATCAGAAGCTCTCAACACAGACATTCCTTCAACGTCTGAAAGGAGCAATGCTAGAAATCCTACAACTGCTGTTGATCAACCTCAGAAGAGATTACCCAGAAGCAGTTTGGATCACCCAGAAGAGACTATCCTAGGAAGAAAGGAAGATCCAATCAGAACAAGAGCAAGCTTCAGAAACTCTGAAGAAACTCTTATGGGACTTGTGTCTCTGATTGAACCTTCTTCTATTGATGAAGCACTTCTGGATAATGACTGGATTCTGGCAATGCAAGAAGAGCTGAATCAATTCACCAGAAACGACGTATGGGATCTCGTTCCCATACCAAAAGGATTCAACGTCATTGGAACAAGATGGGTGTTCAGAAACAAGTTAAATGAACAAGGTGAAGTCATCAGAAACAAGGCACGACTGGTTGCACAAGGTTATAGTCAGCAAGAGGGGATAGACTATACAGAAACCTTTGCCCCAGTCGCCAGGTTAGAATCTATCAGACTTTTAATTTCATTTGTTGTTAATAGAGGCATCACTCTGTATCAGATGGATGTCAAAAGTGCATTCTTAAATGGTTATATAGAAGAAGAAGTTTATGTTCACCAACCCCCAGGTTTTGAAAATACAAAACATCCAGAACATGTTTTCAAACTAAAGAAGTCACTGTATGGTCTGAAACAAGCTCCCAGAGCTTGGTATGAAAGGCTAAGTAACTTTCTGCTTGAAAATGAATTCACCAGAGGGAAAGTGGACACTACTCTATTCTGTAAAACAGTTAAGAGTGACATTTTAGTCTGTCAAATTTATGTTGATGATATTATTTTTGGTTCTACTAATCCTTCTCTTGGAAGAAAATTTGCTAAGTGTATGCAGGCAGAATTTGAGATGAGCCTCATGGGGGAACTGAAATTCTTTCTAGGAATTCAGATCAATCAAACTCCAGAAGGAACTTACATTCATCAGAGCAAATACATCAGAGATCTTCTGAAGAAATTTGACCTCTCAGAATGTAAGCCATCAAAGATTCCAATGCATCCCACGTGCATTCTGGAAAGAGAAGAGGTAAGCAAAAGTGTAGAACAGAAAGTCTACAGAGGTATGATTGGTTCTCTCCTCTATCTGACTGCTTCAAGACCTGATATCTTATTCAGCGTATGTATTTGTGCTAGATTCCAATCAGATCCTAGAGAATCTCACTTAACAGCTGTTAAGCGAATTTTCAAATATCTGAAAGGTACTACTAATCTGGGTTTGTTTTATAGAAAATCTAGTGATTACAGCTTAGTAGGCTACTGTGATGCTGATTTTGCTGGAGACAGAGTGGAACGTAAAAGTACTTCTGGAAGCTGCCAGTTTCTGGGAGAAAATCTGATCTCGTGGTCCAGCAAAAGGCAATCAACAATTGCTCTGTCAACAGCAGAAGCTGAGTACATAGCAGCAGCAGGATGTAGCACACAAATGCTCTGGATGAAAAGTCAGCTTGAAGACTTCCAGATTTTTGAGAGTAACATTCCTATTCTTTGTGATAATACTTCTGCTATTTGCTTAAGTAAGAATCCTATTTTACATTCTAGAGCTAAGCATATAGAAATAAAACATCATTTCATTAGGGACTATATTCAGAAAGGTATTTTAAACTTAAAATTTATAGATACAGACCATCAATGGGCTGATATCTTTACTAAACCCCTTTCAGAAGATAGGTTCAATTTCATTCTGAAACATCTCAGCATGAAAGTATGCCCAGAGTGAAAATGTTTTAATTCCATATATTTACTTTCAGAATGTAATTATTTTGCTGTGAACTTCTGATCAATCTCCTTTCAGAAAGATAGAACATGCAGATTGTATCAGATGCAAGTCTAAAGATCTGAGAGTCTAATCTCAAAGACAGACGTGCTGATCACTACATCAAACAAGTGTCATCCAATCATCAGCAAATCTCTGAAGCAGAACGCGTGCACGCTTCTGAGAAGGCAAAGCGCTGATTGGGTTCATTGAGACACATGTCTGGTAACCGTTTTTAAGTATCTTTCTCAAATCCCCCAAAATCAGCAAGCATTTAATGAAAAGTAATCACGCTTGTTAAATGGCAATCATTATTTTTTTTCTCTCTCTTAAAAACGTTTAATTTTTCAAAATAATTTTTGAAAACTCTATTTAAGCACATTAATCCTTCATTCTTATTCTTTACGCTTTCTCATAATCATTCAAGTATTTTCTGCATATTTCTGAGTTCATCTCCTACAAACCTTTTTCTCTCAAATCATTCTCAAAGCTTTTTTAGTGAGAACAATGGCATCCTCCAGCATTTCTGCAGGCAATCAGAAGAAAGAAACCTCTGAACAATATCAGGTGCA
The DNA here is from genome assembly GCA_948472305.1 of Vicia faba. Classification (NCBI taxonomy): domain Eukaryota; kingdom Viridiplantae; phylum Streptophyta; class Magnoliopsida; order Fabales; family Fabaceae; genus Vicia; species Vicia faba. Next base: position 1,326,138,676 of record OX451735.1, on the reverse strand, counting down.
CCTCAGAACTCTTCTCACACCGGTAAAGAACCTTGAAGTTCTCTCTGAGTTAATCATCGACTTCGAAAGTTTGAAGGATAATGGATTTGACCTAACTGAAGAAATTATGGCTCAAAAGTGGGAGAGGTATTTCGATAGGTTGGTTGGACCAACATTCCCAGCGCTTGTCAAGGAATTTTGGATTCACGCCAAGGTTTCTAAATATCTAGTCATCTCTACTGTCATGGGAAAGAAGATCGTGATTTCTGAAGACCTCATTGCTAGGTTAATCGGTCAAAGTGGTGGTGGAGTCCGTTGTGTGGACATGGCTGAAAGATGCCCTGATATAGGTGTGGTAGCCAACAGAATTTTCACTCTTGGAATGCCCAGCAGCAAAATTAAGGATCTGAAGGATCACTGCAGAGTATGGGCCAAGATTGTTCTGGGCTGCTTCAATCACAGGAAACCAACAAGTTCTCCTGATTATATAAACGTGGATCAGCAATTTCTGATCTACTTTATTGATCAGCGGGTGAAGATCAATCTGGCACACTTCCTGTTCAACCATCTCAAGACCAGTGTGAAAGAAACAAGAGAAGAAGAAAGGACCAAAAGGGACTGGATACCGTTTGGAAGGCTTATAGCAGATATTCTGACAGAGAATAAGCTGATAGAGTATCTGAGCGAAGCTCAAGTGCTGAGAACTATTGAACCAACTGTTGGAAAACCGCTGAACGCTAAGAACCTGAAAAAGATGAAGCTGATAGAAAATATTAAGAAGGAACCCAGAGCTACTTCAACTGCTGACATCTCCAGCAGAAGAGTGCCTCTGAGTGATTTTCCAATATTTTCTGAAATGGAATCCAAACCTGATATGTTTCTCAAGTATCCAGATTCATACAAGGCAGAAGATACAGGTTCAAAGCTGAAGATCAAAGATCTGAGTCAACCCCAACCTGAAGTGACTCAGAAGAAGACAAAGAAGAGGAAAGCACCAGCAGAAGGATCGTCTCAGCAGACTCCAAAGAAAAGAGGTATTTCATCTGCTGCCCCTATTTCAATTTCATCTACTATTCCAACATCTGCTGCCCCTCCTCAAACTCTCACAGAATATCAATCCCAATCCCTACCATTGATGAAACCATACCAGAAGACCCTTCTGAGGCCTTACTACTCAGAAGACCCAGAATTAAAATTCCCAAACAACCAATTGTTTCAACAACACCAGCACTTGATCGAGTGCTAGCTGATATTGAGCGTGAACATGCTTCTGCTCAACCAAATTCTGAACCACTAAATATTCCTCCTCCACAACCAGAACCACAACCTGAACCACAACAAGAACAACAACCAGAACCACAACAACAACAACCTCTCACAGAAGAACCTCTGATCCCTGAGCAATCAGAGATTCCACCTCCTCAACCAGAAAATAATCCACCTTCACCACAAACAGAGTTTCACCACTATGAAACCCCTTCTCCTCATCATTCTGACCATCACTCACCTCAACCTTCACCGCTGGCAATCCAGTTACCATGTGGAACCACTATCGTCAGGCCCCAGTTGCCATCCTCATTAGAATCGACACCTCCAAAAACTCCTACCACTCCAATCGAAATATCTGACTCTGATACCCCTCCTCCAAAACCAACAGCATCTCAGCAAACCTCTGAAAACCAATCCTCTGAAAACCCCAGCAGGATCTTCATTGACTTAACCAGTCTTGAACGTCTTGCTGATTTAAGACACAAAATTGCTATCCCAAAACCAAAGCAACCAGATGTTGGCTCTGGTATTTTGAATTTTGAAACAGGTATGCTGCAATGGATTGCTTCTTTGAAGCAAGTCTGTCCTGGGATGATTGACCCAGCTGCTTCTGATCAGCTCTGGTCACAGTTCAGATTATGGGTACGTGCTGAAGCCCTCAAGCTGCAGGACGTCAACTATGAGCAGGCTCAACTGAACTTCAGCAAGCTGCTGAAGGAAGTTGAAAGTCAGCTGCCTCAAGAAGTTGTGCTCCCTCTGGACAGTGAACCTTGGTTGGAGAAACAGCAAGCTGCACAGGTGCAACCATCAGAAGAAGACAAGACCATTCAGGCTGAAAGTCAAGCAGAAGATGTAGCTGAAAGTTCTGAGAAGCTTCCTCCTTCTGATACTTCTCAAGCTGCCTTGGACAGGCAGGCTCTGGAAGAATTAAGGCTGAATGACTTGCGTCTACAGCAGCGGATGGACGACAATGATCAGAAGATGAAAGCAAGAATGGATGTACAGGACAGCAAAATTGACACTGTTGTCAACATGGTTCAGAAGCAAAATGAAACTTCTGAAAAGATTCAAGCGATGCTGGAAAGCCTGTTCTCACGCATGCCCCCTCAACCTTAAATCTTTTTCATGCATAAACTTTTTCATGCTTTCTTCATTTTCTGATGTACTGTTTTGACTATGTTTTGTAATGTTCTTTTGCTCTGATTCTGAACTATTTTAATATGATTAGTTTTTCTGATCTTAAGTGTTTTAACACATCACCAACACTTTTTGATTGCTGACAAAAAGGGGGAGAACAAGAATGATATTTAAAATCAATAACGGCTAACTAGACAGAAATTCTCAAACATTCTAACTCTATTACTTGAAATATTTTTTCTGTTTTGTCTTAAGTCTACAGGCACAAGGAAGCTCCTGAACACTATGAAGACTAGAAGCTCTAATCAAAATATAGAAGCTCTGATCAATGTTGCTCTGATCAAATATGAAGTTCTGATCGACCAAATACTCTGATCCAAAGCAAAGCTCTGACAGGAAAAGCTCTGAAGCTCTGCTCTCTGATAAGTCAAAGACTCTTATAATCTGATGTTCAAAGAAAGAAAAAGATCTGATCCTGAAGAACACGTATCATCAAAGGGAAGTAATCAACTCAGGGGGAGTATCTCTTAACTCTGATATCTCCGTACTTCTTATTCTGATACATTTCCCAGATACCTTTTCACGTTATTTTTCATTTAAAATATCTAGTTTTTGTCATCATCAAAAAGGGGGAGATTGTTAGAACAATGTTTGAATCTACTACCCTATATTTGAGTTTTGATGATAACAAAGTGAAAAGATGTAGTATTTATATGTTTCATGTTTGAACTATATGCTGCCTAAAATTACTATGCTCTGACTTGCAGATACGCTGATTAAAATAAGCAAGATCACTTCTTCAGCATCAGAATTTGATTTCATACACCAGCATCAGAAGTTGCTGAATCAGAACGTCAAGATCAGATGATCAACTCACGCACATGCTGAAGCTTGATGAACAGAACTGCGCGTAAACACTCTGATACAGAAACACAACAGTTCATCAGCAGCGAAGCAGAATCAGAATGAGCCAAGCCAGAACGTGCATTGAAGACGCAACGGTACTGTGCATTGAAAGCTAATCAATTCCAACGGCCTCATTCTAGACAAGATCTGCTCAAAAAGGAAAGCTTGTTATTAGCATTGAATCAAGAATATTGCATTCAACGTTCATCTTCTCAAGTGCTATATAAACAAGGCTTCGAAGATTATAATGGCTAATGCTCTCAAAATCTCTACACGCACAAAGCTGAACAATAATCTTCATCTACCAGTTTTGCTAAACCACAAACTCTGATACTTCATTAGTGTTTAGCAATCTAGTTTCTAAGCTTAATTTGTGTATACATCACAGTTGTGATAAAGTTTTGTAGAAAACATTCACACACATTGTTTTATACCTTTGTAAGAAAGTGTTGCCTTGACAAACCGGATTGTGGTTTGAATCAAGAAGGCTTTAGCAGTTGTTAAAGCAGTCTGTAATATTCAGTTGAATATAGTGAATTAAGACCTCGTTGGAGAGAGGCGAAATCACCTTGACGGGTGGACTGGAGTAGTTTGAGATCAAACGAACCAGGATAAAAATATCTTGTCAATTGCTTTAAGATTTCAGTTTTAGAATTCAACCCCCCCTTCTTGTGTTTTTCACCCCTTCACTTATCGGGCCTCATTCGGCGAACTTTAATCTTCTCAGACATGTCGGGCCTCATTCGGCGAACTTTTTGCTTGATCGGTGGACAGTCTTCTCTTGTAGAGAGACGATGAACCACGATATCTGTGTCTAACCCTGGCATGTCTTCATAAGACCAGGCGAAGATTTCAATATATTCATTCAACAGCTGTATTAAGCGTTCCTTGACACTTGGTTCCAGATTGGCACCCACTTTGACTTCTTTCCTGTCTTCCTCTGTTCCTAAGTTGACGGTTTCCAACAACTCTTCATGAGGCAAGATGGCCCTCTCTTCTTGTTGTAGAAGTTTGGCTAACTCTCCCGGTACTTCACAATCTTCGTCATCTTCGTACTCAGCCTGATTGACCAAATCTTCAGAGTTTTTGAAGGATAAAACAGAATAGTCACCCATGGAATCCGGAGTGGATGGGTACCTGCATTTGTGAGTGTGGGTGTGTGTAAGGGATAGTCATCCTTAAACAAACAAAAATGCAAAAGGAAAGAAAATGAACACAACAGTTTATAAATGAAAAACGTCCAATGATTCATTAAACATGGCATATGATTATGAAGAGAATCAAGCCCTTACAAATGGACCTACATGCCCCGGGCAAGGCATGAGGTGAAAAACAGTGTGCGGATTGTTTTAGTAATTATTACAGACCAACAGGAAATGTTCGAAAGATAAATTACTGATTGATGAAAGTAATGGGAACAAAGTCTTTCGCCTCCCAGTTGTGAAGCCCCCCTTCAATGGTTGGGAAAATCCAATCTTCAACGTTACCTTCTTCGTCTTCGTCTTCTAAAGCATTGATTCCATGAGGAGAAATATTGATGGGCGTCCTTTCAATTTTGGAGCGACGCATAGCCTTTTGCCCCGCAGCGGTGAACCCCAACCCAAACTTGTCTGTCTTTTGAGGAAAGTCAGGCAACTGTCCCCACACTGTGCGCTTCCCTTCCTTTATAGCAGCCCTTGCGTCTTTCAGAGATGCCATCCTGGCCACCTGCTTGGGTACCTCAGCTACTGCCTTTGCCACTGCAACCTCAGGAGAAACTTCCTCGAAGTGTTGAAAGGGTGTTTCGATGAATTCGCCATCCACTTCCACATACCGAAAGGAATTGAGATGGCTGATCATGTACTCCTCCTCACCGTGTACAGTTATGATTTTACCCTTAACAGGGTATTTCAGCATCTGATGTAAAGAAGAGGTGACTTCCCTAGCATTATGTATCCATGGTCTTCCTAGAAAGCAAGAGTATGATGGGCGGATGTCCATCACATAGAAGGTTGAGTGGAACACTTCAGTGCCTACCTTGATGGGAATGTCGACCTCCCCATGCACCATTCTTTTAGACCCGTCAAAGGCCCTGACAATAATATTACTTGGTTTCAGCTCCAAGCCTTCACAATCCAACCGGTCCAGAGCTTTCTTAGGCCGCACGTTTAGGGAAGAACCAGTATCGACCAAGACATGGGCGAGAGTGGTTCCTCGGCATTCAACCGACACATGTAGTGCGTCATTATGCTTTCTTCCTTTCGGAGTCAGGTCAGCATCAGAGAAACCCAGACCGTTGTCGGCGGTAAGGCTGGCTACATAATCCTGGAATTGATCGGCTGAGGTTTCCTGGGGCACATGGGCTGTCTTCAAAAACCTTATCAAAGCTTTGGCATGAGCCTCCGAACAAAGCAGCAGGGCCAACATGGAGATCTTCGAGGGGGTTTGCCCTAGTTGCTCCACAACATCATAATCACTCTTTTTGATTATTTTCAGAATCTCCTCCATTTCTTTTTTAGAGGTTTCGGGGATGACCAATGGCTGAGCCCTCGTCCTGACGAGCTCTTCTTGGATCCCTTTCCCCTTATCATTAGCAGCAGCAGAAGGGACAACCACAGGAGTTACAATTTCTTCAATTATTGGAGTTCTTGCAGATAGTTTTACCGGTGCAGGGGTAACCTTGGGAGCAGTTGAGGGTCCAAAGATTGCCTTTGGAGGGGCAATATCTGGAGAGAAAATTCTTCCACTTCGGGTAATTTTGCTCGTATCGGCAATGTTTCCAATGTCGGAAGCTTCTTCATCAGAGCTCTCTTCAGTTATCTCAATTTGTTTAACATCGTGGTAGTAGATTTTTACACCATAATTCCACGGTATTGATTTGTCAGATTTGTATGGGACGGGCCCAGGCATGGTTATCTTCATGGGTGCAATCTTCGGAGCGGATGTAATCTTAACAAGCCTTTTGGGGACCTTGGAAAGATTGGAGGAAATGGTTATTATTGAAACTTCATTGATAGGAGTTGGAGTAACAGGAGTCTTTTCGAAAAGAATTTCTTGGTTGTCCATTAGGCGCTGGATGCCTAACTTCAACTGTGGACAGTCGATTGGTAGGGAGGAACAAAGGTAGCAATCTTCTTTACAATCTGGGAAAATCCCAGCCTTCAACAGATTCAACTTGATTGTCAGTAGTGGAGTTATCAGATCATCAACAGTAGAAACAAACAGATCTTCTTCAACAGCATGGACATTGCGACCATGCTTTGGCATTGGAGCGGAGATTACATTCAGTTTCTCAGGGGCGTCGAACTCAACCTCTTTAGCGTCGATCAAATCCTGAATTTTATTATCAAGTGCCCAGCAATCATTGGTGTCGTGCCCGGCACCGTCAGAATGATAGGCACATTTAGCATTGGGATGATAGTACGGAGATGTGGTGTTAGGGTTTTTCGGTGCCTCCTTTAAACCAGTCAGATTTAGCTTCAACAAATGGGGAAGAACTTGTGTAGGCGTCATGTTGATGCGGGTGAACTGTTGTCGTGGCTGTTCTACCCGTTGCTGATTAGGTCTAGACTGATTGTTACGGGGCTGATTATTTGACGAATTATGAATCATCACGGCCCCTACATTTGGCTGGCGCTCAGTTCTTCCCAATCCTTTCTAAGAGTATATAGCAGCTGCTTCTTTCTTAGCTGGGAAAGGTTTTTTAACAGCTGTGGAGGCAGAGGCATCCCTTTGAATTTTTCCGCTCTTAATACCAGCTTCCAGCCTTTCGCCAGTCAGAATCAGTTCAGTAAACCCTGCAGAAGAGCTCCCGATCAAATGGTTGAAGAAAGGGCCAGATAGGGTCCCCAAGAACATATCAACTAGTTCCCTATCTGAAAGTGGTGGTTGTAGCTGAGTACGGGTTGGCGCCAAGTCGGCGTTGTATTGATACTGGCGATAGAAGGCAGCTGCCAAGTCTTCCCAAATATGCACTTTCGACCTCTCAAGCTGGTAAAACCAATCTAGCTGTGTACCAGACAAGTTGTCCTGAAAGAAGTGTACCCAAAGGTTTCTATCGGATGAATGAGGTTGAATTCTTCTGACATATGACCTCAAGTGCATCTTTGGGCAAGACAGACCATCATATTTTGCGAAAGTTGGTACCTTGAATTTGGGAGGGATAACAATCCCAACAATCAGTCCCAATTCTTCAAAATCTAGCCCGGGAACTCGTTGCAACTCCATGGCTGCCAGTCTATCCTCTAGGTTTTTGTATTTGTCGTCCGCTGGAGGGTATTGCTGCTCTGAATAATCTTCATCTTCCTCAACCTCTTCTTCTTCAGCCTCAGACTCAGAGGGTAATGCAGCTCCTTTTCCTTTGCCGGTACCCTCGTCAGATGTGGAGGGGAATTCAAGAACTCTCCTAGCTTCATTCTCAAATCTTCTTCCCAGTGTAGCTACCCCAACTCTTTTCTTTTTCTTTTTTCCTTTTTCTTGCTCTTTATTCCCTAACAGTGCTTTAAGATCCCCCTGACCCTTTGCCAAGGTCATAAGGAGCTGTTGAAACTGCGAGTTTTGTGCTTGCAGATCTTTGACCGTCTGCTCAATATCCATCTTACTGAAATAAACAGCAGGAAGATAAGGAAACCTGGTGTGAAGACCTGTTTATGCATATGATGAATGATATGTTTATTCATGTAATGCATTCAAGGATTTAGAAATTCAAAATTGTTGCAGACAAAAAGAACACACGTCATATTAATAAGAAGAAATTTTTTCAGTACATAAATGCCCCATGGGCCAAATATTACAAAAACTTCTTAAGGTAAAAAGACGTTGCGCATCCTCTTTGGTGCGATGTAGGTGTTGAGAGTCTCTTCCTCGTGGAGTCGGCGGGTAAGCTCCAAAACCTTCTTCTCACTGGCGTAGAAGCTGGCTTCAAAAGTATCCCTTTCTTCCTTGAGTTGGATCCAACTCTTCTGCATTTCCTCCCATGATGTTGGCATGTCAGGATGTAGGATGGTGTATGGAACCTCTCCTTCCTTAACAGGCTCTTTGATCAAAGGGAGAATGTGAGGGTATGGAATCATAAGACTTTGGGCGCGGGTTCGTACCCACTTGAGGTAAGGCTCAAGAGGGATGGAGTTCTTGTGTCCCAGTGTCTTGCTATCTACCTTGTTAGGCATCCTCCAAGCTCTGGTGAATCTTTGGCGAAGTCCTTGCGCATCGTTGTCGAAGTCAAAAACTAGGTCAGGAATCAGCATGTCATGAGGGTCATCCCTCCGAGCGTATCCAAATTTCCTTAAAGCTAGACAGGGGTTATAGGTAATGCCTCCCCTAATGCCAAGTAATGGAACATTAGGGAACTCACCACAATGATCGACGATGATGACATTTTCTCTGGACCGAGAACAACAATGTACATCAGAATGTGTGAGGGTCATCAATCGTTGTGACCACCTTAAGCCTTGTTCATTCTTCAAAACTGATTGTGGAAGGTTAGAAATAAACCACCTTGCCAGGAGAGGAGTACAGCACATGAGAACACCGCTCTTCCTCATTGTTCGTGTGTAAAATGAGTGGAGGATGTCCCCAAGCAATGTAGGTATGGGATTCCTGGATATGAAAATCTTGACAGCATTCACGTCTATAAGTTGGTCAGGATTTGGGAACAAGACCAACCCATAAATAAGGAGTGCCACAATTTCTTCAAAGGATTGCAGATCCAGGGAATTCCAACACTCTTGTGCCTTCTCAAACAAGAACTTTTCCAAGAAGCCCTTGACACCACTTCTAGTTTCCCAATGCCCCTTGATGTCAGATGATTGCAAGTGTAGTGCTTGAGCAATATCTTCAGGTTTTGGTTCTTTTTCTGTACCGTTGTAGGGTAGTTGATTAAGAATAGGAATTCTCAGGAGTTGAGAAAATTCCTCCAAAGTAGGCACCAATTGGTAGTCGGGAAAGGTGAAACAGTGGTGAAGGGGGTCAAAGAACTGGAACAGCACTTTCACCATGTCTTCTTCAATGCTGGTGTTGACTAGGTTGAGAAGTCTATCATGTCTTTCACTGAAGAGAGAACTTTCTGGAATTCTGGATGTAAGCTCCTTGAGTTGAGGAGGGATTCTCACAAGGTTGACTTGAATAGTTTTCTTGCGAAGAATTTCCATGACCTACAAAACAAGAACAAAGATGAAGATCCAAACCCTTGAAATGGTTAGTGGATGCATATGATGCTTTATGATGTTCATGATGTATGCACAAACACATGTACAAGCAAGTCACACAAAACCCTAGTTTCAGGCTTGCATGAGGTTTCATAGGTAAGTACCCTCTTGAGTTTAGTTGGCTTAAAACCTGTCCTATAAATAGTAACCGGGTTCTAAAGAGCTCAATATCATTGGATTGTTTTCTATGTTCATTGTTTTGGTTTAGCCACTTAACTAGAGACCAAAATATTCCAAGAAAACAACCCTCAATGAGTGTAGTATCGAGTATCTACCAACTTCGGACTGCACCAAAGCCGGTCATCTCACTACCCCTAATAAAAGGCCAAGATGGTCAAGTAAGGTTCTAGGTCATTAGTGCTTAGTGACATCACTCAGCGGCCCCGTACTCTCCTTGATTGAACTCAAGGGTTGTAGGTACTCACAAATATGTCGCACTAATATAGCTATTGCTTTAACCGTGTCGGTATACCCCGCACAGTTTCCACAACGTATTGCTATCAATGAATGTTTCCCAAATCTGGGTGTAGGATTTCAAGCCCAAACAAGAGAACCAAAATGTAAAGCAATCAAAGCAAACAATTAGTCATGCAAAAGGTGATCTAAGCCCTAAGGTTACTCCACTTTTAAAGTTTTCCCCAGCAGAGTCGCCAGTTCTGGGATACGGTGGGAGAACTGACTTTAGGTTTTGTGTTTGTATTCGCATTTGTTCGGTTTAGCAAGAGTCGCCACCGACTTTTTATTTATCCTAAGGAAAGGTCAAAAAGCACAGGAAAGACCTTTGAGATGTTTTCATGGATTCGGGGGGTAGATTATGAAAAGGGAAGGTACTAGTACCCTTTTCATCCATGGTTATCCATGGGCTCTTAGTTACTTGTCTTAGATCACTTGCCTTTGTTTTTTCAATTGTTTGAAATGGTGCTTTGTGTGTGTGGTTTTGAAAATGTTTTGAAAAAAGATGCCTTGTCTAGGCAACCTTTGTAACAATTCGTATTTGAATGTTTTACAAATGTGTTTGTCTTTTTGAAAAGATGTTTCAATGTTTTTGAAAGTTGTGTTGTGGAGTGTGTTTTTGAAAAGTAGCAAGGATGTTTTTTTGCAAGTTTTGATCAAGTAACTAAGAGCTATCTACCTTAATTTACTCAAAGATCTTTCCTATATTTTAACCCTTTTAACAGTGTTGTTTCACCATTGTATTTGGTGAACAACCTTGCGTTAGGATGTTAACAGGACGGGCGCAGGTCATCGTGTACAATCATTGAAGGCAACTTGTGAGACGATCTAGCAATTTTGTAAGGGACGAGATCGTTTTATCGAAGGCAACATCGAGGGTCATCGAGGGACTAACGATCTTTGTTTATCGAAGGGACGTTTGCTAGAGTGTCTCATACTCGAGGGACATGATTATATTTTCTGAGGCAACAAGCGAGGTTACCCTAGAGGTGCAAGTGTGAATTGTGTATTGATTTTCATGCATTTGTCTTGTATTAAGTTATCTAGCGGTTGATTTTGAATCTTCGCATACAAACCCTAAGTCTAAGCATGGCATAATTGAAAGCTTTTAAATGCGAAAATTTAAATGCTAAGCTATTACAACATGATATAGGGAGGGGGTACAAATTTGGATTTGGGGGATATTTGACAAGGAAATAAAATCTAAATTATTACAACCATATCGAATATACAAATATTTAACATTTAAATAAATACAATTTAAATAAAATATCAAAATGCAATGTATTATGCACAAAAGATTTTGTTATGTATGTAAAAAAGGGTTTTCATGTTTGAAGTATAAACAAAATAAAAAAAAATCATATTTTTGATTATTTTTGTTGTTTAGGGCAAAACCCTAATTTTTGAACAAATAGTAATTATTTATTAATAATGTACAAGATATGTTAATTTATACAAGAATATAAAAAGTATATTATAAAAAAAAAGTATTTTTAGTGTTAAATATTAATAAAAGTAAAAATGTATTATTTTCATATTTTTATCCTAAGTATTCTAATAAATGTAATATACAAGTGTATATATATATATATATATATATATATATATATATATATATATATATATATATATATATATATATATATATATATATATATATATATATATATATATATATATATATATATATATATATATATATATATATATATATATATATATATATATATATATATATATATATATATATATATATATATATATATATATATATATATATATATATATATATATATATATATATATATATATATATATATATATATATATATTTACTAAACCTATTAAATATAAAAGATAAAATTAATTATTTATATAAAAAAAATGTATATTTGATAAAATATTTTTAAGATGTAAATAAAAATAGTAACTAAAAAATAAATATATTTTTGTATTATATTTTTGAGGTTTTAATAAAAAGGTATTTATATTTATTTACATACATAATCTATTAAAATGAAACAAATATCAAATAAATAAGAAAAAAATGTGGAAAAATATTTTTGGTGTTTTTTATGTTTAAGCAAAAAATATGAAATCAGAATAAAAAATAAGAAGTAAAAAATAACAAGTATTTAATTATTTGGGCTAGGGGGGTGCAAAATGAGAAAAGGGGTGCAAAAAGTAAGGATGGCTCAGGCCCAGCCCAAGCCATCATCTTCAACCTTCAGCTTCTTGTTCAAACAGAAAAAATGTGCGCCTCTCCTTGTCCAATACAAACTCCTGATTCCTTGATTATTTTGCAAAACTCATAACACAAACATTATAGAGCATCAAATAACGAGTTCAAACATGTAAAAAACTTGGATTAACACTCAAAGGCCAGAGAGAATTTCTATGGCCCTAAATTTTGACCTAATTTTTCCCTCATGTTCATGGCTAAAATTCTCACAGCACTCTTAACATAAATGAAAAGTAATCATATATGTGGCTTCAGGGCTATGAGTAGGACATGTTTCATTCACAAACCTAAGCCTAACTCTTCCTAGATTGAAAGATAGAAGTCCATGGATTACCTGTTTCAGCTTGAATCGTGTACAGCAAGTTGGCCAACTTCAATGGAGTTTGATCTCCTGTATAGCTTGCCAGAGGTCCAAGGAAGCTTTTCCCACACCTAGCTTGCTTTGAATCAACCTGTATCGTGCTATAGAAGTCCATCAGCAAAACTGAAAAGTGAAAATGGCAAGTGAGGTTAGGGGTGTTACAGCTTGTGTTTAGGGCTTGGAATAGTTTAGGTAGATGGAAAGGAATGTGTTGGAACTTCTTTTGGCCAAAACGCACGAGTGAATGATGTTATGCAAGTCAAACTGCAGGGATGCCCTGTTCTTGCAGCAAAACAGTGTTTTTGTATTTTGGGAGGTATGAGGAATGGTTGAATCGTGTTTTAGGCTTGGCTTGATGTATGGAAAATGTTCACAAGGATTGTGTTTGGCTGTGCTGACAGGAAATGGAAGTTGGAGTGTTTTTGCAAAGTTGCTTCAAGTGTAAGTAAGAAAGTGTGTGTTTGTATACAAGCCAATACAATGCCTAATGTATGCAGAAAAACAAAGCTCTTGGTAACTGGAATGTGTAGATTTGATTTGGCTCTCATATTTGGCCACATGCCTCAAGGATTTGGTATTTGACATAAAGCAACTTTAAGCAAAAATGGCAATTCACCTTTTACTACTTAAGGCTTAATTTTGTGTGCAATGTCCAAATGAACAAAATAATGCATTAGCTCAGTAGATTTGCATTCAATAAAGGAGTGTAAAAGGGTTTAGAGGCCTGCAAGCTAGCACAAACCAAGCTGATTTGAAAATGCCATTTTCTATGAACATGTATTGGTCATGAACAAAAGTGAGTTTTTGCCAACTTTGTGAATTCGATTCTCTCTAACCACAAGGGTGTTTGAGGAGTTCTTGGATAATTTGGAAAGCTTGGAACATGTACTATAATCAATATTTGTAATGCATCTTGAAATTCCTCTTGGAACTATGTGAAAAATTGCCATGAAGTTAGGTCAAAATCCTGCCTAAAATAGGGCAAAATTTCACTAATTTAAAAAGTTTATGGACCCTTATTCCAAAAATCATAACTTGAGATACAAGCTTATTTTGAGGAAACTTTGTGAATCAAAGTTGTATATTTTGCAATGGAATACAACTTTCATGTTTCAAGTTTTGTTTTAAACCATTTGGATCTTGGTGAAAAAGTGGGACAAAGTTAGGAAAAAATAAGAAAATTTCATAACTTAGAAAATTTCTAAGTTGTGAAATTTCTTCATTTTAAACCCTAATTTGCAATTTTTTGTTTCTTGATGAACAAGTTTCATAATTCGACATGTCTTGATGAAAAATGAATCTTGGCACTTGATTTTGACCAAAAAGTCAAAGTTTGACTTTTCAGTATACAGTCAAATTTTGATCAGTTGACTAAAAAATTCATCTGTCAATCATATGCATTTGAGATCTTTTGAACTTGTTGAATGGGTCAAGACAATGCCATTGAGTCCTTGAGTCCATATGTGAGCTTGGTTTGCCATTGGTTAGGTCAAACAGTCAAAAAAATTGCCTTTGTGCAGTCAAAACCCTAAAAATGACCATTTTGCCTTTTTATGATCTGATCAAATTTCTTGTGGAATTGTGATCCAAACTTGACCAAATAGTTCATATGAGTTCATTATGTTGATGTGGGTCAAAAATCATGAGGTTTGACTGTCAATTGGCCACAGTTGACTTTTTCCCCAATACAGTTGATTTCTAGGTCAACTGTTCAATTGACTGGGCAAAGATTGAAATCAAGGCTTAAAACTTGGTATGGATAAACTTGTAAGTCCAACATGAAGCATGAAAGTCACTTTGGGCCTTTTAGGTCAAAACATCCTTGTGCAAACTCAAACCCTAATTTGGGTCAACAGTGCAAGGAGGGGTCTTGAGCAGAGCAAACCCTAACTTGATCTTGAGTTCCAAGAGTCTTGTGATGAGAAAATGTTGATGAAAAGGGAGGGCGAATTTTGGGGTACAACATACATATATATACTTAGTAAAATAAAATAAATATCAAATAAATATGAAAAAAATGGAAAATTAATTTTGGCATTTTTTATGTTTATACAAAAAATAATAAAGTCAGGATAAAAAATAAAATGTCAAAAATTATAAATATTAAACAAATGGGCCAGGGGAGGTGCAAACTGAATAAGAATGTATGAGAAGCAAAAACAAATCAGGCCCAGCCCACCAGACTTCTTCTTCTTCCTTTTGTTCACAAAACACGCGTTTTTGTGCATCAATGGCTAACTCCTGATTCTTTGATTTTTTGACAAAACTCACAACACGAAACTTGTAGAGCATCAAATAACGAATTCAACCATATAAAAAACTTGGATTAACTCTCAAAGACCAGAGAGAATTTCTCTGGACCTAATTTTTAACCTAGTTTTTTCAGAAAGTTCATGAGTGAAATTCTCTCAGCACGATTAATGTAAATGAAAACTAAGTATATGTATGGCTTCAGGGCTATGAGTACAACATATTTCATTCACAAACCTAAGCCTAACCATTCCTAAATAGAGAGATAGAAGTCCATGAAATACCTATTTCAGTTGACTTCGATTTGGACAATGTAGCAACCTTCAATGGTGTTTGAGCTTTTGTTGAGCTTGCATGAGGTCCAAGGAAGCTTCTCCAATGCTTGGCTTGCTTTGAAACAACTTGAATCGTGCTATAGAACTCAACCTGCAGAGCTTTGAAATGAAAATGGCAAAGTGTGTTAGAGGTGTTACAGCTTGCAATGGGGGCCTGGGATAGTTTAGGTGAGTTGATTGGAAGGTGTTGGAACTATCTTGGGACAAAACGCACGATGGAGTTTTGTTGTGGCTTGCAAAATGCAGAACCTGCCCTGTTTTGCAGAAAAACAGTGATTATGAGTATGATGAGGTATGAGTGATGAAAGGGTCGTGCTTTAGGCTTGTTGGGATGTATGGAACTTGTTCACAAAGTTCTTGTAAGCTTGTTTTTTTTAGATATGAGAGGTTGCTTGTGTTTTGCAATTTTTCTTCTACTTGAAGCAAGAGAATGGAAATGATGTTATAGCCCTGTACTAGCCCTCCTATCATGCTGCATCTTTTGCTCTTGGTTCCTGGAATTGATAGCTTCAATCTTGATTTAGAGATATGGCCCCATACCTCAAGGATTTTGGTTTGACATAAAGTGCACTTTTACAAAAATGGTATTTTACCTTTTCCCAAATAAGGGTTAATCTTGTATGTAATGTCCAAATGGCCAAGATAACACCTTAATTTAATGGTTAAGCATTAAATTATGAAGTGCAAGTTGGTTTTGAGGCCTGAAAGCTAGCACCAAACATGCTGATTTGAAAATGCAAGTTTGTATGAACATGTATTGGTCATGGACAAAAGTGAGTTTTTGCCAACTTCCAACATTCGATTCTCTCTAACCACAAGGGTGTTTGAGGAGTTCTTGGACAATTTGGCCGCTTGGAACATGTAATACAATCCATCTTTGCAATGCAACTTGAAATTCTAAGTGGAACTATGTGAAAAGTGGCCAAGAAGATGGGTCCAAATCCTGCCTAGATTAGGGCGAATTTTCTCTAAGTTAAAAGTTTTAGATACCCTTGTTCCAAAAATCATAACTTGAGATACAAGCTTCTTTTGAGAAAACTTTGTGAATCAAAGTTTTGGACTTTGTGATGGAATACAACTTTCATGTTGCAAGTTTTGTTTGAATACATTTTCATCTTGGTGAAAAAATGGGACAAAGTTAGGAAAAAATAAGAAAATTTTATAACTTAGAAAAATTCTAAGTTATGAAATTTTTCCATTTTAAACCCTAATTTGCATTTTTTGGTTTCTTGGTGAACAAGTTTCATAATTTGACATGTTTTGATGAAAAGTAACTCTTGGCACTTGATTTTGACCAAAAAGTCAAAGTTTGACTTTTCAGTATACAGTCAAATTTTGATCAGTTGACTGAAAAATTCATCTGTCAACCCTATGCATTTGAGATATTTTGAACTTGTTGAATGGGTCAAGGCAATTTCATTGAGTCCTTGAGTCCATATGTGGGCTTGGTTTGCCATTGGTTAGGTCAAACAGTCAAAAATTGCCTTTGTGCAGTCAAAACCCTAAAAATTACCATTTTGCCCTTTTGGTGATCTGATCAAATTTCTTGTGGAATTGTGATCCAAACTTGATCAAATGGTTCATATGAGTTCATAATGTTGATGTGGGTCAAATTTCATGAGGTTTGACTGTCAATTGGCCACAGTTGACTTTTTCCCCAATACAACTGATTTCTAGGTCAATTGTCCAATTGACTGGGTAAAGATTTGGATCAAGGCTTGAAACTTGGTATGGGCAAACTTGTGAATCCAACATGAAGTATGAAAGTCACCTTGGGCACTGTGAGTCAAAATATCCCTTTGCAAACTCAAACCCTAATTTAGGTCAACAGTGCAAGGAGGTGTCTTGAGCTGAGCAAACCCTAGCTTGATCTTGAGTCCCAAGGGTATTGTGATGAGAAAATGTTGATGAAATGAGAGGGAAAATTTTGGGGTACAACAAATAGGCAGTCATCTTTTTTGTGGAGGATTTGTAGGACCTCTTTCCTTACTATCCATGTCTTTTTCCTAAACTATTTCCTTTTATGGTTACAATCAGCGGGATGCCCCAATTTTTCCTTAAGTCTCCTTCATAGTGTTGTACCCCAAAATTTGCCCTCCCATATTCATCAAGAATTGCCAAGTCAAGGTCACAAAATTCCCCCAGGGTTGTGCAGCTCAATTGGCTCCTATATAGTCAAAACTAGGGTTTGAGTTCTGGTCAAGCAAATGAACTTTTCAAAGGCCCAATCAAGTCTCATATGCCTACAAAGATGGTCAAGCATCCTCATGTCAAGTTTCAAGGCATTCAGCTCAAAATTGCACAGTCAAAACCCTAGATTGCACTACAGTCAACTGTAGGGGCAAAATGGTCATTTGACAGTCAAAAGTTCAAATTTTTGGTCAATATGTCATTTTGAAGCCACAAACATCATTTGATCAATGCTTGATCATGATTCTCAAAATTTGGCTCAGAAATCATCAAGATACAAAAGTTGCTATATTTGGACAGTTGAAAAAGTCAACTGAAATTGACCAGGGCATAACTTTCACATGGATTATCAGAAAAATTCCATCCAAAGCTCATTTTGAAGAGAAAGACATTTCCTACAATTCATCTTCATGTTCCAAGTCCAAGAAATGCTCTCACAAAAAGTTATCAATTTCAACATTATAGGTCATTTTCAAAAGTCAACAAAAAGTGACTTTAAGTCAAAGGCCATAACTTGAGATTGGTAAATCAAAATGACATGGGACCAAAGGCATTGGTTAAAGGACTCAAAGACCTTTCCAAAATGTCCAAGAACATGTGAAAAGCTTAAAAATTGACCAAGTTATGCCTTGTGGAAGTTGGGAAAGTTTTGGAAATTTTTGAAAGTCAACAATGATGCAAAAGGCTTAAAAATGCAAATGGGCCCATTTTTCTTCCAAGATTCTTCATGCCAAGCCTATGCACGACCACTAGGCCCAAAAGGGAAGTATTTTCATATTTTTTAATTATTTATTTGAATTAATATTAATTTATATTCATTTAAATCATTTTAATTCATGAAAAATATAAACCTTAACCTAAAAAATCTTTTTATGCACATTCTAATGTCAATATTTCGTGCACTTCTTAATTAAGCAAGTTTTGATGAGAATTGATCAGATTTGAACCAAATTGCACATGAAAAGATTTGAAAAAGATTTTCCAAAATCAAATATGTGAAACCATGAATGCTTGAGATTTTGTGTAGTTTTGTTAACCTAAATCACTCTATACATAGCCAAGATCAGAACCCTAATGCTCTGAGACTGCAAGCTGCGCCCAAGAACCCTTTTGCATATTGAAAATTTTCATAAAAAACTCAAAACTGAAATCTAGCTTTTAGGTCGATTCAAGCTTTGATTTTTGTTTCATTAGCATCCTGGGACATCCCTTAACGTTTCTCAATCAAAAACAACAAGCCAAACGCCTTGAAACGGTACCAGGAACTCAGACTTTGTCACAAAAATTTCCAAATCGCACAACATGATTTAAGCATTCTTTTGCATTTTTTTTCATGGATTCATGTTCATATTGATGTTTCTGAGCTAACCATTACATTCAATTGCTTTTTTGTGCTATATATACGAATCCACCATGCGCGATTTTTAGGTTTTGCAGGTTCCAAATTTGGGGCTTTTGTGTAAAGGAAAAATTACGCTTCCAGACCCATGCCAACAGCTTAAGCAGGTTGAGACGAAGAAGTTGGCACCCTCGCGCTCAATTTATGAGCGACGAGGGGCTAGTCGCTATTTTCTTCTAAGTCCCCTAAAGCCACGATTAAAAACCGTTCCCATAGTGTTTGTGTTACAGGGTAGGGGAAGGAGATGACATCGTGTCCATCAACCATTGGACAGTTTGAATTTCGCGCGAAATTCCAAAGCACTAACGCGTTATTATTATATTATTTATTGTTTATTATATGTTAATTGAAACGCGCGTGGTTCAGTGGCTAGGTGTTGTGCTTGTAACCTTCAAGACCTGGGTTCAAGTCCCAGGTCTGGCAAAAGTTTCATATTATTTTTCATGAATAATTCTTATGCAGCGCTATTATGAGGGTACCACCATACGTCCTCCTCATCCATTAGCCACGCGTCCCACATGATCAGATTAAAGGCTGAAATTCAAAGAACATACCATAGGCTGGTCAACATGCCATACGAAATCCAGGAAAGTCAGCGCAACCAAGGCTTATTGGGCCAGGCTTTTCAAATCAACACCTTCATCTGGGGCCTGAACCCCCCCCCCTGGTTTGCTTTTTTTTTCTTTTCTTTTTATTATTTTAATTGTTGTATTATTTATTTTTATCACTTTAATTAATTAATTTTCTCTTTTTTTTTTATTAACAAAATATAAAAAACACTAAAAAATCAGAAAAGGCCAAAAATTAATAAATATTTATATATTAATTATTTTCATGAATAAATAAAAATGTAGATTATTTAGTTTAATTAGGTTTTCAATTTTAAATCCTTTTAATAAAAATCCAAAAAATGTAGAATTAGGTTAATTGATATTTTTTATTCCTTTTAATATTTTTCCCTTTTTTAGAATAATAATAATTATTTATTTATTTATTTTTCTATTTAAATTGTACATAAATGAATTAGGTTTAATTTAGGTCATATTTTAATTCTTTCTTAATAATTAAAAAATATTAGAATTAGGGTTCGCCGCTTAATTTAATTGACTTCTTTTCCTTATTGAATCTAAAAAACACCAAAATATCAAAAACATCTAATTCTTTTTTCATTTAATTTTAATTTTTAAATTCCTTATTAATTCTAATTATTTGCAAAAGGGTCCAACGCCCTAGTTTCGTTTTAATTATTTAATTTGCGCATGTATCTTATGTCGTTTAATTATAATTATGTATCTCTCCCAAGGCCATGTACATTTATTTATCGCACTTTTACCGCTTTATTTATCTTTCGCTAAATCGGGTCCGGTTTAATTTTGGCGATGTGGACCCGCGCCATTTGTAATAGTTTAGATTTATTTCCTCGCAAAATATTTAACTGTTAACTAAGCATGAAAGAATGAATGTCTTAATAAAATCAAGCGTAGAACACGACAAACATGACAAGACAAATAACTGAAATACGACACACGAATCGCACACACCACCCCTAGGGTACGCCTCACTGTTGCCTTGCCTCGAAAGGTGGTCGTCGAGTAGAGGGCGTCTTAGTAAGTCCTCATGATCCGGGAACCTGGCATGAGGGTAGCTTCTAAGGTGTCTTCCCATTGCTCTGGTGATCACCATGTCCCTAAAACTCGAATTGACCCGAACACCTCCAACGGTGGTGCTACCTACCTCTCAATGGTGGGATGGCATTACTTTTAAGGACATCTACACAGACGAATTCCTTAGGGTAGGTAGGTTCTCAAGGATACTTGCTCTAATCTCAAAACAAACTCAAAAAGACTTTTCGCACTGACACATTTTCAAAAGCTTTCAAAGCAAACTTTTCAAACACTCTGACGTACGAGTCGAACTGAAATCTTTCAAAGAAACTTTTTAAACCCACATTGAAAAGCAAACAAACAATTTTGAAAGCACATTGAGCAAGTATCTAAGAGCCCATGGATAACCATGGATAGAAAGGGTGCTAACACCTTCCCTTTCTATAACCTACCTCCCGAACCGAGAGCAATCTCTGTAAGGAATTTTTCTGTGCTTTTGTCCTTTCCATTTGGAGAAAATAAAAGACGGTGGCGACTCTTGCTTCCGCGACATTTCGCGAACCAGCGTTAAACAGTCAGTTCCAGATCCACCGATCACAGAACTGGCGACTCTGCTGGGGACAAACTTAAAGTGGGGTGTACCTTAGGGCTAGCTTATAACTGTGTTTTCAATTGCTTTCCTTGTGTGCTTTATTATTGTGGGACTGTCTTGGGAGTTCTATAGATCCTAACCCGGATCTGGGGATACCCTGTTTAGGTAGCATAAGCTGTGAGAGACCTGTCCGGCGTATACCGACATGGGTGAAGCAGTGGCTACGTTGGTGTGGCACCTTGGTCTGTACCGATATCCCTCGTGTTGAAACGGGGAGAATATGGGTCTTCCGAGGAGTCATTAAGCACCAACAGACCTTAGAACCTTAAATGACCCAACTTGGCCTTTAGAACAGTAGCAGTATGCTACGCCCATTGAGGCTAAACTCTCGTGATGGTTCTGGCCGCAAGAAAAGATTGCGATGCTGGAGTTATGACCGATTGAGGGTAGTCAATGATATTGGGATCCTCTAAGAACCCGGTTACTTTTAATTAGGACAGGTATGAACCAACAAACTGAAAGAGGGTAGTACCTAGACCTCATGCTGGCCTAAACCTAAGGGCTCTCTCTTGTGTGACTTGTGTGCCTTTGTACTTGCCTACTTGCGTATTTGTTACCTGACACTTGTTTCTTGCAGGTCTTGTTTATAGTCCTTAATTGGGACTCATAACATGGTACTAAATGTCTTGCAGGTTTTGTTCATGGTCCTTAATTGGGACTTATAACAGGGTGTACTAACCCCTTGCAGGTTCTGTTTATAGTCCTTGATTGGGACTCATGACAGGTTTTACCTAAGTTTCTTGCAGGTTTTGTTTATAGTCCTTAACTAGGACTCATAACAGGGTACCAAATTTCTTGCAGGGTTGTTTATAGTCCTTAATCGGGACTCATAACAGAGTTACTCACATTACCCCATGCATAGCATGACATCATACCATTGCATACCATTGCATACATCCTAACCCATTTCAAGGATCTCAAGGGTTTGTGATGCAGGTCACGATGAATCAAACATCCAGCAAGGGGCAAAGAGGATTTATTTTCCTCTAGTCAGAGTTGTCAAGGGCTATGACCCACTTGATATGGTGAGCTTTGACACTTGAAGGAGTTTCCCAAGCCAAGGTTGTCAGGGGCTATGACCCACTGGATATGGCGAGCCTTTGACCCTTGAAGAAGGACTCTCAACAACATGAAGTTTCCTTCAATCAAGTTACCGGTTCTCAACTCTAACAATTTCTCTGTTTACCCTGCGAGGTCCTTGAAATCATTGCATGCATATCATACATCTCATTGCATTGCAGGTATCCCTTTGACAGGTTGCTTACCCTTCTCCGCTGTTCATTTCAGCCGCTCGTCATGAATCCTGAATCATCAGCCGAGCAGACTATCAAGGACCTCCAGGCCCAGAACGCCCAGTTCCAAGAGCTGATTATGAATCTGACCCAGGGGCAGCAAGATCTGAAAGCTCTGCTCCTGAAGAAGGACAAGAAGAAAAAGAGGACTGTTCTGTTCAGCCCTAGACGCAGATCTGGGAATACACCGCAAATAGAAACTGAAAGGACAACCCCATCTGTGGGAAAAAGCAGTCATCCAGAGGAAAGGGTTCCCAGTCCAGTGGTCTCCGACAACGAGACAGATTTTGATGAAGAGCAGTACCCTCCTGCTGATGACAGATATAAGCAACTGGAGGACAGAATGAAAGCTATGGAGGTTCAACAGGTACCTGGGCTGGATTTCGGAGATCTGGGTTTATCAACCGGTGTGATCATCCCCCATAAATTCAAAGTACCACCCTTCTCTAAGTATGACGGGGCGTCTTGTCCCAAGCTGCATCTAAGGTCCTATGTTCGGAATATCCAACCATATACGGTGGACAAAAACTTGTGGATCCACTTCTTCCAGGAAAGTCTTTCAGGGACTCACCTCGAATGGTTCTATCAACTGGATGGGACCAAAGTTCGTAACTGGGAGGAGTTGGCAACTGCTTTCTATAAGCAGTACCAGTACAATGCCGACCTTGCTCCTACGCGTACCCAACTCCAGGGTATGTCGTTAGGGTCAAGTGAAGGTTTTAAGGAGTACGCTCAGAAATGGAGGGATCTTGCTGGAAGGGTACAACCACCTTTGACTGATCGGGAACTTGTTGATATGTTCTTGGGGACCCTGTCTGGTCCATTTTATAACCACCTAATTGGGAATTCGTCTGCTGGATTCACAGACCTTATCTTGACTGGAGAGCGAATAGAAGCTGGTATCCGGTCTGGGAAAATTCAAGAGGCTGCACCTTCTGATAAGAAGCCTCACCATGGGAAGAAAGAATCCAATGCCGTGCACGGTAAAAAGAGCCGTCATGAGGCAGGGGCAATCCAGATTTCCAATCCCGGACCTGCTCAACAAGGACAGGGGCAGCAGCGCAAAGAGAAACGGCAGTACACCAAACTCAACATGTCGTTGGATCAAGCACTGCAACAAATGTTGAAGGCAGGGTTAATCACCTTAAGGGCTCCTCTCCGGAATCCGAACACTTCTGCACCCAACTATCATCCCAACGATAGGTGCGCATATCATTCAGATAGTCCGGGGCATACTACAGACAATTGCTGGCCTCTCAAGAATAAGATTCAAGATATGATCGACGCTGGAGAGATTCAGTTTGAAGTGTCAGAGACTCCGAACATAATCACTGCTCCATTGCCCAACCATTAAAGCCTTTTGTTTATTTGAATTTTGAGTTGTATTTTTCTTTGCTTATACAAACAATCAATGTCATAGCAAACTCTTTTATTCTATCAATGCATCGCATATGTCTGTTTTGGGGAATTAATACAACTATTTTTGTTATATTCTTTTCATATTTTTTTCTGATGTCAACTCTTGGTTAATAATTCTGAGCCTCTTGAGGGAGGATGACGAAAACGATACCACAATTTTTACAGTATGCTTTTGAACAGACCTCGCTGATGAGGTACAGGCATTGTTTCAACCCCTAAACACTGGAGTTATAAGGATGATAATCCCTCGTCAACCCATCAGAGCCAAAGAAGTAGGAGTTTTTATTTTCGAAAATCAAAACCCTTAATCATAACCTGGGGCAGGGTAGTTCTCTCAGTTGATACAAGTGCATGACGAATGGTACCGAAAAGATCTTTACAAAACGAACAAAGACAGTGATGGTTCAGAACAACCAAAAGGACAGGCAGTCATCATCAAATTCATAAATGAAAAGCCCAAAAAGTCTAAACCTACAAAGGGGACTCATGAAACTGGGGCATCCCGCTGACTGTAATTCCAAAAAAGGAAACAGTTCAGGCAAAAAAAAAAAAAAGAAAGGGATAACAAAATCAAGAAAGAGGTCTCACGAACCCTCAACCAAAGCAAAAAATGACTGCCTAGTCAGAATAAATCATCAACATCCGAATCATCACCGGAAAATCAGAGCAAAGACTCAAACGAGGTCTGACGTATGATCAACTGAGTTTAGGTTTGAAGAACATCACGAAGAGTGGGAGGGTACAAGTAATTTGAGCCTTTATCCTTTGTTTCTTAAACCGTGAACCAAGCCACGTTATAACCCTTAAAAGTCCTAGCTGAAGCACGGGTTAGTTCGAAAGCATACTGTTACGAAAGGTATCCTGACTCCTTAAGGCCTACGGTAAATACAGAGCTGACATCATGCTTTTACAAACATTCACTTGTTTTATGAAAAAAGAATGCATTTTCAAAATCTTCAAGACAGATATAGGCGTTGCATTTTTAACATAACTTTGTTTGCATATGACTTTTTGTTTGAACAGCGGGGAAATTCGCACGACGAAAGTCTAATAAACATAGTACTTCCAATCAAGGGGCACGGCATGACTATTGTCTACTACCTGGGGCAATCCAGTCAAGATTCGGAGAATCTCTCAAAAGGCCAAGAAGCCTGGGGCAAATCTCCACCTGAGTCACTTGGGGCACTCCAGCAACGAACCTTGCATGACCAGACATCTTCTGGTAATATGGCAACATAAATAGCCAGGGGCACTTCCCTGCATTCTAAGAGCGTGGACATAGTCGAAAAATACTACGCAAAATCAAAGACCCGCTAGGTTGACGTACCTAGGCAAAAATAAGGGCTTCCCGGCGAACCAAAAGGGTTCGGGCAAAAATAAGGGATGAAATGAAAAAATCTGTACACCCGGCAAGTCGAAAACCTGAAAAGGCGGCTTGGGCAAAAATGGGCATCCCGGTGGATTGAAAACCCGAAAGGGCGGTCCAGGCAAAAGTTAGGGATTAAAGCGTACGACTATGTCCTATCATCTTGTCACCCGCCTACCAGAAGAAGGTTTGACTCTCAACAACTATCAGCATCCCACAGGTGCCTCCCCCATAGAAACAGGGGCAATAAAGAATGGTCTAAGCAATCTGATTGTTCTGTCCTCCACGGTATCAGGGTAAATTCCGGTGAAGAACTTAGCCAACGCAGTTCAAAACTTCCCCAGGAGAATCCAATCCAGTTCCCCAGGAAAGATGGAATTCATATCCCCAAGCAGCAAGCTTATCCCCAGTAAATTCTGGAAGCTTACCCTCGCAGAGCACGAACGCGTCGCCCGACTTTATTTAAAGAGTTATTTCCTTAACAGGATATAACTGGGTTATCCTCAGCCAAAAGCCACGGAAAGAGCGTCCTCGACGAAGTCTTCCTATCCCCAGCGAAGTCCATTCATACTTCCAATACAGCAAGGTATCCTCAGCGAGTCATCCTCAACAATTCAGCAAAAGCATCTCCCCACAGAGTATTTCTTCCCAGCATGGTCGCTAGAATATCTTTTTCTCCCCGCAGAATCCTCCATTTGCCAAGTTTATTCCCCAACGGAGTTATCTTCTCCTACCGGTATACTTGCAGCTATCCTCCCCAGCGGAAGCAAAGCTATTTTTCAACATCAGCCCAGGATGCGACTTCCCGGCACCCGTCAAGGATTTATTTACCCTAGACAAAAACATATATTCATAAAACGTCACATCTTCGTACATTATAGCATGCATATGCATTATATGACACGAATCTCATTAATTTTGAAGACATACAGTTCATGCATCATGATTTTGCATACAATTATGTTTGCCTGTCAGGAAAAAGATCAATACAAAAATGATTATTATCAACTAATGCAATTCTTTCTAGATATAGTTTCAGATATGATCCAGCGATGGTGACGTTCTGATACTGCTTCCAGAATTCCTTCTAGATATAGTTTCAGATGTAAGCCCAGCGATGGTGACGTTCTGATACTGCTTCCAGATTTCCTTCTAGATATAGTTTCAGATGTAAGCCCAGCGATGGTGACGTTCTGATACTGCTTCCAGATTTCCTTCTAGATATAGTTTCAGATGTAAGCCCAGCGATGGTGACGTTCTGATACTGCTTCCAGAATTCCTTCTAGATATAGTTTCAGATGTAAGCCCAGCGATGGTGACGTTCTGATACTGCTTCCAGAATTCCTTCTAGATATAGTTTCAGATGTAAGCCCAGCGATGGTGACGTTCTGATACTGCTTCCAGATTTCCTTCTAGATATAGTTTCAGATGTAAGCCCAGCGATGGTGACGTTCTGATACTGCTTCCAGAATTCCTTCTAGATATAGTTTCAGATGTAAGCCCAGCGATGGTGACGTTCTGATACTGCTTCCAGATTTCCTTCTAGATATAGTTTCAGATGTAAGCCCAGCGATGGTGACGTTCTGATGCTGCTTCAAGAATTCCTTCTAGATATAGTTTCAGATGTAAGCCCAGCGATGGTGACGTTCTGATACTGCTTCCAGATTTCCTTCCAGATATAGTTTCAGATGTGAACCAGATATGGCGACATTCTGATACTGCTTCCAGAAGTCCTTTTGATATTCTCCCTATGGTCCCCTCTCCAACGGCGTGTGAGGTGGTAATTCCTTCTTCAGATGTTTTCCTCTCCGGCATGAGCGTGAGGTGATATTCTCTTATGGTCCCCTCTCCAGCGGCGTGTGAGGTGGTAATTCCTTCTTCAGATGTTTCCCTCTCCGGCATGAGCGTGAGGTGATATTCTCTTATGGTCCCCTCTCCAGCGGCGTGTGAGGTGGTAATTCCTTCTTCAGATGTTTCCCTCTCCGGCATGAGCGTGAGGTGATATTTCCCTTCAGATTATAATTTCCTATATTTCCCTCTCCAACGGTGAGTAAGGTGACTCCCTTTGAGGTTATAATGTCCTTTGGTTCCCTTCCTGACACTACGAAGATGGTAATTCTCACCAAGATTTTCTCAACGAGCGTTGTTGAGGTTGAAATCATTCAGGATTCTCTTACCGTCTATGCTAAGGCAGTAACCGTCCCTGGTTCATTCATCAGCGTTTGAAGCTCCGGACCCAGCTCCTGTAACTAGTCAGGACATATCTATATCAAGCATCTAAAATCAGCTCCTGCGACGTGTCAGGTACTCATTTTTTTGTTTTGCAGGTATGCAGGTTCTCGCTAAGGAATCTCCTACGCGATCAACGTCCAGATGGCATCTATAAGCCCATCATCCTATCCAGCAACCTCTAAAATGGCATCTATAAGCCCATTCCCTCATCATCATTGCTACTATGTGAGCGCAAATTTCTGGGCACTCTAGTGTCCAATCATCTTCTACCCTCGGATTACGAAAGGCACGTCAGCCAATCTGCATCCTCAGGTCTAAGAAGATTGAACAGGGGCAACTGTTGTACCCCAAAATTTGCCCTCCCATATTCATCAAGAATTGCCAAGTCAAGGTCACAAAATTCCCCCAGGGTTGTGCAGCTCAATTGGCTCCTATACAGTCAAAACTAGGGTTTGAGTTCTGGTCAAGCAAATGAACTTTTCAAAGGCCCAATCAAGTCTCATATGCCTACAAAGATGGTCAAGCATCCTCATGTCAAGTTTCAAGGCATTCAGCTCAAAATTGCACAGTCAAAACCCTAGATTGCACTACAGTCAACTGTAGGGGCAAAATGGTCATTTGACAGTCAAAAGTTCAAATTTTTGGTCAATATGTCATTTTGAAGCCACAAACATCATTTGATCAATGCTTGATCATGATTCTCAAAATTTGGCTCAGAAATCATCAAGATACAAAAGTTGCTATATTTGGACAGCTGAAAAAGTCAACTGAAATTGACCAGGGCATAACTTTCACATGGATTATCAGAAAAATTCCATCCAAAGCTCATTTTGAAGAGAAAGACATTTCCTACAATTCATCTTCATGTTCAAAGTCCAAGAAATGCTCTCACAAAAAGTTATCAATTTCAACATTATAGGTCATTTTCAAAAGTCAACAAAAAGTGACTTTAAGTCAAAGGCCATAACTTGAGATTGGTAAATCAAAATGACATGGGACCAAAGGCATTGGTTAAAGGACTCAAAGACCTTTCCAAAATGTCCAAGAACATGTGAAACGCTTAAAAATTGACCAAGTTATGCCTTGTGGAAGTTGGGAAATTTTTGGAAATTTTTGAAAGTCAACAATGATGCAAAAGGCTTAAAAATGCAAATGGGCCCATTTTTCTTCCAAGATTCTTCATGCCAAGCCTATGCACGACCACTAGGCCCAAAAGGGAAGTATTTTCATATTTTTTAATTATTTATTTGAATTAATATTAATTTATATTCATTTAAATCATTTTAATTCATGAAAAATATAAACCTTAACCTAAAAAATCTTTTTATGCACATTCTAATGTCAATATTTCGTGCACTTCTTAATTAAGCAAGTTTTGATGAGAATTGATCAGATTTGAACCAAATTGCACATGAAAAGATTTGAAAAAGATTTTCCAAAATCAAATATGTGAAACCATGAATGCTTGAGATTTTGTGTAGTTTTGTTAACCTAAATCACTCTATACATAGCCAAGATCAGAACCCTAATGCTCTGAGACTGCAAGCTGCGCCCAAGAACCCTTTTGCATATTGAAAATTTTCATAAAAAACTCAAAACTGAAATCTAGCTTTTAGGTCGATTCAAGCTTTGATTTTTGTTTCATTAGCATCCTGGGACATCCCTTAACGTTTCTCAATCAAAAACAACAAGCCAAACGCCTTGAAACGGTACCAGGAACTCAGACTTTGTCACAAAAATTTCCAAATCGCACAACATGATTTAAGCATTCTTTTGCATTTTTTTTCATGGATTCATGTTCATATTGATGTTTCTGAGCTAACCATTACATTCAATTGCTTTTTTGTGCTATATATACGAATCCACCATGCGCGATTTTTAGGTTTTGCAGGTTCCAAATTTGGGGCTTTTGTGTAAAGGAAAAATTACGCTTCCAGACCCATGCCAACAGCTTAAGCAGGTTGAGACGAAGAAGTTGGCACCCTCGCGCTCAATTTATGAGCGACGAGGGGCTAGTCGCTATTTTCTTCTAAGTCCCCTAAAGCCACGATTAAAAACCGTTCCCATAGTGTTTGTGTTACAGGGTAGGGGAAGGAGATGACATCGTGTCCATCAACCATTGGACAGTTTGAATTTCGCGCGAAATTCCAAAGCACTAACGCGTTATTATTATATTATTTATTGTTTATTATATGTTAATTGAAACGCGCGTGGTTCAGTGGCTAGGTGTTGTGCTTGTAACCTTCAAGACCTGGGTTCAAGTCCCAGGTCTGGCAAAAGTTTCATATTATTTTTCATGAATAATTCTTATGCAGCGCTATTATGAGGGTACCACCATACGTCCTCCTCATCCATTAGCCACGCGTCCCACATGATCAGATTAAAGGCTGAAATTCAAAGAACATACCATAGGCTGGTCAACATGCCATACGAAATCCAGGAAATTCAGCGCAACCAAGGCTTATTGGGCCAGGCTTTTCAAATCAACACCTTCATCTGGGGCCTGAACCCCCCCCTGGTTTGCTTTTTTTTTCTTTTCTTTTTATTATTTTAATTGTTGTATTATTTATTTTTATCACTTTAATTAATTAATTTTCTCTTTTTTTTTTTAACAAAATATAAAAAACACTAAAAAATCAGAAAAGGCCAAAAATTAATAAATATTTATATATTAATTATTTTCATGAATAAATAAAAATGTAGATTA
Source organism: Vicia faba (assembly GCA_948472305.1). Taxonomy (NCBI): domain Eukaryota; kingdom Viridiplantae; phylum Streptophyta; class Magnoliopsida; order Fabales; family Fabaceae; genus Vicia; species Vicia faba. Next base: position 1,326,108,695 of record OX451735.1, on the reverse strand, counting down.
TTTAGTTTAATTAGGTTTTCAATTTTAAATCCTTTTAATAAAAATCCAAAAAATGTAGAATTAGGTTAATTGATATTTTTTATTCCTTTTAATATTTTTCCCTTTTTTAGAATAATAATAATTATTTATTTATTTATTTTTCTATTTAAATTGTACATAAATGAATTAGGTTTAATTTAGGTCATATTTTAATTCTTTCTTAATAATTAAAAAATATTAGAATTAGGGTTCGCCGCTTAATTTAATTGACTTCTTTTCCTTATTGAATCTAAAAAACACCAAAATATCAAAAACATCTAATTCTTTTTTCATTTAATTTTAATTTTTAAATTCCTTATTAATTCTAATTATTTGCAAAAGGGTCCAACGCCCTAGTTTCGTTTTAATTATTTAATTTGCGCATGTATCTTATGTCGTTTAATTATAATTCTGTATCTCTCCCAAGGCCATGTACATTTATTTATCGCACTTTTACCGCTTTATTTATCTTTCGCTAAATCGGGTCCGGTTTAATTTTGGCGATGTGGACCCGCGCCATTTGTAATAGTTTAGATTTATTTCCTCGCAAAATATTTAACTGTTAACTAAGCATGAAAGAATGAATGTCTTAATAAAATCAAGCGTAGAACACGACAAACATGACAAGACAAATAACTGAAATACGACACACGAATCGCACACACCACCCCTAGGGTACGCCTCACTGTTGCCTTGCCTCGAAAGGTGGTCGTCGAGTAGAGGGCGTCTTAGTAAGTCCTCATGATCCGGGAACCTGGCATGAGGGTAGCTTCTAAGGTGTCTTCCCATTGCTCTGGTGATCACCATGTCCCTAAAACTCGAATTGACCCGAACACCTCCAACGGTGGTGCTACCTACCTCTCAATGGTGGGATGGCATTACTTTTAAGGACATCTACACAGACAAATTCCTTAGGGTAGGTAGGTTCTCAAGGATACTTGCTCTAATCTCAAAACAAACTCAAAAAGACTTTTCGCACTGACACATTTTCAAAAGCTTTCAAAGCAAACTTTTCAAACACTCTGACGTACGAGTCGAACTGAAATCTTTCAAAGAAACTTTTTAAACCCACATTGAAAAGCAAACAAACAATTTTGAAAGCACATTGAGCAAGTATCTAAGAGCCCATGGATAACCATGGATAGAAAGGGTGCTAACACCTTCCCTTTCTATAACCTACCTCCCGAACCGAGAGCAATCTCTGTAAGGAATTTTTCTGTGCTTTTGTCCTTTCCATTTGGAGAAAATAAAAGACGGTGGCGACTCTTGCTTCCGCGACATTTCGCGAACCAGCGTTAAACAGTCAGTTCCAGATCCACCGATCACACATAGGTTTTGACTTAGCGGGATTTTATTTTGAACAATAATGACTGCCTATTCATAATGATTATGCGGAACCATAACCATCTTTTGATTTGGAAGGACGTCTTCGATGCCATTCATTATGTATGAAGAAGAATATTGTGATTGAATGCGCATCTAAATTAACTGAGCAAACTACCCTGCCCCAGGTTATGATTAAGGGTTTCAATTTGTGTGAAATTAAAAACTCCTACTTATTAGGCTCAAAGGGGTTGACTAGGGATTATCTTCCTTATTACTCCACTGTTTAGGATTTGAAACAACACATGTACATCGTCAGCAAGGTCTGTTCAAAAGCACATTGTATGGATTGTGTTATCGTTTTCGTCATCCTCCCTCTAAAGGCTCAGAGCTTTTGATTGAGAGTTAAATATCACAAAAGGAAAGCAATTTAAATATCGTGAATACGAATGAATTGATTCAAAACAGACATATGCAATGCATTGATAAAGTTACAAAGTTTGACATGAATAAATGTTTGAACAATCAAAAGAAAATTACAAATTGAAAATTATGATGAACGAAAAGCCCTCTTGTTAGAACTTGTCACTTAAAATGGCGGGCCTTGGAGGAATGACAGAAACATTCCAGTATCAGAATGGCATCCATGTCTGGAGCATATCTGAACTGTATCTGAATTTAAAATCTGAATGAGTATCAAAATGGAATTCGTATCTGGAGCGTATCTGAACTGTATCAAGAGGTTGAATCTGAATGAGTATCAGGATGGCATCCGTATCTGGAGCATATCTGAATTGTATCAAGATTGAATATTGTTAACGATAGCTGTTAATCTTATCCTGAAAAGGGTAAAACGTTAGCTAAAATACAAAGTCATGTTGCATGAAATGTATGATGTAATGTATTTTCTTTATCAATGTTTATGATATATGGATGCAATGTATGTGTATGTGAGCTAATCTGCTGCATTGTTGTTGGATTGAGGAAAATAAATCCCTGAATATTGCTGAGGACATGTGAGTCTCCATGTCTTTAAGTTGAAGTATTGGTGAATTTTGCCGAGAGGAATAAACTCTTGTTGTAAGGGTAATACCATGTACTGCTTTTAAAATCTGTTGGGGAGTCCTGAGAAATTTGACAACTTCTACTGGGGATCAACAATTTGAACTTTGTTCCGCTGGGGATTTAAATGACGTACTGCAAGGGATTTCTTATGGAATGTCTTAGAGATATGTTCCCATCTTTTCAACCTATCAGTAATTGTTCTTCCCATTTTGTTTACTTGTAAACAGTAATTATGTTCAAATGCATATGTTCAACAATGAATCATTAGACATTTTTGTAAACAAAATACATGAGTAAAGAAAAAGACAAATAGTTTTTGCACTTTCAAAGGGATATCTTTGTATTAATTTTGAGTAAGTATTTTGTACAAGGGGACGAACATTCTAGTAAGAGAATGCTGTTATAAAAAAGAAAATTTTAATACAAAGAAAAGATAGCTATGTGTAATAATCCCATGGGGTTTCCATTCTGCTATAGCCTTCGTATCTCTGAGCCTCTTGTCTATTTGTTGCCTTGTCCTAAGATGATTGAATTGATCAGAACCTCTGAGTTTTTCAGTGGAAGCCAAAGATTGTTTGTAAAGTGATCCAACGGGACATAGTCGTACGCCTTAATTCCCTAACTTTTGCCTGGACCGCCCTTTCGGGTTTTCAGTCCACCGGAAAACCCTTTTTTGCCCAAGTCGCCCTTTCGGGTTTTCAACTTACCGGGTATACATATTTTTTTGTTTTATCCCTAACTTTTTCCCGAACCTTTTTGGTTCGCCGGGATGCCCTTGTTTTGCCTAGGTATGTCAACCTAGCGGGTCTCTTATGCGTAGTATCTTTTGATTATGTCCTTGTTCGCAGGGTGTGGCAGGTCGTTGCCATCCATGGTGGTCAAGATCACTTCCCCACCAGAGAAAATGTTTTTGATTACAAATGGTCCTTCATAGGTAGGAGTCCATTTTCCCCTGGGATCACTTTGTGGCAATATGATGCGTTTGATCACTAGATCCCCAACTTGATACACTTGGCGCCTGGCTTTCTTGTTGAAATCCTTGGTCATCTATTTCTGATACGTTTGACCATGGCAAACAGTACCAAGTCTCTTTTCATCAATCAAATTCAGTTGATCAAGTCGATTCTGGATCCAATCGTCTTTGTTCAACCCTGCATCCTTCATAATCCTCAGAGAGGGGATCTGAACCTCAATGGGTAAGACAGCTTCCATGCCGTATACCAGAGAATAGGGTGTTGCCCCAGTTGATGTGCGAGCCGTGGTACGATACTCGTGGAGAGAGAATGGTAGCATCTCATGCCAGTCTTTGTATGTGACTGTCATCTTTTGTATGATCTTTTTAATGTTTTTATTTGCAGCTTCGACAACACCATTCATCTTTGGCCGATAGGGAGAAGAATTGTGATGCTGAATCTTGAATTTCTCGCACAGTGTGGTGATCATAGTGTGGTTGAGATTTGTACCATTGTCACTGATGATTCTTTCCGAGATACCGTACCGGAAAATGAGATTTTGCTTAATGAAACGGGCAACAACATTCTTGGTATCGGAAGAGAAAGAAGCTACCTCCACCCATTTTGTAAAATAGTCAATGGCCACTAGGATGAAGCGGTGTCCATTGGAAGTTGTCAGCTTGATTTCCCCAATCATATCAATCCCCCACATAGAAAATGGCCAAGGAGCTGTCAAGACATTCAGAGGAACCAGAGGTACATGCACCTTGTCAGCATAAATTTGACATTTATGGTAAGTTCGAGAGTGCTGATAGCAGTCTGCTTCCATGGTGGACCAGTAATAGCCTGCCCGTAGGATTTTCTTTGCCATCGTATGCCCACTGGAATGGGTACCAAAAGTGCCTTCATGTAATTCAGCCATGATCCTTCCAACTTCAACCTTATCTATGCAGCAAAGTAATACAGAGTCATGATTGCGTTTGTACAGGATGCCATTACTAAGGAAGAATTTAGCAGAGAATCTCCTTAAGAACTTCTTATCATTGATTGAAGCTCCTTCTGGATATTCTTGAGCCTCGAGATACCTCTTGACTTCGTGAGACCAAGGCTGGTCCACTACTTCTTCAGTATTAATCTTGTGACAGTGTGTTGGTTCATCCATTCGTTCAATGGTGATATGGGGAGCCTCATTATCCCAATTAAGTTTAAACGTAGATGACATTGTGGCTAGAGCGGCTGCTAGCTGATTTTCTTCTCGCGGGAAATGCTCGAAGGTAATCTTCTCAAAATGCAGTAGCAATGTCAAAACATGTTCTTTATAAGGGATAAGGTTAGGGTGCTTGGTGTCCCATTCCCCTTTGATATGACTGACGAACAAAGCTGAATCTCCGAATACATCCAATGATTTGATCCCTAAGTATATGGCAGCTTTGAGACCAAAGGTGCACGCTTCGTATTCCGCCATGTTGTTTGTACAATTGAAGCAAAGTCTGGCAGTAAAGGGAGTATGACACCCTTCTGGAGATATGAGTACAACACTGATACCATTGCCAAGTGCATTGGATGCTCCATCAAAGAACAATGTCCATCAGGATCCTTGTTCAGGTCCGTCATATGGCCTGATTTCTTCACAGTTGTCTAATCTCATGATGTCTTCATCTGAGAATTCGAACTTCATGGATTGGTAGTCTTCTACAGCTTGGTGAGCAAGGTGATCAGCTAGTACAACCCCCTTTATAGATTTCTGGGTAGTATACTGTATGTCATATTCTGTTAGGATCATCTGCCATCTCGCTATTCTCCCAGAAAGAGCAGGCTTCTCGAAGATGTACTTTATCGGATCCATTTTAGATATCAACAAAGTAGTATAAGTCAGCATATACTGTCTTAGCCGAAGAGTAGCCCATACCAGAGCGCAGCAAGTTTTCTCGAGCAGTGAATATCTGGTTTCACAGTCGGTAAACTTTTTGCTCAGGTAATAAATAGCGTGCTCTTTTCGGCCAGACTCGTCATGCTACCCCAATACACACCCCATTGAATTTTCTAAAACAGTCAGGTACATGATCAACGATCTTCCCTCGACTGGTGGCATCAACACAGGAGGCTCTTGTAAGTATTCTTTGATTTTTTCAAAAGCAACTTGGCACTCATCATTCCATTTGACTACTTGATCTTTCTTCAATAGTTTGAAGATTAGATCACAAGTAGCAGTCAGGTGAGAAATGAATATGGAGATATAGTTCAAACGTCCCAAGAATCCTATGACTTCCTTCTCAGTATGAGGAGCAGGCATCTCTTGTATTGCTTTAACTTTGGCAGGATCGACCTCGATACCTTTTTTACTGACGACAAAGCCTAGGAGTTTACCAGACTGTACCCCAAATGTACATTTTTTTTTGGATTCAACCTTAGCTTGTACTTCTTCAGTCTCTCAGATAGCTTTTGCAAGTGATCAAGATGCTCTTCTTCCGTTTGCGATATGGCTATCATGTCGTCTACGTAGACCTCTATTTCGTGATGTATCATGTCATGAAATAAAGCTACCATGGCATGCTGATAGGTTTCCCCAACATTCTTTAGTCCGAATGGCATCACTTTGTAGCAGAATGTGCCCCACTGTGTGACAAATGTTATTTTCTCCATGTCCTCAGGTGCCATTTTGATTTGGTTGTAATCTGAGAATCTGTCCATGAAGGAAAACACTTTGTGTTGTACCGTATTGTCAACTAGGATATCAATGTGGGGAAGTGGAAAATTATCTTTAGGGCTCGCCCTATTCAAATCTCTATAGTCCACACACATTCGTACTTTTCCGTCTTTTTTAGTTATGGGAACAATGTTTGCAACCCATTGAGGGTAAGAGGTGATAGCCAAGAATCCAACGTTGAATTGCTTCATGACCTCTGCTTTAATCTTTTCTGACATATTAGGCCTCATGCGGCGAACCTTTTTCTTTACTGGTGAACAATCTTCTCTTGTAGTCAAACGATGTACCACAATGTCTGCATCAAGTCCTGGCATGTCTTCATATGACCAGACGAAGACTTCAACATAGTCGTGCAACAACTGAATCAGATGCTCCTTGACCCTAGGTTCCAGATTGGCACCCACCTTGACCTCTTTTTTGTCTTCTTCAGTACCCAGGTTGATTGTATCCACGGGTTCCTCGTGAGGCTGAATGGTTCTCTCCTATTATTGTAGCAGTCTGGAAAATTCCCCTGGTACTTCACAATCTTCCTCACCTTCGTCTTCGGCTTGGTAGATTAGATTCTCATAGTCACAAAAGGCCGTAGCAGTATCGTTACCCATGGGATCCAGAATGGATGGATACTTGCATTGTGAGTGTGGGTGTGTGTAAGGGTATAGTTATCTTTGAAAGAAAGTAAAATGTAAAAGAAAAAACAATGAGCATAAAAGTTTGTATGTGAAAACGTCCATGATTCATTGATGTCATATGAAGATGAAATAATAACCCTTACAAATGGACCATTGTGCCTCGGGTAAGACACAAGGTTTTAAGAGTGCAAATTGTTTTTGAATATTAAAGATCCAACAAAATGTAAAGATAAATTATTGTGGGATAAAAGTGATTGGGACAAAGTCTCTAGCCTCCCAATTGTTGAGCCCTCCATTGACAGTCGGAAAGATCCAATCCTCCAAGTTGGAATCATCTTCACAATCTTATATCGTGTTGACCTCACGGTTGCTAATCTTCAAAGGTGGCCCTCCAGCACGGGCACGATATACAGCCTTTTGAGCACTTGAAGTGAAGCCTGGGCCAAACTTGTCAGACTTATATGGGATATCTGAAAGTTTCCCCCAGATAGTGCATCCACCTTCCTCTACCACTGCTTTGGCGTCCTTCAGATATGACATCCGGAGCGGAGGCCTTGTAATCTTGGGAATCTGGGACACAACCTTGGTTACTGCCACCTCTTGTGGGACCTCTTCGAAGTGTTAAAATGGAGTTTCAATGAATTTGCCGTCCAATTCCACATATCTGAAGGAATTTAGATGGTTGATCATGTATTCTTCCTCTCCATGGACGGTGATAATCTTCCCTTGAACCCGATACTTTAGCATCTGGTGCAATGTAGAGGTAACAGCGCCAGCATTGTGAATCCATGGTCGGCCTAGCAAGCATGAATACGAAGGGCGGATTTCCATTACATAAAAGGTGGAATTGAAAGTTTGGGTTCCAACCTTTATGGGGATATCCACTTCCCCGTGCACCATCCTCTTCGAGCCGTCAAATTCCCTTACTACTATGTTACTTGGCTTTAATGTCAGTCCCTCATAGTTAAGTCTGTCAAGAGCTTTTTTCGGTAATACATTCAAAGATGAGCCAGTGTCCACCAAAACATGGGCCAGGGTTGTGCCCCTACACTCCACCGAGACATGCAATGCCTCATTATTCTTTCTTCCCCTCGGTGTCAAATCAGCATCTTAAAAACCTAGGCCATTATCCGCTGTCAAGCTGGCTACGTAGTCTTGGAATTGATCAGCAGACGTCTCTTGAGGTACATGGGCCGTTTTTAAGAATTTCACCAAGGCTTTTGCATGCGCCTCGGAACATAGTAGTAATGCCAACATGGAGATTTTAGAGGGAGTTTGCCCCAATTTTTCAACTACATCGTAGTCACTCCTTTTTATAATTTTTAGGATCTCCTCCATTTCCTTCTTGGAAGTCCCAGTGATAGTCAGTGATTGAGCCTTCGTCCGGACAGGCTCAACTTGAATACTCTTTCCTCGAGCTACGGTAGCGGGAGTGTTGGTAGGAATTATAATAGGGGTTGTAACGACTTCGTCAATAGGAGCACTTGCAGATATGATTATGGGTACAAAAGTAATTTTTGGAGCAGCCACAGGGATAGTCACGGGTCGAGAAACTGCTTTTGGGGGAGCAATTTCTAGAGAAAAGATCATATCTCTTCGGGTAATTTTGCTAGTTCCGGCAATATTACTGATGTCGGAATCTTCTTCTTCAGAGTTTATCTCTTCGGAGGCCGGCCAGTCTTGTTTGATTCCATGGTAGTAAATGTCCCCTCCATAATTCTGCGGCATGGTTTTGTCTTATACATATGGGACTGGCCCAGGCATTGTGATTATTAAAGGAGTTGCTTTCGGAACTGGTGTAATTCTAACGGGTCTTTTGGTGGAGACCCTGGAAGAATTGGAGGAAATGGTAATGATAGAAACATCTTCAACAGGAACAGGTGAAACAGGAGTCTTTTCAAACAAAATCTCTTTGTTATCTATCAGGCACTGAATGCCTTCCTTCAACAAAGGACAGCTAGTTGGTGATGATAAGCATAGATGGCAAACTTCATTACAGCCCGGGAACACACCATCTTTCAACAAGTTTATCTTAATGGTCGGAAGTGGGGTCATGAGTTCATCAACTACGGTAACAAATAAATCTTCTTCAATGGCATTGGTATTGTGACCATGTCTGGGCATAGGAGCAGAAATGACATTTGGCTTCTCGGGCGCATCAAACTCAATTTCTTTTGCTTCAATGAGGTCTTGTATTTTGTTCTTCAAGGCCCAACAGTTATTAGTATCGTGACCAGGTCTTTTAGAGTGATATGCGCAACGGGCATTGGGATGATAATGAGGGGATGTTGTATTGGGGTTTTTCAGAGCTTCTTTCAAGGTTTCCAAGTTGGATCTTAGAAGATGCGGTAATACTTGAGACAGAGTCATGTTAATTCTGGTGAATTTCCTGACTGGCCTTTCCACCCTTGGTTGATTACTTCTTTGTTGATCAGATGTAGGCTTTGGAATCATGACAACCCCCGCCATTGGTAGGCATTCGACCCTCTCTTGGTTTCTTTGTGTATATACAACAACTATCTCTTTCTTCCCGATGAAAGGCTTCCTTACAACTGTAGAAGAAGATGAATCCTTCTGAATCTTTCCACTTTTTATGCCAGCTTCCACCCTCTCTCCGGTTAATATCAGTTCAGTAAAGCCTGCAGATGAACTTCCGATTAAATGGTTGAAAAAGGGACCAGATAAGGTGCCTAAGAACATGTCTACCAATTCCCTTTCAGACAGAGGGGGTTGAACTCTTCCAGCCAAATCTCTCCATTTTTGTGCGTAATCCTTGAAACCTTCATTGGAATCCATGGCCATACTCTGGAGTTGAGTACGGCTAGGCGCCAAATCAGCATTATATTGATATTTCTTGTAGAAAGCTGCGACAAGATCTTCCCAATTATGGAAGTTGGCACTTTCTAGTTGGTAAAACCAGTCGAGTTGTGTTCCAGACAGACTATCTTGGAAAAAGTGCACCCATAAGTCTTTATCAGCGGTATGGGGTTGGATTTTTCTCACATATGATCGGAGATTCATTTTAGGGCATGACACTCCATCATATTTGGTAAACATAGGCACTTTGAATTTTGGAGGAATCACAATCCCCGACACTAGTCCGAATTCCTCAAAGTCTAAGCCTGGCACCTTTTGTATTTCCATCGCGCTCAACCGCTCTTCAAGATGTTTGTACTTGTCATCAGCTGGAGGATATTGTTCCTCATAGTAGTCTTCTTCTTCCTCTTCCTCCTCTTCCGATTCTGACGGGACAGTTGTTTCCTTGCCTTTCCCTTCTCCTTCACCGGATGTTATTGCAAAATTCAAAGTCCTTCTTGTCTGCCCATGAATCTTCTCCCCATGTTTAAGACTTCAGTTACCTTCTTTGTTTTCTTTTTCCTCTCTTCAGCCAGCAGAGTCTTCAACTCTTCTTGCCCCTTGGCTAGGTGTTTACAGTGATTTCTAGTAAACAACCGCTAGTCTTCCAATTTATTGATTATTATTGGTTACTTGCAGGATCGACTAGATTGATCCTAGAACACATGTGTCATAACTCATTTATATTTTCATACCCATTATCTTGATAAACTTATATTGTATGTTAAGTTCAGATGTGAGATTCTTAAGAAAGATCCCTAAAATTGTCTATAGGAATAAACTAACTAAATGTAGAAAGGGAAGGCTTCGAATTAGACTTAGGATGTAATGCTTGAATGTAAAGATAAGGAGTTTCTGAGAAAGTAACAGTTTCTGGAAATATGAAATGTTTGAATAAAAGGATAAAGTAAAGGTGAAGTTTCTAACGAAATAACTGTGTTTAAAGGCAAGTAAAACAAGGAAATGCAAGGAAATCGAAGGATTTAAGGGCAGAAATACTGTAATAGCGAACTAAATATAAAAAGACTTGTATTGAAATTGTAAAGAATGATGATGTTCAATACGTACATTGTGTCTTCTGACTCGTTTCCCTTAATTCACGGTAATTTGAGTGTTTTGAGATCTTTTAGTACATGAAAATAAACCTCAAATCTAACATAAGAACACCTATTTATAGTGTCTTGACCCTAACGGTCCTACTCTAAAATCACGCCACGTTCGAAGTATGCAGACTTCCTATGTTTACTGACTTCCACGCATCTTCTAAGAATGGCGCTCCTATTTGAAATTCGAAATCTGAGCCAATCGAATCATTTTACTAATTTTTTCTTCGTTTTCGAAATAACCCAATTACCTGGACCATTTCCAAATCTGGCACCTTTGCATAAAGGAGCTCTTTATATTTTAAACACTAAAAAATCCAAATCCAAATCCATCATCTATCACTGGAAATCGAATAATCCTTCATCACAATGGCTCCATATTTCCCACCAATATCCAACATTGATATCAATCTCCTTAGGTACTTATTCGAAATATTATTTTGATAGTGGTTTCTTCTTTATTCGAAATAATCAGCTAACAAATTGCCCCTCAAGAACATGTATTTCGATAGATATAAAGAAATACTTGTTTTTTATTCATCCAGGCTATTTCGAGAGTATCAAAAACTCATGATGACCATACTGCACACGATGGCAGAGTAAGTGCCCAACTTTCTGCAAAACGTCCAATCACCATACCAAAACGTGCAATCACAGCAGTTATAGCTAAAAATTAGCAGCAAAAACGTCACTTCCCTAGGAAGTTCAAAAAATCCACCTTTTCTCTTTCCAATGAGGGAGTTACACGTATCCCACCTTTTTCCAAAGGTCAAAAACTATTAAACTGTTGAGGAAGGCTATAAAAATACTTCATCTTCTTCATTACAACTTTTTCAATCTTGCTCATTCTTCAAACAACCAGATTTCTTATTTTCAGAAGAAAAAAAATTATTTTCACAATGTCTTCAGCGCTAACTTCCTCATCCAAGAAGTCTGGGAAATCCAAGCAAGCTTCTCCTTCCATTCTCAAACTAGCAAGCAAGATTATTAATCTTGATAATCAGGAGTTCATCTCAACCCCTAAACTCACTCAAGAACAAAAAGCCATCTATGCTTCTCAGGTAATCATTCCTACTACTGTTCTTGATAAAACTCTAGGAGTTATGGGTCCTCTAATCTCAACGGATCATTTAGAAAAAACGAAGGGATTTTTTCCCGCGTATTCCAAAACCAAACCTATTGTTAATAAATCCATCCTCTTAACACTTAAATAAGATGAATCAATTGTTAGGCTGTCCAAAACCTTAAAAGAGAAAACACATGAAACAGAAACGTCAAAACCCACGAGGGACGCTTTTTGCATGGACTATCTTACTGGGAATTTCAAACCCTTTTGCTCATGTCCCTCATCAGATCAATTATACCAAGACTGGCTTTCGAAAGTTGAACATAAGAAATCCCAAGAATGGGAAAGTATAGGCATCCTAAACCTGATTCGAATGTCAAAATTAGGTTTCAGTTACAGCCAACCTTTTTTGCTAGCCTCTTTATACTTTTGGGATAGCACCTATAATACTTTCCATCTCCCTTGTGGAATGCTGACACCTACATTCTTTGATATTGCTGCCATCACTGGACTCTCCCCTATTGGGGAGACTTTCGATCCAAACGAAGATGCGGATAACCTTATTGACTTTGATGTCAAGAATGCCAGCTTTTCAAAATACATCAATCTCTATCACTCTGCCGAGGAAGAGGTTTCTGATGTTGAACATATAGCTTTTCTGGCGCTATGGTTATCAAAATATGTCTTCTGCAGCAAGTCTCTACAAGTTGCTAGCAGGTTCATCACCCTTGCAAATCAACTTCATCATGGTCGAAGGGTATGCATCAGTGAGTTACTGCTAACAAGCTTATATGAAAGCATAGGTGCTGCAGTTTTGAAACTGAAAACTTACGAATCTGGCACTAACCTGCTTCTCGCTGGCCCCTTTTGGCTATTGCAGCTTTGGTTAAATGCAACTTTCGAACCATTTCTATCAACCTTTGGGGTTATTAACGAAGAATATCCTGACGTTGTAAATCGAAGCATTAAAGGCACTAGGTTGTTAAAACTAACCCCAAACGATGAAAGAGAAAATTTCAAAACATGCTTCGTTAACTATACAATGATTTTCTCCAAAAGACATAGGTTGGACCCTTCAATGGCCCCTTTTGCCAATCGAAACTGTGGTCCAACTTGGTTTACCATGCCCCTTGAACAAGCAATTGAAGAAGAGATAATTAGGGACATTTGGTGTGCCTTTTTAAACCCTAGGCTTATTATTTCTAGGATCACGCCTGTGAAGAGCCAAGTGTGTATCCTTGCTTATCAACCTAATTTCGTGGCCCGTCAATTCGGATTATGCCAGATTCTACCTGAGCCTCTCTTCAACAAGAAAAGGGAGATATGTTTAGCAGGGGTGCCTTACTCCTTCAAGGAAATCGAAACTCGCCAAAAGAAATATGCTGGCTTTGTTGACTTTTCACTAGTCTCCTTTACTCCTTCCTTTTACATGACAAAAGATTTTTATACTTGGTGGATGGCTTATTATTCGAAGAATATGTTCAGCACCATCCAAATTCAAAAACAACTGACGACATCTTTTTCCTTTGTGCAGGAGCATGTCAAAAAAGGTAGATTTACTCATGTCAAGGAAATTCGAGCCTTCCAAAAATATTTCGAAATTGTCTATAATCCTATGGAAATACATCGAACTGTCTGTGAAGCAGCAAGAACTTTGAAAGAAAAATTTGAAAAACAACTTTCAAAAATTCGATTTTCACCTTATGTAAAACCTGAAGATAGGTATTGGTGGGCTTTTAAACATCAAACACCAAAATTTCCAAACCTACCTACTTCAGAGCTGGCTTTAGCCTTTTTTCCTCCGTATCCCTGGTGGTTCGTTTGTGGGAGCATTTTCCATTTGTGTGAAAATGATGCCAAAAAACCTGCCCAAAGGGTAACGTGGGCTAAACGTGATTTAGAAAATTTCAGGGGGCACCTTCGCTATGACTTGTCAGCCATGTCTATCACATCTCAAAACGGCGAAGGTGCGGAACTGAAGAAATTTGAAGCTCCCTTATTCTTTCTAAACTTTGTTTTAAACTTGACCATTTCATATTCCTTTCAGTTGTTGATCTAAAATCTTTGAAAAAGGATAAAGTTGTATCCAAGGCAGGTTCAACTTCTTCTTTGAATGTGCCAATAACCAATACTGAAAATCCTCCTTCTGACCAAGAAGATGACTCCTCAAAAAAGAAAAAGGTAATACTTCGCTCACTCCTTTCTTATTGTCGAAATTACCTTTTTAAATTGACTAATTATTCAAAACCTATTTCTCCAGGCAAGTGGATTACCTCCCAAGTCTCCTAAGAAACGAAAACACGATAGTGCCCATTCTGAAAATGAATCAGAAAAAGATAAAGACATTTCTCCTCTTAAACGAAAAAAGAAAAAGAGAATCAACAAATCTGGAGAAGGTTCTCAACTTGCCAATCCTTCAAAAAGCAAAGTGAATGTGACTGCTCCCAAGCTCAAACCCAAAGGATCTTTGAAGTCTCAGTCTTCGAAGTCTCAGTCTTCAAAGAATGTAATTTCAGAACGCATTGGTAGCAATGCAACTTCTGATGAAAAAAAGGTAAATCTTACTCGATACCTTTTTAAATTGACTATGCAATCTTCTTTATGCTAACCCTTTATTTCTGTGCAGAGCGTTCCTTTTGTTCTTTCTGATCCTCCGGCCATTCAAGGCCAAGCTTCCAAACTTGCAGCCTCTCCTCAACCAGAAGGTTTCAACGAAGTTGTTTTAAATAAAGGTTCATCCACTGCTGCTACTCCTGCAGGGACCGTCGAAGTCTTGGATCAACAAGAAACCTCGCCTCCATTGGTCAAAGATTTAGACCAACAAGCAACTTCGCCTCCCTTGACAGAGGGCCATGTAGCTGGCGAACCATACACAGTGCTCGAAACTCTCATCAATGACAATCCTAGTGACTCTTCTCCCAGAAGGGTACATTTTATTGACCAATCTGAATAGGAAAGCGACACACATACTGTGAGTCGTTACTTCGCAGATGGTGACGAAGATGAGATGGTGCAAGAGGAGGTGGAAGTTCCCGTACCTACTGGGACTATTTTAACTAAAAACCCAGACCCTCCAATCTTGACTGGGGAACAGAAGGAAGAGCTAAAACAGAGTAATCCCCTGAAATATATCAAGCTAATTCTAGCTCAACGGGATTCTTCTTCTAGCAAAAATCAATCTGAAGATTCTAGCCAAACAAAGGATAATGCCCCTCTTACTTCTCTTGATCAACTTCTTCAACAAGTCAACAAAACTATTCTTGAGGCTGACATTTTTACCATTCTAAAAGCAGATATTGCAGCCTATTTTTCGATGAAGAAGTTGCTTTCTCAGATAGATCTCAGCATCTGTCCACTTGATGTAAGTGAAACCATATATGATCTGCAAATCTTGCTCAATGAGGTTAGCAGTGAATATATTAGGGTTAATGATGCTGAGGCTAAGATTCGAAGCAAACAAGAAGCTTCGTATAAAGCTTATGATCAAACTTCAAAACTTTCTGAAGAAGCAGAGAAGTTGGAGCGCGCTAAAATCCAGGCCCAAGACAAGCATGATGTTTTGGCTCGATCAATTATGTTTTGGGAATCTCATATTGAAGAACTCAAGAAGAAGATTGAGGGTGCTCGAAATGAGCAGGCAGCCTTGAAACCTGTTGATGACCAAGAGCTTGAAAATCTTGTCACACAAAGTCTTCAACAGATGGAGGTGGCTGAAGGAATAAGTGAAGAAATCAAGGGGCTCGAAAACGTCAGAAATACTACCCAATGCAAAATCAACTTATGCAAGAGCAAGTTCGCTAAGTTGAAACGAAACACCCCTTTCTGATTTTCGAATGTATTTTGTTAATGCTTTTATTGTTAATGATTGAAAACAACCATTTTGGCATTTATATAATACCATTTTGGCTTCATGTTTATATATATTTTATCATCCTGCAGTGATTCTAACCTCTTGCAATCATGGCTTATACCTTTTTAGATATTTCCCATTTACCCTCAAGATTCTTCTATCTTCTGCTAATTCTTCTATTTCATAAGCATTATTCGAAAATGTTTTCAAGACACGAAAGGGTCCTTCCCAATGGGGTGACCATTTACCTAATAATCTATTCTTTTTATCCATAGGTAATATAACTTTCCATACCAGGTCATTGGTTGAGAACAACTTGCTTTTAACTCTTTTGTTGTATGCTCTGGCTACTCTATCTTTCTGTCTTCTCATAACTTCTAAAGCATGTAGCCTATCTTCATCCACGTCCACTAATTCATTCATCATCATTTCCCAATATTGATCAGCTGGTATTTCATTTTGTCTTTGGATTCTTACTGACTGTAAGTGTATTTCGACTGGCAACACTGCGTCGTGTCCAAATGTAAGTCGAAACGGAGTAGTATTCGTTGCTTCTTTAGGAGATGTTCGACATGCCCACAAAGCTTGGTCCAAAGTTTTGTGCCAATTTCTTGGCTTTCGTCCTACATGTTTCTTTATCAAACCTATTATGACTTTATTGGCTGCTTCTACTTGTCCATTAGCTTGAGCATAATAAGGAGTTGACGTGAGTAACTTAAATCCCATTTCTTTTGCAAACTCTTGCATTTTTCGCCCTGTGAAAACTGAACCTTGATTTGTTGTGATACTTTCTGGTATTTCGAACCTGTAAATTATTTGCCTCTGGATAAATTCCATAATGGCCTCTTGATCAACATTCACTAGAGGAATTGCTTCGACCCATTTTGTAAAATAATCTATACCCACAAGGATATATTTCTGTCCTTTGGATGATGCTGGTCGAATTTCACCAATTAGATCTAATGCCCATCCTCTAAAAGGCCAAGGCTTAACAATTGAATGTAACTCACTTGCAGGAGCATGTTGAATACCTGCATGAACTTGGCACTCCTCGCATCCTTTAGCAAATTCTATGCAGTCTTTGAGCATAGTGGGCCAATACATTCCATATCGAAGCAACAACCATTTCATTTTGTGACCTGCTGATGTGCCCCACATGCCCCACTGTGTATACTGGACAATGCTAAATATGCTTCATTTTCTCCTAAGCATTTGAGTAAGATACCTTCTGGGGTTTTCTTAAAAAGTTCATTCCCTATTAGGACATAAGACAATGCCCTATATTTGATCTTTTTCTCTGTACTTACTGAAGGTTCTTTCAGGTAATTTACTATGAGACTTATCCAATCTGTATCTTCCAAAGTATCAATATTTAGTACTTCGAACTCTTTCTGATCTGCATAACCCAGTTTCGAATTTTCCAAGTCTAATGGTGATAATTTGGTAGCCATTATTCTGCCTCTTGTTTATATGAGATATTGGAGTTTTTCTCTAGATGTCTTATATCCTGAAGTTATTTGAGCCAAGTCATTTGCCTCCTGATTATCAATTCTGGGAATATGTTTTATATCCACATATTCAAATTTCTTGAGTAATCTGTTAGCAATAACAAAGTACATGATCAAATTTTCCTTGATACATTTGTATTCTTTGGTTATCTGTTTGATGACCAGCTCTGAGTCTCCCCTAATTTCGACTCAGGTAAGAATTTTTAGGATTTTCTGAGCGTGGAGCGCGTTTCGGTACATGAACCTTCGAAGCGGCAAAATAAAGAATAATAATCCACATATACCCAGAAAACAACGTACCAAAACAATGGTTAACACAGCCAACCAAGATGGGGTACAAAATCCCCCACAGGGGACTGCAACAATCGTTTCAAGTTCGATTGATGCCTCCAATGCCATCCCTGTTGGCAGTTCGAATACGATCCCAGTAAGTACATTAGAGATGCCATCAAACGTGTCTTCAGTGAAAACTGTGCCACACATAGGGAATCAACAGTATTCAACCCCCATCAGTAGCCTCTCTTTCATTTTTGATTAAGATGAAGTCCCTATCCTCTTCGAATTCCACTTTCGATTCAACTTTCCCCTCAGCAATTTCTACCATATTGATGTCTAGAGGTTCAGCATAGTTAGTCTCCGCCATCAGCAACAGATCCATATCAACTTTCATTGGATTCTTCCCCTTGTCTGAGAAATTCAGCCTGCCATCTTTGATTACATTCTGTATCAGATCCCTGAAAAGAAAACACTGTGAGGTTTTATGGCCTAAAATGTTGTGATATTTACAAAAGCCCCTCTTTTTCCTTTGTTCCAACGGATGAACCTTAAGGTTAGGAGGAACTATTAACTGGCCATCTTTAACAAGCAGATCAAATATCTCATCACATTTAGTTATATCGAAAGTTTAGATTTTCTTAGGGAATTTACCATTCCTTTCACTTTCGACAGAATCCTTTCCATTGGAAGGAAGAAGAACTTTGCAAGCATAAGGGGGTGCTTCCTTTAGTTCTGCAAGATCTATTTCGAACAGATCGAAAGGGTCTTGAGAATCATCTATGTTTTCCCCTTCAGCCTCTATGTAGGCTATTCTCTCTTTCTTATGATTTTTACTAGCCCTGGCTTTTTTAGCTTTTAACCTTTCGACCTAACGCACTCTGTCTGCTAGTTGGGCCATATCTCTAAGATACTGTGTATCCAATTTCTTTCAAATGGAATAATCTAGGCCCCCAGCAGCCATTTCGACCAATTCATGTTCAGGGACCACTATGAAGCATCTAGATTTTAATAAATGGAACATATTCAAATATTCATCTATTGGTTCCGTGAACTTTCTCTTAATGCTTGCTAATTCCTTGAGACTGATTTTAGACTGACCCATGTAAAATTGTTCATGGAAAAGTCTTTCCAAATAAGGCCATGTCTCCACAGATCCAGGGGGCAAGGTGGTGAACCAAGTGAAAGCGTTCTTTGTTAAAGAACTTGGGAAGTATTTTATCCTAAGATTTTCATTATTTGCTATATCTCCTGCTTCGGTTAAATATCTTACTATATGTTCCACTGTTGATTCACTTGTATCTCCAGCAAATTTCGTGAATTTAGGGACTTTAAAGCCCCTGGGTAATTCAGTTTGCAAAACATAATCTATAATAGGAGATGTGTAATTTGGCCTCCTAAATCCTGAATTTAAACCATTCCGGGCCATTATACTTTCAATCATGGTGGTGAGGTTATTTTCTGCCACTAAATTGTCATTTCTAATTCTATGAACAATTTTGTCTGCATTTTGGTCCCTATTCACCATCATTATAGGTCTAGGCTGTTCATTCTGAACTTCCTGAACTCCCTGGTCTCTTAATCTTACCCCTATATTTCTTTCTTCGACCACTTGTACAGGGGGTCGAATTTGTTCAATTATGGGTTCTTCATTTCGAATCACCACTGGGTTCTGCCTACGCCTTGCAGGCGCATTAGGAGCACCAAAAAAATCTGTTATTCTGACCATCTGGGCTGCATTTTCTTGGTTTGTTCTATTTATATTCTGGATTAGGGGATTGAAAATAGAATTCATTTCGCGGGCTAGGATTCCTACCATATCATGATTGCTATCATCCATCTATTGCCTAAGCGCTGCCTGACTATTAGTTGTAAGAGTAGGCAATTGGGTGAAGTTTCCTATATTCTGGAAATTTGTACCCAAATGGTTCATTCCTGAACCAGGCCTTGGAGTGGGGACGAAGTTGATGCATTATGTAACCCTGCCATAAACGAAGTTGGCATTCCATACTGAGGGTTTCTGGGTCTCAAAGGTTCGAAACCTGGAGGCCTGGTGGGGGTCGAATACTGTTGATTCCCTATGTGTTGCGCAGTTTGCACTGAAGACACGTTTGATTGCATCTCTAATGTACTTACTGGGATCGTATTCGAACTGCCAACAAGGATGGCATTGGAGGCATCAATCAAACTTGAAACGATTGTTGCAGCCCCCTGTGGGGGATTTTGTACCCCATCTTGGTTGGCTGTGTTAACCATTGTTTTGGTACGTTGTTTTCTGGGTATATATGGATTATTATTCTTTATTTTTCCGCTTCGAAGGTTCATGTACCGAAACGCGCTCCACGCTTAGAAAATCCTAAAAATTCTTCTAATATATTTGATAAAACTTTTTGTTATGACACTGTCCCACTAGGTGTGTCAATTAAGAGAAACAACATTCCATATCGAAACAATACATTCCATATCTAAACAACAACCATTTCATTTTGTGACCTGCTTGATGTGCCCCACATGCCCCACTGTGTATACTGGACAATGCTAAATATGCTTCATTTTCTCCTAAGCATTTGAGTAAGATACCTTTTGGGGTTTTCTTAAAAAGTTCATTCCCTATTAGGACATAAGACAATGCCCTATATTTGATCTTTTTCTCTGTACTTACTGAAGGTTCTTTCAGGTAATTTACTATGGGACTTCTCCAATCTGTATCTACCAAAGTATCAATATTTAGTACTTCGAATTCTTTCTGATCTGCATAACCCAATTTCGAATTTTCCAAGTCTAATGGTGATAATTTGGTAGCCATTATTCTGCCTCTTGTTTCTATGAGATATTGGAGTTTTTCTCTAGATGTCTTATATCCTGAAGCTATTTGAGCCAAGTCATTTGC
This sequence comes from Vicia faba, assembly GCA_948472305.1. Classification (NCBI taxonomy): domain Eukaryota; kingdom Viridiplantae; phylum Streptophyta; class Magnoliopsida; order Fabales; family Fabaceae; genus Vicia; species Vicia faba. The sequence continues at coordinate 1,326,088,454 of OX451735.1, read as the reverse complement.
CTCCTGATTATCAATTCTGGGAATATGTTTTATATCCACATATTCAAATTTCTTGAGTAATCTGTTAGCAATAACGAAGTACATGATCAAATTTTCCTTGATACATTTGTATTCTTTAGTTATCTGTTTGATGACCAGCTCTGAGTCTCCCCTAATTTCGACTCTGGTTGCCCCCAATTCCAACAAAGCTTCAAGTCCAGCAATTAATGCTTCATACTCAGCTTCGTTGTTCGAACAGGGAGGGTCTTCTAACTTGTACTTGAATTTTGTTGGAATTCCCTCAGGAGAAATTATAAGGACTCCAACACCACTCCCATATTTATGTGTTGACCCATCGAAGGATAATTTCCATGGGTGGATCTCAACATAATCTAACGCGAAGTCCTCACTCACAGAATGATCCACTATGAAATCTGAAACTACTTGTCCTTTCATAGCTTTTAAAGGCTTGAAGGTCAAATTATACTCAGTGAGCGCTAAAGCCCATTTGTCAATCCTGCTGTGCATGATTGGTTTTGAAAGCATATGTTTAATAACATCAAAGTGAGATGAAACATAAACATCAATTGGTTTAATATAATATTTAAGTTTTGTACAAGAGAAATACAGACAGAGGCATAGTTTTTCAATACTACTATACTTAGTCTCTGCTTTATTTAGGACCCTACTAAGATAGTAGATGGCTCTTTCGACGCCATCATCATTTTCTTGGGCCAACATACTACCTATAGTTACATTGGAGGCAAAGATATACAGCCTCATTGGTTTATCTTTAGAAGGGGGTGCAAGTATAGGAGGATGCATCAAATAAGCTTTGATTTTCTCGAATACCTCCTGATGTTGCGCAGTCCATTCAAAATTCCCTTGGTTGAGACGGAGGAGTGGAGAGAAAGCCTGAGTTTGCCCACTCAAATTAGATATGAATCTCCTTAAAAACTTAATTTTACCCAATAGAGATTGCAACTCTTTCTTTGTTGAAGGAGGTTTCGTCTCCATAATAGCCTTCGTCTTGTTCAAGTTAATTTCGATCCCCTTCTTGCGGACCACAAAGCCTAGGAAATCCCCATCCTGAACAAAGAAAGCACATTTAAGAGGATTCATTTTTAAGCCATGTTTTCTCATTCTTTCGAATGACTGGCAAAGGTGAGTCAAATGATCCTCATCAGAAACAGATTTGACTATTATGTCATCTATATAAATCTGCATAAATGACTCAATGAAATCATGAAAAATAGTGTTCATTGCCCTCTGATATGTTGCCTGAGCATTTTTTAGTCCAAAGGGCATAACTACCCATTCATAAGTGCCTAAGGCGCCTGGACATCTGAATGTAGTTTTGGGAACATCATCCTCAGCAATAAAAATCTGATTATACCCAGAGTATCCATCTAACATACTCAGGTATTCGAAACCCGTAACAGAATCAATCAGCATTTCTGCTATAGGCATGGAATATTCATCTTTTGGGGTGGCAGTGTTTAAATCCCTAAAATCTATGCAAATTCGTAAAGATCCATTTTTATTAATAACAGGTACAATATTAGCAAGCCATTCTACGTACCTTGTGGTCCTGATAAATTTGCATCGAAGGAGCCGTTCCACCTCTGCCTTTATTTTTTAGAGGATTTTTGGAGCGAATCGTCTAGGCATCTGCTTGATGGGCTTCTTGCCATCCTTGATTGGAAGCCTATGTTCTACCAGTTCCCTCTTTAAACCAGGCATTTCATCGTAGTCCCAGGTGAAGCAATCTCTGTTTTGTTTGAGCATTTCAACCACCTTGCCTTTTAGACTGGGACTAAGTTTCGCACTGATGTACGTAACCCTTTTTTCGACACCATCCCCAATGTCAACTTCCTCCAAAGGATCTTGGGCCAGCATCTTAGCGCTTGATGACTCTGGATCTTTCTCGAACCCCAAGGGCTCTTGATCATAAATGGCATCTAGTCGTTGATCCACCAGTTCAGAAGTTTGTCCATCACATGGTGAGGGTGAATGGTTTCCTTCAGGATTTGCTATTTCTTTTTTGTCTATGGCTTCGACAGCCATGTTTTTTATTTCAGCTTCGAGAGCCGTTCTTCGTTTATTCTCAGCCAGATAGGCCAAAATCTTTTGGTAGTAATTTGACTCAGTCATAATAACCTTCGCTTGCCTAGCCAGTTGGCCGTATCGTCGAAGTCTCTCCATCTTTCTCAGTCACCTGCCCATCCCACATGATTTCCCTATCCCATTGGAATCCATTGGGACGCAGGGTTAGGGAATAATAAGCGTTCTCATTGGGCTCGAAATATTCCTCAGGTGGGTGACATGGCCCTATGTTGGCCATATTTCGATCGAAGTTTCTTTTGTCCACATTGTTGATTTCTGCCAAATAGTAACTTTGGTATGCTTCTATGTTTTCGACAATTCCACCATCTCTCCACAACACCAACCTTTGATGCATTGAAGAAGGCACTGCACCAACTCCATGGATCCATTCCCTGCCAAGCAACAGATTATAGTTTGCCTTCGCAGCAATGACCATAAACATTGTTGGTCTTGTGAGGGAACCAACTGTCAAGTTAACTTGTATTACTCCCAAAGTCTGGCCAACCTTTCCTTCATAATTCTAAAGCACCATGTTGTGAGGTCTAACATCTAAATCCTGCATTCTTATCCTTTTTAGCATGAATTGAGGCATCAAATTGACAGCAGCTCCACCATCCACCAGAACCTTATTCACACCATATTGATCCACCTTTTCCCTGATGAATAAGGGTTTTAGATGATTCTTCATTCCTTCATCTGGTTTTTCGAAGAAAGCGTTCTGCTCTTCAACCGCTCCATTGTTCATCACATAATAGCACACTGGCCTATGTCTGGCCATTTCGTCCTTATCAGTCTCCTCATCAGCATAAACCTTTGTATCCTGATTGTACTCACAAGGCAGCATCGAAACTACATTGCAGTTTACATTAAAGAAGGATTCCCCTTCCGACTCGAAGTCATCAGTCATCAAGTCCTCTTCGTTTGCAGCCTCCTTCTGAGTCTTATTTTCTTCAGTGTCTTTCTGTGGTGAAAAAATTTTCCTGGACACTGGGGGTTTGCCCCCAGTCTAGTTCACTGATGTTGGGTTATTGGTACTAGATTCTCCTATTCCCACAATCTTCGAAACCCTTGCAGCTTTTTGGTTTCTCTGGTGTCTGCGCCATTGAGAGCGAGACATTGGGTTTCTGCCTTTATAATTCTCCAATCTTATTTCTTCCCTCCTATTTGAATTGAATTGCCTCCTGTAGGTCATCGCAGTCCTGCCTCCTCGGTCGAAGCTACGCCACTTCCCTTTTCCCTTATCAGCATTCACCTGCATCCATCTGTCAGTGGGGATTTCTACAGGTAGTTTAAAGGAAACTCTCTTTGCTCCCCTGGGGTAAGGGCTATCTGGCCTCCTTGGCATACTTCTGCCAGTGCTAACAAGATTCGAAGGCATTCCACCTTGGTGCCCCCAGCCTGATGCAAACGGAATTCTCTCGAACGCTTCAGCCATCTCCTTATCATACACCGCTGCACATCTGGGACATATTAAACACTTTGTTCCAATCTTGTGGCAACGAACCTGGAATTCGAGCAGACTTTCATCAGCTTTTGGATAGACTCTGTACAACTGGTTGTCTTTCCTCCAATTGACCCCTATTCGTTCACGCTGGGCCCTTTTGAACTCAGCAGTAATTCTGGGGTTGCAGATGCTGCTGCACCTTGGGCATAGCAACTTTTCCTGATTTTTCTTATGACAGTGGAAGAGGTATTCACGCAAACCCGCATCTTTTCTAGGTAAGTTCTTTCTTCTTTTCTCTCTTTCCCTCTCTAAACAGTGTTCCACTTCTTCCATTTCAGCGTAAGGCTGTTCGAAGTCCACCATATTCACTCCCAGCATTTGATCATCAGAAATTTTGGCTTCTTCAAATTTCATCCTAAGACCCTCAGTGGCCTCAGCTAATTTTTTGTTACTTAATATCTTTGCTTTGACCACCTTTGGGAGGCCATCAGTAGCCTCTGTTTTGTTTTTTATCAATGAGAGGCCATCAGTAGCCTCTCTTTCGTTTTTGATTAAGATGAAGTCCCCATCTTCTTAGAATTCCAATTTTGATTCAACTTTCCCCTCAGCAATTTCTACCATATTGATGTCTAGAGGTTCAGCATAATTATTCCCCGCCATCAGCAACGGATCCGTATCAACTTTCATTGGATTCTTCCCCTTGTCTGAGAACTTCAGCCTGCCATCTTTGATTGCATTCTGTATCAGATCCCTGAAAAGAAAACACTGTGAGGTTTTATGGCCTAAAAAGTTGTGATATTTACAAAAGCCCCTCTTTTTCCTTTGTTCCAACGGAGGAACCTTAAGGTTAGGAGGAACTATTAACTGGCCATCTTTAACAAGCAGATCAAATATCTCATCACATTTAGTTATATCGAAAGTATAGATTTTCTTAGGGAATTTATCATTCCTTTCACTTTCGGCAGAATCCTTTCCATTGGAAGGAAGCAGAACTTTGCAAGCATAAGGGGGTGCTTCCTTTAGTTCTGCAAGATCTATTTCGAACTGATCGAAAGGGTCTTGAGAATCATCTATGTTTTCCCCTTCATCCTCTATGTAGGCTATTCTCTCTTTCTTATGATTTTTACTAGCCCTGCCTTTTTCAGCTTTTAACCTTTCGACCTAACGCACTCGGTCTGCCAGTTGGGCCATATCTCTAAGATATTGTGTATCCAATTTCTTTCGAATGGAATAATCTAGGCCCCCATCAGCCATTTTGACCAATTCATGTTCAGGGACCACTGTGAAGCATCTGGATTTTAATAAACGGAACCTATTCAAATATTCATCTATTGGTTCCGTGAACTTTCTCTTAATGCTTGCTAATTCCTTGAGACTGATTTTAGACTGACCCATGTAAAATTATTCATGGAAAAGTCTTTCCAAATAAGGCCATGTGTCCACAGATCCAGGGGGCAAGGTGGTGAACCAAGTGAAAGCGTTCTTTGTTAAAGAACTTGGGAAGTATTTTATCCTAAGATTTTCATTATTTTCTATATCTCCTGCTTCGGTTAAATATCTTGTTATATGTTCCACTGTTGATTCCCTTGTATCTCCAGCAAATTTCGTGAATTTAGGGACTTTCAAGCCCCTGGGTAATTCTGTTTGCAAAACATAATCTATAATAGGAGATGTGTAATTTTGCCTCCTAAATCCTGAATTTAAACCATTCTGGGCCGTTATTCTTTCAATCATGGTGGTGAGGTTATTTTCTGCCACTAAATTGTCATTTCTAATTCTATGAATAATTTCGTCTACATTTTGGTCCCTATTCACCATCATTATAGGTCTAGGCTGCTCATTCTGAACTCCCTGGTCTCTTAATCTTACCCCTATATTTCTTTCTTCGACCACTTGTACAGGGGGTCGAATTTGTTCAATTATGGGTTCTTCATTTTGAATCACCACTGGGTTCTGCCTACGCCTTGCAGGCGCATTAGGAGCACCAAAAAAATCTGCTATTTTGGCCATCTGGGCTGCATTTTCTTGGTTTGTTCTATTTATATTCTGGATTAGGGGATTGAAAATAGCATTCATTTCACGGGCTAGGATTCCTACCATATCATGATTGCTATCATCCATCTGTTGCCTAAGCGCTGCCTGACTATTAGTTGTAAGAGTAGGCAATTGGGCGAAGTTTCCTATATTCTGGAAATTTGTACCCAAATGGTTCATTCCTAAACCAGACCCTTGGAGTGGGGACAAAGTTGATGCATTATGTAACCCTGCCATAAACGAAGTTGGCATTCCATACTGAGGGTTTCTGGGTCTCAAAGGTTCGAAACCTAGAGGCCTGGTGGGGGTCGAATACTGTTGATTCCCTATGTGTGGTGCAGTTTGCACTGAAGACACGTTTAATGGCATCTCTAATGTACTTACTGGGATCGTATTCGAACTGCCAACAGGGATGACATTGGAGGCATCAATCGAACTTGAAACGATTGTTGTAGCCCCCTGTGGGGGATTTTGTACCCCATCTTGGTTGGTTGTGTTAACCATTGTTTTGGTACGTTGTTTTCTGGGTATATGTGGATTATTATTCTTTATTTTGCCGCTTCGAAGGTTCATGTACCGAAACGCGCTCCACGCTCAAAAAATCCTAAAAATTCTTCTAATATATTTGATAAAACTTTTTGTTATGACACTGTCCCACCAGGTGTGCCAATTTGTTTACAGTGATTTCTAGTAAACAACTGCTAGTCTTCCAATTTATTGATTATTATTGGTTACTTGCAAGATCGACTAGATTGATCCTAGAACACATGTGTCATAACTCATTTCTATGTTCATACCCATTATCTTGATAAACTTATATTGTATGTTAAGTTCGGATGTGAGATTCTTAAGAAAGATCTCTAAAACTGTCTATAGGAATAAACTAACTAAATGTAGAAAGGGAAGGCTTTGAATTAGACTTAGGATTTAATTCTTGAATGTAAAGATAAGGAGTTTCTGAGAAAGTAACAGTTTCTGGAAATATGAAATGTTTGAATAAAAGGATAAAGTAAAGGTGAAGTTTCTAACGAAATAATTGTGTTTAAAGGCAAGCAAAACAAGGAAATGCAAGGAAATCGAAGGATTTAAGGGCAGAAATATTGTAATAGCGAACTAAATATAAAAAGACTTGTATTGAAATTGTAAAGAATGATGATGTTCAATACGTACATTATGTCTTCTGACTCGTTTCCCTTAATTCACGGTAATTTGAGTGTTTTGAGATCTTTTAGTACATGAAAATGAACCTCAAATCTAACATAAGAACACCTATTTATAGTGTCTTGACCCTAACTGTCCTACTCTAAAATCATGCCACGTTAGAAGCATGCAGGCTTCCTATGTTTACTGACTTCCACGCGTCTTCTAATAATGGCGCTCCTATTTGAAATTCAAAATTTTAGCCAATCAAATCACTTTACTAATTTTTTCTTCGTTTTCGAAATAACCCAATTACCTGGACCGTTTCCAAATATGGCACCTTTGCATAAAGGAGCTCTTTATATTTTAAACACTAAAAAATCCAAATCGAAATCCATCATCTATCACTGGAAATCGAATAATCCTTCATCACAATGGCTCCATATTTCCCACCAATATCCAACATTGATATCAATCTCCTTAGGTACTTATTCGAAATATTATTTTGATAGTGGTTTCTTCTTTATTCGAAATAGTCAGCTAACACTAGGGTCATGAGCGACTGTTGAAATTGCATATTTTGAGCTTGGAGATCTTTCACTGTTTGCTCGAGATCCATCTTACTGAAATAAATAGTAGAGAAATGAGGAGACTTGTTGCAGAAGACCTGTGTATGTTATGATGAATGATATATTCATATGCAATGTTTTCAAGGATTTCAAAGATTCAAGTTTGTTTTTAGACAAAAAGAAGCACACGTTATATTAATAAGATAAAGTTTGAGTACGTCAATGCCCCTTGGACAAAATAATACAAAAACTCTAAGATAAAAAAGTAGTACGCATCCTCTTTGGTGCAATGTAGGCATTCAGGGTCCGCTCCTCATGAAGTAACCTAGTGATTTCCAAAACCTTCTTATCGCTTGCATAGAATTGGGTTTCGAAAGTATCTCGCTCTCCTTTGAGTTGTATCCAATCCCTTTGTAGGTCTTCAAGAGATGTGGGCATGTCAGGATGTAGGATAGTGTATGGAATATCTCCCTCCTTAACAGGATCAATGATTACCGGAAGAATGGAGGGATAAGGCATCATAAGACTCTAAGCACGAGTTTGTACCCATTTGAGGTAAGGCTCAAAAGGGATGGAATTCTTGTGCCCTAAAGTCTTGCTATCCACCTTGTTTAGCATCCTCCAAGCTCGGATAAATCTCTGGCGAAGACCTTGATCGTCGTTGTCGTAGTCGAATATCAAACCTTGAATCAGCATCTCGTGCGGGCCATCCCTTCAGGCGTAACCAAATTGTCTTAAGGCTAAGCATGGGTTGTAGGTGATGCCTCCCCTAATTCCAAGTAGAGGTACATTAGGGAATTCTCCATAACGGTCGACGATGATAACATTCTCTTTGGATCGAGAGCACCAATGAATGTATGAATGTTTGAGCATCATCAACCTTTGTGACCACCTTGAACCTTGCTCATTCTTTAATACAGATTGGGGAAGATGAGAAATAAACCACCTTGCCAAGAGAGGAGTGCAACACATAAGGACACCTCTTTTCCTCATTGTGCGAGTGTGAAAAGAGTGTAGGATATCCCGTAGCAATGTAGGCACCGGGTTGCGTAACATGAAGATTTTGACGGTGTTCACATATATGAGTTGGTCAGGATTTGGAAAAAAAACCATCCCATAGATGAGAAGAGCCACAATTTCCTCAAAGGCTTGCAAGTCTAAGGAATTCCAACAGCTTTGGGCTTTCTCAAACATGAACTTTCCTAAGAAGCCTTTGACACCACTCCTAGTTTCCCAATGGGTTGTGACATCAGACGAGTGCAAGTGTAGAGCTTGAGTAATCTCTTCTGGCTTTGGGTCTCTTTTCGTACCGTTGAAAGGTAGTGATTGAGAATGGGAATCCTCAAGAGTTGGGAGAAATCTTCCATAGTAGGCACAAGTTGATAGTCAGGAAATGTGAAGCAATGGTGCAAAGGATCAAATAACTAAAAGAGAACCTTCATCATGTCCTCATATGTGTTGGAGATGACCAAGTTGAGTAGACGACCATGTCTTTCGGTGAATGGAGAGTTCTCAGGAATACTTGAAGCTAGCTCCTTAAGTTGTGGAGGAATTCTCATAAGGTTGACTTGAATAGTTTTCCTGCGAAGTGAATCCTTATCCTACAAAACAAAACAAAGATGAATCCCAAAATCCTTGAAATGGTTAGTGGATGTATATGATGTTCATGATGTCCATGATGTAATGTACAAGTATGCATATACAAGCAAAGCAAACAAGTCCTTAGTTTAGGCTTGCATGGAGTTTTATAGGTAAGTATCCTCTTGAAGTTTAGTTGGCTTAAACCTGTCCTAGTAATAGTAACTGGGTTCTAAGGAGCTCAATATCACTGGATTGTTTCCTTGGTTATTGTTTCAGCTCAAGCCTCTTTAATGGCGACCGAAATATCCCAAGAAACCAAACCTGAATGAGTGTAGTATCGAGTATCTACCAACTTCAGACTGCACCAAAGTCGGTCACCTCACTACATGCTAAAGGCCAAGTTGGTCAAGTAAAGGTTCTTAGAAGTTCATTAGTGCTTCATAACATCACTCAACGGCCCCATATTCTCTTTTATTAACTCAAAGGCTACTGGTACCTACAAATATGTCGCACTAATGTATCTATTGCTTAGACCATGTCGATATACCCCGCACAGTTTCCACAACGTATTGCTACTTACCTATAATGTATCCTAAATCCGGGTAGAGGATTCAAACCCAAACAAAGAACCATAATGTAAAGCATATCAATCAAACAATGTAAGCAAGTAAATGTGATATATCCCTAAGGTAACCCCACTTTTAGAATATTCCCCAGTAGAGTCGCCAGTTTTGTGATACGGTGGGAGAACTGACTCGATTGTTTTGCGTTTGATCGCAAATGTTGCGGTTAGCAAAAGTTGCCACCGACTTTTATTTTGTCCAAAAGGAAAGGTGAAAAATCACAAGAAAGACCTTTGAGATTGTTTCTTGAGTTCGGGAGGTAGATTATGAAAAGGGAAGGTATTAGCACCCTTTTCATCCATGGTTTTCCATGGGCTCTTAGTTACTTGCTAGATCACTTGCTTTTGTTTGAAATTGTGCTTTGTGTGGTTTTTGAAAGTATTTTGTAAAAGAGGCCATTGTTTAGGCAATCTTTGTAATGATTCGTGTTCGTAAGAATGTATACAAAGATGTTGATCTTTTTGAAAATGTTTTCAATATTTGTAAGATGTTTGGAAATGTGTGTGTTTGTTTTTGAAAATAGAAAGGATATTTGTTTTGAAATGGAGCAAGTAATTAAGAACAATCTACCTACTCAAATGTCTTTCTTATTCATTTTCTTTTCCTTTGATATTGTTGTCTTACCATTGATTTTATAAGCAACCCTATCTTTGGATGTAAGCGAGACGGGCGTGGATCATCGTATAGCCATGATTAGCAATGTTGCAAGGTATCTTATCATTTTTGAGGGACTAAGATTATTTTGTAAGGCAACTTCGAATAGCGTCATCGAGGGACTATGATCTTGTATTTGTTTGTTTTTGCTAAGATACTTTACATGCATAATATGACCATTTTTGTATAAGGCAACCAAGTGGAGTAACCCTAGGGGTGCTTGTGTGCAAGTGTGTCATTTTCATGCTTGATTTTATCTTGAATTAGGGTTTTCTATTTGATTGGTTTTATCTTGTCATACAAACCCTAATTACTAGCATATTATGTAAAAGTGATAAATTGCGAAATTAAACATTACTACGCTAGTACAACACTTGTGGGAGGGGGTATACAATTTATGAATGGGTATCGCAATAATATAAACCTAATTAAGCTATTACAACCAAATTGAATATGTACAAATATTGAAATAAATAATATACAAGATGAATTAAATATGCAAAGATATGTAAATGCAAAGAAGATTTTTGTTTGGTTTTTTTATGTGGAAAATTTTTAAACTTAACCTAATAAATAAATCAAGATTAGCTTGAATCAATTAAGAAAAGAAATTATTTTTTAGAAAAGATTTTTTGAATAAACCCTAATTCTATTTGATTAAAAGAAAATAAATTTCTTTAAGAAAAAGTAAATATTTTTGTATTTTTGTCTTGAAAATAATATATGGCATTTATGAAATATTTTTGGTCTTTTTTACACTAAAATAATATATTTAATAGGTGTGAAGAAAAATAAATATTAAAACTAGTTCTAAATTAATTTTACAAGTTTATTATAAAAAATATATGATATGTAACTAAATAAAAATATTTTCTATGAGAAAAAATAAAATAAAATGAACCAAAATATAAATTTATCATTTTTATATGTTTTGTGATTTTTTAATATTAAGAAAAATATATTTGATAAAACAAAACAAAAATAAAATAAGTAAATAAAAATATTTGGGCCAGGGGTGCTGCAAGCAAACAGGAGGCAGGAGATTAGAAAAAAATACAAAGCCCATAAAAAAGGTCCCGTGCTGCAAAACAAAGCAAAAAAAAACTAGAAAAAATATGAAAAATTGCAAAAGGCAGCGCGGTGAGGCTCGAACCCAATACCTCTAGCATTTTTGCGTGCTGCCTTACCACTGGGGTGGCTGTACATCCGTTTAAATAAACAAAAGCACAAATATATATTATGAAACGCCTCCTGAAGGAAACTTCATCTTCAACCTTGAGCCATGGTCGGACCACCTGTATCTCTCTCATTTCTCCATGAAAATGGAAAATCCAAACATGAAAGTGATAGTGTTTCTTCCCACGATTTCAACCATATAACTTATGTAAACTAAAAGTCAAAGATCAAGGATAATTTTACTAGCCCTAATTTGAAACCTAATTTTTACAGAAGATTCAAATCCAAAATTCTCTATACACAATGAATATAAATGAAAAATATGAATATGGTTGGCTTTAGTGCAAGGATATCTACATTTTTTTTCACAAATCAAGACCAAATGATGCTTGTATGAAGAGATAGAAGTTTGAGTTTTTACCTATTTCAGTTGAGATTGTGAATGGAGTTTGAGAAAGTTTTGAGAAGGCCTGAGGATCTGTTTAGCTTGCCTGGACCTCCCTGAGTGTATTCCAATCCTTACTTTGTCCTGAAAGTCTCTGAATCTCCCTACTCAAATCAACCTGCAAGCTTGAAATTTAAAAATGGTGGATGGAGGAGGAGTTACAGTGAGGGGACAGGGGTCTGGAACACTTAGATATGATGTATATTAAGTGTTTAGGTGGTTAAAACTCAAAACGCACGAGTAGTTTTTGAGATGGCTGTGTAAGGTGCAAAACTGTCAAGTTATGGAAGATTTTCAATCGCAAAGTGTTTGGGAGAGTTTCTGAGTCTTAACATTTGTGTGTTAGGTTGAAATTCACTTGTGTATAAGTATGGAAGAGGTTAGACATCAAGCTTTCTCAATATTTCTGTGTTATAGCCTTTTGGCTCTATAACTTGCTTTTAAAGAAAAGTGAGGAGACAAACCTCTATGTGTTTGTACAAGCCTGATCTGAGTTGGTAGAGGTTTTAGACACATTGCTTTTGGTTTATAGGGTTTGTATGTGCATAAAGAACAAGTGCAAAGCTCAAGGAGTTGACAATTGCAAAAGTTGTGCTTTATCAAAATGGAAATGGCAACTTTGTGCCATAAATGGAATTGTTTCTTGGAAAAAGGCTCAAGTGCTTGGATTAAAGCTCTATCAGCTGTGTAAACAGTTAATTATGGAGTGAGAAACAAGTTTGAGGCCTGCAAAGCAAATATTATGCAACCTAGGTTTGGATTTGAATTTTTGTTCACCATGAAATGGCTTGAAATCAAAGTGAGAAATTGCCAACTTCATCTCTTCGATTATCCCTACTCAAGAATGATATCAAGGAGTTCTTGGACATTTTGGAAATCTTTCAATGTGATCTAAACCCAATATTTGAAATGCTTTTAAATATTCCCCTTGGAACTATGTGAAAAATTGGCATGAAGTTAGGTCAAAAACCTGCCTAATTAGGGCAAAATTTCACCAAGTTATTTTAGTTCATGAGCATGTATTCACAAAATTATATCTTGAGATCCAAGAATCTTTAGGAGAAATTGTGTGAATAAAAGTCGTTCATGGAGATCTACAACTTTCATGTTGGGAACTTCCTTTGAATCATCTTGTATCATGGTGAAAATTTGACTTAAAGTTGAGAAAAAATAAGAAATTTTCTATACTTAGATAAATTTTCTAAGTTAAAAATTTCAACTTTTCAAAACCAAAACTTAAACCCTTGCTTTCTTGATGAACAAGTTTCACATTTTGACATGTTTTGATGAATTATGATCTTTGGCACTTGAATTTGACCAAAAAGTCAAAGTTTTACTTTTCAGTATACAGTTGACTTTTGATCAGTTGGCTAAAAAATTCAACTGTCAACCCAATGGATTTGTAATGTTTTGAATCATGATATTAGGTTAAAATGATGTGATTGAACTCTTGGAATAATGCTTCAAACCAATTGATCATTTTCTAGGTCAAAAATCATAAATTGCCCATTCCCAGTCAAAACCATAATTTTGACCATTTTGCCTTTTTGATGATTTGATCAAATTTCCTGAGGAATTATGGTCCAAACTTGATCAAATGATACATATAGTCTAAAATGTTGATGTGGATAAAAAATTATGAATTTTGACTGTAAAATGGCCATGGTTGACTTTTTTCCCAATACAGCTGGTTTTTAGGTCAACTGTCCAATTGACTGATCAAAAATGTGATTCAAGGCTTGAAACTTGACATGAGTAATCTTGGGGGTCCCTAATGATCCTTGAAATACATATGAAGAATTGATAGTCCAAAACTCCTTGTGCAAGCTCAAACCCTAATTTTGGTCATCAGTGCATGAAGAGGTGTCTTGAGCTGATCAAACCCTAATCCAGTCTTGAGTCAAAGAGATCTTGTGAGAAATTCTTGATAAGTGAGAGGGAAAATTTTGGGGTACAACAAGTTGCCTCTACTCTGTGGGGAGTGTAGATGTCACGGGGTTGTATGCTGAGGATATGGAAATGACTCTGCATCAGGACTTTTCTGCCCCTGTACCTGCTGGAGAAAGTACCTGCGGAGGCTTTGTGGATGGCTTGAGTGTTATCCCTACTCTTGGAGTCCTTGGTGAATGCAGATCAGGGTAATACACCTTCTACTGATTAGACAAATGACGAGATGACGGGACGTAGTCGTACTCTTCAAATCCCTAACTTTTGCTTGGACTGCCCTTTCGGGTTTTCAGTCCACCGGGATACCCTTTTTTACTCAAGCCGCCTTTTCAGGTTTTCGGCTTGCCGGGTGTACATATTTTTTTTTGTTTTTATCCCTAATTTTTCCCGAACCTTTTTTGGTTCGCCGGGATGCCCTTATTTTTTCCTAGGCCAGTCAACCTAGCGGGTCTTTGTTCATGCATAGTATTTTCCGGCTATGTCCATGTTCACCGGGTATGGAGAATTGTCACTGTCCATAGTAGTAAGTGTTGCCACACTTCCAGAAGATGCTCATTTGACCGTACATGATTCGTTGCTGGAATTCATGTCCAATGCCCCAAGTGATTAAGATGGAGATTTGTCCCTGGCTACTTGGCATCTTTGAGAGATTCCTTGAATCTTGACTTGACTGCCCCAGATGATAGACAATGATCCTGCCATGCCCCTTGGTTGGAAGTTTTTTTCCACTTGAGATGATCCTTTTCATTGAGAAGGTTTTTGTTCATCGAATATCCGTCATGTGAATTTCTCTGCTGTTGAACAAATAGTCATATGCAAACAATGGTATTTTAAGAATGCAAAGCTTATGTCTGTCTTGAAAAAAAATTTTGAAAATGCAATTTTTTTAGTAAAACAGATTTTGCAAGAGAGTGATATCAACTCGTGATTTATGGCAAACCTTACAGGAGTCAGGATACCTTTTGTAACAGTATGCTTTCTAACTAACCCATGCTTCAGCTAGGACCTTTAAGGGTTATAATGTGGCCTGGTTCACGGTTCAAGAAACAAAGGATAAAGGCTCAAAATTCATTTGTACCCACCTGCTCTTCGTGATGTTCTTCAGTCCTATGCTCATTTAATTGCACGTTTAGAATCCCGGTTGAGTTCTAGAATATTGTCCTTGATGTTTCGGTGATGGTTCAGATACTGACAGTTTATTTTGAATAGGCGGTCATCTTTTTTGTCAAGGATTTGTAGGACCTCTTTCTTTACTATCCATGTCTTTTTCCTGAACTGTTTCTTTTTATGGTTACAATCAGCGGGATGCCCCAATTTTTTCCTTAAGTCTCCGTCATAGGTTTTGACTTAGCGGGCTTTTCTTTTGAACAATAATGACTGCCTCTTCTTAATGATTATGCGGAACCATCACCATCTTCTGATTTGGAAGGACGTCTTCCATGTCATTCATTATGTATGAATTAGAATATTGCGACTGAATGCGCATCTGAATTAACTGAGTAAACTACCCTGCCCTAGGTTATGATTAAGGGTTTTAATTTGTGTGAAAATAAAAACTCCTACTTCTTAGGATCAAAGGGGCTGACTAGGGATTATCTTCCTTATTACTCCACTGTTTAGGATTTGAAACAACGCTTGTACATCGTCAGCAAGATCTGTTCAAAAGCACATTGTACGGATTGTGGTATCGTTTTTGTCATCCTCCCTCTAAAGGCTCTGAGCTTTTGATCGAGAGTTAAATATCACAAAAAGGAAATCAATTTAAATATAGTGAATATGAATGAATTGATTCAAAACAGACATATTTAATGCATTGATAAAGTAACAAAGTTTGACATGAATAAATGTTCGAACAATCAAAAGAAAATTACAAATTGAAAATTCTGATGAACGAAAAACCCTCTTGTCAGAACTTGTCACTTCAAATGGTGGGCCTTGGAGGAATGACAGAAACATTCCATTTGACCATCTTGTGTGAATTCCAATGCTCCTTCATCAATCAGGTCTTGAGTTTTGTATTTCAACCTCCAACAGTCATCAGTATCATGCCCCGGGATGTTGGAGTGGTATGCACATCTTGCATCCTCAACAGGTGTTGCAAAGCTTGAGACAGCAACATGTTGAGTTTGGTAAACTGCCTTTTGGGTATATCCGTCTTACTCTGATTAACCCGTTGTTTTTGGCGAGGTTGTTGTTGGACCCGTGATGTGGTAGAAATTTGGAAAAGTCCACTCTTCACAAAACTATCCTCTTGTCTTCTCGGGAGTTGATCAATGACTTGGTCCCTAACCTCAAATGTTTGCTTTATCGTCCATCTGAATCACATGAGAAGGATCAGGAATATACTTTTGGAGTTGCGATACATGAAACACATCGTGCAAATTGGAAAGATTTGGCGGTAACGCCACTCAATAAGCAACTTTCCCAACTCGATCTGATATCTGATACGGACCAATAAAACGAGGAGTGAGCTCCTTAGAATTCAGAGCTCGCCCAACACCAGTCACAGGTGTGACTCTCAAAAACACATGATCACCAGCTTGGAATTCCAAATCCTTCCTCCTCTTGTCATGGTAACTTTTTTGTCTACTTTGAGAAACCTTCATCTTCTCTCGGATAAGCTTCACTTTCTCCGTAGTCTCTCGAACAATATCAGGTCCAAGTACCACACTTTCACCAGATTCATGCCAACACAACGGAGTCCTACACCTCCGGCCATACAACGCCTCAAAAGGTACCATCCCAATACTCGAATGGTAACTGTTATTGTAAGTGAACTCAATCAACGGAAGATAAGTATCCCACGAACCTCCCTGCTCAAGAACACATGCTCTCAACGAATCCTCCAATGACTAAATCGTCCTCTCGGTCTAACCATCCGTCTGAGGATGATACGCCATACTCAACCTCAACTTAGATCCTAACGCCTCTTGCAAACTTTTCCAGAAATCAGAAGTAAACCTCGGATCTCTATCCGACACAATACACAAAGGAACACCATGCAACTTCACAATTACTCCAGTGTAAATCTCTGCCAACTTCGAAATTGGATATATGATGTTAATAGGTATAAAATATGTCGACTTCATAAGCCTATCAATAATCACCCATATCGAATCATGTCCTCTCAAGGTACTAGGTAATCCCGTTACAAAGTCCATCGAAATGCTATCCCATTTCCATTCTGGAATCTCTAACGGTTGCATCAACCCTGCAGGCTTCTGATGCTCAATCTTCGACTTCTGACAAGTCAAACAAGCATACACAAGCTGTGCCATATCATACTTCATACCAGGCTACCAAAACAAACCTTTCAAATCTTGATACATTTTAGTAGCTCCTGGATGAATACTCAAACTGCTTCTATGATTTTCCTCAAGAATCACTTTCTTAATCTCTTCATCATCAGGAATGCAAATACGATCTCGGAATCTCAACACACCTTGCACATCTATCTTGGAATCATCATTCTCATATCAATCGATTCCCATCATCATATCCACCAAGTTCACATCTAGCTTTTGAGCCTTATTGATACTGTTGAGAAAGTCATTATTAATCTTTAACATTCCCAACATAACACTCTACGGTGTCAATTCACAAACCAAACTCAAATCTCGGAATTGCTCAATCAACTCCAACTCTTTAACCATCATCATCGACAAGTGCAAAGTCTTTCGGCTTAAAGCATCGGCCACAATATTAGCTTTTCCTGGATGATAATTCAAACTGAAATCAAAATACTTCAACAATTCGAACCACCTTCGCTGCCTCATATTCAACTCCTTCTGATCAAAAAGATACTTCAAACTCTTATGGTAACTGTTGTACCCCAAAATTTTCCCTCTCATTTCTCAAGGAATCACCCGGGATCCTCAAGTTTGCTTCCATCCAATTCCAAGCCTTGAACTGCAATTTTTCAAGAAAATCATCCACAAGGGAAAAATGGTCATTTGCACACTGAGAAGTCTAACTTTGACTTTTGGATCAAAATCAAATCTCAATAATCATATTTCATCAAGACATGTTGGAATATGAAGTTTGTTTCATCAAGAATTTCAGAAGTCAAATTTTACTTTGGAAAAGTCAAATTCTAAATACTTAGAAATTTTTCTAAGTGTTTAAGAAATATGACAATTTCAGAACTTCTGACCAGCTTATCACCATAACGCTCAGCAAATTCTAGATATTCTCAAGACAGAGTTTGGTCAGAACTTCTGGGTAAGTTTTCCCAAAAGTTCAGTCAGAGTTTGCCAGGGTAATTCAAAGAAGGTTAAGAAGCATGCTGCAAGCTTCCTAGAAAGTCTAAGAGCTCCTTCAGAACATGTTGGAGCCAGAAGATAAGAGGATCGAAAGATTGGATGCTACACTGAAGCAAAACTTCTAATCCAGATTTAAGCAAGGATGCAGAGTTTCACATGGCAGGATTTCTAATTTGATAAATCTCATCATCATTTAATGCTCATTTAATGCTTACAACCACTTTTGAGTTTTTATCCAAAGGATTTCCTCCACGTGTACCCCTACTGTCTTGGGAAGGCAAACTTTTGTGTAAAAGTGTGCTAGGCCCATGCACTGCTCTTACTTTTCCTTAATTCATGCTGACAAATCCAGCTTAGGCGCTGCTAACCATCCTACTTGATGCATTGAACCATGCTTGTTTAAGCTTACTTCAAGAGTAAGTCAGCTTCTAGCATATGACGTTGGCGCCACTTGACATCTCCAAACTACAAAACCTTTGCCTATAAATAGAACACCATTGGCCATTGAGAAGAGGTCGGAAACTTGAGAAAGAAAAGCCTTGAACCCCTGCAAAAATTCCAAGAGTCTAAAAAGATTGCAAACACAAAAATACAAAACCTTAGCATTTGATTCTTGCATTAAAACTCCATTTTTCCTCAAGTGTTTCTTGACCTAAACCACCCATACAGTTTCTGATATATATATATATATATATATATATATATATATATATATATATATATATATATATATATATATATATATATATATATATATATATATATATATATATATATATATATATATATATATATATATATATATATATATATATATATATATATATATATATATATATATATATATATATATATATATATATATATATATATATATATATATATATATATATATATATATATATATATATATATATATATATATATATATATATATATATATATATATATATATATATTCAAAAACCATCCTAACTTCTGTAACCAAGTTGTAATACCCTCTCCATTAATATCCACCTCAAAGCGTCAGAACTTTATCCCTTGCTTGTTCCAGAATCTTCTAATCATATACAACCCAAGTTGAAAGTGTCCAACCTGCTGAACACGTGAGGAAGCTGTTCAAAACACCACAAGTAGTCAGAACCAGGTTCCAGCTCCCAGAGTATTTTCCAGCTGCAAGGTAAGTTTCAGCTGACCCTCATCATATTATTTAGGCGTTGTCAGATTTTGCATATTTAACACAATGTAGATATTCTGATTCTGATGATGCACATATTCTGAGATTTCATGCATCTGCCTAAATAGAGAGAATTCCAGTTCAGAGCTTCATGAAGAAATTAAAACTCAGAATTAGGATTAGCAAATTCATATATATATATATATATATATATATATATATATATATATATATATATATATATATATATATATATATATATATATATTCAAAAACCATCCTAACTTCTGTAACCAAGTTGTAATACCCTCTCCATTAATATCCACCTCAAAGCGTCAGAACTTTATCCCTTGCTTGTTCCAGAATCTTCTAATCATATACAACCCAAGTTGAAAGTGTCCAACCTGCTGAACACGTGAGGAAGCTGTTCAAAACACCACAAGTAGTCAGAACCAGGTTCCTGCTCCCAGAGTATTTTCCAGCTGCAAGGTAAGTTTCAGCTGACCCTCATCATATTATTTAGGCGTTGTCAGATTTTTCATATTTAACACAATGTATATATTCTGATTCTGATGATGCACATATTCTGAGATTTCATGCATCTGCCTAAATAGAGAGAATTCCAGTTCAGAGCTTCATGAAGAAATTAAAACTCAGAATTAGGATTAGCAAATTCATGTTTGCTTCTGATTTGTATTGCTGATATCTCTTGTTTCTGAAACATCGTGAAAACTTGTATAACTGTTATATGCATAACTTCTGTTCTGTTAAGAAATGACTAAGTTGCAGATGTTCTGACTAGCATGGAGAGAGGCAAAGTTCTGACAGCTGCATCAGAACTTCTGAAAACTTGTGTCCTCAGCGGATCCAGAACTTCTTACTTTCCCTATTTCTCTTAACATTATTTCTGTTTGTGCAGCAAGTCAGAGTCAGGACTTCTGACCTCTTCTATTTTCAGCATTTGCACTGATTCTGTCTTCTTTCTCTTTTATTATCTTTTCCATCACTTTTATTTTTCATTAATCAAAAAGCACCAAAAATATTTCATATTCACATGTTATATTTTATTTTCTTTTAACATAAAAAGACCAAAAATATTTTCTTAAACAAAACTTATTTCTTTTCTTAAATAAATAAGCATTTTTACATTTCTTGTACATTCTTATCCATTTCAATATGGTTGTAATAGTAACTTAAGATTTAATTTGCAATCCCCATTCATAAATTTGTACACCCCATCCCCCTAAATATTGTAATAGCGTAGGACTTTATATTTCTGCACTTTTATTGCTTTCATATATTGTTAGTAATTAGGGTGTGTTTGGCAAGACTAAAACCAATGTTTAGAAAACCCTAATTCAAGACAAATTATGCATGCAATCAAATACACTTGCACACTAGTACCTCTAGGGTAGTTCCACTTGTTTCCTTACAAAAATGGTCATGTTATGCATGTGGGATGTCTTAGCACAAACAAATCAAAAAATACAAGATCATAGTCCCTCGATGACGCTATCAAAGCTACCTTTTGAAATGATCTTAGTCCCTAAAAGAAAATGCTAAGTCATCTCACAACATTGCTATCACGGTTATACGATGACCCGCACCCGTCCCTTCACATCCAACGATGGGGCTTCTTACCAAAACAATGGTATGATAGCAACATCTAAAGGAGGAGGAAAAGAACATCTAAGACCTTTTGAGTAGGTAGATTACTTTTAGTTACTTGATCATTCTCAAAACAAATATCCTTGTTATTTTCAAAACAATCACATACACTTTCCAAACATCTTCCAAACTTGAAACATTTTCAAAATCTCAACACTTTGTATACGTTTTTACGAACGAGAACTATTACAAAGTTTGCCTAAACGGTGGCGCCTTTTCAAAATACTTTCAAAAACCACACAAAGCACATTTTCAAACAAAAGCAAGTGATCTAGAAAGTAACTAAGATCCCATGGAAAACCACAGATGATAAGGGTGCTAACACCTTCCCTTTTCATAATCTACCCCCCGAACTCAAGAAAACATCTCTAAAGGTCTTTCCTATGCTTTTTCACCTTTCCTTTTTGGATAAAAGAAAAGTCGATGGTGACTCTTGCTAAATCGCAACATTTGCGAACACAAATGCAAAAACCCTCAAGTCAATTCTCCCACCGTATCATAGTAACTAAACACTTCGAATATAAAACCATAAAGATAATGCCTCCAGATTTTCAACACAAAGACAACTGCAGCCAATTCTAAATCATGCGCAGGATAATTCTTTTCACGAGTCCTCAATTGCCTCGACGCATAAGAAACCACCTTACTATTTTGCATGATTACACCACCTAACCCCATCATACAAGCATCACAATACACAACAAAAGGTTCTCCCGGATTAGGCAAAGTCAAAACCAGAGCCGACGTCAACCTCTTCTCCAACTCGGTAAAACTTTCCTCACATAGACTATCCCACACAAAGGCTTTACCCTTACAAGTCAACTTGGTAAACATAAGTGTCAACTTAGAAAAACCTTTGATAAACCGTCTATAGTAACCGGCTAATCCCAAGAAACTTCTAATCTCGGTAACCAACTTCGGAGCATCCCATTGCAACACAACATCAACTTTAGAAGGATCCACGACAATGCCACTACCAGAAATGACATGAACAAGGAAACTAACCTCATGCAACCAAAATCCACACTTGGACAACTTCACATACACCTTCTTCTCTTTCAAAACTTGCAATACAACTCTTAGGTGCTCTTCATGTTCTTCTTCAGATTTAGAGTAAATCAGAATGTCAATCAATGAATACCACCACAAATTGATCCAAATAAGTATGAAATATACGATTCATATACTCCATGAATACTCCTGGTGCATTAGTAACACCGAAAAGCATCACCGAATACTCGTAGTGTCCATACCAAGTTCTGAATGCGGTCTTCCGAATATAATCTTCTTTCACTCTAATTTGGTGATATCCCGACCTCAAATCAATCTTAGAAAACACATTTGCACCCACCAATTGATCCATCAAGTCATCAATTCTCGGAAGTGGATACTTGTTCTTAATCGTCACTTTATTCAACTTTCTATAATCGACACAAAGTCTCATACTTCCATCTTTCTTCTTTACTAACAACACAGGAGCTCCCCAAGGCCATAGACTTGGTCTTACAAACTTTTTCTCAAGCAACTCTTCTAACTGCTTCTTCAATCCAGATAACTCAGATGCAGACATCATGTACGGTTCCATAGAAATAGGTCTGGTACCAGGTACAAGATCAATCGCAAACTCAACTTCTCTTTCTGGCGGTACATCAGGAATTTCATCAGGGAACACTTCAGGAAATTCTCACACCACCTACAACTCATCAATCCTAACTTGGTTATCAATAGATAGTGAAGCCATCAATGAGAACATATGTGCTTCATCTTGCATCAGTTGCCGCAACTGTTTACCAGTCAACAAACTAACTTCTTCCTCTTCAGGAGTAGAAAACCTCAAAGATTGGTTATAGCAATTAATATGAACATAGTTATACTCTAACCAGTTCATACCCAAAATCACATCTAACCCACTTAACGGAAAACGAATCAAATCAACAACAAAGTATTTGCCGAAGATCGACAAAGGGCAATTCAAACACACACCAGAAGTAGTCACCGATCCCTTAGCCGGAATCTCGACGACCATTTCTCCATTCATAGAAGATAACACAAGACCCAATCTTTCAACACAATCAGCAGCAATAAAATAATGAGTAGCACCAGTATCAGTAATAGTAATTAAAGGCGTACTATTAGTGAAACATGTACCTCTGATGAGCCTGTCCTCACTAGCTGACGCAGTCCCAGCCAAAGCAAACACCCTACCACCCGTTTGTGCCTTCTTTGGTTTCGGACAATGACTACTAACGTGTCCTTCTTCCCCACAGGTGAAACAAATCATATCCCTATGCTTGCAATCAGATATCGCATGCCCAATCTTACCACAATAGAAACACCTCTTCCCATCGGAAGTAGTGCACACATTACTCTTGTTGCCCATATTTGAAACATACAACTCTAGCAGGAGCATCTCCCTCACTAGTCCTCTAACCATGAGCAACTCTCTGTTTACCCCTACCAGCATCATAAGGCTTGTCACGGTTCTGTTGATTCTTGCCTCTCTTATCATTAATAATCTTGTGATGAGCATTGCTATCCTCTTCAAAGATCCTGCAACTATCAACCAAATCAGAAAAGACATGAATCTTCTGATATTCAACAACCTTCTTGATTTCTGAGTGCAACCCATTCTTAAACTTAATGCACTTAGAAAATTCAGCACCTTCACCATCAAAATGTGAATAGAACTTAGCTAGCTCAATGAACTTAGTAGCATACTCAGTGAAGAATTTGTCCCCTTGCTTCAACTCAAGGAACTCAATCTCTTTCTTACCCCGAACATCTTCAGGATAATACTTCCTCAGAAACTCCCTACAGAACACAATCCAAGTGATTTCCTCATCTGCAGCTTCCAACCTTGCATGCATCTCTAGCCACCAGTCATCAGCTTCAACTGCTAGCATATGAGTGCCATACCGAACCTTCTACGCTGGAGTGCAATCCATCACACTGAAGATCCTCTCAATCTCCTTCAACCAATCTAGTGCTCCATCAGGATCATGCTTACCCTTGAACACCTGTGGATTCTCCCTTTGGAAAGTCGCTAAACTACGAGATCCAACATTCTCATCGGTATTAGGCTGATTCTGCATAGCCTGAGCCATCGCTTGCAGAGCAGCAGCAATCGCAGCATCGTTCCTTTCAGTCATCTTATCATATTACTTCCACACAAACAGCAGTTAAGAAAACTAATAATACTCGATTGCTAAACAACTACGACTCGATAACTTGGTCGGACGGACCGACTTGCTCTGATACCACTAATGTAACACCCCAATTCTACCCCTAAGCAATTATCGGAAAATCAGAGAATAAAAATTCCAATATAATTAGGATGTCACACATTCAACAAAACATATAAACTTGTCATGCTTTTAGAATAGATACATAACACTTAAAGAAGCGGAATGAACACAACTCATAAATATGGTCTTCATAACATAAACCAAACTTTGATTAATTACGCAGCGGATTCATAATAATTCTATAAACAAGATATAAAATCTTTTGAATCATGAAACAACATCAATATAATAAACTCCTCAAATAACAACATAAGGTTCAATAACTAAACAACAAAATAGACAAGCGTTCATTCCCCCCCCCCCCCCCCCCCCCCCCCGCGAGTGCTAAGTATCAGAGCAAATGACACCGAACTTGAACTAACAATGCTATCGGCTACTCATCTTGGTTACCTGCATGTTACCAACAAAGAGCAACATTCAAACAGAAAGGGGTGGGATATCAAACTACATAAATAGTATTATGATAAACAATATATTAGGTAAAGAATAAAGAGAATCACCACTTCATACAACAATAACTCAACACTTCACAAATCATCAACACCACAATTCAACATATACGACTCGAATATGCAACTCGAAACTATACGGATGCATGTGGTACCATCAGAGTAAAACTCCCAACATAAACATTTGCTAGTAATTCTGAGGCATAAGGCAAAGCCTTTAACTTAGAACATGTCAATCCAGGCCAACATGGGTGAGCATACGCTCCAACTTAGAACATGCCAATCCAGGCCAACTTTAATGCTATGCTATGCGACGATATAAACAACCACAACTCGATAATGCAACAACAACAACAACATAACAACGATCAACATAACAACAAATCACACCGTTCAACATTGGCCAAAGGCCTACAACACAACATATCAACGAAATCAATAACTTTTCATGGCAACAACATATTCATTATATATTCACTAGGATTCACACCATAAGACTACCCACAGAAATAATTCATAATCACATTATCAATAGTGAATTCCACATATACACAATGATATCTCGCAACAACGCCACATTCATCGATCAACACCAAATAATACAACATTGGTCATAAGACCTATAATCAACAATGTCCATAAACCGGACGAAATGACTTAACCAACTATACCAGCAATTCGGCGTAATCGACATAATTTCAACAAAAAGACATATCCATAATTACCTACTAATTAAACTTAGTTACCCAATCAAATTTCGTTAAATTTGGGACAACTAATTATACCGCCTAATTTGGTTACTGATCAATGGTTCTACACAAGAATTTAGTAGTTACTTAATCATTGCTTCGTTCAAATAATTGATGTTTTATTCCCTATCACCATATTTTTATGTTTTGGTTTGCAGAAGAATCAAACAGAACGAATCTGGACGGAAAAATTGCATAAGTCTAAGTTTCAGAAAAATATGCTACAGCAGCTGACACGGGTGGTCGTGTTGCCTGACACGGCTGTGTCAGAAGAAGGAAAGGGAAAGGCGTGGAATGCAGGGGTTGATACGGGTGCCCGTGTCAGCTGACACGACCCGTGTCAGGAGGCCTGGGGCTAAAAAAACCAGTTTTTCCTCCCTTTACACATATGCCTTGGTCTTGTTCATTCCTTGTTTCAATTAACCCATTTATCCTAACTTAACATTAACCCAACACAGTTCAAATACAACAAATAACAACACAACTCAAATCAATTGTTAATTTTAATAGCAACACAACTAATCTTTTTGCACAACATAGTAGAGAAACTAATACCCTAAACCCCAAATAAAATTCATCATACTCCCATTTATTTAGCAAGAACCCCACCCTTACCTTGGATTGAGTGCAGCTCAAAGAAATTTCAATGGGATTTCTAGGAATTTGACACTAGCAGTAACTTCCTCTTGTTCTTCTTCTCCTCTCAAAACCTTATTCCTCTTTCTCTTCTCTTTTCTTTCTTTTTCCTGATAACATTAACTCTCTTTCTTCTCTAACTCTATTTCTATTATAATATAGTATTTCTCTTAATAAATCTAAATGGGCCTAAGTGACATACCCTCCTATTACTTCACAACACCACAAATTAAGCCCAATCTCATATTTAAGCTTAATAATAAAATAATACTTCAACTTAGTTCTACCAAAATAAATATGATTATTTATCATACCAACTTAATAAAATAATTTCGACTTCGACGATAAAAATTCAAATTAATATAAAATATTAAAAAATATTTAATTGAATATCGGGGCGTTACACCACCCAAGGAGGCGATCAATCACCGGATCCTTAAGTGGGACCCTAGCTGCCTAATGAGGAGATCAATCATTTGATTCTTAAATGGGATCCTTATTGCCCATGAGGAACTCATTTGCTGGATTCTTAAAGTGGTATCATTTTATCCCACCGGATAAATCACAATCACAAACGTCCTTAGTCAAAGGTTAAAAACAAGAAGATAGTGATAAAAGAAGTTAATATAAAAGGCACCCCAAAAGGACGCCGATGTTCACAACAATTACAAAATGCATTGAAGGGGCATAAGAATAAAAACAAAAAACCTCTAAGGGGAATAAAAATACAAGGGCTGCTAGGGTCCAAGATGTAAGCCAAATCATTATTCTTACTCTTTTGTTACCACATCCTTAACAACATTCCTTGGCTGAGGGGCTTCAGACACACCTTCCATTTTCCCATCCTGGCCATGGGTCTCCTTGATAGGAACATGAGTTTTGGGAGAGGCCATTGTTTCATCATCATCCAACACACCATCTCACACGACTTTGAGAAAGTCCAGGAGAATAAAATCTAGGTTGGGATAGGGGAACATAACTTGCTACTTAGCACGCTCGAAGTAGACGTTGAAAGCAAACACAACCTCGTCGGTTAGCTCTAA
Source organism: Vicia faba (assembly GCA_948472305.1). Classification (NCBI taxonomy): domain Eukaryota; kingdom Viridiplantae; phylum Streptophyta; class Magnoliopsida; order Fabales; family Fabaceae; genus Vicia; species Vicia faba. The sequence continues at coordinate 1,326,061,467 of OX451735.1, read as the reverse complement.
CACATCATTTTCCAGATCTTTATGGCAAAAGAGAGTAGCATTCAACAAATCTTGCAAAAAGTTATTCTCAATAGAGACCTCCTTTTTCTTGGCCTGAACATTCACCAACCTTTTCTACCATTCTTCTCATCTAGTTGGAGGGACTACAAAGCCTTTGGCTCTCATTATAGGCGTTCATCTGCTCTTTGATTTTTGTCTCTATATATTTTACCATATTTTCACGCCTTACCTGCTATACCTTATATAACATGAGCACCCTTATTATAAAGGTGTCCTTTATGTTCATAATAGCCAAAATTGGCTTAGAGTGGAGGGCTTGATAATTGGAAGGAAACTCATTAGAGAATGGGAGGTGAGAGCTCTTGACCCAGAGGGTGTTAATGCCAACATCATTCCACCAGGCCATAGGAGCCGAAGAAACCCCGTCTATAAGGGTGGAAACCACTTTTGTCTTGTCAAGGACAAAGGGGGATCAATATTCCAACCTCTGACCCTTAGCATCTGGAAAATCCAGAGCTGACTCCCCGACTAACATTTTTTCCCTTTTGAGGATGAAACCCTCAGGATGGCTCTTTGGGATGCTGGTACCCGTAATGGCTGACTTAAGTTTCTCCCACCTTTTCTTGCGCTCCTCATGTGAAATCATATCCATTTAATCTATAAAACAGTACACAAATTGTTGTACCCCAAAATTTGCCCTCCCATATTCTTCAAGAATTGCAAAGAGCATGCTTCAAAATCTCCCCAAGGGTTGCACAGTTCAAGGGCCTCCTAACAGTCAAAAATTAGGGTTTTGGTTCTGGCAAAGAAATTGAAGTTTTCAAGGGTCCAATCAAGTCCCACATGCCTACAAACATGGTCAAGCATCATCATACCAAGTTTCAAGACTTACAGCACAAAATTGCACAGTCAAAAACCCTAATCGCACTACAGTCAACTGCATGGGCAAAATGGTCATTTGACAGTCAAAAGTCTAAATTTTTTGTCAACATCTCATTTTGAAGCCACAAACATAATTTGATAAATGCTTGATCATGATTCTCAAAGCATGGCTCAAAAGGTCTCAAGATGCAAAAGTTTCCATATTTGGACAGTTGAAAAAGTCAACTGTAACTTGACCAAGGCATAACTTCCACATGGTTCATCAGAAAAATTCCATCCAAAGCTCATTTTGAAGAGAAAGACATTTCCTACAACTCTTCTTCACACTTCAAATCCAAGAAATGCTCTCACAAAAAGTTATCAATTTCAACATTATAGGTCATTTTCAAAAGTCAACAAAAAGGGACTTTAAGTCAAAGGCCATAACTTGTGATTGGTAAATCAAAATGACATGGGACCAAAGGCATTTGTTAGAGGACTTCAAGACCTTTCCAAAATGTCCAAGAACATGATCAAAGCTTAAAAATTGAGCAAGATATGCCTTGTGGAAGTTGGGAAATGTTTGGGAATTTTGAAAAGTCAACTTTACTTCAAATGCCTCAAAATTGCTAATGGGCCACATTTTCTTCCAAGATTCATCATACAAAGGCTATGCACGACCATTTGGCCCAAAGGGGATTTATTTCATCATTTTTATTTATTTATTTGAATTTTTTTTACAATTAATTCATTTAATTAAATAAAATATGGAAAAAAAATACTAAACCAATGCATTTGAATCTTTTTATGCAGTGTAATCATTCATTGGATACTCAAGATTTCGTGCATACCAAAATTGGAAAGATTGGCCATGATTGGAATCAAAATCACATGAAAAGATTTGAAAAAATATGCATGAAAATCAAATATTCCATACATCAATGCAAAGGGTTTTGGATCCAAATTTCAACCCTAATCCGTTCCCATACATATACTGATGCAAACCCTAAAGCTCAAGACCTGGAAGCTGCGCTCAAAACCTCTTATACACTTTGCACTTTTGGTGAAATTTTTCAAAACTGAAAACACCATTCCAAAGCGTTTCAAGGAAAGATACCTATTCCATTGCACTCCCAAGGCATCAGGGAACATTTATGGATCAAAACCACTGATTCTAACGCAAAGAACTGGTAGAAACATGTCTCACTTTTCATGAAAATATGCATAATCGTGTTTAAGTTTCTGGGCATCTTTCATACATTTTAATTGTTGTTTTATGCTAATATGAACCTTCTGAGTCTATTGATGTTGTTGAATTGAATTTTTATAGCCTATACGCGAAATCACCATTGAAGCTTGCTAGGGTTTTATGACTGCAAATTTGGGGTTTCTTTGTTATGGAAAAATTGAGACATGAGACTTGTACCATTAGAACCAGGAGCTTCAAACGAACTCAATGCATAGGTCGCGCCTAATTTCTGATCAATGACGGCCTATTCGCTATTTTTCCATATATCATATAGTGGGGGTTTAAAACCCCCGCAATCTTGTTTTATGTTTTTTCAGGCAAACGCAGACCAACGGAGAAGAAGGCATGTTGTCTCCATGTGATTGGTCTATTCAAGTTTAGCGCATTTTTTTTGAATTAATAGCATTAGCGCTTTGTTTTGTATAGATTAATTGTTATCCATTATATTAACAAAGTAACACAATAGCGCAGCTGGCAAGGCATTGGCTTGGTAAACTCTGGGACCTGGGTTTGATTCCCAGGTCCCCTCCTTTCTCCATATTATTTTTATTTCCATGCTAACATGTAGCGCTCCCCTCAGAAGACTACCCTACGTCCACAATCCCAGCGTGCCACATGGCTCAGCATCTCAATCCAAGGGCCCTGATCTGATGAACATCATACTCGTTGGTCAACGTTCCACACGCCAGCATGAAAAGTCAAAAGAGGCCTTCCACAAATGGGCCTGATTGCTACCAGCATACCTCCAAATGGGCCTACAAACCCCCCATGTTTGCCTTCTTTTCTCTATTTCTTTTATGCTTTTCTATTAGTTATTTTAATTCTTTTCTCTATTTTATTTAATTCCATAAAATTGATCTTTTAAATATAAATAATAAAAAAAATCAGAAGGACAAAAACAAAAATACATTTTATTTAACGTTATTTTGTAAATAAAATCTTGTTAATTAATTTAGTTTTAAATTCTAGGCCTAATTTTAAATATTTTTCTTAATAAATTAAAAATTGTAGAATTAGGGTTTTATATTTTTATCCTTTTTTCTTTTTCACCATATTAATTATTAATTATTATTATTTTGTAAATAAAATTGTATTAAATAATTAGGTTAATTCTAGGTTTAACTTTAACATGTTTTTTTAATTAAAAATAGCTAGAATTAGGTTTTAAATTCCATTAATTCTTATTAAAAATCCATAAATACAAAAAACTCCAAAAAATCTTTTCTTTTTTTATTTTAATTTAATTAATTTGTTAATTATAATTTAATTTCCTAAAAAGGGTCCAACGCCCTCGCATCCCCGATTTTACTTATTCTCGCATTTTTATTTTATTTCCTTTTTTATGTAATTCTCCCAAAGCCATGTAAATCAGACATTTATCTTTTCCGCATTCTTTATTTTATTTCAAATCGGGTCTTGGATTAAATTTGGCGATGTGGACCCGCGCCTTTGTAATAGCGTAGGACCTTTATATTTCTCGCAACTTTTAAACTGTTAATTAAACTGCATGAAAGAATGAATGTCAAAAATAAAAGCAACGCGTAGATCACCAATACATGACAAGACAAAATATCTGAAAACGACACACGAATCACACACCACCCCTAGGGTACGCCTCACTGTTTCCTTGCCCCTCGAAAGGTGATCGTCGAGTAGAGGACGTTTTAGTAAGTCCCCATGTCCATGAACATGGCATGAGGGTAGCTTCTAAGGTGTCTTCCCATTGCTCCGGTGATCACCATGTCCCGAACCCTCGAATTGACCCGAATACCTCCAACGGTGGTGCTACCTACCTCTCAATGGTGGGATGGCACTACTTTAAGGACATTTACACAGACGAATTCCTTAGGGTAGGTAGACAACTCTAGATACTTGCTCTAATTTCAAAACAAATCAAAATACTTTTCACACCGACACCTTTTCAAAAAGCTTTCGAAAGCAATTTTTCAAACACTCTTGAGGACCGATACAAGAGTCGAACTGAAATTTTCAAAGAAACTTTTTAAAACCCACAGTTGAAAAGCAAACAAACCATTTTTGAAAACACAATGAGCAAGTATCTAAGAGCCCATGGATAACCATGGATAGAAAGGGTGCTAACCCCTTCCCTTTCTATAATCTACCTCCCGAACCGAGAAACAATCTCAATAAGGAATTTTTCTGTGCTTTTGTCCTTTCCATTTGGAGAAAATAAAAGACGGTGGCGACTCTTGCTTACCGCGACATTTCGCGAACCAGCGTTAAACAGTCAGTTCCAGATCCACCGATCACAGAACTGGCGACTCTGCTGGGGATACATTTTAAAGTGAGGTGTACCTTAGGATAGTTCATAACTGTGTTTTCAATTGTATTGATTTGCTTGCTTTAAATTGTGGGACTGTCTTGGGAGTTCTATAGATCCTAACCCGGATCTGGGGGATACCTTCTTATAAAGTAGCAACAAGGTTGTGAGGGAACTGTGCGGGGTATACCGACATGGTTGAAACAGTCTGCTACGTTGATGTGGCACTTTGGTGTGTACCGGTAACCCTTGAGTTCAGTCAAGGAGAGTACGGGGCCTCCGCGTGGTGTCGTGAAGCATCAACTGACCTTAGGAACCTTAATTGAACTATCTTGGCCTCTTTAGGGTAGTGAGATAACTGACTTTGGTGCAGTCCGAGGTTGGTTGATACTCGATACTACACTCAATTGAGGGTTGCTTTCCTGGAATATTTCGGTCGCCAGTTCAGTGGCTAAATCGAAACGATGAACAATGAAAGCAATCCCGTGATATTGGGACCCTTAGAACCCGGTTACTTCTAATAGGACAGGTTGAGCCCACCAACTTCAAGAGGGTAATACCCAGACCCCATGCTGGCCTAAACTCTAAGGGATTGTCTTGTGTGACTTGTGTGCTTTACATGTTTGCCTTTGTAAATATCTGTGGTGTGTTTAATCATAGCATCATGACATCATCCATCATCATATGCATTGACTAACCATTTCAGGGGTTCGAATATTCATCTTTGTTCTTGTTTTGTAGGACATGGAAACTGTTCACAGAAAGACAATTCAAATCACCCTTGTAAGGATCCCTCCTCAGCTTAAGGAGCTTATATCCAGGATTCTCGAGAGCTCTTCATTCAGTGAAAGACATGGAAGACTCATCAGCTTGGTCAATACCAACATTGAGGAAGATATGATAAAGGTCCTGTTCCAATTCTTTGACCCTCTGCATCACTGTTTCACTTTCCTGGAATATCAGCTGGTACCTACATTGGAGGAGTTCTCCCGGATTCTGAAGATCCCTATCCTTGATCAACTACCCTACAACGGTACAGAAAAGGAACCCAAGCTTGAAGAGATTGCTAAAGCCTTACACCTACAATCATCTGACCTCAAGGGACATTGGGAAGTTAGAAGTGGTATCAAAGGGTTCTTAGCCAGGTTTCTGTTTGAGAAGGCCCATGAATGTTGGAACTCCCTTGACTTACAAGCTTTTGAAGAAGTTGTGGCCCTCCTTGTCTATGGTTTGGTGTTGTTCCCTAACCCAGATCAGCTTATAGATATCAGTGCCGTCCAGATCTTCATGTCCAGGAATCCTATACCTACGTTGTTGGGGGACATCCTTCACTCTTGTTACACTCGAACCATGAGAAAAAGAGGTGTCCTTATGTGCTGCACTCCCCTCCTGGGAAGGTGGTTTATTTCGCACCTTCCACAATCAGCTTTGAAGAACGAGCGGGGTTTGAGATGGTCACAACGGTTGATGACTCTTACACATGCAGATATACATTGGTGCCCTCGGTCCAGAGAGGATGTCACTATCATTGATCGTTGCGGGGAGTACCCTAATGTTCCTTTACTGGGAATCAGAGGAGGTATTACTTACAACCCATCCCTGGCTTGGAGACAGTTTGGTTATGCTCGGAGGGATGGTCCTCATGACATGTTAATTCCTGACATAGTTTTTGACTTCAACAACGATGCACAAGGACTTCGCCAGAGATTTATCAGAGCTTGGAGGATGCCAAGTAGGATAGACAGTAAGACACTGGGGCACAGGAACTCCATCCCGTTGGAACCTTATCTCAAGTGGGTACGCGCCCGCTCCCAGAAGTTAGTAATGCCTTATCCTCATATGCTCCCTGTGATCAAAGAGCCAGTCTTGGAAGGAGAAGTGCCCTACACTATTCAACATCCCGACATGCCCACATCCTGGGAAGAGATGCAGAAGAGCTGGATCCAGCTTAAGGAAGAACGGAATACTCTTGAGACCAGCCTACATGCTAGTGAAAAGAAGGTCTTGGAGCTCACCCGCCTATTGCATGAGGAGAGGAATCTCAACACCTACATAGCTCCAAAGAGGATGGGTAGTGTATTTTGGGATTGATTTGCTTTGTAATTTGTGCCCCTGAGGCTTTGATGTATTGAACAATTATTTCCTTAATGATAACGTGTGTTCCTTTTTGTCTATAACAAATTTGAACTTTCGAACCCTTGAATGCATTGCATAAACACATATCATTCATCATGTGCATAGCAGGTTTTCTTCTTTTCAGGTTGCTTACTGTTCTTCGCTGTTTATTTCAGCATCATGAATCCTGACTCATCATCAACCGAGATGTCTATCAAGGCTCTTCAGGCGCAGAACACGCAATTTCAGGAATTGATCATGGGCTTGGCTCAGGGCCAAGAAGAGCTGAAGGCTTTGCTCCTGAAGAAGGAGAAGAAGAAGAAGAAGAGGACTGTTCTTTTCAACTCGGGCCGAAGGTTTGGCAACACTCTGCAGAATGAAGAGGCTGGTTCTTCTATAGGCAAGAGCAGTCCCCAAGGGGGAAAAGGTCCTAGTCCGGTAGTCTCTGACAACGAGACTGATTTCGATGAGGAACAGTATCCTCCGACTGAAGACCGGTATAAGCAGTTGGAGGACAGACTGAATGCTATGGAGATCCAACAAGTGCCTGGGCTGGATTTCGGAGACCTGGGCTTATCTACTGGTGTGATTATTCCTCACAAGTTTAAGGCACCATCTTTCACCAAGTATGACGGGGCGTCTTGTCCCAAGCTACACCTCAGATCTTATGTACGGAAGATTCAACCGTACTCAGTGGATAAGAATTTGTGGATCCACTTCTTCCAGGAGAGTCTTTCAGGGACTCATCTCGAATGGTTCTATCAGCTGGATGGGACCAAAGTTCGTAACTGGGAGGAGTTGGCTACTGCTTTCTATAAGCAGTATCAATATAATGCCGACCTTGCCCCTACACGTACCCAACTCCAGGGTATGTCGCTAGGGTCAAGTGAAGGTTTTAAAGAGTATGCACGGAAGTGGAGGGATCTGGCTGGCAGGGTGCAGCCCCCGTTAACTGACCGGGAGTTGGTAGACATGTTCTTGGGGACCCTATCTGGGCCGTTTTTCAATCATCTTATCGGTAACTCATCTGCAGGGTTCACTGATCTCATTCTGACTGGAGAGAGAATAGAGGCTGGGATGAAGTCTGGTAAAATTCAGAAGGGTGCATCATCAAATTCAGAGAAGAAGCCCTTTAAGAAGGAGGCCAGTGCTGTATATGGGTCTAGAAGACAAGAGAAACCTGAGTGCCGCCAGTCTGTCAACGCGGTGATGATTGCCAAGCCTGCTGCCGCTCCTCGGCAAACCAATTCTCAAAGGGCTGAAAGACCCAGAAGAGAGTTTACCCGGCTGAGTATGACCCTATCGCAGATCTTGCCGCAGTTGCTGTCCACCAACTTGGTGACTGTCAGGGAGGCCCCGAAAGTGGTGAATACTGCCTCTCCGAAATACAATCCAAATGCCCGCTGTGCTTACCATTCTGATAGCCCGGGGCATTCCACTGATGATTGTTGGGCCTTAAGGAACAAAGTGCAGGACCTTATTGATGCCAAGGAGGTACAGTTTGAGGCACCTGAGAAGCCCAATGTAGTGACTGCTCCCATGCCTAACCATGGAGTGAATGCTATCAGGGAGGATGATGAAGTGGATGAAGCTGAGTTCGACAGCTGGATTTACCTGGCAACCGACAGTGAACCTAGAAATTGGATTGCAAAGGACAACCTACTTGTTTCTCTTGTTACTGAGTAATGAATTCTTTTTGTTTTTGTTATCTGTAATAAACAATTAAAACTCTATGGCCCGGTGTCTTACCCGGGGCACCGTTGGCTTCATTTGTGAGGGCATATAAATTGTCATTTCATATATCATGAATAAAGACCTTGGACGTTTTCTCGCATTTCAAATCTTATGCTCTCTTTCTTTCTTTCCCTTCTTTATATATTGCAAAACAGCTGTATTTACACACACTCACTCATACAGGTTCCAATCCACTCTGGAACTCACTGGTAACGACTCTGCTACTGCCAGTTATGACTTCGAAAATCCGATCAACTTAGCCGAAGACGAAGGTGAAGATGATTGCGAAGTGCCTGGCGAGCTTGCAAGACTGTTACTTCAGGAAGAGAGGGCAATTCAACCACACGAAGAGCCAGTGGAAACAATAAATCTGGGTACTGATACAGATAGAAAGGAGGTAAAGATTGGTGCCAACCTAGAGCTCAGCGTGAAGCAACGGTTGACTCAGATGCTACATGATTATGTGGAGATATTTGCCTGGTCCTACGAACACATGCCTGGGTTGGATACCGATATCGTGGTCCATCATTTGCCTACCAAGGAAGACTGCCCTCCGGTTAAGCAAAAGGTCCGCCGTATGCGTCCAGAGATGTCTGAGAAGATCAAAGCCGAAGTTATGAAACAGTTTGATGTCGGGTTTCTTGCAATGACTTCTTACCCTCAGTGGGTTGCTAATGTGGTGCCGGTACCTAAGAAAGATGGAAAGGTCAGAATGTGTGTCGACTACAGGGATCTGAACAGGGCCAGCCCCAAGGATGACTTCCCCCTACCCCACATTGATGTCCTTGTTGACAATACTGCTCAGCACAAGGTGTTCTCTTTCATGGATGGTTTTTCAGGTTACAATCAGATCAAGATGGCTCCTGAAGACATGGAAAAGACTACCTTTGTTACTCAGTGGGGCACCTTCTTCTACAAGGTCATGCCTTTTGGACTGAAAAACGCTGGGGCAACCTACCAACGTGCCATGGTTGCTTTATTTCATGACATGATCCATCATGAGATAGAAGTGTATGTTGACGACATGATCACAAGGTCTCAAACTGAGGAGGAACACCTTGATCATCTGCAGAAGTTGTTTGACCGTTTGAAACTGTACAAGCTGAGGTTGAACCCGAACAAGTGCACCTTCGGGGTAAGATCTGGAAAGTTGCTATTTGTTGTAAGTGATAAGGGTATTCAAGTGGACCCTGCCAAGGTCAAAGCCATTCAAGAGATGCCAGTTTCTAAGACAGAGAAAGAGGTCAGAGGCTTTTTAGGACGCCTGAATTATATCGCCCGGTTCATCTCGCACCTAACTGCCACCTGCGAACCAATCTTCAAGCTGCTGAAGAAAGATCAGGTAGTACGTTGGAACGATGAATGCCAGGCCGCTTTTGACAGAATCAAAGAGTATCTCCAAGAACCACCCATTCTTATGCCACCGGTTGAGGGGAGACCTCTGATACTATACCTGACAGTACTTGACAACTCAATGGGGTGTGTGCTGGGGCAACATGACGAGTCTGGACGAAAAGAGCATGCCATTTATTACCTTAGCAAAAAGTTTACCGACTGTGAGACCCGATACTCACTGCTTGAGAAAACTTGTTGCGCTTTGGTATGGGCTGCTCGCCGGCTGAGACAGTATATGCTGACTCACACTACTTTGTTGATCTCAAAGATGGATCCTATAAAGTACATATTTGAAAAGCCTGCTCTGTCGAGGAGAATAGCAAGATGGCAAATGATCTTGACGGAATACGACATTCAATACACGACTCAGAAAGCCATCAAGGGAAGTGTATTGGCAGATCACTTGGCACATCAGGCAGTAGACGACTATCAGTCAATGAACTTCGAGTTTCCAGACGAGAGCATCATGATAGTGACTGATTGTGAAGTTCCTGGACCGGATGAAGGACCTGAGGAAGGATCTCGATGGTCTATGCACTTTGACGGAGCCTCCAACGCTTTGGGTAACGGCATTGGCGCTGTGATCATATCCCCCCAAGGCACTCATACTCCACTCACTGTCCGGCTATGTTTCAACTGCACCAACAACATGGCGGAGTATAAGGCGTGCATCATGGGTCTCCAAGATGCGATCGACTTAAGGATCAAATTCCTGAGTGTCTTCGGAGATTCCGCTCTTGTGATCAATCAGATCAAAGGAGAGTGGGATACGAAACATCTTATTCCTTACAGAGAATGTGTGTTGACCTTGATCCCCCACTTCAGAGATAACCTTTGAACACTTTCCGAGAGAGGAGAATCAGTTGGCGGACGCGTTAGCTACGATGTCTTCTATGTTCAAAGTCAAGTGGGACAATGAGGCTCCCCAGATCATTATCTGGAAACTGGACGAACCGGCATACTGTTGTGATCTCGAGACTGAGTTGGTGACTGAGAAGCCTTGGTACCATGAGGTGAAGAGATATTTGGAAGCTCGGGAATACCCTGAAGGTGCGTCTGTCAATGATAAAAAGTTTCTGAGAAGGTTCGCAGCGAAGTTCTTCCTTAGCAACGGCATCCTGTATAAGTGAAACCATGATTCGACCTTACTGCGTTGTGTGGACAAGACAGAAGCAGAAAGGATTATGGAAGAGCTACATGAAGGGACATTCGGAACACATTCCAATGGACACACTATGGCAAAGAAAATCCTTCGGGCAGGGTACTTCTGGTCCACAATGGAAGCTGACTGTTACCAACATTCTCGGACATGCCATAAGTGCCAGATATATGCAGACAAGGTGCATGTTCCTCCAGTTCCTCTAAATGTTCTGACTGCGCCTTGGCCGTTTGCAATGTGGGGCATATATATGATCGGTGAGATTAAACCTACGGCATCCAATGGGCATCGCTTCATCCTAGTGGCGATTGATTACTTCACGAAGTGGGTCAAAGCAGCTTCCTACGCTACAGTAACCAAGACTGTTGTGGCACGGTTCATTCGGCATAATCTGATCTGTCGACACGGCGTCCCTGAAAGAATTATTACAGACAACGGTACCAATCTTAATAACAAGATGATCACTGAGCTCTGCGAGCAGTTTAAGATACAGCACCACAACTCTTCTCCTTATCGATCGAAGATGAATGGGGCTGTAGAAGCAGCAAATAAGAACATTAAGAAAATCGTGCAGAAGATGACAGTGACTTATAAAGATTGGCACAAGATGTTACCGTTCGCTCTACATGGGTACCGTACCTCAGCAAGGACGTCAACCGGGGCAACTCCTTTCTCCTTGGTCTACGGCATGGAGGTAGTCTTACCGATCGAAGTGCAGATACCCTCTCTCCGGATAATGAAGGATGCAGATCTGAACGAAGATGATTGGATTCAGACACGACTTGATCAGCTAAACCTTATTGATGAAAAGAGACTTGCTGCTATCTGTCATGGTCAGACGTATCAGAAACGGATGACCAGGGCATTTAACAAAAAGGTCAGACCACAAGAGTATCAAGTTGGGGATCTGGTAATCAAGCGAATCATCCTTCCTCAGAGTGATCCAAGGGGCAAATGGACCCCTACGTATGAAGGGCCATTTGTGGTTAAACAGGTGTTCTCGGGAGGAGCCATGATTCTAACCAACATGGATGGTGACGACCTTCCTCACCCCGCCAATGCAGACATAGTAAAAAGATACTACGCATAAAAAGACCCGCTAGGTTGACATACCTAGGCAAAAATTAGGGCTTCCCGGCGAACCAAAAGGGTTCGGGCAAAATGAAGGGATGAAATGAAAAAATCTGTACACCCGGCAAGTCGAAAACCTGAAAAGGCGGCTTGGGCAAAAATGGGTATCCCGGTGGACCGAAAACCCGAAAGGGCGGTCCAGGCAAAAGTCAGGGATAAAAGCGTAATACTATGTCTCATTGGATCACTTTGCATCCAGAATCCGGTATCTACATCAAGTTCAGACGGCATCGATCAATCAGCTTCATCTTCAACCAAGGTCATCAAGTGATGAGACGCTCGGAGATATAAAGGCAATAGCAGAGTTGAAACCCAGCGGATCATTCATTTCACACAGCTGTTTTATTTTCTCTTGTACAAATTTGTATAAACTCTTTTGTTCGGCGGCATTCTCTTACTAGGACGTCAACCTTTTGTACATAAACGCCCATTTTACAGGCAAATTCAAAAATCAATACAAAAGTATACTTTTCAGTTAAAATTGCCAATTGTTTTTCCTTTTCTGTTTTGTTTTGCGAAGAACGTCCAAGGTTCAATTTGTGATATATGCATTGACAATAATTTGCTAACTCATGAATATTTGCATACGAAACAAAGGATTAATTACAGGTAACATTAGGAACAGGGGCAATAAAGAGTTGTCTAAACAATCTAATTGTTCTATCCTCCAAGGTATCAAGGTAGGTGCAGCTAAAGAACATAACCAGCATATCTTAACTCCCCAGAGAGTGCGTCAGCAAGTCAGTGCACTCTCCCCAAGCAAAGTTGTTATCAGTCTTAAGGAAGTTGGGTATCCTCCCGCAGATCTCAACATTCTCCAGCAGTATATATGTATTCTTAACAAGCATCCCCGGTAATCTTGGTCTAAAGATTGTTCCCCGGCGGTATATCAAACATTCAGTGGAGTCACCTCCCCGATACAGTTCAAAACTTCCCCAGGAGAGTCTAATCCAGTTTCCCCAGGAAAAGTTGGAATCCATCTCCCCAAGCAGTAAGCTTATTCCCAGTAGATTCTGGAAGCTTATCCTCGCAGAGCACGAACGCGTCTCCCGGATTTATTCAAAGAGTTATTTCCCTACCAGGATATAACTGGGTTATCCTCAGCCAAAATCCATGAGAAGATCGTCCTCGGCAAAGTCTTCTTATCCCCAGCAAAGTCTATTAGCACTTCCAACACAACAATGGTATCCCCAGCGAAGCTACCATCAATATTCCAGCAAAGTACATCTCTCCCCACAAAGTATTGTTTCCCAACAAGATCGCTAGAGTACGTTTCTCCCTGCAGAGTAATCCATTCGCCAAGTTTATTCCCCAACGGAGTTATCTTCTCCTACCGGTATACTTGCAACTATCATCCCAGCGGAAACAGCAAAGCATTGTTCTCCAACATCAGCCCAGGAGTGACTTCCCGGCACCCGTCAAGGATTTATTTTCCTAAGACGAAAAGATACATTCATAAACATTGCACTTCCATACATTATAGCATGCATATACGCATCATATCTTACAAATCTCATTTATGTTGAGAACATCATTGCTTGATCCATATCACGCATTGCATATGACTGACCTTTACCTTTCAGGAAAGATCCAGTTAAGTTCTCAGCTACATTCCAAGACCTAGACCGGTTCAGTTAAATCGACCCTAAGATTTTTCTGTTTCTTATCCAGTCAAAGGCCTTCTCTGGTTCAGTCAGATCGACCCTAAGATCTCCCTGTTTCTTATCCAGTTGAAGATTCTAAGACCTAGACCGGTTCAGTTAAATCGACCCTAAGATTTTTCTGTTTCTTATCCAGTCAAAGGACTTCTCTGGTTCAGTCAGATCGACCCTAATATCTCCCTGTTTCTTATCCAGTTGAAGATTCCAAGACCTAGACCGGTTCAGTTAAATCGACCCTAAGATTTTCCTGTTTCTTATCCAGTCAAAGGCCTTCTCTGGTTCAGTCAGATCGACCCTAAGATCTCCCTGTTTCTTATCCAGTTGAAGATTTCAAGACCTAGACCGGTTCAGTTAAATCGACCCTAAGATTTTCCTGTTTCTTATCCAGTCAAAGGCCTTCTCTGGTTCAGTCAGATCGACCCTAAGATCTCCCTGTTTCTTATCCAGTTGAAGATTTCAAGACCTTGACCGGTTTAGCTAAATCGACCCTAAGATTTTCCTGTTTCTTATCCAGTCAAAGGCCTTCTCTGGTTCAGTCAGATCGACCCTAAGATCTCCCTGTTTCTTATCCAGTTGAATATTTCAAGACCTTGTCCGGTTCAGTTAAATCGACCATAAGATTTTCCTGTTTCTTATCCAGTCAAAGGCCTTCTCTAGTCCAGTTAAATCGACCCCTAAAAGATTTTCCTGATAAAGACTCAGTAGAAGACATCCAAGATTCTCTCAGCGTTACTGTTGAGATAGTAATCGTCCCCAGATTCTCTCAGCGTTCCTGTTGAGGTAGTAATCGTCCAAGGTTCTCTCAACGTTCCTGTTGAGGTAGTAATCGTCCAAGGTTCTCTCAGCGTTCCTGTTGAGGTAGTAATCGTTCAAGGTTCTCTCACCATCCCGTTGAGGTAGTAACCATCCCTGGTTCATTCATCACCTTTTGAAGCTCCAGATCCAGCTCCTGTAACCAGTCAGGACACATCTACACAAAGAATTTGAAGACCAGCTCCTGTAACAGGTCAGGTAATCATTTTTCTTTTTCAGGTACGCAAGCTCTCGCTAAGGAATCTCTTACGCGATCAACATCCAGATGGCATCTATAAGCCCATCCACCATCCATCATCTCTCAGCATGGAATCTATAAGCCCATCATCCTATCCATCAATCTCCAAATGGCATCTATAAGCCCATTCCACCATCACATTGCTACTATGTGAGCGCAAATTTCTGGGCACTCTAGTGTTCAATCATCTTCCACCTTCGGATTACGAAAGGCACGTCAGCCAATCTGCATCCTCAGGTTTAAGAAGATTGAACAGGGGCAACTGTTGTACCCCAAAATTTGCCCTCCCATATTCTTCAAGAATTGCAAAGAGCATGCTTCAAAATCTCCCCAAGGGTTGCACAGTTCAAGGGCCTCCTAACAGTCAAAAATTAGGGTTTTGGTTCTGGCAAAGAAATTGAAGTTTTCAAGGGTCCAATCAAGTCCCACATGCCTACAAACATGGTCAAGCATCATCATACCAAGTTTCAAGACTTACAGCACAAAATTGCACAGTCAAAAACCCTAATCGCACTACAGTCAACTGCAGGGGCAAAATGGTCATTTGACAGTCAAAAGTCCAAATTTTTGGTCAACATCTCATTTTGAAGCCACAAACATCATTTGATCAATGCTTGATCATGATTCTCAAAGCATGGCTCAAAAGGTCTCAAGATGCAAAAGTTTCCATATTTGGACAGTTGAAAAAGTCAACTGTAACTTGACCAAGGCATAACTTCCACATGTTTCATCAGAAAAATTCCATACAAAGCTCATTTTGAAGAGAAAGACATTTCCTACAACTCTTCTTCACACTTCAAATCCAAGAAATGCTCTCACAAAAAGTTATCAATTTCAACATTATAGGTCATTTTCAAAAGTCAACAAAAAGGGACTTTAAGTCAAAGGCCATAACTTGAGATTGGAAAATCAAAATGACATGGGACCAAAGGCATTGGTTAGAGGAATTCAAGACCTTTCCAAAATGTCCAAGAACATGATCAAAGCTTAAATATTGAGCAATATATGCCTTGTGGAAGTTGGGAAATTTTTGGGAATTTTGAAAAGTCAACTTTACTTCAAATGCCTCAAAATTGCTAATGGGCCACATTTTCTTCCAAGATTCATCATCCAAAGGCTATGCACGACCATTTGGCCCAAAGGGGATTTATTTCATCATTTTTATTTATTTATTTGAATTTTTTTTACAATTAATTCATTTAATTAAATAAAATATGGAAAAAAATACTAAACCAATGCATTTGAATCTTTTTATGCAGTGTAATCATTCATTGGATACTTAAGATTTCGTGCATACCAAAATTGGAAAGATTGGCCATGATTGGAATCAAAATCACATGAAAAGATTTGAAAAAATATGCATGAAAATCAAATATTCCATACATCAATGCAAAGGGTTTTGGATCCAAATTTCAACCCTAATCCGTTCCCATACATATACTGATGCAAACCCTAAAGCTCAAGACCTGGAAGCTGCGCTCAAAACCTCTTATACACTTTGCACTTTTGGTGAAATTTTTCAAAACTGAAAACACCATTCCAAAGCGTTTCAAGGCAAGATACCTATTCCATTGCACTCCCAAGGCATCAGGGAACATTTCTGGATCAAAACCACTGATTCTAACGCAAAGAACTGGTAGAAACATGTCTCACTTTTCATGAAAATATGCATAATCGTGTTTAAGTTTCTGGGCATCTTTCATACATTTTAATTGTTGTTTTATGCTAATATGAACCTTCTGAGTCTATTGATGTTGTTGAATTGAATTTTTATAGCCTATACGCGAAATCACCATTGAAGCTTGTTAGGGTTTCATGACTGCAAATTTGGGGTTTCTTTGTTATAGAAAAATTGAGACATGAGACTTGTACCATTAGAACCAGGAGCTTCAAACGAACTCAATGCATAGGTCGTGCCTAATTTCTGATCAACGACGGCCTATTCGCTATTTTTCCATATATCATATAGTGGGGGTTTAAAACCCCCACAATCTTGTTTTATGTTTTTTCAGGCAAACGTAGACCAACGGAGAAGAAGGCATGATGTCTCCATGTGATTGGTCTATTCAAGTTTAGCGCGTTTTTTTTGAATTAATAGCATTAGCGCTTTGTTTTGTATAGGTTAATTGTTATCCATTATATTAACAAAGTAACACAATAGCGCAGCTGGCAAGGCATTGGCTTGGTAAACTCTGGGACCTGGGTTCGATTCCCAGGTCCCCTCCTTTCTCCATATTATTTTTATTTCCATGCTAACATGTAGCGCTCCCCTCAGAAGACTACCCTACGTCCACAATCCCAGCGTGCCACATGGCTCAGCATCTCAATCCAAGGGCCCTGATCTGATGAACATCATACTCGTTGGTCAATGTTCCACACGCCAGCATGAAAAGTCAAAAGAGGCCTTCCACAAATGGGCTTGATTGCTACCAGCATACCTCCAAATGGGCCTACAAACCCCCCATGTTTGCCTTCTTTTCTCTATTTCTTTTATGCTTTTCTATTAGTTATTTTAATTCTTTTCTCTATTTTATTTAATTCCATAAAATTGATCTTTTAAATATAAATAATAAAAAAAATCAGAAGGACAAAAACAAAAATATATTTTATTTAACGTTATTTTGTAAATAAAATCTTGTTAATTAATTTAGTTTTAAATTCTAGGCCTAATTTTAAATATTTTTCTTAATAAATTAAAAATTGTAGAATTAGGGTTTTATATTTTTATCCTTTTTTCTTTTTCACCATATTAATTATTAATTATTATTTTTTTGTAAATAAAATTGTATTAAATAATTAGGTTAATTCTAGGTTTAACTTTAACATGTTTTTTTAATTAAAAATAGCTAGAATTAGGTTTTAAATTCCATTAATTCTTATTAAAAATCCATAAATACAAAAAACTCCAAAAAATCTTTTCTTTTTTTATTTTAATTTAATTAATTTGTTAATTATAATTTAATTTCCTAAAAAGGGTCCAACGCCCTCGCATCCCCGATTTTACTTATTCTCGCATTTTTATTTTATTTCCTTTTTTATGTAATTCTCCCAAAGCCATGTAAATCAGACATTTATCTTTTCCGCATTCTTTATTTTATTTCAAATCGGGTCTTGGATTAAATTTGGCGATGTGGACCCGCGCCTTTGTAATAGCGTAGGACCTTTATATTTCTCGCAACTTTTAAACTGTTAATTAAACTGCATGAAAGAATGAATGTCAAAAATAAAAGCAACGCGTAGATCACCAATACATGACAAGACAAAATATCTGAAAACGACACACGAATCACACACCACCCCTAGGGTACGCCTCACTGTTGCCTTGCCCCTCGAAAGGTGATCGTCGAGTAGAGGACGTTTTAGTAAGTCCTCATGTCCATGAACATGGCATGAGGGTAGCTTCTAAGGTGTCTTCCCATTGCTCCGGTGATCACCATGTCCCGAACCCTCGAATTGACCCGAATACCTCCAACGGTGGTGCTACCTACCTCTCAATGGTGGGATGGCACTACTTTAAGGACATTTACACAGACGAATTCCTTAGGGTAGGTAGACAACTCTAGATACTTGCTCTAATTTCAAAACAAATCAAAATACTTTTCACACCGACACCTTTTCAAAAAGCTTTCGAAAGCAATTTTTCAAACACTCTTGAGGACCGATACAAGAGTCGAACTGAAATTTTCAAAGAAACTTTTTAAAACCCACAGTTGAAAAGCAAACAAACCATTTTTGAAAACACAATGAGCAAGTATCTAAGAGCCCATGGATAACCATGGATAGAAAGGGTGCTAACCCCTTCCCTTTCTATAATTTACCTCCCGAACCGAGAAACAATCTCAATAAGGAATTTTTCTGTGCTTTTGTCCTTTCCATTTGGAGAAAATAAAAGACGGTGGCGACTCTTGCTTACCGCGACATTTCCCGAACCAGCGTTAAACAGTCAGTTCCAGATCCACCGATCACACAAATCATAAAGGAATACAAAAGCATATAAAAGAAGATAAAAACTTGTTTACCTATATCGGCGGTGAGATTCCTTCCACCTCCTTGCTAGATATTGATTACTTATTAAAGATCCATAATATCGAATTGCATCAAGAAGAAAACCATCCTCTTCTCCGTGAGAGAACAAAACATCAGATCGTATCTCGTGATTATCACCGGTTCATCCGCCCAAGATAGAGGAAAGAATGAAGGTGCCATTAGATCCTAGAATCCCGAGAGAATCGTCTTTCCCCCCCTCAGCTAGATAAATTTATCCTTCCAATACTTATAATGAAGTAGAAAAATACTACATAGGGATATTTAGATACCCTTTGATGGGTTGGTGGTAAAGAATGAGAAAAAGACCCCCACGGTTGGAGTAATATCCAACTCATCACACACCATATCGAAGGCTATAATAATACAATTTGATGTATTTGATGACATGGAGGTAAAAGAAGAGGTGAAATGAATGAGGTTTAGAGGAAACAGGCGAGGTCACCCTCTCTGACAACAAACAAATGTCCAGGACGACCTGATCCTCATCCTCTAAGAAAGAAACATATACTCCTGATTGAAAAACATGAATATGTTCTATGGAGGAACTAGATGCAAAGACACCAACATCCTTAGACACAATGGAGGAGGAAGGCATTTTGTTCTTGGGAAAACGGTAGAACAAAAAGAAGTCACTACCATCATAGTAATCGTAAAAAATTTACTATTTACCTAAAGCCCTACATCTAGCAATAAAACCCCATTTCCAGCATACCATCGCAAAATACATTAGAAACAATAAAGAAAAGAAGGAACTCATACCTGAGATAAGGTTGCAAGAAAAGAGATGACAGGGAAATATAATTTGGTCATACTTGCATAGAAAGGGTAAAATATAGTAAATGATAAGAGAGAGGGTTTTTATAATGAAAGGCATAAAATACTCTCTGAATTCCCTCATGATTTTTGAAAAACTCAGCACGTTTCTGACACGTGCCACTAACGTTTAAGGTCTAAAAAAATAGGCCATTATTGATTACGTTAAATAAAGTTTAGAACATACACAAGGGGATTTATTGACATCCATGGATGATATCTCTTAGCTAACATGAGACATCTAGAAGTTGACTCATTTATTGAGGTCCATGATAAATATACAACTTTAGCTGAGGAACTCGCTGCTAGTCGAGGGTCTCGCCCCTAGATGAAAGACTTGCACGGTGAGCATGGTAATCTTCTCCTAGAGAAATTAATGACAGGGCGAGGGAGTGTTACAAGAGTTTAAAAACACTCTGCCCTTAGAAAAGCTCTCGTGCTTGAGGGGCTATGTAGTGTTATATTTGGTGGATACCTAAACCAGGGCACCCTCGCCCAGGATTCGCATCACTCGGGAAATAACCCAGAGACCTTCCTAGAGGAAACCCTAAGGAATGTGATAAGAAAGAATGGGTCTTCACTAACTCCTGAAATATAGGTGGTAAATAACTCCTCAGGAGAAGAAGGGAGTGGTTGATGCCACTAAGGGCGACTCAAACCCTAGGTCCCATAGACCTCTATAATACTTATCCTTTCAAAGGAGAAGGGAAAACATAACATAAGTAATCCATATTATCTACACCCTAAAGAACACCACTCTCACCATAATCTTAATACACGACAATTAATAATTATACGCTTGCTACCCAAGCATCACTAAACATCAACAAAGTTTCTCACCTTACGTGAGAAGGTTCCTTGAATCTCTTCAAAACGCCATCGTATAGGGTTTCTCACCATCGTGGGAAAACCCTCACTACAAAATAATGTTATAAACCTTCTAAGGCATCTGAGTCTTCATACTCTTGTAGGGAGAACGTGCATACCTGTACTTTTTTACCAGTACAAATATGATTATAGTTATAATATTTTTGAAATTAAGATGATTTAATATTCGTTAATGGCCCTTTAGCTAGAAGAAAGTTAGAAAATTAGGGGAACAAAAATTCTTAAGGTAATGAGCGTGTAAGTCATTTTTTATATATTCAATGTTTAATCTATTTATAATAGATGTAAGGTTTAACTACTCACACTTGAGTTTCAACGTTATCCCACATGTGTGAGTTTCCATATTCTATAGAAGGATTTAATATGATCTAATTTCTGCTCTTCCACGAGGTCGAATCAGACTCTAATACCGGTTCTTGAGAAAGGAACAAAAAAATTTTACATCCGTGGAAGCACGCCAAAAAAACAAAGCAAAAGTTCATAAAAAATAAAAATGAAGAAACTCACAAATTTATTAAGGTTTGACATTTTCATACATACATCCAAAATTTCTTAACACAAATGTTTTATTATTAAATTTGTAATTTTTATATGGACAAAATTGCAAATCCTCCAAACTAAAATTTTTGGTTGGAAAGTTGCAAAGGTTCTTACCTTGAATGAAATGTTTGCGTTTCTTTCTTCTTTCTTCGAAGAAAATCACACTCTAATACTACTTATTGGAGAGATCAGAGAATGCACAACTATAACAAGTCCATGACCATAAAAGACATTGATACCACATATTCACCCATAATATTAAGACAATGGGTGTATGAATTATTTTTCTTATATAGCCAACATTTTTTCCTTTATAGTCAATGTGAAACTTAACCATACACATTTGAATTTCAATATTAGATGCACACATGTGAATAAGGAAAAATAAAAGATGTCGGAATATGGGAGAATCAAGCCAAACACGAGACACAACATAACCTTAATAGAAGAAACTCATGCATCAATCGTATAAATAGTTGGACAAATTAGATCTAAGATTGGGACAACTGACAAGCTACATAATGTCTATAAATGGACATATAATGGTATGAAGGAAATGTTTGAAACTTACAGAGTGAAAATGTGTAACAAGGAAGAAAGAAAGAATTAGAGTTCTGACATGGCTATACCCTACTATTTTTTTGGAGGAGTATTGTACGAGAGGCGTGACACAAGACTTATTTTGCTGGCTGAAGGATGCAAGTGTGGAAGTGTTACTCTTAGGTTGATTATTTCTTTATCTATGTTCATAAATGTTTAGCTTATGATCCTTCTAAATTATATTTACTCTGCTCATCGTGAGCCAAACTTCTTGTGTTGGTCAATATGAAATTTATTGACAAAGTAATCTTTTGAGTGATATGATTGAGTATTTGTGATATGATTTGTTCATATGATTTGTATGCTATATATTTATTTATTTGACTGATCATCTTAGAAATCGGTAGCAATTTATTAGTATTGAGAACTTTTATAGTAAATAGAAGTCATGAGAAATATGAATAAAAAACAAGTAAAAATACTTTGCCACTTTCATTACTTTAAGAATAAAGAGTTAAAGTCACATGAGAATGCATAACTCATAAAAAAAATATATGAATGCTATTACGAGGCTTAGTAGTTTTCTCCATAGTGAATTAATGCATATATTTTGTCGTTATAAACATACAACACTAGTAGGTCACATTCATGTTCCATCTATCACTACATATAACATCATATTCATATATTAGGTGAAGTCATTAAATAAAGGTGAAGTCATTAAATGAATCATTGTCCAACGTATTAATCTATTCTTTTAAAAAGCTTTAATTCCAAGTTGTGATTTTTAGTTTTTGACGAAGTAACAACCATCAATTATTTATCATTCTTGATATTCTTGCTCATGTTCTTTTTACAATTTATGAGTTTAAAATCATTAAGGGTGACATTATTTTTGTGAGATAGATTAACACTTTTTATCACTTACTACTAAGTATTGTTCTCATTAGAAATCAAATTCGATATTTCTCAAACTTTTATTTCATAGCAAAAAATCGTTTACCACTCGAATCTAAATGCTTAATTTACTCGCTACTAATTTTAATTATGTATACTTGACCATAGAAAATATATAACAACATCATTAATGAGAGGGTCCCCTCATTAAAAAAATAGATGGAGAATAAAAAAAACTTTAAAAAACTTAAATGAAGGGATCAAAAAATTAATTATTTTAATAGGAGAATTAGTACCTTATTTTGATCAAAATAGAGAGACAATAAATACATTTAAACAAAAAAATAATAAATTTTTAAAAAATATATTCTTTTTAGTAGTAATAAAATTCACAAAATATAGCTGAGTCTACCTGCAACATGAAAAAACTCAAAAAAAAATTTCGTCTAATGAATTTCAATTTTAAAATCTCTACATAAAAATTCAATCTAATAAACTCTTAATGATTGTCATGTTAGAAAAAATTTGAGATTTAAAAATGTATTTTACTAAAAGTTTTAAATTTGATTCTTGACGGACATAATATGTCTTCATAATTAATTTTGCTCTAATTTTAAATTAAATCTTATTAGTCATCATTTAGAGTGTTACAAATTAGATGGTCAACCGAATATTGAATTTCCAAAAAATTAAAATTGTTAATAGTAATCTAAAATAAATAAATAAAAAGAACATGTTGATTGGTAAGTGTCGAAAGATTTTGGATTGGTGTTGTCCCGTAAGAGAAAGATCCATCCAACTACCCACCTACTTCTTGTCATTATTTTAATACCAGCAACATATTTTTCTCCATACACATTTCAACATTTTTTCATGTATTTATTAAAATTTATGTAAATTTTAATTAATAAAATATTTATTAAAATATTAAGTTATAGAATTTTTTTTGAACACTATTATTATTATTATTATTATTATTATTATTATTATTATTATTATTATTATTATTATTATTATTATTATTATTATTATTATTATTATTATTATTATTTCAAAATCTAATCGCCATTTTTAATTGAATCTAATATATTAATTTTTTTTATTTAAACCTTACTTCACTTTTTTTTATCATAGTTGTGTTATCTTTTTTACACATATTAAATAATATATAATTATTATTATATAAAAAGAAATTATAAAAAGATTCTAAAACTGTTCTTTATTTAGAATATAAAAAAAAAATTCATAACTAAAAGTAGAATATAATAAATAATTAATACGATAATAAAAAAATATTTTTTTTTCAAATAACATAATGGTTGAAATTTATCCTTTAAAGTCTGTTTGATGTGTAGGATATGATAAATATATGATAGTATGATAAGAATAATATATGTTATAAACAAAATAAAACTTATTCTATCGTGTTTGATTCACACAAAATATTATATATATATATATATATATATATATATATATATATATATATATATATATATATATATATATATATATATATATATATATATATATATATATAATTATTTTGTAAAATGTTTTAAAATTGATAAAAGATGTATAACTTAATATAATTAAAAGAACTCATTGACACTATTGAGAATTTTAGTTTTTCTTAAAAAGATCATGAATTTTATTATATATATAAGATAAGTAAAATAAAAATATGTATATATAATATGTAAATAATAAAATTATTTTAACAAATATATTTAATTTGATAAAAATAAATTAGTATTCATATTTTTAAAATTTTAATAATTATTTTATTTTTAAATATTTTAACTTATTAGATTTTTATTTTTTATATTAGATAAAGTTACAAAATTATCCTTATGATAAAATCATATATATTTATTAAAAATTATTAATTAATATTTTTTAATTTAATATTAAATTAATATATTTTATATTTTATTATATTTGATTTTTTATTTTAAATTATATTTTATATGAATAAGTTAGTAAATTATTTTCTTATCCTATTACGTCAGATTCTAATTCAACTCATACTATACATATTTGAATTAATGAAACATGATAGAATAAATTCCATGATTAACTTATCCTATTTTATTGTATCATTAAACACTGAATTAAAATAATATATAATATTAATATTCTATTATATCTTTTATCCTACGCACCAAATGAGTTTTAAAGACTAACAAATGAGATGTCACGTGTTCAATGTCACGTATTCAAACACGTATTTCTAAACCTAATATCTTTATACAAGTGGATATCACATGTTTAACCTATACTTTTAAATCTAATATTTATGTACATCTCCCAACTATTAACGAGAAGAATAATCTTTTTTATTAATATTGTAAAGCGATCCATAATTTAATATAACATTTTCAAAGTATTTTTATAATAAAATATTTATAAAAAAAAGGTTTTCTTTTTGAGTTGAATCCTTCACTCACCAACTACCGTTATCTCACCACACAACTAACAGCCGCCAAACCAAACACTATCTTCTTAAGTTTCCGTTTTTCTTTTTTTCACTTTTTTCTATTTTTTCCTTTAAACCACCCTTTTTAATCTCTTTATTGTTCATGTTTCTTTCCCTATTTTTTCTTGTTGTTCCTCTCTGGTTTCAATAATGGAATCTAAGCTTCTGAAACCTACTACTTTTTGCAAACCTTCAACTCCCTTTTCTTCCTTTCACCTAACAACTCGAGGGTCTTGTTTTTCATTCAACCCCATTTCATATTCTCCCCAAAAATCCAATCTTTCTCTTAAGCTACAAGCTGCTTCTATTGGGTGAGTATTCTCTACATTTTCTCTTTTTCATGTTATGTTTGTACAATTTCCCTTTATGTGATTGCAACATTAATAATTTGGTTAGCTTCATGTATGTTTTCTTAGTTTTATGTTACGTTATTGTGATAAAAAGTGATTATAATTTCATGATTTTAAATATCTGCTGCGGCGGATGGGCGGATGGTTTCGTCGCGATCCTTGATATTGCAAAAAATCATGGTGACTTACGGCCGAAAGAGCTTCAATCTCGCCCGCCTCGCTGTTTTGACCACATAAAAACATTAGATTCTCTAGAATGTAGCATTAAATTGGAGTTTAATCTCAATTGTATTTTAACTCATTCCTAAGGGTTACATGTATATCAGACTTTTGAAAAGGTCAGACTCAGTTAAAACTAAATCTATGCCCGTCTGTTGGCTAGATTTAAGCCCAAAAGTTTTTTTGACTAGACTTAGATCTTGCAAAGTCTAGTTCGATCCGGCCTAGCTGGTTGTGGGGCAACGCTTTTAAGGCACAATTTTCTATATTGATTCCTTCAAATTTTGTAACTATCCTATTTCTTTTGTGTAGATCGGTGCCTATAAGGAAAAGGATTGATGAGAGTGAAAATTTGACCCTTGATCATATAAGACATTCTTTGATTCGTCAAGAGGATAGCATTATCTTTTCCCTTTTGGAGCGAGCACAATACTGCTACAATGAAGAAACTTATGACCCTGATGCTTTCTCTATGGATGGATTTCATGGCTCTTTGGTAGAATACATGGTCAAGGAAACTGAGAAACTTCATGGCGTGGTATGGACTTAACTTAACCCTTAAAACCAACGATCAAAGCAGATATAGTGAAACCGAACAAACTGCTATTCTTTTATGATACGCGTTCCCTGATTGGCTTTTTTACATTGAAGGTTGGTAGGTACAAGAGCCCTGATGAACATCCATTCTTTCCCAATGGTCTACCTGAACCGTTGTTACCGCCTTTGCAATACCCTCAGGTAAGTAAATAACATTCCTTCAACAATCAAAGTTGTTTTCTGTGATAATTTATCGACGAAGCAACTAGTCCTCATGAATTGGTTCTTCGTTGGGTTTTCTTTGTAATGTGTGAATAGGTGTTGCACCCTATTGCGGACTCGATAAATATAAATGATAACGTGTGGAGTGTATACTTCAAAGTTCTTATCCCTCAATTAGTCAAGGAAGGAGATGATGGTAATTATGGATCCTCCGCTGTTTGTGATGTAATGTGCTTGCAGGTACATATTATTACTTTTCTTTTAATTTTAAGGCTATGTTTGGATAAACAACTTAATTTAGCACTTATAGAATATGTGTTTATTACATTATATCACATTAGTGCTTGTCTTTGTGTCTTTGTAGCACCGGTGCCTCTGAAAAAAGACTTGTCAGTGTCGGTGTTGGACAGCAAGAGCGACACGACACCGACATTTGTGATTAAGTTTAATTTATTCATCTTTTCAAATTATTACTGGTGTCAGTGTCGTGTCCAGTGTCTGTGCCAGGGCTTCATAGGTTTGTGTATAAGATATCTCAATATCAGAAGATTAAATGAAGTCGAACTGTTTTTTATATAAGTTATAAGCTGTTTTTGCAAGCTATCACGGAAGTAAGCTGAAAACAACCTATGAACACGTCCTAAGCTATTTACATGCTGAAATAAGTTGTTTATCCAAACCAGTCCTGTATATGTTTTGGAAAAGTTGAGATTATAGTTGCAAATTTTAGTTTTTACATTGCTGAAAACTTATGATTTGCTGCTACTGCAGGCTCTTTCAAAGAGAATCCATTATGGAAAATTTGTAGCCGAGGCGAAATTTCAAGCTAATCCAGATTCGTATAAAGCTGCTATTATAGCACAGGTACAAATACCTCTCTCTAGTATGCCATACTTCAATTCAGTTTGTTATCAACGTGCAAATCCACGTCGAGATGCAAACACGTGATCAAAACAGTACTGTCTCTGGTTTCATTTTCATTTTTGTGATACAAGTGTATAAGCTGTGGATTTGTTCGCATTATCAATTATCTTTTACCGCGATGACTTTGTAGGACAAGGACAAATTGATGAAAATGCTAACATATCCCGAAGTTGAAGAAGATATCAAGAGGAGAGTAGAGATGAAAGCCAAGACTTTTGGACAAGAAGTGATTATAAATATGGAAGAACAAAAAACTGAGCCTGAGTGCAAAATTAATCCAAGCTTGGTTGCTGATTTATATAGTGATTGGATCATGCCATTGACAAAACAAGTTCAAGTTGCATACTTATTAAGGAGGCTCGATTGAACGTACACATGCATTTGAATTGAAGGTGTATTAGATTCAATTATTTTTATCGTTTTTATTTTCAAATTATTATCAATGTCGGGGTTTCATAGTGAAATGCCTATCAAGTGCACCATGGAAGACTTTTACTTGAATTATGAATAAGGATTCTAGCATATGTAATAAAATATATGGTGAGTCGTTTCTCTTAACTATGAAATCATATTAGTCGATTTATTATATGAATCGGAACTGATTGGCTAAATAAAAAAAATATATGAACAAGTTGATATTGTTTTCTTATACAATTCATGACTAGTTGAGAAAGGAAAGAATTTAAGATGTGTTTTAAAATAAGAAAAATCTTGTTTGGATAAATTAATTAAAAGGGTTTGATTTTAAAATAATTAGTGGTGGAATAAAAGTATCTCTCAAAAGATATTCTATTAGGCCAACACTTTTTTTTCTCATTATCGATTTTTTAAAAATTTATATTGTTATTAGTTTATTGGTTCAACCAGTAAGTTAATGATCGAAACACATGAATAAATTGAATTAAATTAGATAATTATGTTGAATAAATTGGTATTTATAATAAATTATATAGTTATTAAATCGGTCGAATTGGATGACTTTGTCATTAAAAAAAATCACAACACTTTTAAAATTTTAAAATTTTCAAAATAACATAATTTCACAAATTCACGTTCGAACTAGATGACTCTGTCTGACCCGCTAAATATTTTAAAGTTTAAGTCTGTCTTTTTTGAAAATCTATTTGACATGTTAGCTTACATAAAAGTCTATATTATTTGAACATTTCTGAATAAATTTTTTAAGTAATGTTTAAATAGACTAACAAATTAAAATATCTACGAGACTAAATATTTATCTCATTGACTTATTAAAGTTTATCAACTAACATAAATGATGTGATATCATTTGTTTGAGAGAACTTATGAAAATAAATAAAATATAATAATAATATCAAATTTCTACATATTTATTTAAATATGTCGGCTTGATAAACTTAAAAGATTTTTTTCATGACCCGTGGTCTAACTTTTTTTAACTAAATAGACTTATAAAAAAATATAATTTTTTTCCATTTAAAAAAAAAGCTTGGTCTAGCCTGACCTACACAGGTCGCTGTTAGTTGGTCGGTCTTACTTTCATCCCTAATCACACACAATATAATAATATAAAATTCAAATCCAAATAATTACAACATAAATTGAATAACAAAATAATTCAATCTCTAATAAATTTAATTCTAAAGAAAGTTGTACTTAATAATTGTTGAATAAATTGAATAAAGTCTATTTATATTTTAATTTTTTTTTAATTATCAAAATGACATTGTTTTATTTGAGAAAAAAATTAAATATTTAATCTGTTTGTTTTTAAAAATCACTGATTCTTTGATTTTTATTGATTATGACCAGTTTCTAGTGATTCAATAACTTATTTGATCTAACAATCAAAATAAATCAGAAACTCATTTGATTTCCGATTCGACCGTTCGATTGACCGGTTCGTTTTTTAAAACACTAGAGTTCACTTTTATAAAACATTACTTTATGTTTGTTTTTATTTCTTCTCATCATAAATTTGTATAATATGGTGAGACGAAAATTTTGTAATTCTTAAATTTTTCCATTAATCATTTCAAAAAATTAAATTGAACAACTATTTTTTAATCAACAATGTTAAATATTAGGGTTAAATATATTTTTAGTTTCTACAAAATTATTAAATTTGACTTTTAGTCCCTATAAAAAATGTCCCGTTTTAGTCTCTATAAAATTATTTATACAGGTAGTTTTAATCCCTGTAAAATGTGACATTTTTTTATAAGGACTAAAAATCAAATTTGAGATATTTATAGGGACTGAAAACATATTTAATCCTAAATATTAAGTGATCTGGCCTGCCCGTAAGGCCCAAAAACACGAAATTCGGTACTAATATAGTGTAAAACAGTAATGTGTGGAACAAGTGGATTTCATTTTCTCTACCACACAAGTGAACTCACTCATAAAGTCTATCATCGTCATCTTAATCGATCTGACGGTCAATCGCGTTTCATGCCCTCGCACACGCATTCAGTCGTTAACTAACTCTTCTATTTAAAGAAAGGATCACATCATTTCTATGGTATTGAATCTCTCATCCATTCAAACTTTATTTCTTACTCCCTTAGTCACTTGAGCGTTGGAGTGCTAAACTTGCAGGTCAACCCCTCTCAACCGCATCAGAATCTTGAATCACCCCAACATATCGCAAATTCAACATCTATGATCATCACTTAGTTCTAGAGCATAACATTGACGTCGTCTGTGGGAATCATCATTTGGTTCTTACAATTTTCACGATCCTTCATTTCTTGATTTGACTAAATTAGATCTAGATCTATTTCGATTGAAGTGCAAATCTCCATCTCTAAGTTAATTTCCTTAAGTTCACTGTCAAACTATTTACACCATATCCGCCAGACAATGACAGTGTCAAAAGCCACTCTTGTCTCGTTCAACAACAAGCATGTGCAGTCGCCGAAGCAGCTAGGAATCCTCTTTCGTATCCTTAAAGGACAAATAGCCAAGTCGTGACAATTACTCCTTTTGTTTCGGTTCTGCCGAATTTCATCCAATCAAGAGTTGGTCAAGGAACTTCTCAATTTCCCCCCGTTATCGGGTCCTCTCCATAATTCCACATAGGAAAACCATCCCTCAATCCTACATTACCTCTTACGATAATTGGACGCGAGGCACTTCCTATTTTTATCTCTTGCAGGCTAATCTCGATCTGTGATGAGATAGTGATTTTTTGAATGACATATACCAGATGATTTCGTAACAAAACTTCAAGGCCTTTGCCGATAGATTAACTCGAATTGAAGAAAGCCTACACAATGCTATCCCAAAGAAGAACAATGTGTAAGAGGCAGCCTCACATAAGTTTATTGAATCGAAAAAGGATCAAGAAGAGGTCCAAAAATCTCCAAACCATCAACGACATGGGCATTATACTTCTTCCCCGGATCCCGAAGGATAAAGAGGCAACCACACTCTTGAAAGAACAAGATTAGTTCTGACATATCTCAAGAGTTTTGATGATAACTAAATTATATTTAAGATAATTTATACTCAGATGAATGTGTTTTGAATGTCTTAGTTAATTTTCTGACAGAAAACATTCTAAAGTACTAAGCAAAGATTATGAAGAAGTTCTTTGATAAAAGAACCTTTTATTCAAACGCATCTGCTGACTATGGTAAGATACTTTATTTGTTAAATATATCTTCTAACTTCTAGCAGGCTCCTTGTTCAGAAGATAACTTGAAAGCAAGCGTTGTTCAAAGTTCTTAGCAAGCAACGCACTGTCTAGAAGATGAGTGAAGCATGTTCTGACTTAAAGACATTGGAGAAAACTCTGAAGTAACGTTTAGATCAACTTGTCTTGTCAAAGAAAAGGAAAACATGTTCTTACATTCTGACGTTTGCTCATTAATGCAAAGACGGCTGAAAGCACTCAAGTGCCTATAACTAGTTTCTTGGAAAATGGAATATTGCAAGGATACACGCAAAGCATTTAATACTCTCCATCTTTTCTGAAGGAAACAACGGTCTTATTGTTCCTACTATAAATAGAAGGACATTTATTGCAAGCCTACAACTTTAAGTGAACCAAGAAAACCAATCAAATTTTCAAAAGAAGCAAGAAACTACGTGAAAGATCCAAAAAGCTCACAAACTCATTGTTCATACAATTTGTGCATTATATTCTAAGTGAAGAATCACAGTTGTGATATAGCTTGATTAGAAGCAAACTCTTTCATTATCTGTAAAAATTAAACTCCTGTATTTGTTCCTTGAGAGACCAAGTTTGGTCAGATTTCTCAAGCAGACTAGGACTAGATTTAAGTCTTAGTGGTGTTAGTCACTTGTAAGTTTACCTGTACATTGTTAGTCACAACAGTTGTTGTGTGATTGTAATCAGTTGATTATAGTGGATTAAGTCCTTGTTGAGAAAGGCGAAATCACCTTGGTGGGTGGACTGGAGTAGTTTGAGTTCAAACGAACCAGGATAAAAATAACAGTGTTCTTCCATTATTGTTTGAGCTTTGTTTTGAAAAAGAAAAGAGTCACTTATTCAACCCCCCCTTCTAAGTGTTTTCTTACCCCTTCAATTGGTATCAGAGCTTGACTCTGAGCACAACACTTAACCATGTCAGGAAAAGATCCAGAAGAAAACACAATGGCCGCTGAACAAAACAATAATAGTTACAACAAACCTCCAGTGTTTGATGGAGAAGATTTTGAGTACTGGAAAGATAGACTAGAAAGTTTCTTTCTAGGTCATGATAGTGATCTTTGGGATATAGTCTTGGATGGTTACAAACATCCTACAGATTCAGAAGGAAACAAAGTGGATAGAAAAAATATGGATAGACAACAAAAAGCTGATTTTAAAAATCATCACAGAGCTAGAAATATTTTTTTAAATGCTATCTCTAAAGTAGAATATGAAAAAATCACTAATAGAGATACAACGTATGATATGTTTGAGTCTCTCAAAATGACTCATGAAGGAAACGCTCAAGTTAAGGAGTCTAAAGCTCTGGCTTTAGTTCAGAAGTATGAAGCCTTCAAAGTTGAAGAGAGTGAGTCTATAGAAGCAATGTTCTCTAGGTTTCAAACTCTGATCGCTGGTCTGAGAGTTTTGAACAAACGATATACCAAAGCAGATCATGTGAAAAAGATCATCAGAAGCTTACCCAGAAGATGGGCACCAATGGTCACTGCCTTCAAGGTGTCAAAAGATCTGAACAATGTGTCTCTGGAGGAACTCATCAGCGCTCTCAGAAGTCATGAGATTGAACTGGATGAGCATGAGCCTCAGAAGAAAGGTAAGTCTATATCCCTTAAATCAATTAAGAAATTTGATGCTAACGCTTTTTAGGTTGAAGAAGAAAAATATGAAGAATCAGCTTCAGAAGAAGACGAACTATCTTTGCTCTCCAAAAGGATCAATCATCTGTGGAAGCACAGACAAAAGAAGTTCAGGAACTTCAAGAAGTCAGAAGATAAACCAGAATCTTCTGGACACAAAAAGTCAAACAGAAGAGAGATCATCTGTTATGAATGCAAAGAACCTGGTCACTTCAAAAGTGATTGTCCAAAGCTTAAAAAAGAAAAACCAAAGAAGAGATTTGGAAAGAAGAAAGGAATGATGGCAACCTGGGATGACTCAGATTCTTCTGAAGATGAATCTGGTTCTGAAGATGAAAATGCCAACCTAGCTCTGATGGCTATCACAGAAGATGACTCAGACTGTGAGTCAGAACAAAGAGAGGTATTTTCTGAATTTTCTAGAGAAGAACTTGCTGATAGTTTATCAGAGCTTCTGGAAAACTATAGTAAGCTTAAAATCAAATACAAGAAACTCAAGAAGAGTCTTGCATCTGATATTGAGAAACTTGAAACAGAAAAATATGAACTTTTAGAAAAAAAATTTAAACTTAAAAAGGAAATTCAAATTGTTCAAAAGAATTTTAGTTCAGAGTCTGTGTCTAGTTCAAAAAATATTCTGAAAGAATATGACTATAGCTTTCAATCTTTTCTTGCTAAAGGCATAGACAGAAGAAAAATGGCTTCAATGATCTATGGAGTTAGTGGGAAAAACAGAAGAGGAATTGGATATGAACCTCCGAAAGGGAAGGAGACATACATTCCAAAACCTGTTGCTAAAATGACCTTCACTTACAAACCTCTGAATAAGCAATTCAAGTTTGGACACTCACATGATATAAAATATACATCACATTCTGGAAACTATTATGCTAACCCAAAAGGACCCAAAAAGATATGGGTACCTAAGGATAAAATAATATTTGTTGCAGATGTCCTTAACAGCTCAATTGAAACACCAGTCATGGTACCTGGACTCTGGGTGCTCACGACACATGACGGGAAAAAGGTCTATGTTCCAAAGCCTGGAACTTAAAGATGGAGGAGATGTGAAGTTTAGAGGTAATCAGAAAGGGAAGATTATTGGTTCTGGAACCATAGGAAACGGTAACCTTCCTTCTATCTCAAATGTTTTATTAGTAGAAGGATTAGCTTATAATCTATTGTCCATAAGTCAATTAAGTGATAATGGCTATGACATTATCTTCAATCAAAACTCATGTAAAGCTGTAAGTCAAAAAGATGGATCAATCCTCTTTTCTGGAAAGAGAAAGAACAACATTTACAAAATTGATTTATCAGATCTTAAATCTCAAAACGTCAAATGTCTTTTGTTTGTTAGCAATGAGCAATGGGTATGGCACAAAATATTGGGACATGTCAGTCTTAGAAAAATCTCTCAACTAAATAAATTAAATTTAGTCAGAGGACTTCCCAATCTGAAGTACAACTCAGAAGCTCTGTGCGAAGCATGTCAAAAAGGAAAATTTTCAAAACCTTCCTTTAAATCTAAAAATGTTGTCTCTTCCTCTAAGCCATTAGAGTTACTTCATATTGATCTGTTTGGGCCAGTTAAAACTGCATCCATCAGAGGCAAGAAGTATGGATTGGTCATCGTTGATTACTTCAGCAGATGGACATGGGTAAAGTTTTTAAAACACAAGGATGAGTCACATTATGTATTCATTGACTTCTGTACTCGAGTGTAAAATGAAAAAGTTTTTAAAATCATAAAAGTTAGAAGTGATCATGGTGGTGAATTTGAAAATCATTATTTTGAAAAATATTTTAAAGAAAATGGTATTGTTCATAATTTTTCTTGTCCTAGAACTCCCCAGCAAAATAGAGTTGTAGAAAGAAAGAATAGAACATTATAAGAGATGGCCAGAACCATGATCAATGAAACAAATATGGCTAAGCACTTTTGGGCAGAAGCTGTGAACACAGCGTGTTACATTCAGAACATAATCCCTATAAGACCTATTCTTGAAAAGACTCCCTATGAATTGTGGAAAAACAGAAAGCCCAACATTTCTTATTTCCATCCTTTTGGATGTAATTGTTTTATTCTAAACACCAAAGAAACTCTGAACAAGTTTGATTCCAAAGCACAAAAGTGTTTCCTGCTTGGATACTTTGAACGCTCAAAAGGATATAGAGTATACAACACAGAAACTCTGATTGTTGAAGAATCAATCAAAGTCAGGTTTGATGATAAGCTTGGCCAGCAACAGCCAAAGCAAATTGATTTTTCTGTAGGTACAAAAGATCATCCCTCAAACTCTGAAAGTTCAGAAGCAAAAGAAGACGTAGAAGACCATCCTCTTGACAATGCTCTGAACAATCTCAGAATCTTTGACCAACCCACTCAGAAAAGGTTTCCTAGAATATCTTCAGCTCATAAAGAAGACGTAATCATTGGAAGAAAAGAAGATCCCATCAGAACAAGATCCTCTCTCAGAATCAATGAAGAATATTTGTTTGGTTTGGTCTCTCTGATTGAGCCAACTACCATTGATGAAGCTCTGGAAGATAATGATTGGATCTTAGCAATGCAAGAAGAACTAAATCAATTCTCCAAGAATGATGTATGGAATCTAGTTCCAAGACCCAAAGGATTCAATGTTATAGGAACCAAATGGGTTTTCAGAAACAAATCGAACGAACAAGGAGAAGTAATCAGAAACAAAGCACGGCTGGTTGCACAGGGTTATAGTCAACAAGAAGGAATTGATTGTAATGAAACCTTTTCCCCAGTCGCCAGGTTAGAATCTATAAGATTATTAATTTCTTTTGTTGTACAAAATAACATTTCATTATATCAAATGGATGTTAAAAGTGCATTTCTAAATGGTTATATTGAAGAAGAAGTATATGTCCATCAACCTCCTGGATTTAATGATTCAAAGCATCCAGAACATGTTTTTAAATTAAAAAAGTCTTTGTACGGTTTAAAACAAGCTCCTAGAGCTTGGTATGATCGTCTGAGTAATTATCTATTAGAAAAAGATTTTACCAGAGGGAAAGTGGACACAACTTTTTTCAGAAAAAACATTTAAAAATGATATTTTAATTTTTCAAATTTACGTTGATGATATAATTTTTGGAACCTCTAATATCTCCCTTGGAAAAGAATTTGCTAAGACCATGCAGGCAGAATTTGAAATGAGCATGATGGGTGAATTGAAATTCTTTCTGGGAATTCAAATCAACCAGACTCCAGAAGGTACTTTCATACATCAGACAGAGTATGTTAAAGAACTTCTGAAGAAATTTCAAATGTCAGAAAGCAAAGATGCCAAGACACCTATGCATCCAACCTGCATTCTAGGTAAAGATGAGGTAAGTATGAAAGTAGATCAGAAGCTCTATATAGGTATGATTGGATCCCTTCTCTATCTGACTGCATCTAGACCTGATATATTATTTAGCGTGTGCTTGTGTGCTAGATTCTAATCAGATCCTAGAGAATCTCACTTAACAGTTGTTAAGAGAATTCTTAGGTATCTGAAAGGTACTTCTAATCTTGGTCTGTGTTACAGAAGATCACAATATTACAAACTAGTAGGTTATTGTGATGCTGACTTTGTTGGAGATAGAATTGAAAGAAAAAGCACCTCTGGAAGCTGCCAGTTTTTGGGTGACAATCTTATCTCATGGTACAGCAAGAAGCAAGCAACAATTGCACTATCAACCACAGAAGCTGAATATATATCTGCTGCTGGATGTAGCTCTCAGATGATTTGGATGAAAAGTCAACTAGAAGATTTCAACCTTTATGAAAGTAAGATTCCTATCTTTTGTGACAATACTTCTGCTATTTGTCTTTCTAAAAATCCAATCTTACATTCTAAAGCCAAACATATAGAAATTAAATATCATTTCATAAGAGACTATATTCAGAAGGGAATTTTAAACTTAATTTTTGTAAAAACAGACCATCAATGGGCTGACATTTTTACCAAACCCCTTTCAGAAGATAGATTTAATTTCATTCTGAAAAATATTTGTATGGAATTATGTCCTACATTCTGAAATGAATGCTATGATCAACAACTCTTCAGAAGTTAGAAGAGAAGTTGTAACATAAGCTATATGAAAAGTTATGGAATATTCTAACGCTTCATGTCCAAGTGTAGTTCAGAAATTCATTAGAACAAACAGCTGTTACATGCATCCTTCAGGAGATGAACACGTGGTGTGTTTCTGAAAGGTAAAGTGTGCAAAAGCTACTGATGACGTTCTAGGTAACTGTTGATGATTATCCATAATCCCACGTTTTCCCTCATTTTTAGCAAATCATTAAATGGAAGTAATGATGAGATTCATTTTTAAATCCGTTTTAATCTTTATTTTAATTAATGCCTATAAATACTTTTGGAAAAACCCTTTTCATTATTTACTGTCTCTTTCAAAACTCAAGCGTTTTTTTTCCTCTTACTGTGCTTTTCTCTTAAAACCCTTTTCTTAAATTTCTCATTTCTAAAGAACTTCAATGGCTTCTTCTTCTTCTACCCACTCTGAGCAATACATTATACCTGAAAGGAAAACTCTCATTCTGGTAGAAAGTTTGGAAGTTTTTAGTGAGATAATGGTAGACTTTGAGAATCTCAGAGAGAATGGATTTGACTTGTTCCCTGCTGTGAAGTTTCAAGGTTGGGAAAGCTACTTTGATCGTCTTATTGGTCCAGTCTTTTCACATTTGGTGAAAGAATTCTGGATTCACGCTATTGCAACCCCCAAGGTTATTCTCTCCTTTGTAATGGGCAAGGAAATATCCATTACAGAAAATCAAATCAGAAAGTTGCTGGGATTTAAAGGACTTGGAGTTACAGGAATGCCCAGTGGAAGAATGGAGATGTCTAGGGTATATTTAGAGATTTTCACTAATGGTCAAGGTTCCTCCAAAGTCAGGGATTTGAAAGACAAATATAAGATTTAGGCAAGGATTATTCATGGATGTATTCACCACAGGAAAGACACCAGTTCTCCTGATTACATCAATGTTGATCAACAATATTTGCTGTTTTGCCTTGGAACCAATGTCAAAATTGATTTACCCTACTTGCTTTTTGAACATCTCTTGAACCATGTCAAAGAAACCAGAGAAGCTGAAAGGATGAAGAACCCCAAATCAAAGAGGAATTGGATTCCTATGGGGAGGTTATTATCAGACATTCTGACTGAGAATGGTCTAATTGCTCACCTAAAAGAAGCAAATCTTCTGGGGGAGCTTGAACCTATCTGTGGTAAGACTATGACTGGAAAGAACTTGCTGAAAAGGAAAATTATTGACAAACTGCTGGTGGAACCCACTCCATGTGTGTCAACTGTTGTGAAGAGGAGAAGGATTCCTATTGCTGACTTTTCTATGTTCAACTCAGGGGATCATCCTTGTATCATTTTGCACTATCTTGAGATCTGCAAAGAAACAGGATCACCCATTGATCCAGCTTGGCTTCAAGGAAGAAATCAAGCTGCTCCTGATGTTGTTCTCCAAGAATCTGTGAAGAGAAAAACTGTAGAAGGACCTTCTGACACTCCTCAGAAGAAGAAAAAGAAGACAAGTAATCATGCTGAAACTATACTTGTTTATGATTTTGAAAATGTATCTGCATCTGCTGAACCCTCCCAAACCTTAGGAGACTTAGATGTTGACATTGATCTGACCTTACCATCTGAATCCCTTGCTGACAACCCTCGTAAAAATCAGTTTTTAACAGATTTAAGTGATTTTGACTCTGATGAACATTCTGACAGCCAATCAGAACGCTCTCAATCAGAACCCCCTAAACCATCTGTTTTTCAACCTATTCCTGTTGAACATTTTTCAAGACCCCCTCCCAGACCTCTATCACCCAGACCCACTGGATGGTATGATGCTGGCTCTTGGAGAATTCCAGGGATAAATGAACCTCTAGCAACCATAAAACCTCCTTTCAACCTACCATCTGAGAATATTTTTGCTATGAATCAACCACAGCCTCAAAATCCCATTCCCACTCCTACTTATACAATAATAATTTCGCCTGATGTCACTCCACCCACTTCACCACAACATACAACACCTCTCTCAACTCCTCAAATTCCAGAACAACAACCTTTTGAACAAACTGAAACTGCTGAACCATCCGTACCTCATGAAATATCAGAACCTCCTATTTGTGTTAACCAACCTGAACCTGAACCTACCAATAATCCTGAACCCAATAGCTTTTTAAGAACTGTAGTGTACTTTCAATCTCTACAGTTCTTGAAAAACAAAACTTACAGAACGACTGTCCCTAAACCTGTTCATCCAGATGTAAATACTTTGTTTCAGAATTTTATAACAAATGTTCAAGCATGGTTACAACCGCTGAAAGAAGATTGCTCCAGAAGCGTGAACACAACAACAACAGATCTTCTATGGGAAACCTTCAGAAGAACTTTGGT
Organism: Vicia faba; assembly: GCA_948472305.1. NCBI lineage: Eukaryota > Viridiplantae > Streptophyta > Magnoliopsida > Fabales > Fabaceae > Vicia > Vicia faba. The sequence continues at coordinate 1,326,022,623 of OX451735.1, read as the reverse complement.
TGCTGAATCACGGAAGTTACAGGACTTGTGCCATTTTCAGGTGCTGGACAACTTTTACAAACTTCTGCATGCTTTCAAGATAGAAGCTGCTGACACTTGGAATAAGAAGTCTTCGCTAATGATTGCTGATATTCCAGATGATAAGATGGACATATCAGAAGATGAATCTGAAGAATCCTCTGAAGATTCAAATCCTTTGGCTATTGTTCTATTGAATCAACCTTCTGTTAAGGATGGATCTGAACCTGTGCCAACTCTTGCAATGGATCTGGGCACTCTGCTTTCCACCTTTGTGAAGTCTGACTCAACGATTGCTGCTTCTGAGCCTGTTTCTACTGAAGCTTCATCATCTTCTGCTCCTACCTCACTCATTATGGTCACTCTGAAAGAGCTAAAGAAGGAGAATGAAGTCTTGAATAAACGCATGGATAAGCAAGATCAAACAAATCTAGAGATCAAGAACTGGATGGCGAAACAAGACGAATCTTCCTCTGAGATCAAGAATCTTCTGATGGCTCTTGTCACTAAGAAATCCTAGTTTATTTTTGTCTCTTATTTGTACGTTTTGTTTGTACTTCTGGATATCTATTTTTAACTTTTTTATGAAATCTTTCAAGATTTCTCATTTATTACACTTTTTGATTATGTCAAAAAGGGGGAGAAAATGTGAATTCTTGAACTAATCACTGTTTAACAGTTATGGGACTAAGTCTCAGACATTCTAACAAATTTGCAAGAATTCCTTCTGTGCAAAAGAATTTTTTTTTTGCAGGTATCACTTTAACTCTGAAAGAATATTCCAGCTAAGATTTATCTTCTTGAAGAAGTTCTGAAGAAATTCAAGAAGGCTGTGTATTACTCTGACTAAATAATCTCAGGATGTCTTATGCATAGAAATATTCATTTCAGGGGGAGATTCTTATCTCTTAATCCGTTTCTTTTCTTTATCTAAAATAATTTTGTGTCATCATCAAAAAGGGGGAGATTGAAAGAACAAGATTAGTTCTGACCTATCTCAAGAGTTTTGATGATAACTAAATTATATTTAAGATAATTTATGCTGTGATGAATGTGTTTTGAATGTATTAGTTATTGTTTTGACAGAAAACATTCTAAAGTACTAAGCAAAGATTATGAAGAAGTTCTTTGATAAAAGAACCTTTTATTCAAACGCATCTGCTGACTTTGGTAAGACACTTTATTTGTTAAATATATCTTCTAACTTCTATCAGGCTCCTTGTTCAGAAGATAAGTTGAAAGCAAGCGCTGTTCAAGGTTCTTAGCAAGCAACGCACTGTCTAGAAGATGAGTGAAGCATGTTCTGACTTAAAGACATTGGAGAAAACTCTGAAGTAACGTTTAGATCAACTTGTCTTGTCAAAGCAAAGGAAAACATGTTCTTACATTCTGACGTTTGCTCATTAATGCAAAGACGGCTGAAAGCACTTAAGTGCCTACAACTAGTTTCTTGGAAAATGGAATATTGCAAGGATACACGCAAAGCATTTAATTCTCTCCATCTTTTCTGAAGGCATCAACGATCTTATTGTTCCTACTATAAATAGAAGGACATTTATTGCAAGCCTACAACTTTAAGTGAACCAAGAAAACCAATCAAATTTTCAAAAGAAGCAAGAAACTACGTGAAAGATCCAAAAAGCTCACAAACTCATTGTTCATACAATTTGTGCATTATATTCTAAGTGAAGAATCACAGTTGTGATATAGCTTGATTAGAAGCAAACTATTTCATTATCTGTAAAGATTAAACTCCTGTATTTGTTCCTTGAGAGACCAAGTTTGGTAAGATTTCTCAAGCAGACTAGGACTAGATTTAAGTCTTAGTGGTATTAGTCACTTGTAAGTTTACCTGTGCATTGTTAGTCACAACAGTTGTTGTGTGATTGTAATCAGTTGATTATTGTGGATTAAGTCCTTGTTGAGAAAGGCGAAATCACCTTGGCGGATGGACTGGAGTAGTTTGAGTTCAAACGAACCAGGATAAAAATAACTGTGTTCTTCCATTATTGTTTGAGCTTTGTTTTGAAAAAGAAAAGAGTCACTTATTCAACCCCCCCCCCCTTCTAAGTGTTTTCTTACCCCTTCAACTCTCCCCAAAGTTCTCCAACCCCAGAGAAGAGAAAAGAATGAATAAGAGGCCACCTCACAACAGCGAAAAAATAATCCTTTAATTGCTCACATATTGAATGGAAGCATTCCAAAGTACTTTGAGAAGACACCAAAGCTTTAGAGATATAACAGAAACTGAGACCCTGATGAGCACATAAAGTATGTGGATGATTGACTGGATTACAACCATGCCGATAGAGGCATAAAGTTCAAACTCGTTGCACTAACCTTGATTGAGTCCGCTAAAACCTAGTTTAAGTCCATCTTGGACAGATGCATAGATTCTTGGTCAGATCTATGTGAGACTTTCATCTTCCATTTCACAGTCATGAAAAGACAATTAACCACAATGGCCTTTCTCAGCAAAGTTAAGCAAGGAAAATAGAAAATCCTATATGTGTATATAGACCGCTTCACCAAGGTCGGTAGATGTTGAAGACACGAATGAGAGTCTAAAGTTTTGGATCTTTTAGAAAGGCCTTAGAACTGATTGTACTTGTACATTCCAATAAAACTTAGGGCACAAAGAGGCTTAAAACCCGAATGGCTTGCTGAGTAGTGAGAAACCCCACATTAACTGTGAAGAGAATTTGTTGGCCGATGGAGATAACCAGGGACTGTGGGACTCCAAATCTATTCAAATGTCGGAATAAGATTTCAGGAGGCCCATAAAGGAACAAAATTGAAAGCATCACTTAAAATTTGACTCATACAATCCCTTGAACACCTCACAAGAGAGGATAGTGTTATTACTAATAAAATGGTTAAGTTTTTTAAAACATTTTTGGAGAAAGGGGTGCAATGAAAAGGGGTATAAAAAGTAGTATGTCTAATCCAAATCTCCACTTAAGGCCCAAAAATACTAAGGAGGCTGAATCCAAGGAAAATAATCGATTAGCCTAACTGATTAGATGCCATTTACGTTTCAAATTTCAAATAAAATCATATTGTATCTTCGCTTCCAAGCAAATCAAATTAGAGCATTGATTAAGAACACGTAAAATCTTCAAAATCATCATTACATAATCGATTAGGCCTAAAACATAATCAATGAAAAGGAATTTTTTGGAATGTTTCGGTTATGATATTTTCTGGGCCAAATCTTCAATTATTTTGTGAAGTTTTTGCACGACCAAACTATCAAAAGGAATGCTATAAATAGGTAATCCTATTCCCTTATTTTTCATCATTATTTTCTCTTTTCTTCTTGTGTTCTGTGTGAGTTTTACTCTACTTCATAATTATCATCATCTATGGCTCCAAAAAGAAGCCTCCACTCTAGAAATTATTCTCCAAGAAGGTTTTTCGTGGAAGGTTAAACCTAAATAAATCAAGAAGGTAATGAAATTTCCAATCGTAAAGTAATACAACTTGTTGTTATAGAAGAAACTTTTCTCAATAACTTTAAGTCATATGTTCACATCTCTCGAGGGTTGTTGCATGAATTTTTCAAAAAAGTACCAAATTGAGTGCTCCCGAATCTTGTAAGAGAGTTCGACTCCAACATAAATTTTGAAGATCCATCACTGATGTAATATTTAAAATGAATAAAGATTGATATTTATAAAGATCAATTTGGAAGAAATTTGAACTACCCTTTTGTGGGGTATCCTATACCTACGATGGGCCAAAAAATTCAAACTTTCCACTGGTATTATCTCTTTTGTCATGAATATAGTGTAGGATATGAAGCTTCTTATCAAAGCAAGATACTTGAAGGCAAATATCCATGTTTCCCTCTATTTGATAATAATGATATTCCTTTTGAGGCAAGATAATCTTGAAGTGTTCATTAAATAGGATTTGGCCCTTTTAAGGTTACTAACTCAGCAATTTCAAACAAATTAGGTTGATGGAATGCTTCTCCATATGATCTATTACAATAAGAATTGTTCACAGAGATTACCATATGGAGCTTTGATCACCAAGACTTTAGTTGTTGCTGAAGTCGACACTATGGGAGAATTAGTGGATTTAATCCACCCCAAGATCAACTACTCATTGCTTATTAGCATGAGGGTTTGCATATCTTGAGGTGAGCTTATGAATGAATCAATGGATGAAGAGGAAGTTGTAGCCTAATTAGTTGCAACAAATGGTGCGGTCTGAAGGTGTGACGAAAACGCAAGAAAGGGAGGTTTGAATTGGGTTTTCCTTTCTTGTAAAACTTTTGCTTCTAAGCATTATTCATTGAGAAACCCCAAAGCTAATCTAGTCCACCATTCTGAGGTGATTTCTCCTTGAACTCAAAAACTTAATCCACTATAATCATTCTGATTACAATCGTACGGGAAACCTTCGGTGACTAACATCCAATGAAACATTCAGGGACCCAAACCGGATATAATGTTCATTGACCCAGCAAAATCCAATTCTCCAGAATCTCCTATCAGGATTTCTTTCCAATGATATCCATCAGTGATCTCAGAAGGCTGACCTTCACTCAGTCCCCTTTGAGATATGACTACCATTGACCCAATAGAATCCACTACCAGGATTTCATCTATAATGTTCACAAACAAAGTATTCTCAAGTCTTCTGATCTTCACTCAGTCACTTGAGATGTTAACCAATTCTAAACATAATGGTTTTTTGGAGATTACATGAGTGCTTCTTATCAAGCAAATTTCTCCTAATTTAAGTACATATTGTTTGACACAATTCTGAGCAACAACTCTTGTGTACAAACAATTTACATGAAGATTCTTAAGAAATAACACAATTTGAGCAACAACTCTTGTGTTTTACATATTTCTACAAAGATGAATCTAATCTAAAATAAGTGCAACATCTTTTAGTCTTCTTGTATTCATCTTCTTGATTGAGCAAGCTGTAAGCAACAACTCCTTGCTTCTTCGTGATTCTGTCAAGATGTATATGATTGATGATTTGAATTTCATCTTGAAGAATTATTCATCTTTATCTCCTTTCTTTATTAAGAAAGACACGAGAAACATCTGCTTGCTTTTTCATGATTCTTCCAAGATGTATGTGAATGGTAATTTGAAGAACATCTTGTAGAATTCTTCATATTGTTATAGTGGATGATAACTTTGTTTTGGTTGTGTTCTAATAATGATAGTGTTTATTTTGAACATCGACAACTTGTGACTTGTAACTTGCTGCTTTTAGCACCCAGCCAAGCAGCCTATGGAAAGCTCATCGATATTCATTATTATGTGTTAAGCAACAGCTAACCAACCAAAATGGTCTCAATCATATTTAAACATACAATTCTTTTCTTATATAGCCAAGAAAAATAGAGTCGTTGGCTATTTAAAAAAGAGTCGTTACCAATAGTACTACGACGTCCTTATTTCTTCCGCACTTCAATTTAGTGGAGAGGTAGTGGCATAAAGCTTTTCATACTGTGTACTATTGTACTGTGTTACCGTTATATTCCTTCCTTCTGCACTTCATAGGATTTTGTGAGCATGAGATTAGAAGCGAGAAAATAACATAAGGTATTAATAACTTTAAGTCTTCAGAGTCTTCAGAACTGCGTCTTCAGAGTCTTCAACACTTGGTCGTGAGAACCCGCTGTAGCAAAACTTTAGATCAGAAGAGCTTCAAGTCTTCAGAGTCTTAAGACCTGCGTCTTTAGAGTATTCAGCACTTGGTCTTCACAACCTGTTTATAGATAACCTTGGACTTTTAGAACTTCAAGTCTTTGGAATCTTCAGACCTTCTGTCTTTAGAATCTTTAGCACTTGGTTCTTTAAGAGTCCTTATCTTTATAATCTTGTTATTAGAAACACAAAATCTTTAGCATCTGGACTTCAGTTAGAAACGTTGTCTTCAAATCTTTTAACTTTGTCTTTTTTGGAACAAGTTGTCTTTTAAGAACTAAGTTTTTAGCATTTGGACTTCAGTAGAAACCTCTTATTCAGATCTTCTAACTTTGTTTCTTGAAACATACTATCTTTTAGAAATGTGAGTCTTCAGCATCTCGACTTTAGTTTACAACTTGTCTTCAGATCTTCTGACTGGTTTCTTTAGAACACGTTGTCTTTAGAAGCTTGAGCCTTCAGCATCTCGACATAAGTAACAACTTTTGTCTTCAGACAAATATCAGGGTTTACACTTCAAAGCCTTCTGAAGTGTCTTGCTACTGTTCAACAGAACTTGTGTAGCATAGAAGCAGAATCATTTCTCTTCTAATTTCTTGGCCACGACATCCATGAGAAGCAGAACCTATTTGTTAAGTGCTTAACAATAACAAACATTAGTATAACAAACTTGTTCATACAATCATACTCATTTTTTATTATCAAAACTCAGAGATAATATTGCAGAACGAAATCTTGTTCTTACAATCTCCCCCTTTTTGATGATGACAAAACTATGTATTTTGATGACACAATTTTGTACATATAATCATACTCAGTGAAATTTAGAAGGGTAAGAAATACTTATCATTTTTCTGGTAGTCCCCCTGAGTTAATGACTTGATGAATATCGAATATCCTGACTCTGAACCATTTGAGTAAAAACTTCCCCTGGTTCCAATAGACCAGATATCGAGATCTTGAAAGTCTTGACTTTAGGAATTTCAGACAATCTTCAACTTCTAATTCTCTCTGTTCTTTTGGAGGACGTATGCTTCTGCTTTTGATTCTTATGTTCTGATTATTACATTCTCAGACATGATACATCTTCTGAACATTATGATACCAAAATCAAGATAACTTTAACTTTCAGAAAGTTCTCAACTTCTGAAAAATATTGGGTCTATCTAATTCTTGAACATATGTTCATAGATTATATTTTGTAACCCAAAATTTGTCCTCCCTTTTCTTCAATACATTTCCCACAAAAGATCTCAAATGCTCAAGGATGCTCAAGAGTTGATCAGACAAGCTCACCTCCTAAGCATTGAGACCATAAATTAGGGTTTTGGTTTTCTCAAGGGTAATTGGACTTTTGATTCCTTAAATTACTTTCATGGTTCATTATAAGTCTTCAAGGATTATCATACAAAGTTTCAAGTCTTGCACCACAAATTTGCTCAGTCAATTGCTCAGATGACTGAAAATCAGATGTATTGGGTAAAAAGTCAATTGTGGTCAACATAAAGTCAAAATTTATTATTTTTGGCCAACATCAACATTTTGAAGTCATATTCATCAATTGATCAATGGTTGATCACAATGCCTCAAGAAAAGCATTCAAATCATCAAAGGGGCAAAATTGTCAAAATTAGGGTTTTGATTGAGAATGACTGATCAATGCCTTTTGACCTAGTACATGACCTAATGGATTGAAGCATCATCTCAAGATCTGAAACACAATATCTTGACCTAATTTCATGGCTCAAATCATTTCTCAAGATCAATGGATTGATAATTGAAATTTGATCAACTGATGAAAAGTCAACTGATACACAAAAAGTCAAACTTTGACTTTTTGGTCAACATTGAATTCCAAAGATCAAGATTCATCAAGACCTTCAAAAATATCAAGCTTGATCATCAATAATCAAGAAAATCAACAAAAGTCAAGATTTTCAATACTTAGAAAAATTCTAAGTATTTTTTACCTTGATAATTTCCCTACTTCATGACAATATTTCACCAAGATGCAAGATGATTCAAAGAAAACTTTCAACATTAAAGTTGTAGATCTTGATGAATTATACAACTTTGTATTATAGGGTTGATGTCTAAAAAATTCTTAGATTTGAATATATAGTCTCATGAAGTTATGATATTTTTGTATAAACACTTAGTCAAATTTTCAACAAGTTTAGGCATATTTTTTGTCCTAACTTCTTGGCTAATTTTCACCTAGATCTAATTTGATTTTACCAAAGTGGAAAACATGAAGGTTGTAGGAAATGTTTCAAGCTTTCCAAAATGTCCAAGAACTTGAAGATATCATGCTTGAGCTAGGATAATCAAAGAGAAGAAGTTGAGTATTCATTCTTGAATTTTAGGTCATTTTGTGATGAACCTTATGATCCAATCTTCAAGTATGCTGCATAATCTTGGTTTTCAGGCCCCTTAACCTCTAAATCTATCCATAATCAGTTGATTACACAAACGTTTGAGCCATTATCCAAGTGATTCAAGCATTGTCCAAGTTTTCTTACCATTTAAGGAACAAAGTTCACACATCCATTTTGGAAAAGTGACTTTAATCACAAAGTCAACTTGTCTTGAACCTCTAACTTGTTTGTTCCGATCACACTCAATATGTATGCTCAAAAGCAACATTTTTAAAGTGCCTAACTACCCTATGAGCCCTTGTACCATTGCATTGGAATAATGTTTGTCAAAGTTGCTTCAAAACCAAGTTTCAAAACCATAACATGTGATCCTGTGAATATGATTATTTCAAACCCTCAAACCTTTCCTCTATAAATAGAGAGGTTATTTGCAAGCTAACACACGAGTTCAAGAGCCCTCTACCCCACTCATACTCCCTCAAACCAGAATTTGCATTAAAACCTCCATAACTTGTCATTTCTGACCTTGAACTTCAAACTCATAATTCACTCGTGCGTTTTCACTCTAAATCAATCACAAAGCTTCCATACCTCACTTAGAAACTATCCAAGACCTTGCTACACAACTATAACACCATTTGCACCATCCTCCATTTCCAAAAACTCAACTCTGCAACTTGACTTCTCCAGAAGAATCCACCCACTTTCAATCCAAAGTAAGCATTGCATTAGCTTCCTAGGAGTTTAGTGAAGTTATCCATATCATCACAACACCTTCGGGAGTGCTCAAACTCCATACACGATTTCCAGTTTTAAGATAAGTCTTCTCAACTTTGAACTCCTTATACAAGCATCATTAATGGTTACTTTGTGAATGAAAAATGTAAACATCATTGCCCTGAAGCTAACCATACCTTTAGTTTTCATTTATATTTCCTTAGTGTGATGTGAATTTTGAAGTTAAAATTTCTGAAAAAATTAGGTTTATATTTAGTACCAGCAAAATTCTCATTCATCTTTGATTTATAGTTTATGAAATTTATAGGGTTGAGTTTCTGTTGAAAACTGGAACAACTTTCATGTTTACATTTTTGAAAATGGATGAGAAATGAGCAAGTTCAGAATTCATAGCAATGGTGTTGTTGTTCTGTGCGCGCGAAGAAGGAAGAAGATGAAGTTCAAAATTCAAAAATGCGTTTATTTTATATTTATTTGAAGTTGTATTATGCACGGATGAAACAGCCACCCCAGTGGAAGAGAAGCGCGTGCTAAGGCATTACTCTATAGGGACCTGGGTTCGAGCCCCAGTGGTACCCTTTTGTTTTTCACTTATTTTGTTATTACAGATTCAATGCATACAAGCCATGCGCGTCTACCATGAGCTTCCCATTGACACCATTAGATCATCCAAGCCATCAAATCTAACATACCAAGACGCATGCCCATGGTACACTCTCTGAATGCATTCACACATGATCAACATGCGCTAGACTTGTTATTCTGGGCCTTGACTGATTTTCTTGCATACACCCCCCTTTTTGCTTATATACTGCACATGCCCAATACATTTTTTATTACAAATATTTTTCTTTTTTTTTCTGATTTAAAAAAAAGGCTTATGTTGGGCCTGCCTAAAATTGTTTTTTCACACCTCTTTCACTTTTTAACACCCAACTCGTTTATTTTTATTTCTTTTTATATTTTCATTATTTTACTTATCTATTTATTTTATTTAAACCAAAAGTACACAAAATATATTTTTCTTGAATAATTATATTTAAAATATTTTAATTCAATTCTTTTTATTTTATTTTATTTACTTCATTTTTTAAAACCTCAAAAGTTATATCTTAGACAAATTATTTAGACTTGGGTTTTATTTTCTTCTTAATTTCAATTAACTTAGATTTTAGGTTTTGTTAAAAATTAATTAACTTTTCTTGTAATTAAAATTAATTAGTTTAATTAGGTTAATCTTTAAACCCTTTTTCCATCAAAAAACCCTAAAAACAATTTCCTTCTTCATCTTTACATTTTGTACATTCTATTATTATTCATATTCAATGGATGTAATAGATAATTAGATTTTATTTCTTTCCTCCCATCATTCACAAACTTGTATCCCCCATTCCCAAAACGTTGTAATAGCGTAGGACATTTAAATCCCGTAATTTACCGCTTTCCTTATTATTGTTAGTAATTAGGGTTTGTATGACAAGACTAAAAGCAAGCATAGTAAAACCCTAATTCAAGATAAAATATTTGAAATTAATACACTTTACACACATGCACCTCTAGGATAACCCAAACTTGTTGCCTCAGATAAAATAGTCATGTCTCTCGAACGTGGGATGTTTTAGCAAAGACCCTCGATTAAAAGATCGTAGTCCCTCGATGACCCTTCAATGTTGCCTTCAGTAAACGATCTTAGTCCCTCATGACAATTGCTAAAACATTCTACAAGTTACCTTCTATGAATGTACCAAGACCCACGCTTATCCCTCACATCCAATGATACTCTCTACCAATCAATGGTAAAGTAACATTATTTAAAGGAGGAGGAAAAGAACAAAGACTTTTTGAGTAGGTAGATTGCTCGTAATTTCTTGCTCACAAACTAAAACCATTTCCACACCCCACACTTTCAAAAACAAACATCTTTTCAAACAAATATTTTCAAAACAAACATTTTGTATACATTCTCAATGATACGAGAATCATTGCAAAATTTCCACACTAAGGTGTTTTCAAAATATTTCCAAAAAACAAACATTTTTGTATACATTCTCAACGATACGAGAATCATTGCAAAATTACCATTTTCAAAATATCTTCAAACATTTTCCAACTCATACACAAGCACAAAGCATTTCCAAAGTGATCAAGCAATTAAGAGTCTGTAGATAACTACTGATGAAAAGGATACTAATACCTTCCCTTTTCATAACCTACCCCCCGAACTCAAGAAAAATTCTCAAAAGGTCTTTCCTGTTCTTTTCACCCTTTCCTTTATTGGATAAAAGAAAAGTCGGTGGCGACTCTTGCTATCCACAATATTTGCGATAAAATGCAAAACACCTAAGTCAGTTCTTCCACCGTATTACAGTATACATATTCTAATATATGAACAATCAGTTCTTAAGACCTTTAACTGAGTTCTTTCATTTGACCTGTCTTAGAATGCCTAGTGAACTTGCTCATAGTTCCTCGATTAATTATCAAACAGACAAGCATACATTGGTGGTTAAATGCATCTCTCATTCTTGAAAGTTTTTTTTTCATTTTTAGTTTCATCAAAATAATTATACTTTCTTCCCCTTTTTGTTATCATCAAAAAGATAATTACGTCTTTTATATTGGATAAAAGAAAACTTCAAAGTACAATAAGAGAAAAGAAAAACACGTACATAAGAAAACTTTAAAAAATTTCTAAACTAGTACAAACAAGATTTAAATTGTCAAAATCTTGAACAATATCAGTCCTAGCACAAAATTCTTCAATCAATTCGTTATCTGGTCCATTTTTCTTTATCAACTCCCACACCCTGTCTTAGAACACAATCACTTTGCAATGCTATTTACAAGAGTAAATGATCAAAGAACTAACTTGATCGTTTTATCAAACACTTGGCATGCAAGTGAATTTTAAGAATTTTTCCTTGAGTGGTGTTGATATATAAAATCACTTATAATCAAAAGTGATTATAAGCTATATCCACATCAAAAACAGATTTCGAGAGGAAAATTCTTACAATTCAATTACTAGCACAATGCTATTTGTTAAAAACGATTGATGAAATTGAAAGCAAGTAAAAACGGAAAAGTAAAAACACACAAGGAATTTGTCTACACAGTTCCCTACGGTCATCCTTGCGTGTGGGTACATCGGTACCTAATTCCAATAGAATTAGGATAATTCTTATATGTAAAATTGTTTAATACAAAGGAAGAGATAGAACAACAATACAAAATTATATAGTTTGGTGTTGATACTCCTTCTTCCAACCTTTGATCTTAAGCAAGATGAAATCAACCAATAGATGTAACCTCTTTGCCGCTTAAGCCACTTCCTTGAAAAGATTTAAAACACTCTAAGGTTCCTTGCAATGATTTCAAACACTCCAAGGGATTTTTCACTCAAGTAAATCCGATTGCATACTATCAACACAAGATCACCGATTCTATCATCCAATTCTTGCTACTTCCTTAAAAAGATTTAAAACACTCTAAGGTTCATTGAAAATATTTCAAACACTCCCAAGGATTTTTCACATGGACGATTCCTTCTTGCATGATCTTGCACGAAAACCCCCCAATTCAACAAATGATTTTATAGGAGAAACCTAATGGTTTTTTTCGAATGAAGACCCCTACAGATCTCAATATAAACCAATTGGAATTCCATAATTCTTCATCTAGATGGCACCCCGACGGAACATCATAACAATGTAATATATGTGTGTATGTATAGATTGGAAGGTTGAGTAAGTATAAGAAATGTAGGCTAATTTTATGGTATCATCGAGTTTGGAATGATGCATGAAAGGGTATTTATAGTTTTGAAATGTTTAGGGAAAAAAGGACAAATTTGGAATAAAAGAAATTGAAAATATGTCCAAAATAGATTTTATGTGTCGACCTTAAATTTGTATGTGTCAACACATACATTATAAAAAGAATGCATATGTCGACCTGAAGGACTCTATGTGTCGACCTGAGCAAGCCAGAAGCTACAAGCTTTAAAATGTTAGTAAATGTGTCGACTTGAAATATGGATGTGTCGACACATAAAATAAGAATTTATGAAATTTAAGAAATCTTTTAGTATGTGTCGACCTGAAGATTATATGTGTCGACCTGTGACTTAATGAAAGCTTACATGCTTAAAAACTGAGTTACATGTGTCGACATGAAAATCGCATGTGTCGACACATGCAATGCAAAAACATGCATAAACTGTTTTTCAACGTGTTGGGTTTATTTTAAAGTACTTTTTGATGATTCCTAAGACCTATAACGGAGAGGAGTTCCACAAGACATAGAAATACCATCCATTTTACCGGCGTGCCATCTTTCTCGGTTTTGACATAATGTAAAACACCTTGTATTGAAGTTGTACTCACAAACTCCCCCTTTTTTATGATGGCAAAACTTTTAATGATGCATTTCTTGTAATTTTGAAAGGCTCCCCTTGTCTTTGTGTTTCCTATATTCATCTCGCATATGCATTTCCCCCTTTGACACCATCAAAAAGAAGATAGCAAACGTTTAGAAGTACCAAAGTTTTCAAAGCAATTAACAAATGCTAATCAGAGGCAAATTTTGCACATAAGAGCAACAATTACATATCCCCATATATATGTAATGATGCAACCGATTAAATAACAGGAAGCAAACATGACAACAAATATAATGGCATGCAAAAGCAATGAAAGACAGTTGGAGCGTCATGATCATGTAACATTTCATAATGGAACTCTCGATGTTACACACACATGTGCCAACCATAGAGACAACACAATATCGCTACTAACACCAAAATGAAAATGTCTATCATGCAAAGTAACGATGACAACATGAACCACATGTTGCAACATAATATAAGAGAAATAACCACAACACATGTTTGCATATTAAGAGTAAATCTATACAAATGTGAAATAATTAATACATGAAGTCATTGTAAACGTATAGATCAAGAACACACAATGGTTATTAATAAAAAAAATTCGGAAATGAGCATTCATGGTTTTAAACATTTAAAAGTATATGAAGCATTTTTAGTAGAAGCCTATAAATATGCATTAAGGCAAAACTTATGTTCAAGGAGAAATTGAAACGACATTACCTCACTCTTGAAGGATTGGAAGTTGCACTCACAAAACGTAACACACCCAAACAAATAGTTAGAGTGAATAATTAAAGTGCAAGTACCGAGATAGAACTAGGCAACATTTGAGATATCAATTATCCCCAATTCTCCATGTATGGATACAAAGGATTCGGTTGTGAGTGGTTTAGTGAAAATATCAACAAGTTGATTTTTACTATCAACATGCTCAAATACAACATCCTCTTTTTCAACATGATCATGAATAAAGTGGTGACATATCTCAATGTGTTTAGTCCTTGAATGTAGCACCGTATTTTTGGTTAGATTTATGACACTAGTGTTGTCTCACATGATAGGAATACATGATTGTTTAATATCAAATTCCAACAGTTGTTGTTCGAGACACAAAATTGAACACAACAACTACTGGATGCCACATATTCTGCCTCGGCAGTTGACAAAGCCATAGAAACTTGATTTTTATTATGCCAACTTACCAAGGATTTTGTAAACAAGTGACAAATTCCAATAGTACTTTTCCTATCCAATTTGTAAATGTCAAAGTCGGAATCAAAATAACCAACCAAAGTACAATCATTTCTCTTGGAGTACCAAAGCCTAGATTTTGAGGTACCAATGAGGTATCTAAAAATTCATTTTATGACTTTTAGATGAGATTCCTTGGGAACCGATTGATAGCATGCACACATACAAACACTAAATATAATATCGAGACGAGATGCTGTAAGATAGAGAAGAGAACCAATCATACCTCTATACCTTTTTACCTCAACATCCTTACCTTTCTCACCCTTGTCTAAGTTACCGTTTGTTACCATGGGAGTGTCAATTTCCTTAGCACTATCCATTATGAATATCTTAAGTAATTCTAGATAATACTTGGTTTGACATACAAATGTTCCAACATTGAGTTGTTTAATTTGTAGCCTGAGAAAGTAATTCAACTCCTCCATTAGGCTCATTTTAAACTCACCCTGTATAAGCTTAGAGAACTCCTTGAAAAGATGCATATTAGTAGATCCAAAAATGATATCATCTACATAAATTTGAACTAATAAAATTTGCTTTTCTTGACATTTAATAAAGAGAGTAGTGTCAAATTTCCCTATAGAGTATCCTTGTTCAAGCAAACTTTTTTAAGTCTATCATACCATGCCCTAGGGGATTGTTTAAGACCGTGCAATTCATATTTAAGCTTGAAAACGTGATTAGGAAACTCATCATTTTCAAAACCGAGAGGTTGAAAAACATACACCTCTTCACTTATGTATCCGTTAAGTAACGCACTTTTTACGTCCATTTGAAATAATTTGAAGTTCTTAGAACAAGCATAAGCTAATAAAAGGCGTATAGCCTCAAGTTGGGCCACCGGAGCATAAGTTTCCTCATAGTCAATGCCCTATTATTGGTTATACCCTTGAGCCACAAGATGGGCCTTATTTCTTGTTATCGCACCATGTTCGTCAAGCTTATTCCTAAATACCTATCAGGTGCCTATGATTTGATGAATTGAAGGACGAGGAACAAGATCCCAAATGTCATTTATTCCAAATTGGTTTAATTCTTCTTGCATGGCAATAAGCCAATGCTCATAAAGTAAGGCATTATTAGTATTTTTAGGTTCAACTTGTGATACATAAGCATGATAACAACAAAGACTACTTATTTTAGAGCGAGTTGTTACCCCATTTTTTATATCACCTATAATATTGTCAAGTGGATGATCTTTGGAGGTTCTCCACTCCAAAGTAATACCATCATTTTCTTCTTGAACTTCATCATATTTCTTTTCTTGGGTGCTATCTCCATCCTCCTCAATCTCCACCGTTTTAGGTTGATCAACTCCTTCACCGGTGTCTTTGAGTATATCTTTCGTAGATACACCTACACTATGAAAAGAACTACCTTTCCCAACACTATTTGGGGAAGTCTCATCAAAAGTAACATGAGCAGACTCTTCAACAATAAGTAATCTCTTGTTATAAGATCTATATGATTTACTAGATTGAGGGTATCCAAGAAAAATACTTTCATCGGCTTTCGTGTCAAATTTTCCAAGATTGTCTTTTCCATTATTTAAAATAAAACATTTACATCCAAAGACATAAAAATGAGATAAATTTGGTTTTCTATCTTTCAAAAGTTCATAAGGAGTTTTGTCAAGAATTGGACGAATAATTATCCTATTCAAGACATAACATGTCGTGCTAATAGCATCAGCCCAAAAGTATTTTGGTAGACCACAATCATTGAGAATTGTTCTTTCCAACTCCTCTAAAATGCAATATTTCCTCTCGACAACACCATTTTTCTGCGGAGTTCTAGGAGATGAAAAGTTATGTTCAATTCCAAATTTATTACAATATTATTCAAAGATGTGGTTTTTAAATTCATCTCCATGATCGCTTCGAATAACAACTATTTTTGAGTTTATTTTATTTTGAGCTATCTTGGAAAAACGTGTGAAAGCTATGAATGTTTCATCCTTGCTATATAAGAAAATAGTCCAACAAAATCTAGAGTAATCATCTAGAATTACTAAGCCATAGTAATTTCCACCTATGCTTTTAGTCTGCGAGGGACCAAACAAATCCATGTGAACGAGATCAAGTAGCCTTGATGTAGAAACAACTTTATTAGATTTAAAAGAGGCCCTTGTTTGATTTCTCTTTTGACATGCATCACATAGATGGCCTTTAGAAATATTTATTTTTGGTAGATCGATTACTAAATCTTTTGAAACTATTTTATTAAGTAGATCAAAATTGACATGAGTTAAACGTCTATGCCATAGCCAAGAGTCTTCACTCAAGGTAACAAGACATTGAGAATTATTCAAGGATATCTCTCTTAAGTCAAGCATATTAATGTTACTAACCCTCAAACCCTTAAACATACAATCCTTCTTTCCACTATGTCTAATTATACAACAATCTTTGGCAAAAGAAACTTTATACCCGTTATCACATAATTGACTAATACTAAGAAGATTATGTCTAAGGCCTTCAACTAACATAACATTTGAGATCTTATGAGTTAAGGGATTGCCTATACTACCTTTTCCAAGTATCGCACCTTTGTTGTGATCACCATAGTATACAAATCCTTTCTTCTTTACCATAAAGTCAGAGAAAAGTGATATGTCTCTCGTCATATGTCTTGAACATCCACTATCGATAATCCATTTTCCCGTCATAGCATCAAGACATTCATCCTACAAAAATCAAACAAGTGTGATAGGTACCTAGTTCTCATTGGGTCCTTGAGAGTGAATTAAATAATTGTTGCATCTGGGAAGTCATTGAAAATTACCCTTAGGAATAAAAAAAGTCTTAAACTTGCATTTTTTAATAATATGACCCTTTTTGCAACAATAGTGACAAAATATCCTATGATGAGAATTAATAATGCTATTAGGTTATTTCTTAATCAAAGAGTAGTTTTTATGAGGCTTTTCAACCTTCAAGGACCTAATAGACATGTTCTCAATAGGATGATGTAGACTAACTAATTTGGTAGCAAGAGTACTCATATCTTGTTGCCAAATTTGACATGTGTCACAATCATATTTGTAAGATGGCTCATCCTCTTTTTCATGATTTGAGCTATCTACAATAATTTCTTTTGAAGCTTCTAATTTATCATTGGTTTCATCAACCTTGGCCTTTAAAAGTGTGAAGACTTTCTCTTGGGAGGCCAAATTTTTGTTAACATTCAAAAACTCTATTTGTAGTTTTTCAAATTCTCTTTTTAATTCATTATAAGACAAAGTGGAAATGTTAAAGTAATTAAGACTTACATCCTTTTTCTTGTCTTATCGATAATTTTATGTGAAACAATAATTTACCTCTTCATCACTCTCACTTGAGCTTTCATTGCTTGAGGATTCACTTTCACTCTCCCTAGCAACATAGGCTTGTCTAGACTTGTTTCTTTGACCTTTTCCTTTCTTTTTGGCAAGAGATAGACAATCTGGTTTGTAGTGATTGGGCTTGCCACATTCGTAGAAAATAACTTCTCCTTTGTCCTTTTTTTTGTTCTCTTCTTTGAGGGAGGAGGATTGACTTCTAAACTTTATGAGATTATTATCGAAATGCTTTTAACCCCGTTTTTCCGAATATACCGATTATATTTCCTCAAAAATAATCCCATCTCTTCATCATCCGAAATCTCATTATCACTAGAGTTACTATTCTTACTTTGCTCTTATTTTGAGGATTTATATCTATAAGCCTTAAGAGCTTTAGACTTCACAACTTCTTCCTTGAAACTTTCCTTATTCTTCTTTTTCTTCTCAAGCTTTTTTTTCATATTTATCCAAATAATTGAGTTATTGCTCGTGTTCTTCAAGCTTACCAAAAAGTGCGATGAGATCAAGTGTCTCAAGATTGTTAGCTTCCTTGATCTCGGTGACCTTAGGTTGCCAATTCCTAGTAAGACATCTCAAAACTTTATTAGTAGCAATAACATTGTAAATAGGATTACCTAGTAAGTTTAAACGATTAATAAGATGAGAGAATCTCTTTTGCATTTCCGTAATGGTTTCACCATTTTTCATGCGAAAGAGTTCAAACTATTGAGTGAGTATATTAATCCTAGCTTGTTTGACCTCATTAGTTCCTTCATGGGCACCTTGTAGAGTGTCCCACATAGCCTTAGCGGTTTGACAATGAGAAATGTGATAAAACTCATCAACACCAAGTGCGGATATGATGATGTTCTTAGCTTTCCAATCACAAGATCACTTTTTATTATCATTTTCATTCCATAGATTTTTCAGCTTAGGCATAGTAATGCTATCAACATCATATGTCATCAGTGTTGGACCATTTTGAACGGCTTCCCACACACCTTTGTCATATGATTTGATATGAATTTGTATAAAAGTTTTCCAATAAGTATAATTTTCTCCCGTGAAAATTGAAGCTCTCTTATGATCCCCTTTAGGTTCCTAAGACATTTTCTAAGTAGTGTTTAAAGCTAGAATGAATTGGGCTCTTGATGTCACTTATTGGACGAAGGTGCGTATCTAGAGGGGGTGAATAGAGGCGCAAAAATAATTCTAGACACAAATCTAGAATTTAAATTGTTTTCAAAACTTTTTAATGCAGAAGCAAATCACTGGATAAGTCGTCTAAAATTCAACTTATTAGAAACTCGAATATACAAAATTTTAACTTTAAATCTATGAAACAAAATTAAATAATCGTTTAACACAAACTCAATTCAATAATCCACTTATTTATTGTTTGAACACAATCACTTTGCAATGTTATTTCCAAGACTAAATGATCAAAGAACTAACTTGATCATTTTATCAAACATTTGGTGTGCAAGTGAATTTTCAGAATTTTTTCTTGAGTGGTGTTGATATACAAAACCACTTATAATCAAAAGTGATTATAAGATACATCTACACCTAATTCAAAAAAATCTTTTGAGAGGAAAATTCTTACAATTCAATTACTAGCACACTGCTATTTGTTAAAAACGATTGATGAAATTGAAAGCAAGTAAAGCGGAAAAGTAAAAACACACAAGAAATTTGTCTACACAGTTCCTCACTATCGTCCTTGCATGTGGCTACGTCCACACTTAATTCCAATGGAATTAGACTAATTCTTATATGCAAAATTGTTTAATACAAAGGGAGAGATAGAACAACAATATAAAATTCTCTAATTTCGTGTTGATGCTCCTTCTTCAAATAAATATATTTATAAATATATTTAAATATATTAAATGAAAGATATAACTAATTGAAATAAATATAAATAATTGAAATATATAACTAATTGAAATATATAACTAATATTAAATAAATATATTCAATTAGTTATATATTTTTATTTCAAATAAATATATTTATAGATATATTTAAATATATTAAATGAAAGATATAACTAATTAAAATAAATATAAATAATTGAAATATATAACTAACTAAAATATATATAAATAATTGAAACATATAACTAATATTAAATAAATATATTCAATTAATTATATATTTTTATTTCAAATAAATATATTTAAAAATATATTTAAATATATTAAATAAAAGATATAACTAATTGAAATAAAT